>CM038359.1:29155811-29755811 GCA_021464625.1 Proterorhinus semilunaris
AATAAACAGAAATAACCACAAAAGAAAAAAGGAAATAAAAACTTTTTGTGGGGTGATTACATTTCCATTGTCTCCAACATTGAGGGTCGCCACAGGTCCTCAAATTCTTTAACCTTGCAGTTACTTTTTCCATATTTAACACATCTTTCATTCTATCCCACCATTGCTTTGCACGAGGTGGTTGTGGATTTTTTTTTGCTATTATAATTAACATTCTAATAATCTTCCTTATTTTTATTGGAATATTTTGGGGGATAATACCCAACAAAAACAATTGTACGTCTAAATACATTTTTACATTAGCGATTCTTTCTATCTGTTTTTTTTTTTACATTTTCCCAGTAGTCTTTGAGTTTAGGGCAGTCCCAGAATGTGTGTGTATATAGTCTGCTACTTGGCCACAACCCCTCCAGCACTTATCAGACATTTTACTATATTTTGAAATATGCAACGGTACCAGGAAATATCGCATTTTTACTTTCCATTCAAACCCTTTCCATAGCGTACTACTAAACATTTGATGTCCTTCTTTGAATGATTCCTCCCAGTTTTCATTTGAAATTATGATATTTCTTTCGTGACAAAAATGAGACCATAAAAAGACAATTAAAAAAAAATTAGCTGATTTTGAGATGGTTTAGACCAGGGGTTCCCAAACTGCGGTACGCGGAAACATGTCCACTCCAGAACCGAAGCTCAAGAGCCGCTTTGGCTACAGTCTGTTCCCGGGGGTTTGACAGCACGACTGAGGGGCCAGAGTCTGATGTTCAGGACAAGTGAGTCCTGGTCCACTGGGACAAAGCCAAACACTCAGCTTTACCCATTCACACGAACAAAATCATCAAAAACTGGCATTTTCATTTAAGGTTTTTGTATTTACATATTCTTAATAGCCATAATCACCCAAGACGAGCAAGAAAATATTGAATGTGGAAAACCTGCTTGACTTCACTGTAATAATGGAGGAAATAAACAGATTACATGTGTTTTCAATCGTGTCAAAGCAGGGGGCACACGGCTCTTTTTTAATTTTTTATTACAAACAATGAAAGAGTCCAAGCTCATGCCCGACTTTCCCAAAATGGCTAGATGACTTTTGTGGTCATTTCTTTGCAGAGTCTCGTTTTGTATTTCGCAACGTTCGCCCGTGTTTAGAGTGAGGTTTGAACTGTGGGTTTTTCACAGTCTGGACACGAAGTCCCTGGAGTTGCTGTTTCACTCAGAATGTGACGAGATGTTTTTACAATATGAATAATGAGGTTTACGTATCGCACTGGATTTCAAAGCCTTTTTCTCGCTGTGAGGTTATGGGTAAGGGGGTGATCTCTAACTATGGCCACTCTTTCCGCTTCTCTCAGGAGTACATGGTGTATCGGAAGCACACGTACATGCGTCTGGACGGATCCTCCAAGATCTCGGAGCGCAGGGACATGGTGGCCGACTTCCAGAGCAGGTAAAGAGCCGGGTTTCTCCCTTTACGTTGCTGGTTTTATGACCTTTTAATAATGACGACAGTGTAGTGCTTTGAGAAACTTGGCAATACAGGCTTGTTAGGCATTATTATTATTATTATTAATAAAGTATTCTTAAAGGTGCATTATGCTACTTTTTATGGGGGACGCTTGGGTGGTTAACATTACTTTCCATCACAGTGGCCTCTAGGAATCTCCAGGACCAATTGTTTTAAGGTTTCTGGTGGGTTTTCACTGCTGATGCATCTGTGTTTATGGTTACATATCCATTCCCTCTAGAAAACCAACCAGAAACCCTGAAAAACCCTGAATAAAAATGGTCCAAGAGCCACCAGGATGGAAAGCACAGGCATCATGCTAACCAAACATACAGCCACGGGGTCACTTAAGAGTCAAATACATACTAATAGGTATTTGTCCACATAAAAAAGTTACATAATGCACCTTTAAGTACAAGCCTGGACCGTTTGGAGTCTGTAAGAGCTGCTAAAGTGGAGATGTTGTTGCAAAAGTGGAATAAAAACCTAATTTTTTGCGCCATCGGCCCCTCCGATCACCACTAACCAACTTTATATACTGTGGGGGGGGAAAGTATTTGGTCAGTTCCCCTTAGACTTTCGGCCAAATCCTTTTTTTTCCCCACTGTACGTCACTTCCTGTCAGCGGCGTAAAAAGTCATTAAACAAAACATTTCTTCATTAAATTGCTGCTTCACTGAAATAAAATGATAAACAGATGTAAATAAGTCATATTTTCAACAGCATTAAAAAATAAAGCTGTACACAAATAGCTGGTTCAAGCCATTTACATATTTAGATGATATAGTGTTGTTCTGCCTTATTTCTATATGAAAACATAAAATGACTGAAAACCTGCAGTGCATTTTTTCCTCATGTTCATGTCAGTGATCTGCAGCCAAAGTTTTTCTAATCTCTAAATGATTTTTTTTTTTTCTCTATTCCCCTTTCGCCTCAATGGGACTTGGTATTTACGACCGTGCAAAATTGCGATTTCCCGGT
This sequence comes from Proterorhinus semilunaris, assembly GCA_021464625.1. Taxonomy (NCBI): domain Eukaryota; kingdom Metazoa; phylum Chordata; class Actinopteri; order Gobiiformes; family Gobiidae; genus Proterorhinus; species Proterorhinus semilunaris. Next base: position 29,158,303 of record CM038359.1, read on the forward strand.
GATTCTGGTCGTATTCTCTGTAAACCTGTGCCGTGTTAAATCTGGCCCGTGCTGCTGTTTCGGCTCCCGGTTTTTATCAGCGCTCCGGGACCCTTTCGTTATTGTTGCACTTCGTCGGGTTTTAAACGTTACTGGCGCCCGGCGAGAGGTGAAATGCCGGGTCTGCTTTTGGGGACTTGTGTTTTGATTGTTCGTCTCCCCCCACAGGACGGACATCTTTGTTTTCCTGCTGAGCACCAGAGCGGGAGGGCTGGGCATAAACCTGACCGCGGCAGATACGGTGAGTGACCGGATAACGCTCGTATTCACTTTGATTGATTTGGATTTATTTGAGGGATTATTTACATTAACATTGTTGCAGTGCAGAAAATAAATAAAGGAACAAAAACTCAAAGGGAGTCGGCCGAAGCAAGAAAGCTTATCTCGTGTTTTCATACGATACAACACTTTACATTACAAACTCCTGAATTACACAAATGCACAAATGGCTCGGTACAAATTCCTTGCAACTAAATTCAGACAAAACGGAGATGCTGGTGTCCTGATGATCCTGATGATCCGGATGACGCTATTCCAGGGATTCACCAGTATTTGGGCGACCTGAGGTTGTCTAAAACAACGCCTCACTCTAAACTGCTAACAAGGAACTGTTTTTTACCAACTGAGAAAAATCTCCAAACTTACACTCGACTAGTTTCATGGTTCGTATCTCTGTAACGGTTGGATTCATCCACGTGAGACAAAAAAAACGGTTACAAAGTTCAGCGTCTTCTCTCTCAGCGCACATGAACTAAGGTCAGGTGACTGTCCAAAAGTGCAGACGATTTTCAAAATGGCGGTCAGATGAAAGGACTTTGAGGCTGTGAGGTGAATGTGGCAGGTTTGTGAATCCCTTTCGAAGACGGATCAGGGAAAACAGTTGGAGACTTTGGAACGTTTGCGAGTCTTAAAATGAAATGTGCACAGATTTTCACATTTACTGCATGAAAAGTGCAGTGTTTGAGCTTTAAAATGTGATTAAAAGTAATAAATCTGACTTGCCTGTAAAATCAAAAACATATGACCTGGAGTGTTTGCCTTTAAGGTGAAGTCATGGCGACGGGCGCGGGGTTTACTGTAATGCTAAGTGTTATAATCCCGTGTTCGCCTGGTTCGAAGTGGGTTAAAAATCGGCTCTAATACTTGGACATAATGGCGGTTTCGGTGTTTGCCGCGTTTGTGCCTGAAAAGATGCTCGTGAATGGCCTCTTTTGTTTCACGCGGACGTCCCCTGCATAATCTGGCCATTGTGTCGACGAAGCCCCCGGTTCAGGCAGATCAGAGCGAGGAGTGCGAGCTAACGCGGGACATCTGTCGGGCTAAAAATGCAGCTCAAATCTGGAATGGTCTTCATGAGGATGTGAGACAGGCCTCAACTCTGACAATGTTCAAATCCAGGCTGAAAACGGCTCTTTTTACCCGAGCAGATGAAAACTGAAAGTGTTTTATCTGCACTCTTGCCTTTTACTGTAATTGATTAACTTTATGTTAATGTTTTAATGATTAATTTGATCTGTTTTCTTGTAATTTTCTGCAACTGTGAAGCACTTTGAATTGCCTTCTGTATTAATTGTGCTCTACAAATAAACTTGCCTTGCCTAAAGGGCCCGCGGGCAGAGGCAGAGCTTCGGTGTCCGTCATAAAGATGAAGCTGGGGTCTGAATTGGGGCTGAAAGATTTATCGTATCATCGAGATATTAACGTTCAAAACATTAAAATCCAAAAAAGCCAGATATAAACGATATAGATTTTAATCAATAAAACTGCACTCTTTGTTATTATGTTCTGTTATGTTTCTGAAAAATGCTGGGTTTTCACCTAACCCATAGTTATATAGTATCGTATCGATATCGAGATGTGAAATTTTGTCCATATCGTTCAGCCCTAGTCTGAAATCTGAAACATGAATGTTTCATGTTTCATGATTTATCTACCAGAGATAAAGCATAGTTTTCAAAGTACCCGTCTGGAATGGGCTGTGTTGAATCCAAAATATTTTTGTCCCTCCATCAAAGAAGCTTTTATTGGCTTGGTACGGGCTCGGGATTTATGCAGGCAGAAATATTGTCTACAAGATGGTATCGAAATGGCACCCATCAATCCTTCTTCTTCCACTTGGCACATCGCACCAGCTCCTATGGCTCCTCCTGCAGGGGGTGGGTCCACTGAAGGACAGCTTTTTGGATGATATGCAAATTGGATAGGGACAAAATTGTATTCAAAAATTAGGAAAATTATTAAAATAATGGGGGAGGGTTGTGAATTTTTTTTGCAAAAACAGGGGAAAAGTGTAAAAAAAAAATTTATGAAATACTTGAGGAAAGGAGAGAAGAGTGTTTAAAAAAAATGGGGAGAAATGGGAGCCAAATTTAAATGACTGCAGCACATTTTTGTATATTTCTAATGGTTTCCAAAATATCGCTTCATCGTCAGTTATTGAGAAAGTCCCCAAAAATATTGAGATATTGATTTAGGTCAAAATCACCGGGCCCCACAAAGAACCTCAACCTTATCATACTAGCTAAACATAAAGTATCCTCTCCTGTAAGCACAGAAGTCGTGTGTTTGAGGCTCATAATAACATGTAGCGATCGCTTTGTGCTTTTGCCCGCAGGTGATCTTCTACGACAGCGACTGGAACCCCACGGTGGACCAGCAGGCCATGGACCGCGCTCACCGGCTGGGCCAGACCAAACAGGTGACCGTGTACCGCCTCATCTGCCAGGGCACCATCGAGGAGCGGATCCTGCAGCGCGCCAAGGAGAAGAGCGAGGTCCGGCACCGTCCCGTCAAATCGCGAGCCGACGACCCTCGCCCAGACCCGCTTTAACACTCCCACCGCTCCTCTCCCCTCAGATTCAGAGAGTGGTGATCTCCGGGGGGAACTTCAAACCCGACACGCTCAAACCCAAGGAGGTGGTCAGCCTGCTCCTGGACGACGACGAGCTGGAGAAGAAACGTGAGGCGCTCAGCGGGAACCTCGAGGCGTGTTTGGGCCGGGACAGACGGTGACATGGTGGTGGTTTTGTGTGTGTGTGCAGTGCGGCAGCGGCAGGAGGAGAAGCGGCTGCAGGAGGAGAGCAGCAAAGTGAAGGAGCGCAAGAGGAAGAGGGAGAAATACGCAGAAAAGGTACACCAAATTAGCACCGAAATGTCTGCTCTTATCAGTATAGTTGTTTTCGGCCCCCTTGAACTTTTCAACCTTTTGCCACATTTCAGGCTTCAAACATAAAGATATAAAACTGTCATTTTTTGTGAAGAACCAACAACAAGTGGGACACAATCATGAAGTGAAACGAAATTTATTGGATATTTCAAACATTTTTAACAGAAAAATTGGACGTTCAAAATTATTCAGCCCCTTTACTTTCAGTGCAGCAAACTCTCTCCAGAAGTTCAGTGAGGATCTCCGAATGATCCAATGTTGACCTAAATGACTAATGATGATAAATAGAATCCACCTGTGTGTGAACAAGTCTCCGTATAAATGCACCTGCTCTGTGATAGTCTCAGAGGTCAGTTTAAAGCGCAGAGAGCATCATGAAGAACAAGGAACACACCAGGCAGGTCCCAGATACTGTTGTGGAGAAGTATCCTGCCTGTTACTTTCCATCACGGTGGCTCCGGGGTCAATTGTTTTGTGAGTTTCTGGTAGGTTTTCACTGCTGACCAGAAACGCCTACAAAAAATAGATCGTGGTGAGTTGTAGAGTTGCCACGCTAACTACCCATGCAGCCATTGAAAATATATTTTTTTCCCTTAGAGACGGAACCCACAAAAAAATGGTACTGCTCACAATTTTTTACTTCATACTGTACATTCATAAAGAAATAAACAGCGAGTCCCAAAGTGGGGTTCCGACTCCCCAGATGATTTCAAGATGAAATAAAAAAGAAAGATTAGTGTAAAACGGCATATAATTTGGGAAATCCATTCAAATGTTCTAAATAAACTGTAATACAGGCAATAACTGTATACACCGGGGGTCCCAGCCAAATGTGTTTGTGGGAACCCCTGGTCTAAAGCTAAATCAGCTGTAGTGTTGACTGAAATGTTACACAATCTTTGGCTTAAATGTCTTGAATTGAGGAAATGTATCTAGTTTTGAGCGGTTTTCACGCATTTTTTAGACTTTGTTCCTGGTCTGACCAAGTTTACTTTGCTAGTTTGAGGACATTTCAGACTGGTTCTAAGTTAAATCTCGCTCTAAATAAGAAAGTAAAATTGCCAAAGAGATGAGACCGATTTTCTTGCCCCATTGGCAAAGAAAATTACTTGAAATAGAGACAAAATGTATTGAAACGAGTCAGAAACGTCTCAAAACAAGTGAAATAATCCAGGTCAAATGGCCAAATACATCTTACCCAGTCAAATAACTCAAATGTTGATTATTATGCTCAAATTGAAACATTTATACTAATCTAGTTAATTACTTTTTGCAGTGGCAAAAGTGACCCGTCGTGTCCCGTTTGGTCTTGAACATAAAAAATAGGTTTTGCATTTGTGGCGATAAACATAGTATTTAGGCATTAACACTGCTGTGACTGATTTCAGTATTAATTCGCCTAGAATATTTTCCTTGTAAATTGTCTTGAAGGGCCAAAAAAGGAGATATCAATGTGTGGTTTGGCAATTATCTACAGAAGTACCACTTCTTTATATATTTAAAGTTTCAATAACATAGCATTATTATTTAATGTGTAATTGCTGTTGTAAAACAAGATGTATCAAAAAACGGAAATGAATGTTAGCCTTTTTATTAGGCAACAACAGATAAAGCATCAGGAACGACTCCAAAACACAATAAATTAGATCCAAGAACCTTATTATACATTCACCCAAAATAGAATGTTCACTGAGCTTCAAGTTTAGCTTTTACAGTCAGAAATATGAAGAAAATTCCAGGCGTTTTTAGGTTGACATAGTTGACCTAGGGTAAAACTTTTGCTTTTCAAAGAAAACAATACTTGACAAAGCATCAGGACCAACTGAGTAACAATAAATTAGATCCTAGAACCTTATTATACATTCACCCAAAATAGAATGTTCACTGAGCTTCAAGTTTAGCTTTTACAGTCTTTTACAGTCTTCAATATGATGAAAACGCCAGACGTTTTTTTAGGTTGACATAGTTCACCTTGAATCATAACTGTTGTCTTGCTTGTAACAGGCACATATAAAGTGCTATCCTCATGTGCTTTTGATCCACATTACATGCCCACTCCATTTTGATGTCCAGCAGTTTGTTTTTTTCCACAATACAGACGGGTGACCTGCTCCTGGCGTCTCCTCCCTCCACAGATCGGCCAAGCCTGACCCTGCTCCGGCATGGCCCCAAAGCCTGGCCATAGGCTTCCCTCTCACAAGGCCTCCTATTGAAAATAAATACACATTATTTACTGTGAAGTACATACACATTAGTATAAATATGAATTCAATGATCAATACATTTTACTAACTACCATTATTCTTTCAGAAAATAGTACTCGTAATAATACTCGTTTCTACAGCATGCATGCAAACTTATCGTATTGTCGACCCCATGTACTGAAAACATGCTCTTGAAGATATGTGCATTATTATAAAAGTGAGAATAACATCATAGTAGAGTATTTACAAAGAAAAACGTATATATTGTAAACTTGTCTGCGGGTAGCTCACGAAAATCCTGGTTTTGTGAATCTACATTTCCCGCGAAGAGAACCGCGCCAAACTACGCGCGCCCCGGTTACAAACAGGAGAAAAGTGGCTTCACGCGCCTCTATGATCGTTTTACACAGATAACGTACATGCTAACTCATACTGCAACATACATGCTAACTACAACATACATGCTAACTCATACTACAACACACATGTTAGTTTTGCGACGTTTGCAAACTTACTCGATGCTGGACGATAGAGGCGGACCGGCGCCTCTTCCTCCTGTTCCGCTCCGATGACGACTTCCACCGCATGCCTCCTTCTTCGATAAACCTCCGGGGGGGTTTGGGGACAAGACAGGACCTCCTCGACATCGCTCTAACTCCCTCCTACTCGCTCCAACCCTCCAAATAATAAAAAAAACACTCGCTGACAACAAAATTCTCGCTCGAAATCTCCGCTGCTCCGCACAGTACGCGAGTGGCGCAGCGTATATCCGTCTGATTTCTTGTCTGTGATTGGACGGCATGAGTCACGCGAAGTAAACGGCCTACCGTAATGGCAATAACACTGAGAAATAGCGCAAGGGGTTAGCTTTCCAACACAGTAAACACAATTTCGAGGGTGCCTTTACTTTTGCAGTTATGGGGAAAAGAACAGCGCATGCGCAGCTGTGTCGGCGCCGACACAGCGCTACAGCAGACTTAAAATGGCTAGATAGATTTGACCTGTAGAAACCCCGTCTTAACACCTCTTCTCAACTTTTTCCCACATGTACACGGCCTGACCCAAAAGAAACCGTGGCCACCTGGTAAAATTATCCCAAAGACCAAATGGAATCTATCAATCTGTGATGAGTCTTGAGTGGGAGGAAGGGTCGAGAGTTCAACACATTAGTTCGTTCCCCCCCGTTCTCTCTCGGGACAGACTCCAAACCAGACGCCGCCCGAACACCTGAGCAAACTCTTAATCTCTACCGCCTTTCCCCCAGAAGAAGAACAACGAGGAGACGGAGGTGAAGAAGAGGAAGGAGGTGAACCTGGTCATCTCTCACGCCCCGTCAGCCGACAACTCCAACCTGTCGGCCGACGGAGACGACTCGTTCCTCAGCGTGGACATGGACTCGGCCATGCCCAGCCCCTTCAGCGAGGTCAGAGAAAACACACATTCAGACTTTAGGAACACGGTAAGGTGAAGGGTTTTCCGGTTTAGACCTGATTCGATCTGGATCTGGGCCTGATGGCACTTGTGAGGTCAAATATTCATCTATATCATGGTGGTAGAGCAATAAAATTCCTTTAAAGCAGAACTAAGTAACTTGTTTACTTTAATAAATCCTTTCCGTAGTCCCTCTGGGGGTAATACAGGTGTTAATGGGATGATTGGGGGGTCTTTCATCTCCCCCTGGTGTCTCTGGCCAGAAAACCACAATTGCAACTTTCCTGCCTCCAGGTCTGAGGCGCCATACACACTAATGGAATCACAAAGAAGAAGCTAACAGGCTAACGGGCAAAGCTAACTGCGGGCTAGCGCCACTTGGACAATTAATGAGTAAAAAAGCACAACATGCTACGGTAGCACAGCGGTTAGCGCTCACAGCTAGAAGGTCCGGGTTCGATTCCCACCTGGACGGGGCCTTTCTGTGTGGAGTTTGCATGTTCTCCCCGTGTCTGCGTAGGTTTCCTCCGGGTACTCTGGTTTCCCCTACCACTAAAAACATGTACAATACGCCCAGGGACTGCAGGTGGAAATTAGCACAAGTGCTATAACCTGGTACAATGCATCTCTCCTTTCTAAGGCTAATGTAGATTGTACACTGTCCCTGTTCAAAAATAAATAATAAATAATGCTACGACACCTGCAGTGGCGCTTATCGCCTCTAGGGGCATGAGTTACTTAGCTTTAACATAGCATTTGGGAATTCAAAAATAATAATCATTTGTTACTGAGATTTCAACAAAATAAAACTATTTAAATCTGGCATTAAATCTGACATTATTTAGATTTTGGCTCTTACATTTTTGGCAATTTTTATACATAAAACAACTTGTGGAAGAAGAAAACATACAGCAAAGGTTTTCAAATTTCAAAATACCTCTAATATTATTTTCCCTATTCACCTGCAGTGTCTCAGAATCATGGGAAATGCATCTCGCCTTAATATTGTTGTATCTTAACTCGTGAATCAGGCTTTTTGTTTTTTCTCCGTTACCAATCCTCTCGTCTTCCACGACCCTCCCTCTGCACCTGCACTGTCCCGCTGTGGCCTCACCTTCACTCCAGCCCCGCCTCTGTCCCTCTCCGCAGATCTCCCTGAGCAGCGAGCTCCAGCCCGGCTCCCTCCCTCCGGACGCCGACGCCGACGAGAGCAGCAGCGACATGTTGGTGATCGTGGACGAGCCGCTGTCCTCTGCCCCGCCCACCCGCGGCAACAACTCCCCCGCCTCCGTGTCCGGCTCCGACAACGTCAACGGTGAGTGGGCGGGACAGGTGTGATTCTCGTCCCGTGTGGATTTAAACAGGCACATCTTATGAAGCTGTGCAGAGCTGATACTGTGATTTGATCCTTATAAACTGCCCGGAGAGTTACTGAAAGCATTTCTCCAGTTTAGCTTTACCCAAATCTGAAAGCGTCAAAATAGCGACAAAAACAAGGATGAAAACCCAATAAAAGAGCTGGAAAAACAACCATAACATAATTAAATGGCTGCTCACTGGCCTTTCTAAACGAGCTGTTAGAGCTGCAGAAAATCCTTGTGTATGTGCTCTACAAATAAACTTGCCTTGCCTTGCCTAAAGGGCCCGCGGTCAGTGTGGGTTAAAGACTACTTCCTGTACACACTTTAACGTGAATAAAAGATTTAAAAACAGAAGGAAAAGTCAAGGCAAGGTGGTTCAGATGTTGGTGACATTTGTCCATGTGTTAGCCTAAAATTAGCATTAGCCTTTAGCTTCAAGGCTAAAACACAGCAGGGGCTCAATTTTTCTGAGGTCATTGGGCCGGTCGTTTTTAAACCACAGCAGCAGCAGATTAATACAGTATTATAACTTTCAGCCTGTTGGCGTCTGAAGACCTTTCCAGCTCTATTGTATTAGTTTGAAGATCTACTTACTCTGCGTAAACAAAAGGATCTACTGACAACTAGCAACAAATATTTAAACAGTCCAGAGCTGAAAACATGCAAGTACATGAGTACATGTAAAATCGACTTCATCTGAGGAGACGCGTTTGTTTTTTAATGTAATGTTTCAGCCCTGAAGCTAAAGGCTAACGTTAATTTGATGCTAACAAATGGTAAAATAAACGCAACATATGTTTTAATAAACCCACTATTTTTTAAATCTTATTTTACGCTTTACTCCACTTTGAAATTTAAACTGGAAGTAATAGTTATTCCACACACAGCCGTTTCTGTCGCCTTTTTTAATCTTGTAGCTGGTTAGCTTTGGCCCCAAACTTCCTCCTTCATCTCCGCGGTATGACCTCAGATTTTACCGTGTGTAGATGGATGTTGTTGTTGTTATGCACAGAGCTTCTTCACAAGGCTTTTCTGTCTGTTCTACCAAGAGATGTTTGTAGGACCATATCTGTCCCATACTTTTACAGTTTGTGGATCAAGTGGACCCATTAGCTTTGCTCTTAATCCGATGTCGTGCGCTGTCCCCTGATTCAAACTGGATGAGTTGGAGTGAGGTCTAAGCGTCGATGTAAATATACATTTGAGCAACAATTAATGAAAAGAGGCTTGAAATGTGCAGTAATTTTTTTATTGCGGTTGCACAAACAAACAGTTCTTGGCCCAAGTTTAGCTAAAACATCGCACTTTAAATACTTTGTCTACCGTCGAGCTCAAGGCTTCGGTGGGTGCTCGTGTGTGTTTTGAGGCTACATCTTTGGGTGTAGGCTTTGTTACTGGATGGGCAGCTTTAAGGTTTCTCTCCTGTGTGTGTTCTTCTATGTCTGATGAGGTTAGAGCGATCTGCAAATGTTTTCCCACAGGTTGAGCAACTGTAAGGTTTTTCTCCGGTGTGTGTTCTAATATGTGTGATGAGGTGAGCTTGCCGAGTAAAGGTTTTGTTACAGGTTGAACAACTGTAAGGCCTCTCCCCGGTGTGACCTCTAATATGTGTGGTGAAGGCATACAGTTGTGCAAAGGTTTTGTTACAGGTTGAACAGCTGTAAGGTTTCTCTCCGGTGTGTGTTCTAATATGTGTGATGAGGTGAGCTTGCTGAGTAAAGGCTTTGTTACAGGTTGAACAGCTGTAGGGCCTCTCCCCGGTGTGACCTCTAATGTGTCTTTGTAAATTCTGTTTTTCTTCCAAATCTCTTCTTACAAACTGAGCACTGGTGCTTCTTCTTCTCAGCTCCGTCAGGTCCGGACTTGTCTTCTTTGTGGACGGTGGTCTCTGGTGCAGACTTGAATTTGGGAAATAGACTTGTGCTTCTTGCAGGTGGAAAGCTGGGAGGTTCCCAGTCGTCATCGTTGTCTGTGTCAGACGAGTGCTCAGTGTGTCCCTCAGTCTCTGAGTGGAAATGTGTCTCTGAGCTGATGTCCTCTCCCTGTGTTTCCTCTCGATGCTCAGTTTGTCTTTGTTGAAGCTCTGAGGACTCTTCAGTCTTCACTCTGACAGCACCGGACTCTGGGACAGACCTGAAGATCATTTAAAGAAAGACTTAATAATAACATTTGTGAGTGACAGCAGTGTGAAGTGTTGTAAGTGCTGGAGCCTACACTGGCAGCTGCTCTTCCTCCTGAGAGACGCTCTGCTCTTCTGGCTCCTCTTTAATCCAAGCAGTCTCTGTAAAGTCCTGGTTCAGACCCTGGTTCCACAGGACTCTTCTGCTCTGAGCCTGGTCCAGGAGCCGCTGTGTCCTCTGGTTCTCGTCTTCAGAGCGACACAGATCCTCCTCATTCTCCGCTGTGGCTCTTTCAAACAGCTCAGAAATCTCTTCAGCCGCCGCCGCCAGACGCTCGATCACCAAAGCTCTCAGCGTTTGGACTTTAGACATCTTCACAAACTCAAACCGGTGAAGCTTCAGCCCTGGACAGAGACGACACAGAAAACAATGAGACTCCACTCTAAAGACGTCTAATTTACATGAAACATTTGGAGCTGTTGACATAAGGCTGAACGCTAATAGTGATAAAGATTGAACGTAAACAATTTTTCATTATGCGCAAAATGAATGTTGTTGTCAGCAGCATTCAGAGAGCAAAAGGATTGAAAACAATTAACAGACTGCATCCGTTTGTCAGTGTGAACTTCTGTATTTCAATTGTAAAATCACTTTTTTTTTTTTACAACATTGTACTATGATTCGATACACAACATAATCATCTTTAACTTTATTTCAATATTATGATTAAAGCATCAATAATCAAACAGATGTAACAAACAATCCAATAACCTATGGGACAGATTAAACAGAGGTCTTACCGTAATAGTAAAATCACTGCCAACGTTATCACTGATACAACAGTAAGAGAGAGGCGTTGCCAGAGTAACAAGTTTTAAAATGAAATAAACAAACTGCGGTTGCCATGGATATCAGGAGAGCTCTCTCTGTGTAACACTTATGAATAAACAACATCCTGTAGTCGGCTCTATAGCAGGTTAAAATCAGCTAAATCCCATTATAGTGAATACGGCTAAAGCTCAGTTAGACCTGGAGGTAGTGATGACATCATCACTTAACAAACGTATCCTGACATAAAAAACTATTCAGAACAGGCTCTGTGCACAGAATCGTTTGGGCCAACTTCCTGTGGGTCAGTGTGGGATAAAGACTACTTCCTGTCCACACTTTAACGTGGATAAAAAATGTTATAAGATTTAAAAACAGAAGGAAAAGTCAAAGGCGAGTGTGTTTCATTAACATTAGTTCAGATGTTGGTGAAGTTTTTCCATCTGTTAGCCTAAAATTAACGTTAGCCTTTAGCTTCAAGGCTAAAACACGGCCGGGGCTCGTCAGTTACATTTTTACTCTGTCAGATTTTTCTGAGGTCATTGGACCGGTCATAAAAACGCGCTTTTACAGGCGAAAGAGTCTTATCATTCAGACGTGGATGAGTTTGATCTGGACCTAAACGCGTCCACTCCAGAACCGAACCTCAAGAGCCGCTTTGGACCCGAGTGCGTAAAACTCCTCAGAGCCATGGATCGTCACCTTGGACAGGAAGGCGGTGTGTTTGGCCATCAAGTGGTATTTCAAAGTGGATGTGCTACGGTGATGACTTAGTTCGTACCGGCAATACACACAAATAACGTTAGTCTCGTCAGTCGACCCATCTGGCAACTTTCTGAAACTAAACTTTCCATTTAGGAGCTTGTTTACCTCCATTTCGGCGTTTCGCGCTTGACATCAACACAAACTTTTACCGCTAGCGAGCAGAGCAGGCAAGACCAGACCAACACTTGGGTGGGCGGCGAACCTATTGTTTTGTTTCCGGTTTACAAGCGGATCCTGTAGTTTTTCTAACATTACTAGCAGTGGCCACAGCTTAAAAAAAAACTACAAGTAGACTAGGTCATAAAAAAAAATTATCGCGCGATAAAAAAAATTACGCCGTTAATATTGATTTGCGTTAACGCGTTAATAACGCGATATATATATATATACACAATTCATGATTTAGCATTTCTTCACCTCCTAACTACCACCTGAACCGAGCACATTTTCTCCAGCTTGGCTTTACCCAAATCTAAAAGCTTCTTCAACAGGATGAAAACGCAACAAAAAAATAAAAACGTGACCCAAAAAAGTAAAAGCAACAAAAACACTAAAGAAGCAACTAGGGACAAAATACAACAATTAAAAGCAACAAAAACGCCCCAAAACAAGACAAAACAAGTGATGGAAAATCAACAGAAAAAGCATAAGACAAAAAGACAATGCAGCAACGAAACATCTTAGATCAGTTGTGTAGGTCTTAGCTTTCAAATGAGGCCTAGAGGCTGAAAGCTGCAGTCGAGAAGCTTTTCTATTTGGGTAAAGCCAAACTGGGGAAACTGTGCTCGGTGAAGACGGGGGTTAAGAGGTTAAAGTTGAAAATGCAGCTCTTACTTTTCCCCCGACCGCGTCAGCCATAAACTACTTCTAAAAACCCCAAAACCATGATTTAAAAGACGTTGCAGCTCCAGCGGGTCCCGGTGGAGAAGACGGAGAGCGTCGGAAATGGGGGATTAGGTGAACGACCAGGCGCGGACTCGAATTCTGCAAACGGCTGGGGAAAAGCGGGAGCCGAGTCGGGCCCGTTCCTTTTCGCCGCGGGGCCCTCAATGTCATTAAAAACATTCAATTGGATTCAAACTGGCCTCAACCTCTTACCCCCGAGGGCATTTTCTCCCGTTCAGCTTTATCCAAATCTAAAAGCCCTGGACTGGAGAGCGACAGCGTAACCTCATTTGTAAAAGCTAAGGCCTAGAAAACTGATCCTGATCATTGTTTTTGTCCCACAGACACAAAGACAAAGTGTTATCAGTCACCTTGAGTCTCTCTCTAAAACCAAAAAATCAGGTTAGAAATCTAGGAGTAATCCTGGACTCAGACCTGAACTTAAACAGCCACATCAAAGCAATAACATCATCAGCTTTTTACCATCTGAAAAACATTAAGATCAGAGGAATAGTGTCAAAACCAGACTTGGAGACACTCATCCATGCGTTTGTCTCCAGCAGGTTAGACGACTGTAACGGCTGCTCACTGGCCTTTCTAAACGAGCTGTTAGAGCTGCAGAACATCCAGAACGCTGCTGCTCGAGTCCTGACAAGAACCAGGAAATACCACCATATTAGTCCAGTGCTCCGGTCTCTGCACTGGCTTCCTGTCGCTCAGAGAATAGAATTTAAAACAGCTCTGCTTGTGTACAAGTCTTTCATGGTTTAGCACCAAAGTCCATCTCTGACATGTTAGAGCCGTATGAACCATCTCGGGCCCTGAGAACTTCAGGGAGGGGTCTCCTGGTGGTTCCCAGAGTCGGGACTAAACACGGTGAAGCTGCGTTTCAGTTTCATGCAGCTAAAATCTGGAACAGTCTTCATGAGGATGTGAGACAGGCCTCAACTCTGACAATGTTCAAATCCAGGCTGAAAACAGCTCTTTTTACCCGAGCAGATGAAAACTGAAAGTGTTTTATCTGCACTCTTGCCTTTTACTGTGATTGATTCACTTTATGTTGATGTTTTAATGATTGATTTGATCTGTTTTCTTGTAACTTTATGCAACTGTGAAGCACTTTGAATTGCCTTGTGTATGAATTGTGCTTTACAAATAAACTTGCCTTGCCATTGGGGGGGTCTTTCTGCAATGGATTCACGAAGAAGAAGTTAACAGGCTAACCCCGCTAAGCTAACTGCGGGCTAGCGCCACTTTAACAGTATTTACAGCCAAGTTTGAGTGAAAAAAAATATTTCCATTGCGTAATTGGATGAACAATATCCCTCTGTCTCTTCGCTTTTTCTGTCAGCGTAGTATTTACTCTCACGGACAATTAATAAAAAAAAAAATCGCAGCTTGCTTCGACACCTGCAGTTGCGCTTATGGCCTCTAGGGGCATGAGTCACTTAGTTCTGCTTTAAACACGCACTGCTGCCATTTTGACTGAACTTTGTTGTTGCTGTCGTAGGCGTCTCGGGGGCCGACAGCATCAGCCCGGGCAGAGGCCGGTCCAAAGGCTCCAGGGGACGGCCCAAAGGCTCCGGGGGCGGGGCTAAAGCGGGGGTCAAAGCTCGCAGCAGGAAGTCGACGGCCGGGAGCGCGGCCGCGATGGCGGGGGCGATGGCCGGGGCAGCCGCCGCTTCAGCCGCCGCCTACGCCGCCTACGGGTACAACGTCTCCAAAGGTGAGGGGAGAGTTTTATCTCATTATCAGAGTGTTTGGGTTTTATGATGCGTTAATTCAGTGACATGAAAGAAATCACAATCACAAGACATCGCAACATTCAATCTATAATTTAAAATGGATTAAATCATACTGTTGTAACTATGGTAACCGTCAATATGCTGGATTTGGAGATTTCTTTGCAAAACGGTGCTCCGACTGAAATTGACATAACAATCTAGAATGTCGTAAAGGCAACCGATGTCACGTCCTTTAATGTATTTGTTCATTATTTTTTCTATATTTTATTTTCTATTTTTCATTCATGTCATTCATTTAAAGGGGGGGTATTACGTAAAATCGACTTTTTCAAGCTTTATATCATGTTATTATGTCATTCCCTCATTAAACACATGCCTGGAGTGTTGCCTCGGCTCATGCACATATTTTTGAGTAATCAGTAAAATCTTAGACGGCGGCCATTTTAGGTGTAGCTATGCCTCAGTCCTCCTAGGAACGCCCCCACCTCCTGGAGACGCCTCTGGACCTTTCGTCACCAGCCAAGCCACCGACCACTGCTCCTCAGCTCAGCAGAGCCCCCTCCCCGCACAGTGTTGTTGTTTCAATGCCACAGTAGTGTGCTGGAGGGGGCGTGTCAGAAAGCTTCTTAAAGAGACAGAGGCCTATTTCAAGTCGTTCAGTACGGCCATTTTGAGAGAGCCATTTTATTCAAGGCAGTTATTTTAATTTACTGCATGTACAGACCAACAGAAGGTTACGTCATCATTGTAGTGCTATAGACTGGTGCTATGTGATTGAAAAAAGCATAATACCCCCTCTTTAAGGGAAACAAATGCATCAACGGCCAATGTCAAAAGAACTAACAACTCAAAATATCTTACTGACCGACCGACTGCCGTCTTCCGATATCTGTTGGAATTTAATTGAATCTACCTGTGAAACGCAAGATGATTTTGAGACGGTGTTTTTTAATTCACGTTATTAACCTCTTAACCCCCGCCCAGACTGAGCACATTTTTTCTAGTTTGGCTTTGCCCCCAAAAAGAAAAACTAGACAAAAACAAGATGAAAATGAACTGACAATAACGACATAAGCGCTGGAAAAAGAAGAAAAAAAATAAACGTGACAAAAAGCCGCAAAAAAGTGTCAACAACGCGGCTTTACAGGTCTTAGCTTTCAAATGAGCCACTGGCCTATAGGCAGTAAGAAGCTTATAGATTCACGTAAAGTCAAACTGGAGAAAATGTGCTGGATTAAGGCGGGGGTTAAGAGGTTAAATAAAGGGGGTTTGCCGCAGTACAGCCCCAAAGCAGGATTGAAATACCTTTTATGAAATACTTTACTCTTTCTCCTCCAAACGTACGAAAAGGCATCAGGCGTATCTAAAGGTTCCGGGTGAACTTCGACCCCCCTCTGTAATGTACCCCCGTCCTCTTGTTCCAGGCGGCCTGTCCTCCTCCAGCCCCCTGCAGCCCGCCCTGGGTCGCTCCGGCACCTCTCCCGCCTTCAACCCCAGCCAGAGCTCCTCCCCGCGGGCCAAAGGGAGCCGCAGCTCTACCCCGAGCCCCCACAAGCACCAGCTGCCCCACCATCACCACCACCACCACCACCACCCGCACACGGGGGGCCAGCCGGGGGCGCTGCGCAAGGCCAAAGGTCCCGCCGCTCCGGGGGCACGGTAACGCCTGGACTGGAGACTTAAAATAGTGCCTCTTCCTTTCTGCCCGTTCTCTGAGATTTCGCCGTCGGAACGCGATTATTTCAACTGTGAATTCTTAATAACAGACGGCGAGTCAAACGTACACATGGGTCAAATATTACTCCACGTAGACCAGAAAATACTTAATACAGCTTCAAAAACATTAAAATACCCCCCTCTGTACGGCAACACGACGGGGACAAACCTTCTTCCTGGTTGTGCGTGAGTGGCGTGCATTACTAGGCTTTTAAAATGGACAAAGCGAACGCAAATGCTTTTTACTTTGTATGTAGTGGAGTAAAAGTGTGAGTTCTCAACAGTAGAGCGACTCAAGTTACTGACGAGTCCTCGGGTTTATGTTATTACAGGGTTTCCGCAGGGTTATTAAAGGTTATTAAAAGAATTGAGCCGAAATGTAGGCCTGACATGCCATTAAAAAGCATTAAGCGGTCGTCTTTGAAATCACCAACGCTCAACTTCTTTATTCCTTCACAAATGCTAAGGTTTATGGTCAAAAACATATTTCATTTTTTCAGATTTACTGTACATCCATTTCAGCGCAGTGTTGTCTCCAGTTTAGTTTTAAAGCTACAAACCTTTCCTTTATTCCTCTGTTTATGGTGATGTTTAAAATGGCACCTGTACAAACCCTGTATTAATTATAAAACGGGCTTAAAAATCACTCCGGAAACTGGAAAGCTTTAACTGTGTCCGAATGTCCAGTTCTAATGAGGGGACTATATAGCAGACCGGGGGCCAAATCCGGCCCTCCAGCAGAGACGATAATTACCTTTTTAAAGTGCCCTGAAAATGCTGGAAATTCTGTCGATTTGTTCCAAAGTTCCTTGACGATGTCCCCGATCCCCGTATCATGGACAACACTGGGGTTTGGGCTGTTTCACTTTGGGAGGTTCAGTCCCTGGAAGGAAGAAAATGGTCCTCAAAGCTAACGTGCCCATCCGCGTAGTAAACCGTAAAGTGCACTCATTCTGATTGGCGATCTACTAGTTTCTCCTCGCCGCAGATCAATCAATCAATCGAGGTATATTTATATAGCGCTTGACAACCACGGCCACGGGATGTGTATCCGGAAAGCAAAAACGTGACAGAATTTGAGTTGGCTTTAAGCTCAGAGGACACTTTTATTTGCTAATTTGTATCTAAAGTTAAATCTCAAAAGGCCTGTTCGTTCATTAAAGGAACACCGTTTTCCCACACTGAGATATGTTCTTACCTGAGCTTAGACGAGTGGACGCGTACCTGTCTGGTCTTTACGCGTGCGCTCAGTCAAAAGACCAAAGATTAGCATTTAGCCGCTCCGATTAGCATTTAGCCGCTCCTCCTCTCCTCTATGGGGCCAAACGGGGATGAAGTTAGAAGCGACCGAGCTCTTCCACGTCGCTTCTAACTCCACCCCCGTTTGGCCCCATAGAGGAGAGGAGGAGGAGAGGCTAAATGCTAATCTTTGGTACGCGTAAAGACCAACTCGTCTACGCTCAGGTAAGAACATAATTTGCTATGTTCGGTGGCTAATGCTAACGGCTATAGGAAAAATACATTGAAAAGTCACACGTTAGAATCGAGCACCTTCTCCTTTTTATTATCTACTATAAGTCAGATACGTTTTATTTAACATGGATTTTACACGAGCAGCTAACCGCTAACGTTAGCGACTTGTTATATTTACGTGGTTTAGTCATTATAAATACACACGACGCGTGATTAAAGCGGGTGGTTTCACTCGTTTGTCATTTCGAGGGCACAGCTTCTTTCTCCCTGGACATTCGGACACGAGTTTCGCTCCTTCCGTCGGACGCATCTTCTCGCTCTTGCGGTCGACTGATTGAACACGGGCAGAAAAGGCCCCACCCGCCGTTTTGTTTCCGATTTCTCTCGCTTTTGTGACTCGAACGCCGGACCTTCTTGCTGCGAGGCCACACTTCCTTAACAACCAAACTAGCATCTTTTCTACTAAAGCTTGTATTTTTGTATCCGATCGCCCCCTTACCGGGTGAAATGCAGTTCTACTAAAAGGATTTCTATATTTTTTTTGCCCAGCGATGTATAAATTCCGACAAAAAGCCGGACTGGCGATGCTGCTAAATTCCTATAACTCGATGTAATGTTTAATTATTTGGTCTAATTTATTAACTGTGAATCTTGTGTAAAAAGCCATTGTTGATTTTTTTTGCAGTTCTTGAAGAGTTCGTAGTCAATCTTATGGATGTATTTTTTGTTTTTGTAAATTACTACGTTGTGCGCTAGGTTTTTTTGTGATCAAAGTACGACGTTGCCTGTACATATGGAGAAAAAGAAAAAAAGGATGTTGTTTTTCTTCCGGTGTGTCCCATATTCAAGCATCTATTTTTGTAGGCCGCCTGTACATAATACTATGGAGAATGCAGTGGTCGTTTTACTAACACGAGCCGACAATAAAGAGTGCGAAAACTGTGCATTGTGGTGATTTCATTTCAATTTCTTCAGATTTGTGTTATGTGCAATGTTAAAAACTGTACTACCTAAGATTGTAATTGTTCACATTTCTTGATCTCAAAATCTCAACATAGGTGTTCCTCGGATGGAATGTTGTCAAATTACTGTGTTTGTAGCATTAAAAGGATATTTCAGGATTTTTGACATAGGGCTTAATTTCCTAGTTATCCAGAATGTTGTTGATTTCTGGAGATTTTTTTATTTTTTTATTCAAGCAGTCTTGTATTTGAAGAGTTTAGTGGTGCTAGGCTAGTGCTAGGCTAGTGCTTGGCTAGTGCATGTCTATGGTAACTAGTAGCCTGCATTAAAAACAGTCTGACCCGAGCACAGTGCACCTGAGGCAAATCACTTATAACACCAGACTACCCATATAAATGTCTGTGTTGACTGAATAATGTTTTAAATATAACCATTTTGCATTTAAAATAACTTCTATTTGAGCAGCCTCAGCTTCCTGGTTGTAAGCTATGCAGCGGCGGAGTGAGCGGCGGAGTGATCTGCTCGGTTACCGGATCTACATTAGTTTGTTCACCTGGGGCCGGCGTTACTACACGTGGAATTCACAAAGGAGCTTTCTACAAATCAGATATGGCAACGTTTAGAGGACAACCCCATGATTATGAAGAGGTTTTTAATGCAGGCTACTAGTTACCATAGACATGCACTAGCCTAGCACCACGAAACCAATCAACAACACTCTGGATAACTAGGAAATGAGGCCCTGATGTCAAAAATCCTGAAATATCCCTTTAACATTAATAAACATAAACATTAAAGTTTTACTTTACTACCACCTGTATAAGACCTGATAAAATGTTAATAAAATTAACAGGGTTTGTGCAAGCATTAGAAGTTATTAAATGAAATGTGTCAAAATCAAGGCCTTAAATTGGATTCAGACTGGAATTAAATCTACATTTATTTACCACAATTGGCTGAAATTGACCAATTTATTTTTTTGTTGCCAAAAAGTTGTTTGTTTCGCCCAATTCTTTCCTCTGCTCGATGAAACGTTTGCAGATCTTAAGAAATGAAACATATAGTATTTGGACACTTGCTTCTGCCTGTATAAACCCTGATGAAGCTTTTGTCACAGATTTAGTAGAAAGACTGCTTTCCTTTTTAATGACGGTGATTTTCTTCCGTGTGTGTGTCAGTTTCAGTGACATGAACCGGTGGACGGACAGATGGAGATTCCCGCCTCGGTAGCTGCACAGGCCTAGTTTTACCGTTTTGTTGATCGACTTTGGTGGAGAGGGAATTTATTTCGAACCGTTTCCAAGTTGCATAACAAAAATACTGGCCCTGTTCGTGCGCTGAAGACTGTGTTTATAGCGTCCCGTGGGCTCGCTGCTAAATCTGCAGAAATCTGACGCTCGGGACACGTGTTTTCAGTGAAGTCATCTCTCAAAACTGAAGCCCAGATGTGACTGCACACGTTTGTCCATGAAATAAGCAAAGCCAGGCCTCCAAAAACAAAATGGTCTGTCATCATTTGGATTCATTGACTTCTGACACCTTCAAAATTGCGATTATTGTAAATAATCCATTGAAAGGTCAGTCAGGAAATATGTGCATAAATTATATAAAAATAGGTTTTAATTTGGCCATGTTATTATCACTTTTACCATGATATAGGGCTGGGCGATAAATCGAATTGTGGAAAATGGATAAATCGTAAAATCGTGTCCGCCATTGCACCAGCGGAAAATCCAGCCAGCGACTTTCTAACGAGCTCTGCTGCTTTACAAAAGCCACGCGTCGTGTTTTCGTTGTGTTCTTTGCTAAAACAAAGAACACCCCGTCTGCTTCCCTCATGTTGCAGCATTTAATTTTTTATTTATTTTATTTGAACAGGGACAGTGTACAATATACATTAGCCTCAGAAAGGAGAGATGCATTGTACCAGGTTATAGCACTTGGGCTAATTTCCACCTGCAGTCCCTGGGCCTATTGTACATGTTTTTAGTGGTAGGGGAAACCGGAGTACCCGGAGGAAACCTACGCAGACACGGGGAGAACATGCAAACTCCACACAGAAAGGCCCCGTCCAGGTGGGAATCGAACCCGGACCTTCTAGCTGTGGAGCACGAGCGCTAACCACCGTGCCGCCCCTTTCCCCTCGAGTCGCCATGGAGAAGGTTGTCAATCACAGCTGAGCTCGAGGGTAAAACTAAAGGCGCAAGAAGTTTTACTTTTGAGAGCAGAAAAATATTCAATAACATTTTAAAGGGCCCTGTTGTAGGTTATATTATGAATCTTGGGCGATTTTCACTCATGGAGGTTTGTGAGTCGCCTCAGCTCCAACTGTATTTACTCCAAAGTTAGTGAAGTCCATGTTCGCTCGCACAAAACATCAGCTGTTCAACGAACTTATTCCCATCACAACGGGCATCGACCTGTCAATGTGCAGAGGCGCACTTCCCCGATGTTACGCGGTCACTCCTCTCCCTCGTGGCGGAGAAATTACATCCGCACATGGAGAGGAAAGTTTCACTGCAGCAGGAAGTGGAAGACGAGAGAGACGGACCTTGATTTAAAGTTAAACCTCATCCTCATGCAGTGCGTAGTCATTCTTTGTGCAAAAAAAAGAGGCATCAAAGCGAGAATAGTTCAGAGGTCGGCCGCCTTGACCACTCGGAGCGGCCGTTTAGACCAGCTTAAAGTCCCTTTAAGTTGTCGTAACTAGAGCCTGTGTGAAAACGCCCTTCATGAGCAGAACTCAAAAGGTCTCCTGATCGTTCTTAAATTTACTTCCAATAAAATCGTTATCGTCTCAACTGGGCCTTATAGCCCGGCCCTACTACGATACCACTTTTCACGTGTATAAAAATTAGGTGAACAATTAAAGACACAACATTGATTTGATTTTCCCTTTTTTATTTTCTTTTTAAACAGTGAAGATAACTTAAAAAAATAAAAGCATCCATTTGGCAAATCCCAGTCAGTTCAAACATCAGTTTCCCCCGTTGTACGTCACACGGTTACAGTGAGACCGCACGCTTCAATTCAGGGTCAAAATATTACAGTAGAACATAAAAAACGTTTAGAATTTTGCCGGACTACTTTAGCTTTGCAGATTAAAAAAAATACATCAAGTTACACTTTGATCCTAATTCACAAATCAGTTAAGAGTCAATTCAGGCTTTGAATTTTGACACCAATTCAAAGTTACAATGATTTATGATGAAATGGCGTTTAACATTTAAGCCTCAGTTTCCTCTGAGCTCCTGCACGACCCAACAGTGCGACCACCCTCCGTGCCGCCGCCTCGATGTGGAACAGGTGGTCGTCCTCCACGCGGGGGCAGCTCCGCCTCATGAACTCCGCCAGCCGCACCAGGTACTCCAGGTTGCGCCCGCTCTTGCCCCAGGACACGGCGATCTGGGCGCCGATCTCCTCGGGGCTGGCGGGGCCCAGGAAGAGCGGGTTGTCGGCGGTGGCGATGTAGACGAGCGCCTGGACGGGGGCGCCCTCCTCGCCCTCGGGGAAGAAGGCCACCATCTTGGTCAGGTAGCCGCCGCGCACCGTCTCGCGCACGTTCAGGTACTGGAGCGACTCCTCGGCCTGGGCGCCACTGACCTCGAACGCCACGCCCCACGTGCTCGCCTGGACAAGGAAACATTACGGTAAAGAACGGAGCTTAGGTGTTACATGTCCAGCTTGAAAAGACCTCTTAACCCCCTCCTTCTCCAGGGTCGGCTTTACCCAAATCCGTAAGCTTCCTACTTTTAGAGCTTAAAGCCTCATTTGAAAGCCAACACCCACAAAACTGATCACTTTTTTGGCACCATTTTTTGGCAGCCCTTTGTTTATTTTGTAATAGCTACTTTTCCATCACTCTTTAGTTACTGTTGCATTTCCAGCCCATGTGTCACTCATTTGCTTTTAGATTTGGGTAATGCCAAACTGGATAAACTGTGCTCAGTTAATTTTAGTTATTCATCAAAAAGGTACAACTCCTCAGTCATCCTGAGGGAGCGTCTGCAGAATTCTTTCTATTCATTTATTAATACATTGTTCTTTTATTGCACACTTGAGTCTGAACTGCTCCAACGAGTGCATTTCTCCACTGAGAATAATCGTGTTATTTTAGAGCAATGGGAAAGTCAATAAATGTAGGCTTAGGGGTAGAAAAAAAAATTAAAAAAAAAAATTAAAAGGTTGATCCAATATTGTGGTCAATTTCAAGCCCAAATGGAGCCTTAAAATGAGTCAATAGAGTCAAAATATTACAAGCTTCCAATGTATGAAAATCCAAGGTGTGTGTAAATGTGTAAAAATTAAATAAACGTATATGGTTTATCCAACGTAGTGACTTAATATTTAAATAAATGAATATATTTAGTGTTCTAAAATGGGGGCATTCACTTACGTCATCGTCTTCGATCAACGTCACCACTCTTCCGGGCTGCAGAGGGTGGGAGAAAGTGGGTCAATTCATGAACGTTTTCCACTCAATCGCACACGGTAATAAAAACACACACACAACAGATGTTTATCAGAGTCCACAATATTACACCGAATCACACTCACCAGCTCGTCATTCCCGCGGTGGAAGTTGTCGCCGTGCCAGAAGCGTCTCTTGTAGCCCCCGATGTAGCCCACTTTGCTCCTCTTGTACTTGAAATCGGGCTTCCACACCAGCGACCCGTACCCGAAGATCCACAGGCTGCTCTTCCCAGCCAGGACGTCTCGAGGCTTCATTTTCACTGTGTGGACGATGGCTCAAAAGTAACAAAAACAACGCGCCCTGTCGCTAACGCTGATGCTAGTTAGCTTAGCGGTAGCGGCTAACGGGCTAACTAGCTGAGGCCTGGCTTCTTTCGCCGGTCCGGTCGCGGTGGGAACGGCCGGCTCTCGCGGACACCTGGGCGGGTGTCGAGGGCCAACAGCAGCCGATCGGCAGCTGTGGAGGAGGTACGCGGTCGTTTTTTCCGTGCACAATGCATTGCCTTTGCCTTACAGGTGCCACATTATGCAGAGAAATCCATACTGCCAGCCGTCAGGCCAGAGATCGCCGAAAAAGGAAGAAAAACGAACGGATTGTGGCCAGCTACTTCGCCGGCCGTTGGTGGCGTGAAGCGAATCGAGCGAATTTGTCGATAAATTGTCTAAAATGTGACCGGATTAGCCGAATATTTAGTTTGTTTGAGCTCTTTTCTGGCCTGGCGCTCTCCGAGGAGCCTTCTCGATGAAATGGAGCGGCTGCTAAGCCCGTTTATATAAGGTCCAGAGAGAAAGGCGGGGCAAATGCTGCGCACTGTCCTACGATTGGCCAAGTAGCTGTCAATCAAAGATTCTCGGTTTGTAATTGGTTTATCTGGTTGTCAATCTCTTCCGGTTTCTGGCTGATGCAACTTCTCTGGTGGTTTCAGGGCCAGGGGCAGTAACATGCCAAGACGTTGCATCAGTCACTGGGAGGAGGAGGTCCGGATCCTATAGATGCCTGATCATCATAATATATAAATGAAAGTTTAGAAACGTTATTGTCTGTTTTGCACGATAAACATGAACTAGGAGTCAATATTGAGGTGTATTGGTTCATATGGCAAGGGTTCCCAAACTTTTCAACCCCCAAAATCACGAGACCAACAACAACAACTCGGGGACCGCCCACTATAAACATTCAAAATCTAATTTAATAATGTTTAGTTTGACATTTGGCTTAATTTCACCAAAATGTACTGTTTTCAATCAAAAACATGTCAAATTTAATGTTGCAAAATGTTGAATTATTGTCTTATTTTGAACCCTTGACATAGAGAATGGCATTTAATCTACAGATAAAAGGAAATGACAGCCAACACAGCAACGATATTCAAATAACTTTTATTATTATAAAAGTGTATTCACTTTTAATAACTTTTATTTGGCTCTTCATTGTCCATGAATCGAACCCTAGGCCTGATTGTGCTCGTCTCTCAACCACCGTACCGCTATGTAAAGTATAGCCTTTATATACAGGTATGCTTCTTGAGAAAATTAGTGTGCAAAGTCCTACTAACATGTTGAAAGTAAGACTGTTAAACGATACCAGTATGATTTTAGAAATGTTTATTAGGTTCTAATGGTTTAAAATAAAAATAATAATAATGAAAGTATCAAAGCAGGTACTGATAAATAAAAATATTAGATCAACGTTTTGATGCTGTTGGTCCAGTGACCAGGAAGTGATTTGGTTGTTTCAGCGCAAATAAAATATAAAATGTTTTAATGGCTATCCACCCCCCCCCCCCCCCACACACACACACACACATTAAAAAAAAAAGTTTTGCCCAATTTGTCCCAAATCTTTTTAAACTATTTTTTGCTTATTTTTGCCCCAACTTTACCCCTCATTTTTGCTTATTTTTATTACAAATATTTTCCCTATTTTCCCCCCAATTTATGATGATTTTTGCCCCATTTTTTCCCCTAAGCATCTTTTTGAAATTGGAGATTAACCCGATATTGTAAATCGTCCACACATTATTGTTCTTTTTCCTGGTTCTAGGTGACAGATATTTTAGTAACAGTATCAAAAACCAAGTATCGTTTAAGTACTGGTAAAAAAATAAAAAAAAGTCACGTATGCAGCTCTATAGTTGTAAAGTAGTCAGAAAATAAACTTCTAATTCCAGCTGATGAATGAATAAATGTAATCATTTCAAACCAAGATCGTGGTATGTCTTTAGTGCAGAACCGACATCAGATTCCAGTGTACATGTTTAGTAATGGCACGAGAAGCATCTGAATGTTTGCAATGCGTCCCCATAGCTCACATATCTGACAGACATGGCTGAGATGCCTTCGCTGCTCCGCTCCTTCTACGGAGAAGAGCTTTGTCGCTGTCGTAGAAGTATTTTTACATTCGAGAGTAGCCCCGAGATCGGCGCGCAGCTGTCCGCGCTCGGGCCCATTGTCCGGCGACGGGACAGCTCGACACGCCTCCGGGGCTGGTCCGATAACGCTCCGGAGCGATAAGCCTTTCTGCTAAACGCAAATCACTTCTGAAAACAAATAAGAGCGCTACAGAGGCTGATTTAAAAATAACACGTCATTTTACCTGAAAGAAGAGACAGAAAATGTTATTACAATGGCAGATCTTTTCATCAAAAAGTCGCATTTACTCAAAATGAGGTAAAACAAGGTCCAGCCCAAGAAGAAGATGTATTAAAGAGGGGGTATTATGCTTTTTTCAATCACATAGCACCAGTCTATATTATACTACAATGATGACGTAACCTTCTGTTGGTCTGTATATGCAGTAAATTAAACTGCCTTGAATAAAATTGCTCTCTCAAAATGGCGTCTTGAAATAGGCCTCTGTCTCTTTAAGAAGCTTTCCGACACGCCCCCTTCAGCACACTACTGTGGCATTGAAACAACAACACTGTGTGGGGAGGGGGCTCTGCTGAGCTGAGGAGCAGTGGTCGGTGGCTCGGCTGGTGACGAAAGGTCCAGAGGCGTCTCCAGGAGGTGGGGGCGTTCCTAGGAGGACTGAGGCATAGCTACACCTAAAATGGCCGCCGTCTAAGTTTTAACTGATTACTCAAAAATATGTGAATGAGCCGAGGCAACACTCCAGGCATGTGTTTAATGAGGGAATGACATAATAACATGATATAAAGCTTGAAAAAGTCGATTTTACATAATACCCCCCCTTTAAGGAAAACATCGGTGCAAAGTTGGAGCTCGATATTGACGCAAATACAACAAGCAAAACGTGTGCAGATGTAAATAGATGAAAGATGTTAACACGAGGACTCTGTAAAGAACAAAACAGCAAAAACAGGACATATAAGTGATGAAAAAGTGAGACGGAAGCAATACGGGACAACAATAAAGAATAAAAAACAACGTCCCGGAAAAGCAACAATATTGTGACATAAATGGGGCAACAAAAAGTGCAGATTAGTTTTGTAGGTCTTAGCGTTCAAATGAGGCGTTATACTGGCCTATAGGCTGTACGCTCCAGTCAAGAAGCTTTAAGATGGACATAATGCACTTGGTTAACGTGGGGGCTAAGAGGTTAAAACGTTGGATTACAATAGATTACGGACCCCTTCCCAATGCCGGATTGAATTTATACCAGAGGCAGGTCAAAGGTCACGCGAAGAAGACACAAAAACACAGAAGAAGCGGCTGGAGGACCAAGTCTGCACAGTGTATCAAACGAATGTATGTGATTATAATGTTATGACCGGGTCTGTATTTGTACTGCACGAGTGAATGTGAACAGTTTATTGAGTTTGATCAAATCTACTTTGTATTTAGGTGGGTTACAGCGTTTTCCTGATAATGAAGTCGTTGGACGGATCAATCCCTGCGTGTGGTAAATATTCATCATAGTTTTGCACCAGTGGCAAAAACTTTCCTTTCAAAACAGACGAACAGTCACGATAAACTGTGTAAATATTGCCCCGATTCAATGTTTTTTTTTTCTTAGATTTATTTGGGAAATTGCAACTTCAAAGCTCTCAAACAGACACATAGTAATAGTACATGTTTAAAATGTCCTGTTTTCTTTTCTGCAGATCCGGAGCTGATGCAACGTTGGCGACTATTTCTGTCTCGCTCCCGCGTCATGAACGTCGAAGTTAATTCTGAATATTTGTCTTGACGTGTGCTGTTTTTTATGGCCTGGTACGATATCAAATGCTGGTAGATTTCCTTTTGGCTGGCAACACATTTAGTTCCACAAGCCTTGGGTGTGGTACAAATTCAAGGCAAAATATTCTATATTATGAATGATGTAAAGTGGTTTCTATGGGATTGTTACGTGATGATGTCATCGCTCCACTTCTGGGTCCATTGGAACTTTAGCCCCATTCACTAAAATGGGATTTTTCTGATTTTAACCTGCTATAGAGCCGACTACAGGCTCTTCTTAAACATCTGATCACACAGAAATATTACATTTACGCTGGATTTTCTTTAGTTATACTTTTCTGACTTTTCAATATAAAAATGTCTTTTTTGCCTGGAGAAATCGTGAGCTATAGATACAGATGGCCTCTCGGGAATCGCCCATATTATGGTCATGTTGTTTGAAAACAATTTGGAGAAAAATCTAAACTTTCACTATCCATCCATCCATTTTCTTCCGCTTTATCCGGGGCCGGGTCGCGGGGGCCGCAGTCTCAGCAGAGATGCCCAGACTTCCCGATCCACGCACACCTCCTCCAGCTGTTCTGGGGGGACCCCGAGACGACACCAGGCCAGCTCAGAGACATAGTGTAAGGTCTCGTGGTCTTCCACTGTGGCCATGATGCTTCATGTTAGCATTGTGCTAATGCTAACGCTAGCTACCACTGCCGTTTTTTTGCTTCTACTGAACAATCTGCTGTGAATAAACATCGACATGGACACGATTTAGACTTGACTATATTTATATGTGATAAATAAGTTTATATTTCGAAAGAAAATGGCGAAAAAGAGTGGAAATTGTGTTTCCCAAAACATTCTGTTTTCCCCCTCGGCAAGGCAAAGTATCGTTACACAAAATTAAACATGTTGATTTTCTAAGTGGATAAAATAGGGGAAACGTGGAAGAGCTCGGTCGCTTCTAACTTCACCCCCGTTTGGCCCCATAGAGGAGAGGAGGAGAGGCTAAATGCTAACGACATTTTTGGTCTTTTTGTGTGACTGAGCGCACGCGTAAAGACCAGACAGGTACGCGTCAGCTCGTCTAAGCTCAGGTAAGGACATGTCACAGTGTGGAAAAACGGTGGCCTGTTCCTTTAAGGCCAACGCAGACTGAGATACACTAGAGTCAGTTCTGCTGAATTCAGACTCAACATTGCAACATGGACATACAGATGTTATATTATTTATAATAAATGGCTGAATCACGTGGTCCCCTCCTGGAGCCGCCACCTTAACGTGGTGGAGGGGTTTGAGCCTGAATGATCCTGGAGCTCTGTTCTCGGGGGCTTCGTGCCCCTGGTAGGGTCTCCCAGGGCAAACAGGTCCTAGGTGACGGGTCAGACAAAGAGCGGTTCAGAAGCCCCTTATGAGAGACCAACAGGCCCGGTTAGAACCATGAGGCCGTCCTTCTGTGGACCCACCACCTGCAGGGGGCGCCATAGGGGCTGGTGCAGCTCCAACATTTTCGATTAATGCACCGTTATATATTTCACTATTGTGGTTACTAAAAAAATTAAATAGAAAATCGTTTCTTCAGCTGAAAACGTCTTATTTAAGTCAAAAAATGTGAAAAACAGAAAAGTACAAAGTCTTAAAATAATACAGACATTATTTTTTGAGTTTATCTCGTCTAAAACAAATCATACTGTGGTTCTGTGTTGGTGACGTGAAGGAAACACGATGTTCTCAACAACACAATGAACGTATTAAAACACTTAAAGGGCAAAACAAACGGTATGTGGGTGAACCGAAAACAGCCTTTGTTCCTTTCGAAGGGGACAGTAATCCGGTTACTTTTGGAAATGAGAATCTCAGAAGGAACAAGATTACATTCAGAACGCCGCACCTGGGATCATAAACTGACCCGCAGGTTGTTAAGTTGTGCCGTGACCTCTCGTCTCGTATCATTTCTGCGCTACATATCCGTAAGGGTTTTGTTGTTTCCTGAAATGCTGTGTCACCCCTGCGCAGAGGAAAGCCACCCGTGAGAACGCCGCCATGTTTTCAGTCAGACAGGAAACAGGAAGTGATGTCACGGCGGTCGCAAACAGGATGCCGGGTTATAACACAATGAACCGCCGGGCCGTGCTGCTGCTGCTGCGGGGTCCCCTTTTTTTTTTACACGAGATGAAAAACTCTGATGAACATTTCCGGAGGTTTTAAGTTACAGACCTTTTCACTCGGTTAGTTTGGCTTTAACCAAATCTAAAAGCGTCTTGAAGAAAAGTGTCAAAATTGCTACAGAAATGAGACGATCACGAGGCTGAAAATGCAACAAAAGAGCAAAAATTCAATGAAAAAGTTTAAAAAACAAGATGAGTTTTGTAGGTCTTAGCTTTCAAACGAGGCGTACAGGCTGTAACATGTTTAGATTTGGGTAAAGCTGAATTGGAGAAAATGCACTCGGTTGAGGCAGGGTTAAACTAACTCCAAAGCCCATTTTCTCAAAGTGTTTGTGCTCAAAATGCATTCTTCTCATACCTGCGCTTAAAGCAACTCTTGCCCCTAGAGGCCATGAGCGCTACTGCAGGTGTCGTAGCATGTTGCGTTTTTTTACCCATTAATCGTCCGTGAGAGTAAATACTTCGCTGACAGAAAAGACAAAGGGAGAGAGGGATATTGTTCATCCAATTACACAATGGAGATTTTTTTCACTCAAACTTGGCTGTAAATACTGTTTAAGTGGCGCTAGCCCGCAGTTAGCTTTGCCCGTTAGCCTGTTAGCTTCTGTTAGCTTGTATGTGTTGTGCCTCCGTGGTTTTCAAGGGTGGTTTTCTGGCCAGAGACACCAGGGGGAGATGAAAGACCCCCCAATCATCCCATTAACACTTGTATTACCCCCAGAGGGACCACGGAAAGGATTTATTAAGGTAAACAAGTGACTTAGTTCTGCTTTAAAGTAGCACCGACAGACTCCAAATTCTTAATATGGACTTTTCAGTATTTAATCCCTAGCCTGATTTATTATTTTGTTTAAAACCTCAGAAAACAAGGCAAAATGTGTCGTTTTCACAGATTCCTTTAGTAGTTTATTCAAAGTCTAATCAAGATCCCAACAGGAAGCGTCCGAAGGAAAAGCGTCCGAGTTGATTGGAGCTGATGACGTTTTAAAGCTGGACGAGAGATTTATCTGGTGAAATAAAGACCCGTGTTTAGCCTAATACTTATTCATCCATTTCCCAAAACCGTCACCGCCTTCTCACGGGGCAGACGTTGGGCCGCACCAGGCTGACTTCAGCGTGGGAAAAATACACATCTATCTGATCTACGGCGACGCCCCGGATCCCGTCTGCTCCCCATCCCCCGGCCGGTTTACGAGTTTCCAAATTTTAGCCGAATAAAACTTAAATGCAGCCTCGCCGTGTTTAGTCCAGACTGCCTTTACAAAATGTTATTTAGCTGTTTTTTGAATTCCACAGTATATTTGTGGAAAGACATTCATGTAACGTTAGCATCCCATTAGCTAACTGTTGTAACATTTGTCGTTTTGGTTTTCCGCCTCTGACTGCTTCAAACATGGGCTATCCCAAAGATGCTGTCTGTATCTAGATACCAGTGTTAATTTCGTCGACTAAAATATTTTGTCTTAATTTTAGTCAAAGTGATTTTTTTTTACGACTAAAATGGGACTAAAACTAAATTAAAAGGTTTTCATGTGACTAAAACTATGACTAAAATGTCCAGATATTTTAGTCGACTAAAATAAGACTAAATAAAAATGAAAAGGTGTTATGATGTGGGTTTTTGGTTGTTGGTTTTGTCCTGGTTTTGGTTAGTTTCTCCCCTGTCCTAGTCTGTGTCTCTGTCTTGTGTTTATTTTGATAGTCTTGGTCTGTGTCTGTGTCATCCTGCTTTCCCTTCCTCCTGTTGATTGCCTGCCCCGCCCTGATGTGTTTCACCTGTGCCCTGGTTCCCTGTGTATTTATACCCCTGTGTTTTCCCTTGTCTTTGCTGGATCATTGTCGTTCGTCATCGTAGTCATTCTCTGTCTGTTCTGTTCCTCGGATTCTGCTTGTTCCATTAAATTTGAGTTTTGTTTGGAACTGCTCTGCGTTTTGGGTCATCATTCCCCCGCACACGTGACAGAATGATCCAGCCAAACGAAGACCCAGCAGACAGTCCTTTTTTTTGTTCTGGAGCTGTGGCAAGGTGGGTTGTCCCCGGTGAAGCCACTGCCGGACACCGACTGGGCTTGGGGTGGGCCCCTTCTGTCCCAGAGCCACCGCTGGACATCTTGCTCCGTCCAGGGTGGGCTCCTCCTGTCCTGGGGCCACCACCAAGCCCAGACCCCCGTCCGGAGTGCACTCCGCCTGTCCCCGCTCCTCGGCTGCGCCCCGCCCGGCCGCCGCCTGTCCCCGTTCCTCGGCTGCGCTCCGCCCGGCCGCCGCCTGTCCCCGCTCCTCGGCTGCGCCCCGCCAGGTCGCCGCCTGTCCCCGCTCCTCGTCGGAGCTCCACCCGTCCGCCGCCGGGGCCCGCAGAGCTCCCGGACCTGCCTCCTCCTCCGTGGCCGGCGGAGGAGGGTGCATACCTGCCGCCGCCGGACTTCGCGGACCCGGCCCTGCTCCCGCCGCCGCCGGACTTCGCGGACCCGGCCCTGCTCCCGCCGGACTTCGCGGACCCGGCCCTGTTCCCGCCGCCGCCGGACTTCGCGGACCCGGCCCTGTTCCCGCCGCCGCCGGACTTCGCGGACCCGGCCCTGTTCCCGCCGCCGCCGGACTTCGCGGACCCGGCCCTGTTCCCGCCGCCGCCGGACTTCGCGGACCTGCCTCCGCCGCCTTGGCCCGCTGCGGAGGATCCGGACCTGCCTCCTCCGCCTTGGCCCGCTGCGGAGGATCCGGACCTGCCTCCTCCGCCTTGGCCCGCTGCGGAGGATCCGGACCTGCCTCCTCCGCCTTGGCCCGCTGCGGACGATCCGGACCTGCCTCCTTCGGAGACCCCTGACCCGCCTCTGCCTCGGCCGGAGGCCCCTGACCCGTCTCGGCCGGAGGCCCCTGACCCGTCTCGGCCGGAGACCCCTGACCCGGAGACCCCTGACCCGTCTCGGCCGGAGACACCTGACCCGGAGACCCCTGATCCGTCTCGGCCGGAGGCCCCTGACCAGTCTCCGGATCCGCCTGGGCCGCCTGACCCGGAGCCGCCTGACCAGTCTCCGGATCCGCCTGGGCCGCCTGACCCGGAGCCGCCTGACCAGTCTCCGGATCCGCCTGACCCGGATCCGCCTGACCCGGAGCCGCCTGACCAGTCTCCGGATCCGCCTGACCCGGATCCGCCTGACCCGGAGCCGCCTGACCAGTCTCCGGATCCGCCTGGGCCGCCTGACCCGGATCCGCCTGACCCGGAGCCCCCTGACCCGCCTAAGCCACCAGACCCGTCGCCCCCGTGGAGACCCCCGGATCCGCGGCCTCCGCCGGAGCCCCCAGACCTGCTGCCTCCAGGGTAGCCCCCAGGACTCTCCGTGCCCCCCGGGGTTGGGGTTCGTGGTTCCCGCCTCCGGGCCCCCTCCGCCCGCCCGGGCCCGTCGGACTTTTGGGCCTTTTTGTTTTTTTTAGGTTTGGACGTCTGGTAGCCGTCCCTTGGAGGGGGGGTACTGTTATGATGTGGGTTTTTGGTTGTTGGTTTTGTCCTGGTTTTGGTTAGTTTCTCCCCTGTCCTAGTCTGTGTCTCTGTCTTGTGTTTATTTTGATAGTCTTGGTCTGTGTCTGTGTCATCCTGCTTTCCCTTCCTCCTGTTGATTGCCTGCCCCGCCCTGATGTGTTTCACCTGTGCCCTGGTTCCCTGTGTATTTATACCCCTGTGTTTTCCCTTGTCTTTGCTGGATCATTGTCGTTCGTCATCGTAGTCATTCTCTGTCTGTTCTGTTCCTCGGATTCTGCTTGTTCCATTAAATTTGAGTTTTGTTTGGAACTGCTCTGCGTTTTGGGTCATCATTCCCCCGCACACGTGACAAAAGGAGAGACTAAAATCATCCAAACTTCTACTGACCGTCTGAAAGAGCCTCATATCATGTAAATTCACTGCCAAAGGAACAGCTCTGAGCTTTGTTCATGAGGGAGCAGCTCCATGAAGCAGAAGACCTTGATTAAATATGATTATAATGAATATTATAAATACAAAGTCGACTAAATTTGTCTTAAATTATGTCGACTAAATTGACTTGCAATTTTAGTCGACTAAAACTCGACTAAAATTGAAGATATTTTTTTGACTAAAACTCGACTAAAACTGAATTACATTTTTGTCAAAAGACTAAGACTAAAACTAAATTAAAATATGTTGTCAAAATTAACACAGCTAGATTTATGATTTCAAATCATAAACCTTACAATATCAAAGCCCTGTTTGGATTTACATTAGTAGTGGATCAGAGATGATGACTTTGGTGATTCCCATCACAAAAGTCATCATCCATCACTCTGGAAGTGGACCCAGGTGGTGGGTCCACTTCCGTGGACCCACCACCTGCAGGAGGAGCCATAGGGGACTGGTGCAATGTGACTTGGGCAGCTCCAATAGCTGCCCCCACGACCTGGCAACGGACAAGTGGGAGAAAATGGATGGATGGATGGATGGACCTAGTTTTCTCCACTGAACTTAAATACAACCTTAACTGTTATCTAAGGAATCCTTGTAACAAGGAACGGCAATCTTTGTTGTCACTTTTCTCTTGCCTTTAATCAGTCTATGTCAAAATTGAAATAGGAAGTTCCAAACCTTAAGAGCGAGGCCACTCAAATATAGTATTAGTGGTATTTCAGGATATGATTATGCACTTTTAGAACAAAGATAATTTTTATGCTTTAGAGTTGACAGTATCGAGTATCTTTGGAGTCATTAATATTGTTTCATTGCGATATAAGTGAAGCCTATCTATCTATATCCATCCACCCACCCACCTACCCAACATGGCCGCCCTAGCGCGTCAGGCAGGTTGACTCCGACCAGATGCGCGTCCCCCTCGGTTAATTAGCAAACGCTCCACTTCAGCTGGCAGAAGTTTAGAAAAGGTTTTCTGCTTACCTTGTTCTGTGGCCTTTTTCCCCTTTGAGTGGCCTCGTCCTCAGGCTGCGGCTCCACGTCTGCAAATGTTTGTCTGTCCAATTAGGGGATCGCCCTGTTGTCTCATCCGAGGCTCTGATGAGGAAAAAAAAATTACATATTTAAACAATAATAACAGCGATCCTCTCTATTCTTCTAGCAATTCTTTTCGCGAAGATATCCTGGTCTCGGCACCAATTGTTAGGACTTGGTTCTTTTGTATCACGCGAGAAGAGATATTTGGATATGGCCAAAGCAGACACTGGAGATAGAAGTTGTCTCAAAGAAAAGGCTTTTATTGCCGTTGTTCCTACAAAGTTACAGAGCAGAATAACCAGCTGGTGACTTCAGAGAAAGAGAAGAAGTGAAGTCCAGACCTCTGTCCACCGTTTTCTTTTATCCTAGTCTTGCTCCTCTGCGCAGAGAGGGTGAAACTGT
The DNA here is from genome assembly GCA_021464625.1 of Proterorhinus semilunaris. Taxonomy (NCBI): domain Eukaryota; kingdom Metazoa; phylum Chordata; class Actinopteri; order Gobiiformes; family Gobiidae; genus Proterorhinus; species Proterorhinus semilunaris. Next base: position 29,193,124 of record CM038359.1, read on the forward strand.
CTATCAGTGAATCAGTTGTTTGTGTCTATGTGTTTGTACTTTATCTGTACTTCACGTTATGTTCAGAATGATTATGGTGTTGACCGTTCTCTATCAGCTAATCTCACTGACATGGTCTTCTTGTTCTGTAGCGTGTGAGCAAAGTCCAGAGCTTGTTCAGATTTCGTTACAACCCTTACATGACCAACAATTCCCTGTGTGTATGAATAACATTATGTCTGAAGCTACTCCTTTGTTGCACGGGGTTCCTCAGGGATCCGTCTCGGGGCCTATTTTGTTTTTGTTGTACATCAGCCCTCTTGGAAAAAACCATTAGCCGCTTTAAAAATGTTTCTTACCATCTCTATGCTGATGATATTCAACTGTACTTTTCGTTTAAGGAGTCAGAGACGCACTGACTGGCAGAGTTAATGGATTGTCTTTCAAATGTAAAGTCGTGGCTTCATGAAAACTGCCTTCAGTTGAATATCTAAAAAGACTGAGACTTTGATAATTGCTCCTGAGCAAAAAATCCCCCTCAATTGTAAACCACCGTGGTTCTCTGGGCTCCTCGGTTCAGTCGAGCGTCAGAAATCTTGGTGTTTGGTTTGACCAGCCACTCGAGACACTTGGCCAAAAACTGCTTTTTCCATTTGAGAAACATCGCCACGTTGAGGTCAATCTTATCCAACTCTGATCTAGAATTGGTGATTCATGCTTTTATCTCGTCTCGTCCTTTTTTACTTGCTTTAACAAATCTGCTTTGAATCGTCTTCAAATGGTTCAAAATGCTGCAGCGCTTTTAACAGGCTCATGTTATCCCCTCTGCACTGGCTGCCCATCACATTTCAAATTGAACTCAAAATGTTTGTTTTGACTTTTAGAGCGTTGGAAAAAGGTGGTTCTCCCGCTTCAGGTCGGTGGGGAGTCCTTGCCCCAAGTGGAGGAGTTCAAGTATCTCGGGGTCATGTTCACGAGTGAGGGACGGATGGAGCGTGAGATCGATAGACGGATCGGTGCGGCGTCAGCAGTGATGCGGTCGCTGTATCGGACTGTTGTGGTGAAGAGGGAGCTGAGTCAGGGGGCGAAGCTCTCGATTTACCGATCGATCTACGTTCCCACCCTCACCTATGGTCATGAGATTTGGGTAATGACCGAAAGGACAAGATCGCGAATACAAGCGGCCGAAATGAGTTTCCTCCGCAGGGTGGCTGGGCGCACCCTCCGAGATCGGGTGAGGAGCTCAGTTACCCGGGAGGAGCTCGGACTCGAGCCGCTACTCCTCCACGTGGAAAGGAGCCAGCTGAGGTGGCTAGGGCATCTGTTCCGGATGCCTCCTGGTCGCCTCCCTCGGGAGGTGTTCCAGGCATGTCTCACTGGGAGGAGGCCTCGTGGAAGGCCCAGGACACGCTGGTGGGACTATGTCTCCGAGCTGGCCTGGTGTCGCCTCGGGGTCCCCCCAGAACAGCTGGAGGAGGTGTGCGTGGATCGGGAAGTCTGGGCATCTCTGCTGAGACTGCTGCCCCCGCGACCCGGCCCCGGATAAAGCGGAAGAAAATGGATGGATGGATGGATGGAGCGTTGGATGGTCAGGCTCCTAAATACTCCCCCGGTCGCACCCTTAGGTCCTCGGGCCAGAACCTCCTCACTGTCCCAAGGACCCACTTTAAAACCAGAGGTGACTTGTCCTTTGAAGCTGTGGCTCCTAAACTGTGGAATGACCTTCCTCTGCTGTCGATTCCTTTAAAAAAAAACAGCTGAAGACGTGGCTGTTTGGACGAGCTTTTAATTGAAAAGGCTGTGATTGTTGTTGGGGAAATACTAAAGGAGTCCGGAGAGACATGAGCGGAAGGATGGGACGAAGTCTGGACGTCTTAAGTAGAAGAAGTTTATTAGCGTAATACAGACCTGGAGACGACTGAACAGTCAACACAGTGTTCAGGGCATTGATCATTCAGAGTCTGGCGATGCTTCCACATGAAGAGAGTTAAATCATCTTGGTTACGCGTGGGCACTAACCACTAGGCCACATGTCATGTAGAAGGTCGGCGCCCCCATGTACTGATTTAACGGTACGATGTGATAAGGGAAATATGTGAGGGCCGAATTAACTCGATAATTCCCTATCAATTGTTTTAAAGAGGGGGTATTATGCTTTTTTCAATCACATAGCACCAGTCTATAGCACTACAATGATGACGTAACCTTCTGTTGGTCTGTATATGCAGTAAATTAAAATAACTGCCTTGAATAAAATTGCTCTCTCAAAATGGCTGTACTGAACGTCTTGAAATAGGCCTCTGTCTCTTTAAGAAGCTTTCCGACACGCCCCCTTCAGCACACTACTGTGGCATTTAAACAACAACACTGTGCGGGGAGGGGGCTCTGCTGAGCTGAGGAGCAGTGGTTGGGGGCTCGGCTGGTGACGAAAGGTCCAGAGGCGTCTCCAGGAGGTGGGGGCGTTCCTAGGAGGACTGAGGCATAGCTACACCTAAAATGGCCGCCGTCTAAGTTTTTACTGATTACTCAAAAATATGTGAATGAGCCAAGGCAACACTCCAGGCATGTGTTTAATGAGGGAATGACATAATAACATGATATAAAGCTTGAAAAGTCGATTTTACATAATACCCCCCCTTTAATAAATTTGTTTTAATACATTTTTCTGTAACTTTTGTTATGTTTGTGCCCATGTGAAGCACTTTGTGATTTTATCTGTGAAAGGTGCTATATAAATAAAGTGTCTTCTTCTTCCCATAGTTTCAATACTTTTTAATGTAAAGCCCTTTTGTTTCCAGGGGTGGTAACTAAACACGAACTACTTCAATTGAGAAGTATTTTTGTTGAGAACTCTATACTTTTACTCCACTGCGTTTCTGCAAAAGTATAAACTAAACTCGTCGGACAGTAGGTGGCGCTGTGGAGATGCACTGTCAATGCCACTGCCTCGCAACAAGGGAGATGATTTGCAGAGGGTGAATCGGGCGCAATTTGTGTTTTTTTTTTGAAGCCGCAAAGTTATTACGAGCAACAGGGAACTTTCACTCTTAATATTTGATCAGTTTTATCTCTTTATTTCTAATTGCGTTGAAAAGCGGTCGGGTCAAAGGCGCCCGCGGGGTTTTTAATGAGCGGCTGAGAGGCCCGGCATATGCTGCTGTTTTTACGGCACGCTCCCCCACGGCATCTGTTTAAGTGTGTGTGTGTGTGTTTGTAATCATCACGTTGTGGGGACCTGCATCTGTATACACAGTCACGTCATGGGGACCTCTTTCCTTATGGGGACCAAAAAGCAGGTCCCCATAAGGAAAACCATTTAGATGAATGGAGGAACTGTTTTCAAGGTGCTGGGCGAAGTTTCAGCATTGGCCCACAAGTCACGTTTAATGTGTGTGTAGGAGTTGCTCATTGGCACCCCTGGTGGTAACGACTGGTAAGGCACATTGGTTTCCACACACACTTTTTCCAAATACGGTCAAGTACCGCCCACTTCCTGGTCCCCATGAGGAATGATTTTACAATCTACTGAGTTCAGCTACAAGATAAAGTGCAACAGGCAGGTAAGCATAATTTTAGAGTAAATATTGTATGTATGTTATTTAACAGCAACCAAGTTAGTGCTAATTAACTTATGTGGCCTGAAACGTTTTGTAATTGTCTTTTTTATTATAACCTGATCAGAATATTAGAGCGAATTGTATTAAAACATTGTTTTTTTTAACTAGCTAGCTAGCTTAGTACTTAAGCTATCAAGGCTAAACAGCACAATGTTTAGTGCATTTCCACAATAACAATAATGTTTAAATATTAGTGATACATATAAATAATATTTAATTATATAACTAGAGCTTTCTATGTTCTAGAAGTGGCCTATAGCCTATTTGTGTGCTTTAAAGTAGCTGTAATTAGATCGTTTGTTAGCGCCGATGACTGCTAACAGGCTAATTTCGGAATCTGGTGACTCTTTTACTGGTAAACTAGAGGGCTGCATCTGTTCAATGCTCATGCAAAACGAATCAAACATGTAATTAGTAAAGGTTCTGAGGTTTACTTTGCACAGTGTTCCTATAAAGCAAGGTTATAGCTGTGGTTTTAATGTACACTGTTAGCATTAGCAACTAGCTCGGGGGGCAGATTTGACCAAACAGCATGATTCATGTTACCAGCTAATGGTACTTTCAGCTTGCGAACAAATGTCTTCTCAGTACACATGTAGGGACTGAATTATATAATTAGAGCTTTCTATGTACTAGAAGTAGCCTCTAGCCTTTATGTGAGCTTTAAAGTAGCGTTGATTAGAGTTAGCTTGTTAGCGCCGATCACTGCTAACAGGCTAACGTCGGAGCTAACAGGCTAAAGAATCTGGTGACTCTTTGCTGGTAAACTAGAGGGCTGTATCTGTTCAATGTTGGCACTATCAACTAGCTTATGAGGCAGATTCAACAGCACATTGGTTAATGTTACCAGCTAATTGTACTTTCAGCTAGCGTAAAAAAGTATTCTCAATACATATATAATTAGAACATTCTATGTACTAGAAGCAGCTATACTTTTTAAAAAGTAGTTTGCCGTTAAGTTTTATTGGTTTAAGAATGTGATGTCAGTACATTCAGAAGTGGGTCAAATGGCAGACATATTTACTCAAGCAATTAACTTAAGTAGAAAGGGAAAACAAAAGTTACTGAACTACTATCTTACTTGTGTACTTACTAACTGTTGAGTGTAAAGGTTTGACTTGTATATTGCTGACAAAATCATGCAAGAAAACACTAATACTATAGTGTGAGTGCAAACAGGACTTTGATTTTTAGTTTTACATCTGTAGTTAATTTGTAACATGGTAGTTGGTATGAAAAGTTGAAGGAGCACTGTTTTAGACTGATATTATTTTAGTAAGGTTCTATTGTAAAGTCGTGAACCATTTGTCTCCCACAGATGACCCACCTGACAGCAGATGACACTACTCCAGGTTTCCTTGATTATTCTGACCAGCCTGAGTCATCGTAATACATCGTTTGGAGAAAATGCCTCTCAGAAAAAGGTAAGATCACATTTATCACTCATGTTAAAACACCAGAGGCTCTCCTGGTCAGGTCTAGAAGAGATTTTAGACATTTGTTGACAATTATCACATCAGATTTGTATTTATAACTCATTAAACTATATTCAGTGAGTGGGGTAGTGCAGGTAGACTATTTGGAGCCTTTTTGGGTCACCACAGGGGAGGACTTTTTACTCAAATGTGTCTTTCAAATTTACACTCACGATGTCCCCATAACACACTTTAAGCTAATGCCAGTGAATGCTGTCGAGTAGAATCTTGTGTGACAGTTCATTTGATTGGTCCCCACGAAGAAGGAATTGAATAGTGTGCGTGTTAAGGTCCTCGTGAGGTCTGTCCCTGACTTTAGATGTGTGTGAGTGCAAACAGAAGTTTGTTTTTTAATTTAATATCTGTAGTTGTCAAACTATGCATTGGGCACCACTGGTGGTACTTTGTGCACCACTGGTGGTACTTTGTGCACCACTGGTGGTACTTTGTGCACCACTGGTGGTACTTTGTGCACCACTGGTGGTACTCTTCAGGTGGTTCTATTGATTTTCATTTGTGATCATTATAATCATGCTTTAGTAATGGCTGTTAATTAGGTGTTTTCTGCAGTAGACATGGCTTAGACAAATTCAGACAAACTTTAGTCCAAAGGAAGTTTAGTTTAGACCCTTTTAAGCCCTGATTTGATTGTGATCCAGGCTTGGTGGTACATTTCAGTATTTTGTAACATGGTAGTTGGTCTGAAAGTTGAAGGAACACTGTTTTAGACAGATATTATTTTGGTCAAGTTCTACTGTAAAGTTGTAAACCTTCTGTCTCCCACAGATGACCCACGTGACAGCAGATGGCACTACTCCAGGTGTCCGTGATCATTCTGACCAGCCTGAGTCCTACGTTAATACATCATTGGGCAAAAATGCCTTTCTGAAACAGGTAGGATCACATTTATCACTCATGTTAAAACACCAGAGGCTCTCCTGGTCAGGTCTAGAAGAGATTTTAGACATTTGTTGACAATTATCACATCAGATTTGTATTTATAACTCATTAAACTATATTCCGTGAGTGGGGTAGTGCAGGTAGACTATTTGGAGCCTTTTTGGGTCACCACAGGGGAGGACTTTTTACTCAAATGTGTCTTTCAAATTTACACTCACGATGTCCCCATAACACACTTTAAGCTAATGCCAGTGAATGCTGTCGAGTAGAATCTTGTGTGACAGTTCATTTGATTGGTCCCCACGAAGAAGGAATTGAATAGTGTGCGTGTTAAGGTCCTCGTGAGGTCTGTCCCTGACTTTAGATGTGTGTGAGTGCAAACAGAAGTTTGTTTTTTAATTTAATATCTGTAGTTGTCAAACTATGCATTGGGCACCACTGGTGGTACTTTGTGCACCACTGGTGGTACTTTGTGCACCACTGGTGGTACTTTGTGCACCACTGGTGGTACTCTTCAGGTGGTTCTATTGATTTTCATTTGTGATCATTATAATCATGCTTTAGTAATGGCTGTTAATTAGGTGTTTTCTGCAGTAGACATGGCTTAGACAAATTCAGACAAACTTTAGTTCAAAGGAAGTCTAGTTTAGACCCTTTTAAGCCCTGATTTGATTGTGATCCAGGCTTGGTGGTACATTTCAGTATTTTGTAACATGGTAGTTGGTCTGAAAGTTGAAGGAGCACTGTTTTAGACAGATATTATTTTGGTCAAGTTCTACTGTAAAGTTGTAAACCTTCTGTCTCCCACAGATGACCCACGTGACAGCAGATGGCACTACTCCAGGTGTCCGTGATCATTCTGACCAGCCTGAGTCCTAGGTTAATACATCATTGGGCAAAAATGCCTTTCTGAAACAGGTAGGATCACATTTATCACTCATGTTAAAACACCAGAGGCTCTCTTGGTCAGGTCTAGAAGAGATTTTAGACATTTGTTGACAATTATCACATCAGATTTGTATTTATAACTCATTAAACTATATTCAGTGAGTGGGGTAGTGCAGGTAGACTATTTGGAGCCTTTTTGGGTCACCACAGGGGAGGACTTTTTACTCAAATGTGTCTTTCAAATTTACACTCACGATGTCCCCATAACACACTTTAAGCTAATGCCAGTGAATGCTGTCGAGTAGAATCTTGTGTGACAGTTCATTTGATTGGTCCCCACGAAGAAGGAATTGAATAGTGTGCGTGTTAAGGTCCTCGTGAGGTCTGTCCCTGACTTTAGATGTGTGTGAGTGAAAACAGAAGTTTGTTTTTTAATTTAATATCTGTAGTTGTCAAACTATGCATTGGGCACCACTGGTGGTACTTTGTGCACCACTGGTGGTACTTTGTGCACCACTGGTGGTACTTTGTGCACCACTGGTGGTACTTTGTGCACCACTGGTGGTACTTTGTGCACCACTGGTGGTACTCTTCAGGTGGTTCTATTGATTTTCATTTGTGATCATTATAATCATGCTTTAGTAATGGCCGGTAATTAGGTGTTTTCTGCAGTAGACATGGCTTAGACAAATTCAGACAAACTTTAGTCCAAAGGAAGTCTAGTTTAGACCCTTTTAAGCCCTGATTTGATTGTGATCCAGGCTTGGTGGTACATTTCAGTATTTTGTAACATGGTAGTTGGTCTGAAAGTTGAAGGAGCACTGTTTTAGACAGATATTATTTTGGTCAAGTTCTACTGTAAAGTTGTAAACCTTCTGTCTCCCACAGATGACCCACGTGACAGCAGATGGCACTACTCCAGGTGTCCGTGATCATTCTGACCAGCCTGAGTCCTACGTTAATACATCATTGGGCAAAAATGCCTTTCTGAAACAGGTAGGATCACATTTATCACTCATGTTAAAACACCAGAGGCTCTCCTGGTCAGGTCTAGAAGAGATTTTAGACATTTGTTGACAATTATCACATCAGATTTGTATTTATAACTCATTAAACTATATTCAGTGAGTGGGGTAGTGCAGGTAGACTATTTGGAGCCTTTTTGGGTCACCACAGGGGAGGACTTTTTACTCAAATGTGTCTTTCAAATTTACACTCACGATGTCCCCATAACACACTTTAAGCTAATGCCAGTGAATGCTGTCGAGTAGAATCTTGTGTGACAGTTCATTTGATTGGTCCCCACGAAGAAGGAATTGAATAGTGTGCGTGTTAAGGTCCTTGTGAGGTCTGTCCTGACTTTAGATGTGTGTGAGTGCAAACAGAAGTTTGTTTTTTAATTTAATATCTGTAGTTGTCAAACTATGCATTGGGCACCACTGGTGGTACTTTGTGCACCACTGGTGGTACTTTGTGCACCACTGGTGGTACTTTGTGCACCACTGGTGGTACTTTGTGCACCACTGGTGGTACTTTGTGCACCACTGGTGGTACTTTGTGCACCACTGGTGGTACTCTTCAGGTGGTTCTATTGATTTTCATTTGTGATCATTATAATCATGCTTTAGTAATGGCTGTTAATTAGGTGTTTTCTGCAGTAGACATGGCTTAGACAAATTCAGACAAACTTTAGTCCAAAGGAAGTCTAGTTTAGACCCTTTTAAGCCCTGATTTGATTGTGATCCAGGCTTGGTGGTACATTTCAGTATTTTGTAACATGGTAGTTGGTCTGAAAGTTGAAGGAGCACTGTTTTAGACAGATATTATTTTGGTCAAGTTCTACTGTAAAGTTGTAAACCTTCTGTCTCCCACAGATGACCCACGTGACAGCAGATGGCACTACTCCAGGTGTCCGTGATCATTCTGACCAGCCTGAGTCCTACGTTAATACATCATTGGGCAAAAATGCCTTTCTGAAACAGGTAGGATCACATTTATCACTCATGTTAAAACACCAGAGGCTCTCCTGGTCAGGTCTAGAAGAGATTTTAGACATTTGTTGACAATTATCACATCAGATTTGTATTTATAACTCATTAAATTATATTCAGTGAGTGGGGTAGTGCAGGTATACTCTTTGGAGCCTTTTTAGGTCACCACAGGGGAGGACTTTTTACTCAAATGTGTAATTCAAATTTACACTCACGATGTCCCCATAACACACTTTAAGCTAATGCCAGTAAATGCTGTCGAGTAGAATCTTGTGTGACAGTTCATTTGATTGGTCCCCACGAAGAAGGAATTGAATAGTGTGCGTGTTAAGGTCCTCGTGAGGTCTGTCCTGACTTTAGATGTGTGTGAGTGAAAACAGAAGTTTGTTTTTTAATTTAATATCTGTAGTTGTCAAACTATGCATTGGGCACCACTGGTGGTACTTTGTGCACCACTGGTGGTACTTTGTGCACCACTGGTGGTACTTTGTGCACCACTGGTGGTACTTTGTGCACCACTGGTGGTACTCTTCAGGTGGTTCTATTGATTTTCATTTGTGATCATTATAATCATGCTTTAGTAATGGCCGGTAATTAGGTGTTTTCTGCAGTAGACATGGCTTAGACAAATTCAGACAAACTTTAGTCCAAAGGAAGTCTAGTTTAGACCCTTTTAAGCCCTGATTTGATTGTGATCCAGGCTTGGTGGTACATTTCAGTATTTTGTAACATGGTAGTTGGTCTGAAAGTTGAAGGAGCACTGTTTTAGACAGATATTATTTTGGTCAAGTTCTACTGTAAAGTTGTAAACCTTCTGTCTCCCACAGATGACCCACGTGACAGCAGATGGCACTACTCCAGGTGTCCGTGATCATTCTGACCAGCCTGAGTCCTACGTTAATACATCATTGGGCAAAAATGCCTTTCTGAAACAGGTAGGATCACATTTATCACTCATGTTAAAACACCAGAGGCTCTCCTGGTCAGGTCTAGAAGAGATTTTAGACATTTGTTGACAATTATCACATCAGATTTGTATTTATAACTCATTTAACTATATTCAGTGAGTGGGGTAGTGCAGGTAGACTATTTGGAGCCTTTTTGGGTCACCACAGGGGAGGACTTTTACTCAAATGTGTAATTCAAATTTACACTCACGATGTCCCCATAACACACTTTAAGCTAATGCCAGTGAATGCTGTCGAGTAGAATCTTGTGTGACAGTTCATTTGATTGGTCCCCACGAAGAAGGAATTGAATAGTGTGCGTGTTAAGGTCCTCGTGAGGTCTGTCCTGACTTTAGATGTGTGTGAGTGCAAACAGAAGTTTGTTTTTTAATTTAATATCTGTAGTTGTCAAACTATGCATTGGGCACCACTGGTGGTACTTTGTGCACCACTGGTGGTACTTTGTGCACCACTGGTGGTACTTTGTGCACCACTGGTGGTACTTTGTGCACCACTGGTGGTACTCTTCAGGTGGTTCTATTGATTTTCATTTGTGATCATTATAATCATGCTTTAGTAATGGCCGGTAATTAGGTGTTTTCTGCAGTAGACATGGCTTAGACAAATTCAGACAAACTTTAGTCCAAAGGAAGTCTAGTTTAGACCCTTTTAAGCCCTGATTTGATTGTGATCCAGGCTTGGTGGTACATTTCAGTATTTTGTAACATGGTAGTTGGTCTGAAAGTTGAAGGAGCACTGTTTTAGACAGATATTATTTTGGTCAAGTTCTACTGTAAAGTTGTAAACCTTCTGTCTCCCACAGATGACCCACGTGACAGCAGATGGCACTACTCCAGGTGTCCGTGATCATTCTGACCAGCCTGAGTCCTACGTTAATACATCATTGGGCAAAAATGCCTTTCTGAAACAGGTAGGATCACATTTATCACTCATGTTAAAACACCAGAGGCTCTCCTGGTCAGGTCTAGAAGAGATTTTAGACATTTGTTGACAATTATCACATCAGATTTGTATTTATAACTCATTAAACTATATTCAGTGAGTGGGGTAGTGCAGGTAGACTATTTGGAGCCTTTTTGGGTCACCACAGGGGAGGACTTTTTACTCAAATGTGTCTTTCAAATTTACACTCACGATGTCCCCATAACACACTTTAAGCTAATGCCAGTGAATGCTGTCGAGTAGAATCTTGTGTGACAGTTCATTTGATTGGTCCCCACGAAGAAGGAATTGAATAGTGTGCGTGTTAAGGTCCTCGTGAGGTCTGTCCCTGACTTTAGATGTGTGTGAGTGCAAACAGAAGTTTGTTTTTTAATTTAATATCTGTAGTTGTCAAACTATGCATTGGGCACCACTGGTGGTACTTTGTGCACCACTGGTGGTACTTTGTGCACCACTGGTGGTACTTTGTGCACCACTGGTGGTACTTTGTGCACCACTGGTGGTACTCTTCAGGTGGTTCTATTGATTTTCATTTGTGATCATTATAATCATGCTTTAGTAATGGCTGTTAATTAGGTGTTTTCTGCAGTAGACATGGCTTAGACAAATTCAGACAAACTTTAGTCCAAAGGAAGTTTAGTTTAGACCCTTTTAAGCCCTGATTTGATTGTGATCCAGGCTTGGTGGTACATTTCAGTATTTTGTAACATGGTAGTTGGTCTGAAAGTTGAAGGAGCACTGTTTTAGACAGATATTATTTTGGTCAAGTTCTACTGTAAAGTTGTAAACCTTCTGTCTCCCACAGATGACCCACGTGACAGCAGATGGCACTACTCCAGGTGTCCGTGATCATTCTGACCAGCCTGAGTACATCGTTAGGGAAAAAATGCCTTTCAGATGAAATACACTAATCATCTCGACTCTGACGGTAAAATGTCTTCCCCAAGGACACAACGACAGTGTGCATTTTTGCAGGAGCTGGGATTCGAACGCCCAACCTTCCGATCACGAGACGTCCCACTCGACCAGATGCGCCACTGTCGCCCCAGTGAGAATAACAGTTATTTATTTATTATTCGGCTTTATTGTTCAAAGAGTAAAAATAATACTAATAGTCAAGTTTTGTTTTAAGTGTTGATTTGATTGGTTTGCCTTACAACATAAAATAAGTGAATAAAGGCACATTTACAAAAGCAGTCTTTGCATTATTTGTCGTTAGTAATGTAGCAATTCTTTTAAAAGGTCCCCATGAGTCAAATACAAAATTGTGTGAATTATGTAAATTTTATGCAAATATGGTCCTTATAAGTGACGTTGACTCGTTTTTCTTATGGTCCCCACACCACACGGTCAGGACATTATTTCCTCAATATCAATCAATTTAGAAATCTCAAGGTGTGTATAAGCTTGCAATGTCATGTTAAGTAACTCCAATTTTTTTCATGACTCCATAACCGCCAGAAAGAGTGGTCCCCATAAGTGATGATTTGAAACATGGTCCCCAAAAAGCATGGAAACAAGTATGTGTGTGTGTGTGTGTGTGTGTGTGTGTGTGTGTGTGTGTGTGTGTGTGTGTGTGTGTGCGACTGCATCACTGAGGGGCGGGGCCGAACGCCTGGCTTTGTTTTTCGCCCATTACCAGCTCGAGGGGGGCGGTCTCCGTGGAAACGCATTTGAATTACAAGCCAATTTAAGGCCGCGAGGAGAGAGCGAGAATTACGTGATGATGTGAACATAAAACAAAAAAAAGAAGGAAAGGAAAGAAAAGAAAAGGGCATCTGGATTTGATAGATCTTTGATTGCGGGGAAAGGGCTCGGCGTACACTCATGTTTTGTGCTTTACAAGGCCCTGAAACAGACGCTCTACGCGGCGCGGCGGGTGAGACGTTTTGCCCAAGGACACAACAACAGTGCACAAAGCTTTAAAGAGGGGGTATTATGCTTTTTTCAATCACATAGCACCAGCCTATAGCACTACAATGATGACGTAACCCTCTGTTGGTCTGTATATGCAGTAAATTAAAATAACTGCCTTGAATAAAATTGCTCTCTCAAAATGGCCGTACTGAACGTCTTGAAATAGGCCTCTGTCTCTTTAAGAAGCTTTCCGACACGCCCCCTTCAGCACACTACTGTGGCATTGAAACAACAACACTGTGGGGGGAGGGGGCTCTGCTGAGCTGAGGAGCAGTGGTTGGTGGCTTGGCTGGTGACGAAAGGTCCAGAGGCGTCTCCAGGAGGTGGGGGCGTTCCTAGGAGGACTGAGGCATAGCTACACCTAAAATGGCCGCCGTCTAAGTTTTTACTGATTACTCAAAAATATGTGAATGAGCCGAGGCAACACTCCAGGCATGTGTTTAATGAGGGAATGACATAATAACATGATATAAAGCTTGAAAAAGTCGATTTGACATAATACCCCCCCTTTAAAGCAGGGGTATAGGTTTGCTTGATTATTTTTCCTCGTCAAACCTACCTACATTGACAAAATCTTTCCGAATAGTGTAAATTAATACAAATTGTTGACGTAATGGACATGATTTCAATGCTTTTGCAGCTCGATGTCACGTGTTTTGATCACTTTCGTGTATGATGATGTATTATAATTATCTCAGGGGCCAGACTATACTCGAGGTTTCTCTGATATCCATTGATCTGTCATTATTAGGTCAATGTTTAGCTTTAAAGGGATATTTCGGGATTTTTGACATAGGGCCCAGTTATTCAGAGTGTTGTTGATGTCTGGAGATATTTTTTTCTTAAATTCATGCAGTTCTTATATTTGAAGAGTCCAGTGGCGCTAGGCTAATGCAAGGCTAACGCAGTATCAGCAACCCTGCATTAAAAACAGTCTGACCCGCTCCACAGTATAACGCCAGACTGACGATATACATGTTTGTGTCGATAGAATAATTTTAACCATTTTGCCTTTAAAATAACTCATATTTGAGCAGCAACAGCTTCGTGGCTGTAAGCTAACGCAGCGGCGGAGTGATCTGCGAGAAAATAGTCCCTCAAAATGCGGTAATTCAAGGTCAGTTATATTTCAAAAATTATTCTATCAACACAGACATGTATATCGGTAGTCTGGTGTTATAAGTGATTTACCTCAGGTGCACTGTGAAGCGGGTCAGACTGTTTTTAATGCAGGCTAACTGATACCATAGACATGCGCTAGCCTAGCACTAGCCTAGCGCCACTAGACTCTTCAAATATAAGAACTGCATGAATTTGAGAAAAAAATATCTCCAGAAATCAACAACACTCTGGATAACTAGGAAATGAGGCCCTATGTCAAAAATCCTGAAATATCCCTTTAAGGCGAGACACAGAAGGCAAGATTTCTTCCTTACCATAATGACAGAGTTTACAAAAAAAGACCAAACCCTCCCTTTATGATGCCTGTTTTATGGCGTTATGAAGCATAGGCGTAAATTCAGCCTGGAAGACTATTAATTTCAGCGTCACCGACCTTCAGCCAATGATCACCTCAGCCTGTCAGCGCAGAGCCACCCCCCACCCCTATGATTTATTTAAACCTGGCTCTTTACATTGTTTCAATATATCATTATATATATATATATATATAATTTTGGCCACTTTTGCGCATAAAAGGCCTTGTGTTTATATAAAACATGAAATTACAGAAAACTTGCAATACATTTTTTTCTCATATTAACATCAGTAATTTATAGCAAAAGTTTCAAATTGATATATCTGAATTATTTTTCCCCCTTTATTCTCCTGCAGCGTCTCGCCTCAATATCTTAAGTTCACACTACCACTGCAGAAACGGCAGAAGAAAGACAAGACACGGAGCCGAGTTGTTTGTATTCACTTTCATTACTTTAGAAACACCTCAAAAATAATCTTCTTTAACAATAACATCGTCATCACAATAGAAACAGTTTATTCTGCAGCGTTTGGTCCTTATAAATATGCCTTATATACAAAATAACATTATAAAACATACAAAGAGAAGTGTGTCGTATTTAAATTAATCTCTGCTGGAAATAGTCGCTTAAAAAAATTACATTATTGGTTCTGTGGTTGTTGATTTCTCGTAGGCAGGCGGCGGTGACAGTCTTTACTCCTTCACTGCAAAAAGGGAACATCTGCGCTCAGAACTTCAAATGTTGACTTAACTTAAAGGTTTTACGTTGTCTGTTTTAATGACTGTTTTATGTTACAACAATTTTAAGTAGATTAAAGAAGAAACTTTGATACAAAACAACGCATTAAATTAAGTTAGAGTCAACATTTCAGTTTCTTTGAGTAACCATGAGTTAGAATTACTTGAATTTTTGAGTAGGTTTTACTCGTTTATTCAGTCTATGATATTTTCAAGCCACGTACAATTTTTTTTACTTTTTATGATTATTCTATGATTACTATACTTCCTTACTGAGTATTGTGGTCTTGACGATGTTTATGAATGTGGATCAAGTACCCAAACCTTTTCCTCGGAGAGCGGAAGTAAGAATGTGATTGCATGCAGGGGCCTAAATGCAATAATATTTTTACGTGGACTAAAAAGAGTTTTATGATGGAAATTACTTTGCTTATTTAGTTATTTAAATTTTGCTTGTTATCAAAGACATCCTATGACAGAAAGACACAACCTACAGAACAAACTTCAGCAAAAAATGGTGGATTCACTGTAGTATTTTGGTCTGTATTCATGTTTCTGAAGTGATGAAAAATTTGAATTCAACATCCTTTGAATGGCCAAAAGTCTAAGTCAAAATGGCATCCATATTGGGAAAAATCTGAAAATGCCAAGAGGCCACCAGTAGAAATAATTCACTCTATTTGAATAAAAATGAAAAATGTTAACACTTAAAGTTATACAATAATAAATAACCAGGGCTGAGCATGGATTTAAAGTAGTAAATTTCAACAAATACATCAACATTTCATTTCAGACTAAATTCTCTTTAATGTACTTTTGCAAACCAGCTTGGAGCCCCCTGGAGCCCCTTAAAGGACCGATTAGCATATAATCTGAACCAACTAAAACCAACTTTTGTTAATTTAGTCCTAATAACTCTAGTAAAACCTACTCAAACACATTAATATTTAAAATTCATGTGATTTTAACTCATGATATAAATTTTTTCCAGTGTTGGTGTTGATTGTTTGCATAAATGCACTTCTAAATGCACACTTTCCCCCTTGGATCTCGCTGGCGCGGCACTTTTATTGCGCTCCCGTGGTTTCCCGCTCGACTCCCGCTGATTAAAGACCTTCTGACTCCACGCGGCGCTTTCCTCCCTCAGTGCAAACGATCCAAGAACAGGCAAAGGGCAGGTCACATTTCTTTTTTTTGCAGTCAATCCCCGATTTGTCTTTTTTCTACGTTAAGGCTTCGTGTGAATTCGGGGTTCCGTACAGTCTGCACCTTTTGCGAGTTACAAAGTCCAACCAAAAAGTCTTACACACTGCAAAAAGGGAATATCCGCTTGAGTCAAAACAACTTATCAAATGTAGTAGTTTTGACTTGTTTAGTTTGATTGACTTTTTGGACCTAATGTTTGGGAAATTAAAAAGTATTACATTGGATTCGAGGTGACATCAAATCTAAATGTCTTGGAAAATAATAATATTACTACATTTACTGCCAAAAATACAAAAATGATGGTCCAAAACACATTAAACAGCAGTTTTAACTGAAAATATACACAATATTTTTGCTCAAATGTTGCTTTTTTTGGTTTGACTTGCTGCAAAATGTGCATGAATCAATTATCTCAAAATAGACTATGAGGACAACACCTACTCCTAGATTATTTTGGCAGTTTTTGTGATTTTTGGACTTTCTAAAATTTCAAGCTGTATTGTCCACCTTAGATTATAGTTTTTGAAATTGAAGAAATAATACTAATTTTTCTTTCCATAGGGCAAAATATAAAAAGATAAGCTTTATTTTACAGTACCTTGATACATTATACCTAACTATATTTAGTACAATGTAATCTCTGTAACAATCTGTAATAACTTGTGCCTATGGGTTAGATACACAATGGAATAACTTGTATTAGTACTTTGCAGGTACATAGTGTAATAGGACCCTTAAGGTCAGGGTTATGTCTTATTACATTATGTACCTACAAACTACACGTACATATTATTCCATTGTGTATCTAACCCATAGGTACAAGTTATTACACTGTACTAAATGTAGTTAGGTACATTGTATCAAGGATACTGTAAAAAAAAAGGTCAACAGAACAAGAGTCTGCCGTTTCAATGGTGGGAATGGAACCGACTGCTTTCAGACAAACGGTAAAATAATATAGCAAATGATAATAATAGTAAAATAATATAAAACTTGTAAAACAGTTTTCCGGCCTAATAAATTAAATGAATTAAGTCAGAACTACTCAAAACATGATTCTCAGTCAATTTTAACTTTTGCTGACATACCCCTTTTTTTGCAGTGTACTGATTATTACAATGAATTCGAACATTCATTTCCACATTATCAAAGTTGGCTTGTAGTTTCTCTTTGTTGCATAGGCAGGCGAAGCTGGCGGTCCGTGAGTCATGTCCACAATAAGGGGATTGGGTCAGAAATCGTATAGGCACATTTGTTATTGATTGGTTGGCTGATTATCTTTTACACACACACACACACACACACAGAAAAAAGGCAATTTCGAGGGATTTGTATTCCTTTCGCTGTCCAAGATGGCTGACTTTTTCATAAATAATGTAGTGTTTTGCTGACGGACCATCGGTCAGTTTATAAATCCATTGTCCAAGGTCCTTTGCTGTACATGTTTTGTTTGCATACAATCACAACGTTTCTGTCGAGCTGAAATCTCCAGTTCTCAAGTGTTCGAAGCAGCAGTGGACGTTAAAAAAAAAAGAAAAAAAAGAGAAGAGTCTCCTCCCGGCGCTTTGTAAACAAATAATGTTTGATTGTGTCTCTTCCCGAGTTCGTCCTTGTGTCTTCAGACCCCACGAGGATTATACCTAGGAAGCAGAGAAAAGGCCAGAGTTAGACGAAGGCATTTTTTTCCCCCATTCATGAGAAATAATAGTGGCTTTCGGGTGCATAATTATTGATATTCAAGTTTTATAATTGGAAATAATGTATATTTATGGGAAAGACAGTAAAGATTTTGAAAAACAGTGTATACAAGCATTCATTTTCGTGTCTGTTATTTGTTCATGGACTTTCATGTTGTATCTATTCTGCAACAAAAATAGAAATCGGAGCCTTCATCAGTACAAGAAGCAATGAACAAGCTAAAAACTGTAGATTTTGCATGATACGTCCCCTTTAAACTTTTTACTCTGGCCCCAACTAATGTCTAGCTTATATTCAGCTAGACATTAGTCAAAGTTTCATGATTTTTAATGCCACAAATGCAGAAGAAACGGACGCATATATTTAGTTTCTTAAAGCAGAACTAGGTAACTCCCTAGAGGTGTTGTAGCATGTTGCGTTGTTTTTTTACTCGTTAATTGTCCGTGAGAGTAAATACTACGCAGACAGAAAAGACAAAGGGAGAGAGGGATAATGTACATTGTGCCACAACCCAATAGAGATCATTTTTTTCACTCAAACTTGGTGATAAACTTTGCCAAAGTGGCGCTAGCCCGCAGTTAGCTTTGCCCGTTAGCCTGTTAGCTTCTTCTTCGTGATTCCATTTGGGAAGTTGCAATTGGGGGAGACTACAAAAAGGATTTATTAAGGTAAACAAGTTACTTATATCTTCTTTAAGATTTGCATTACATTTCATCACACAGAGGAAAGAGAAATGGACAAAATGGGCGACTTTTGAACAAACTTAAACAAAAAAAATAACCCAAATAAAAATGTATTTGGTCTTCTATAATGCAAAATATTGTATTTTCCCCACAAATGATTGTTGAATAAGAATTAGCAAAGCCTGAAGAGCGGACATCATGATGAAAACAAGCTGAAAACAGTCATTTTAAGATGATGTTATTATGCTTTGTCAGAAGCTAAACATAGAAGGAAACGGTTCCGCGACTCACTTTTGTGTTTTTGATGAACTTATACAGTAACGATTACTAAGCAATGTCACAATTTGCCAATAAATGTAGATTTATTGCCTTGTGGCCTTAATTTTGGTACAATCCATTTAATGACTCAAACACTGGAATTCCCTTCTAGCGAACTGGCAAAAAGGGTTGTGTTAAGTTGGATTGGATGCTTATTTGTATATCGCTTTTCCCAAGGCACAGGTATAGAGAATTTGTTTTAACCTACTCTTCATAAGTGGACGCCCTCCTTATTGAACTAAATGAGCACCGCTGTCACATTTATATGTTAAGGGAATGGATCAATCTGCACAGGGGTGAAATAAATGTACAGGTAATATTTAATGAATCACGAGCAAATAAGGACCAGGTTCAACTTTTGTAGGTTTTCCGTCGGAGCTGTTCCAAATGAAATCTGGCCTTTTTTGAGAATGTCGTGAACGCAACCTAGCGCCTTCTGACCTCCAGGCCAAATTTAGTTTGATCGACTTCACTTCGTCGAGCCAAACATGTGCGCAGCCTCGACGCTAGCTTCGACGCGAGCCTCGACGCTAGCTTCGCAGCGGGGCCAACACAAAGAGACGCTCGGGTGATTTATGGACACAGAAGTTTCCGTAACGATAAACAGATCCAAAATATGCTTCAAATATCGAGCACAGAGCCACGTGGGACGAATCGGAAATGGACACACGGCATGATTTCTAGTCAGGAGTAGCTAGCTGGAGGGTTTTTCTCATTTGGGAGCTCACGTTTACTGGAGAAAACTCATCCAGAAATAGGAAAAAGAGGCAAACTTCACACTACAAGGCCTTGCACACATAGAACTAGCGTTTGTTAGCCTTTTCAATGTGTTTTTCTTATAGCCGTTAGCATCAGCCGCCAAAATGTGCAATTAGCGAACGATATAAATGTTTTCAGCTGTTGCCAACCCATTCGTGAGGTCAAAGTGTGGTTATAAATCGTGAAGGAATGCACAAGCCTTTTGTGATTTTATTTAAGGGAAGCATTAGCGAATACAAGTGTCTCTGAGCTAAATGCTAACTCATATTTGGTTTCTGCTTCTTGTGGGGTCGGATACACATCCAGTCGCCACTAAACCTCCTCTTAAAACATGTTAATGATGGAGAAACCACAGAAATTATATAAACATCATGAAACAGACTTGACCCTCGCGATACTGTGAATGATATCGCCAAGAGACGTTCAATTCAAACAGGTCCAGGTGCCCGTTTGCTAACAGTGCGCATTTGTGGGAACGAAAAATGGGTGAATTGTTCGCGAAATACACTTTTTGTTTTCCATTACTCAAAGTGAACTTTCGGGTACGTTCACTATAATGGAAAAATAACAAATGTGTTGATGTCCATTTTATTTTCTCATGTTGGTTGTAGAGGTGGGCAATATATTGTCTACGGCAGCTACTCCCAAAGTCTGGGACATCGAGGCCCCTTTTTGATCAGACATTCTACTCTATTCAAAGGAATTTTCTCACTATTTGACAGGAGGTAAAATTACATTAAAAAATCTTGCTGAATTGCTTGATTGTTGCTGAAAATGGTTTAAAGTAGTACATTTTGGCGAATTTTGTTATGTAGACAAGCTTTGGGAACAACTGGTCTACAGGATAATATCGAAATGGCGATTTGGAAGATATGCAAGTGTACAATAGTGAGTTTCTCTCAAATTTCAAGAAATAGTTTTGTTAAGCAGGGGTGATGAAAAAAAAAGAAAGATGAAAACAGATTAGAAATTCAGAAAAAAAATACAGAACAATCTATAAAAAAAAAAAAGGTGAAGAATAATAGGAATAGGAAACAATTTGAAAATTTGCGGGGAAAACATTTATTGTGGATGAAATGGATTAAAAGGGGGGACAGGGGGCAAATGTATTTTTCCGGCCCTTTTATAGTCTGTTCAGGACACTTATCTTTTTGAGCGACAAAGCAATGTAAACGTTTGTAGCACAGTTTTGTACATTTTCGATGGTTTGCAAAAATATCGCTGCATCATCGTTATCGAGATGATCAATATCGCCCCAGCTCTAGTTGACTGGTTGTTTTTGCACACGGTATAAACGCACATGGACAGTTTTGGTAGATTTCCAAATATCTTAAATCTTCTATTGCAAGATGTAAGAATGGGAATTTAATATGAAATCTGGCAGCGATATTTTACAATCTGCAGATGTTCGCAGTTAACAGCAATGCAACAAATTATGATTATTTTTTTCTCCATGAAATCCCTAATGGGACACAATAAAATGTAAAATATGAGATCTGTTTGTTCAGTTCTTCTCTAAAACCGAATGTTCCACACGTTATTTAAAGATGCAAACACTTGTGTGCAGATCGTCATCAACACTTCCCCCGCCCCCCTTTGAGCGGCGTTTCTTCTTACCTCCGTGGCGATGACGCACTCCCTCCGCTCCTCGGCGATCACAAACACAGACTGGTACATGGAGTCTCGAGAGGAGCATATTGTGGATATCCGACACTCCGGCTTTTCCCTGCAAACACACAAATCACAGTCTGAGTGTTTCAAGCTAAACCACAAGCACATGGCTCCGTAACGACGTTTACCGTAAAACTTTTCACCCCAAATAACACGTCGTAAAAGGCGTTCGAGTCCCATCAAAGGCTTTGTAGACGAGCGCACACAGCGGGTTTTATGCTTTTCGCAGACATTTGTTAATCATCTCAGACACATCTTTATCACATTCTGACACGTTGAACATGAGGGTTGCTGGAGATGGAGGAAAGCATTTCCTGGACCTCAGGGGGAGCTGCCACGGCACTGGAGTCCATTAACCTGCCTTAACCAAGTGCATTTTCTCCAGTTCAGCTTTACCCAAATCTGAAAGCTCACAGCCTATAGGCCAGAGTAACACCTCACCAAAGCGAAGACCTACAAAACTGATCGAGAAGGATGTTTTTCCCCGAATTGTCATGTTTTTGTCAACACATTTTTCATAATTTTTTAATCACATTTTTGTCTCTATTTCATAAATTTCTTGTTGCTTTTTCATCACTTTTTTCATCGTTTTTTCATCCAATTTTTGTCACTTTTTCATATTTTTTTCATAAAATTTTTCTCACTTTTTCATCGTTTTTTCATATTTTTTCATCAAATTTTTGTCACTTTTTCATATTTTTTTCATCACATTTTTCTCACTTTTTCATCGTTTTTTCCTAATTTTTTCATCAAATTTTTGTCACTTTTTCATATATTTTTTCCTCAAATTTTTGTCACTTTTTCATCATTTTTTCATAATTTTTTCATAAATTTTTTTGTCACTTTTTCATCGTTTTTTCATAATTTTTTCATCACATTTTTCTCAATTTTTCATCATTTTTTCCATAAAATTTTTCTCACTTTTTCATCGTTTTTTCATAATTTTTTCATCACATTTTTTGTCACTTTTTCATATTTTTTTCATAAATTTTTTCTCGCTTTTTCATAATTTTTTCATATTTTTTTCACATTTTCGTCACTTTTCTGTTGGGCTTTTGTAACTTTTTCACATTGGTTTTTGTCTCGTTTTGGTCGCTGTTTTGACACTTTTCTCCAAGAAATATTTGGTCAAAGTCGAACTGAAGAAAACGTGCTCAGTTCGAAACAGACCAATAAGGTTCATTTATTGCATAAAAGACTAGTGCATTAAGTAACTTTTTATGCCAAAAAACATTTATATCAGTGTGTACTTGACTTAAGTGACCTGCAAAGGTAAACGCTAACAACATTTGCGTGACTGAGCGCACGCGTAAACACCAGACAGCTACGCATCAACTCGTCTAAGCTCCGGTAAGAACATATCTCAGTGTGGAAAAACGGTGGCCTGTTCCTTTAAGCTCTGAGCCTGTTCCCACAAATCCGCACATTTTGTTCACCGGTTTTAAATTGAACGTTCCATCCCCATATAAATGAATAGTGAAGCCGGGCTCAATACTAATGTACGGCGAGGTACGTTTTGTCCATTTCATGTCATTTATATCCTTGGTTTCATTTATTAACATCTTATTGCTGGGCTGCAGGTGACATCACAGCGTTCCAAAGGCCAATACAATTATATGGAGGAAAAATTATTTTGTGTTTGAGGAAATTTTCGGTCTTGTACAGAGAGACCGTGGACCCAGTGATTAATGATAATTTTTCGAATTAATAAATTTTCTTTTGAGCTATTACTTGTGAAAGTGTAATAATAATAATGTACTTGTATTGTGCTTTACAAGCCTTACCAAGTGTTTCTCAAAGCGCTACACTGTCACCATTATTCATTCACTCCATACTCGGTGGTGGTAAGCTACTGTTGTAGCCACAGCTGCCCTGGGGTAGACTGACGGAAGCGAGGCAGCCAATCTGCGCCATGGGCCCCTCCGACCACCACCAACCACTCACATCATTCATCCTGGCCTATTGTACATGTTTTTAGTGGTAGGGGAAACTGGAGTACCCGGAGGAAACCTACGCAGACACGGGGAGAACATGCAAACTCCACACAGAAAGGTGGGAATCGAACCCGGGACCTTCTTGCTGTGAAGCACGAGCGCTAACCGCTGTGCTACCGTGCCATGTAATGCTGTTAATAGGAAAAACTGGGTCCAGTGACATCATCACATTCTAGAACCTGCAACCCAGCAATAAGATGATATTTAGTGGCCGCTGAATATGTATCTGACCCACATAGAGCTCAGACTTAACTGAATTAGACGAGTCTGACTCTTTTATTCGCTGATTTGTATCAGTGATTTCATTGGTGATTTCTAACAAGGCTTCACCTAAATGTGGTCGATGGTTGACAACAGCTGAAGAAGATGTTTGAGGCTAATGCTAACGGCTATAGGGAAAATACATTGTTGCTTTTATGCTTTTTTACTTACACAGTATTTAGTTTCTGTGCCTGTTGTGCAACACATGCCCAATGATAACACACACGACCTCGTCTGTGCTGCGAATTATTTATCCACCGAAAGAACACAAAACCTCCCTTGTTTCGAGCGCGATGTCCAGCTTTTTCGAAGGCTCATTTCATGCTCATTCAGGAACCATTTGTGGCACAACGCTGTACGTCACGTTACACATAACAAACTGAAATTGAATTTGGGCCCTGGCACGTCCTCAAAGCCGCGCTGATTCATGTTGTTTTCGTGAAATGCCTCTGACTGTGACATTTCAGTTCGATTACGGGCTTCCGCACAAAGCCCTGGCAGAAGGCGACCAGATGCAGCCGGCGGTGAACACACACCCCTCCCAGTCGCTGTTAAAAATGTATTGGGCCAAAATGTGCAAACAGTTTTCTAAATTGAATGAATAAAAAAAGCATTGAGGCTCTTGATTGAATGTTTATCAAATATCATTAAATACGCAGTCTGTGCAGCGCCACCGCTCCCTGTACGCTCGTGCCGTGCTCTGCGTTGGGCAGCGTGAGCTCCAAGGGTCACCACATTGAGGCCAACGATATTTGCGCCGCTGTTATATTGAAGCAGTACTGAGTAACTCTTGCCCCTAGAGGCCATAAGCGCAACTGCAGGTGTCGTAGCAAGTTACAATTCTCCAGTTATACAATGGAAATCATTGTTTTCACTCAAACTTGGCTGTAAATACTGTTTAAGTGGCGCTAGCCCGCAGTTAGCTTTTGACTGTTAGCCTGTTAGCTTCTTCTTCGTGGTTCTATTAGTGTGTATTGGTGGCTCCGACCCGGTGGCAGTCAAGTTGCAAGAATGGTTTTCTGGCCAGAGACACAAGGGGGAGATTAAATCATCCCATTAACACGTGTATTACCCCCAGAGGGACTACGGAAAGGATTTAGGAAAGTAGAGTTACAGAAATGTGGCCAATGCGACCGATGATACGACTCTGTGCGGAGACGTCACGCATGGCTCATACAAACGTAGTAAAATCACAGCAAACTTAAGTTCAGATCCTGACAAAACACTGGTGTCGTGTCGTGTTCTCTGGTCCCTGCGAGGAGAAGACACGTCTGAGCAGAGAAACTCAGGTTCTGGGGGGGAGGGGGAACCAACTATTAAATTGTTACATCTAAACTCAATTGATTCAATTCTCCAACTGGACTAGTTTTGACAAGTTTGTGCAATAAGGTTCCCGCCATTTTTTGTTACACCATTGAACGTTCCTGCTTCGGGCACCAAAATGTCTTGCAGCGGCCCTGAGTTTGTGGTGTTGAAATGATAGTATTTGGGCACTAGAAAGCATTACATTTGACTTATCGCTCCCCTCCCCTCCTGGAGCCGCCACCTTAACGTGGTGGAGGGGTTTGAGCCTGAATGATCCTGGAGCTCTGTTGTCGGGGGCTTCGTGCCCCTGGTAGGGTCTCCCAGGGCAAACAGGTCCTAGGTGACGGGTCAGCGGTTCAGAAGCCCCTTATGAGAGACCAACAGGCCCGGTTAGAACCATGAGGCCGCCCTTCTGTGGACACACCACCTGCAGGGGGCGCCATAGGGGCTGGTGCAATGTGATTTGGGCAACTCCAACAGCCATGGCGTAATTTCAGTCGGAGCGGGGGCCGATGCAACTCAACGGGCAGGACACAGTTTTGGAAAGAAAAAACTCCAAACAGAAACTGTCCAAATGTTTTCTCTTATCATTATTTAGAAGTGACTGGATTCACAAACCTGTCACATTCATCTGACCAACATCAAGCACTTGATACTGAATATCGTCTCCACTTTTCCCCACCTTAAATCGTATGTGCTGAGAGAGAAGACGCTGAACTTTGTGACAGTTTTTGTTTCACGTGGATAGGTCCTACCATTAAAGAGATATTAACCATTAACTAAGGCCAAAATTCACCATAGTTACAGTAGAAATGTTAGATAGAACTTCGTCTCACCTGTAAATCCTCGAACTCCTTTTGTCGTCTAAACACTTGTCGTAGATGAAACTTTTCTCCTGGTGCGAGTTCTCGTCCTTATACTCCTTCGGCGTGGAGTTGTACGGCTCCAAGTGGTAGTTTTTATGAATGAAGTTCGATTTCTCCGAGTCGCAGTCCACCTCCAGCTGCCCCAGTTTGTAGTTCGTGTTTTTCAGCTGCGACGCGGGGATGAGGTTGTCCTTCTGCGCGCTGGACACGTTGTTCATCGTCTCGGTTTCCTCGCGCTCCCGCCGCCGCTGCCTGTAGATGTGCCGCAGCGCCAGGCCGACCATGCAGAGGAGCACCAGCAGCGCCACCAGCCCCACGGCCAGGGAGACCGCCGCCCACTGGAAGCCCCCCTGGTTCGTCGACGCCTGCACGGCCGCGAAGTACTCGCAGCGCGGCCCGGTGAACCCCGCGGGGCACATGCAGGTGGGCGGGGCGCTGTTGCCGTCGCCGGCCCGGCAGACCCCGCCGTTTAGGCAGGGCTGGAGGGCGCACTCGTTCAGCACGCGGTCGCAGTTGCGGCCCGAGAAGCCGGCGGGGCAGAGGCAGCTGTAGTCGCTGATCCGGTCCTGGCAGGTCCCCCCGTTGAGGCAGGGGGCGCCGGCGCACTCGTTGTTGTTGATCTCGCAGCGGACGCCCACGAACCCGGCGCGGCAGCTGCACACGCTCACGCCCTTGTGGATCAGGCACTGGCCCCCTGCAAAGACCAAAAAAAACAACATGTACAATCGCATCAGTCCCAGCGCTCCACAGGGACCACTTTGCGGTCCGGAGGTTTTATCAATTATAGACTGATTTAGCAGCGGAAATCTCCCGGTTACTCACAAAAAGAAACGAGTACATTAAAAAGATGTTCCTGGGCATAACCCTCAAACCATGGGCATATTATTTGTAGATTTTCATCTTCTCACTCCTCCCCTTGGACATTAATGAAACACGTCCAAGATCCTCAGGCCCCTACTTCCTCAATCAAAGCCCAAACACTTTTTTCAATCCAGAGAACAAAAACCAGAAAGGTGCAACAGGAGGAAACTTTACTTTTAAAGACAATAAATACTTTTGGAGCCAGACTTTTCAGTTGTTATTGACACGTGTAAAGTACCCATTGGTTTCCATATTACAGCGAACCTTCTGGTGTCTCCACTTGCCACTAGGGGGTGGTATCGCAGCACCTACCGGAGGACCAAAGACAAGTGCTGAAGACAAAAGCCACAAACAACTGTCCTGAACAATTTACTCATTTATTGCCTTAATTTTTTTCCTAACATTTCCTAATTTTTCACCCCTAATTTTTCCCAATTGTTTTCTATATTTTTCCAATTATTTTTCTATTTTTTCCTCATTTATTCCCTATTTTTTCCATCAATATTTTCCTAATTTTCCTTCATTTCCCCCTCTCCACCCTGATTTTTTTTCAAATTTTATCCACTTTTTTTGCCATATTTCTTGAAATTCGAGATACACTCGATATTGTGAATTTGCGCATCTTCCAAACAGCCATTTCGATATGATCTTGTAGATGATTTATTGCAAACCAAATGAACCAAATGATGTTCGAGTCAATTTAACTAGATTGACTCGAACACCGGAGGAGACCACCCTTCACTGAAAACTCCTTTATACTTGCAGAACGTTGTTGTAGTAAATGTAGTATTTATTTCCTTGAGTTTTCACTTTCATTGCCTGTGTACAGCGCTTTGGACAGCAGCGGTTGTTGTAAATGTGCTCCATAAATAAACTTGACTTGGCTTGACTTGGGAATAAAGGGAGTTTTGAGGACGACACAAGCTGCCAGCAATACCAGATCTGAAATGCCATGAGAATGAGACATGTGGTTTGTTTAAACGTTTCTGGAGCTTTACACCAAACATATAAAGTTCAAATGTTTCGATTGTTGTACTGTTTGCCCTGTTAGCTTCTCTAAACATATTAAAAAGGATATTAATTACTTGGCTCTGTTGTTTAACGGGCTCTTGCGACTTTCATTTGGCCTGAAAGAGTCACAGTCTGTTATTAATTTTCTGTTGGCCCATCAGGAAACGTCCTATTGAGAGAATAATCTGTAGTGACACCAAAAGTCACATTATAATTCGGTGCAATTTTGAGATTCATTCATTGGCTACAAAAACAAAACTATAACAGGAACGGTCGTCAAATGTATGCCTTTGAGACAAAATTAAGATTAGGATTAGAGGCGGGCGACATACCGTCTAGATCAGACCTGGGCAAATCCCGTCCCGCGGGCCACATCCGGACCGCGGGGTGATTCAATCCGGCCCCACGACTTGTAGCGCGTGAATTCCCGAGTATTAAAATTGCCCGCCCCCCGGTCTAGATCAGTGGCGCCCGAAGTGGAGTCCGGGGCCCATGAAGGTTGTCTCCAAAACAAGTACATTGACAAAAATTTGAAGGAAAATTGGGGGAATTTTTTTTTTTAAAATTGAAAAAATAGGGGGAAAAATCATAAAAATCATAAAAATATAGAAAATATAAATGGGGGGAAATTGTTAAATCGTTTTTTTTAGGAATATGATAAATTAACTTTATCTAGATTAAATTATCTAACTTCAGCACTTTTCTGATGGTTTGCAAAAATATCGCTCCATCATCTCTCTCCGAAAATACTGAGCTAATAATTTTTGTCAATCCAATCTAGACAAGTAACGTGGCCTTTAAAATGTGGAAAAGCGTGCGTCGTCTCTTCCCCCGGCGCTAATGGCTCCCTGTTCCTCGTCCTTTGTCCCCGCCGTTTGGAACTTCCGCTCTCACCACTTCACTGGAAGCGCTCGGCAACAACAGGAATCTGCGGGAACGGGGGCTCTATTGTCCTCGGCGTAAACAGAGCGCGGGGCTGTAAACACCTCCACAGGCACAGGCGCAGGGACAAGGGGCGGACGGGACAGTTCTGGGGTTCGGCAAAGGCTGAGGGTCCCTGGGAGTCGAGCTCAAAGGACATTAGCGCAGGGCAGGGGGAAATAAATCCCATTCACATCTTTTTTTCCCACATCCCACAACTTTTCTCAATGAGCCGATATATTTTGGGATATCGGCTTTTATCTGCACTAGATCGTCCGATAGCCGATATCTCCGGGCCCAAAAGTGATAGAGACTTCCCGTTGCGAAGTCGGGGCTTTAAAACTCCCTAGGCCTCAGAGGAACATTGTGATGATAATTGGTTAGCTACAAGTTTGTTAAACACATGTTTCACTAAACCTCAGTCAATATGGACGCGCTACATGTCCTTCTGAAGCACAGAACCTGGAGAAGTCAATCGCTGAGTTTTAGTTTTTGCAATTGTGTTCTTGATCACCGCGTCTAGCAGCAGCATGCTAATGCTAACGGCAACTAATCAAAGCTGGGACAGAAACTATGATTGAATCTTTCTAAAGTAATTCAATAAAACCTACCACTGACACCAGACCACCAGACATTTAGAAAAAATATGGGTAGAGCGGGTCGTCTCATGATCGGCAGGTCGGGGGTTCGAATCCCGCCTCCTGAAAGTGCACATCGTCGTTGTGTCCTTGGGCAAGACACTTCACCCTCCAGTGTCTGCGTACACTGGTGTATGAATGAGAGAGTGAATGGGCCCCCTATGAGGGACCAACAGGCCCGTTTGGAACCATGAGGCCGTCCTTCTGTGGACCCACCACCTGCAGGGGGCGCCATAGGAGCTGGTGCAATGTGATTTGGGCAATTCCAACAGCTGCCCCCACGACCCGGCAACGGACAAGTGGAAGAAAATGGACGGATCGGCTGAGCATATCGGCATTGGCCTTAGAAAAACCCATATCGATCAACCTCTAGTTCAGACTTTTCTCCACATTTCCATTTTGGTTTATTTATTTTATTTATTTTGGTTGGGACAGTGCATGTTAATGAATAAGCATAGTCATTCATCTCACTCTCATTCATCCTGGCCTATTGTACATGTTTTTAGTGGTAGGGGAAACCGAGGTACCCGGAGGAAACCTACGCAGACACGGGGAGAACATGCAAACTCCAAGAAGAAAGGCCCCGTCCAGGTGGGAATCGAAGCCGGGACCTTCTAGCTGTGAAGCACGAGCGCTAACCACTGTGCCACCGAGCCGTTTCTCCACATAATTAAACTAAGGATAAAACACCCGTAACGTTCTCAGCCTCGTACCGTTGGCGCAGGGCAGCGAGGTGCACTTGTCCACCTTCTTCTCGCAGTTGAGGCCGGTGTAGCTGCGCGGACAGTCGCACCTGTAGCTCCGCCCGCCGTCGCGCGCCGCGCAGAGGCCGCCGTGGAAACAGGGGGCGTCGGCGCACGTCAGCAGGCTGTGCTCGCAGTGGGACCCCTCGAAGCCTCGCGGACAGGTGCACCGGTAACCCCTGTCCAGGTTCTGAAGGAGAGAGAGAGACGAAGCATCACAGCAATGTTTGCACCGGGTTTGACCTCGAGCTACGCCCGGTACTGGGACGTTTTTGTACTGGGGGTGAATGAGAACCACCGCTGTCCCAAATAAACAAACAAACTATTGTGAAATCCAGAAGAACAGATCATAACATGTTCTGTGTGTTTCTGTGTTTCTCTCTCCATGTACCCCATCAACCAAAAACATGCTCAATAGGTGACTCCTTCAGCAGGGGATTCTGACCATCTGCCTGGCTCCTCTGAATATGGGTCTCTGGATGCTGCACTGAGGGCGACCCATCCCGCCCCAGCGGCTGGGATGGGTCAAATGCAGAGGTTAAGGTGGACTTTATTGTCCCCGAGGTGGAATTTGTTCTCGTGTCGAGGACAAATTTCCCTAGAGGAACAATAACGTCCACCTTAACTTTACAAGTGTAGTGGGACAGTAGAGCGAGACAATACCCTTCACATAAATCCAGACATCGTCCAACATTAACCTTTATATAACTGAGATCTCTTTTTCAAGATACTCCTGGCCCCAGAGGAAATCCTATTGTACATGTTTTTAGTGTTAGGGGAAACCTACACAGACAGGCTTGAGAAAATGGCCCCTAAAGTCTCACAGTTTAGTTCAGAGCTTCTCAATAATGTTACGCCCCCTTAGGAAGAAGAAACATTTAGCTGAAAAGTCTTAAAGTGACGCCTTCATTCATTTGGCTTCATGCCCCCCCCCCGTACCGTGCAGGTGCCCCCGTTGCGGCAGGGCCGGCTGTCGCACTCCTGCATGAGCAGCTCACAGTCGGTGCCGGTGTAGCCCGGGAGGCAGGTGCAGGTGTAGCTGCCCTCGCCCGTGTTCATGCAGGTGGCGCCGTTCTCACACGGCTGGTGGTGCGTGCAGAAGTTCAGGTCTGAGGAGAGGAACGAGCAGCGGTTAGATCCACGGAGGACACGTTTATCAGCTTTACCCTAATCTAAAAGGCTACGGCGTAAAGCTTCATTTGAAAGCTGAGACCTACACAACTCATCTCAACGGATCTTTTCCCTTGCGTCGCCGCCGCGTTGTCTTTTTTGTTTTGTATTTTGTCGCACTTTCATCCTCGTAATTGTCAGTATTTAAAATGTAAGAAGTCGTTCGTCCGAGACCATCTTCTTATAAAAAAGCGCAGAGAGCGATGAAGTTCACATGAGTTGTTTATTTAGGCTTCAGGAAGGAAAAGTCCGAAGAATAAGTTCCCTCCCCATAACTTTATAACATTTTAGTTAAGTCCCTCCCAATGTGCGTAAACCGTTCTTTTCCCATGAATAATAAGATACACTTGTGGTCCAGGAAGTTTTGTTCAACACCAAATATGGTCTTATAACCTTGACATTTGGGGCCGTGCTCATCCCAGACAGACACTCTTATCTTAATGTACTGCACAGCACATGAACTCATCCAACCTACTCGAGAGGCCTAGTAAACATGACTAGGGTAAACGAATTTATCACATTATCGTCTCATTTTTGGTACAATTTAGAGACGTTTTTTCAAGACGCTTTTAGATTTGGGTAAAGCCAAACTGGAGGAAACGTGCTCAGGTTTTTAAATACTGTAAAATGACGTAAAAGTGATACAACAGAAACACGGTCTCAACTTGAATGTTTCTTTATTATCTAATCTTTTTTTTTTAAAGGGCTTTTCACAAATAGAAAGTAACAATGACACGGAATCCAACAAATTAAAGTCCCTCACAAACAAATGATTTTTCCAAATTTTTTCTCGTTATCTTAATTTGTTTTCCTACTTTTTGCTAATTTTTTATTACTAATATTTTCCCGATTTCCGCCATTTTTCTCCAATTTATTCCCCAGTTTTTTCCCATTTTCTATTTTATTTTGTACACATTTTGTTCCTTAATTTTGACACATTGCTGGACACCGGAGACGGACCCTATATTGTGAATGTGTAGATCTTCCACACATTATTGTACTGGTATCGATACTGGTGTAATCGACTCGTGGTTTCGTTCCAGGACTTTTGGGCGGATGAGCGGAGGAAACCTAATTTGCTAATGCCCCGGGGCGGTGTGAGGCGTGAGTAACCCGAGCGGGCGGCGTGTCGTCTTACCCTGGTCGCACAGCAGCCCGCCCCAGCCCTCCTCGCAGTTGCACTGCCAGGGCGTCTGGCAGGTCCCGTGTTTGCAGGCCGGATACTTCTTACACTCGTCGCAGAACGTGCCCTGCCAGCCGTCCCTGCAACTGCACACGGAGAGTGGAAGGAAAGAAGAGGTCAGAGGAGGGTGGAATAAAACAATCACTCTTATCATCTTTGTATATTTGTACTTCTTAAAGGAACAGGCCCCCGGTTTTCCATACTGAGGTCTGA
Organism: Proterorhinus semilunaris; assembly: GCA_021464625.1. Classification (NCBI taxonomy): domain Eukaryota; kingdom Metazoa; phylum Chordata; class Actinopteri; order Gobiiformes; family Gobiidae; genus Proterorhinus; species Proterorhinus semilunaris. Next base: position 29,225,517 of record CM038359.1, read on the forward strand.
GGGCCGTTTCATAAACCAGGCTCACTCTGAGTCTGGCTCAGTTGAAATATAGTCAGAGCACTTAGGGCAGACTGAGCTTAGGGTTTCTTCTTCGTGGAATCCAACACCAATGGGCATTGTGAATGACACACGCAGGGTATTAGCGCCATCATCTGGCCAAAATGTGTGTTGGCCTCAAAAATGTGAAAAAGAAAACATGACGTCACCAAATCGATTACTTTATGCGATAAATTATAAATATACACCAACATTGTCTTTGTCTCTCATCTGTGAAATACAAAGTTGTGTGACACATTAACGACATTGTGTGTCATCAAAAAGCTTGTCCAATTAAAGGAACCTTTAGTTTTAGTCTTTACTGAAGGGACAGTGCACAGAGACATTAAGCTCAAAGACAGATATGTTCTGCGCAGGATTGTAGCTAAATAGCTAGAATCTTATCCCACAGGACCCGCCCTCATGTCCTGTGTCAACAGTGTTTAATTTTTTTTCTACACATGATATTTTTTCTATCATGTGTTTAAATTCCTGGGGGAAAAAAAAAGTGTTTACATTTATAGGGGCCGATTTATCCGCTCGGACGTCGAAGTGCTCCAAAGATATCATTACGCCTCACAATATAGTACCCCTTTTTATCCGCTTAGAAAATCGACATGTTTATTTTTGTGTAGCTGTACTTGGATCTCTTGGATTTAAACAGGGAAAACGTGGGAGAGCTCGGTCGCTTCTATCTTCACCCCCGTTTGGCCCCATAGAGGAGAGGAGGAGATGTTGTTAGCGTTTAGCCTCTCCTCCTCTCCTCTATGGGGCCAAACGGGGGTGACGTTAGAAGCAACCAAGCTCTTCCACATTTATTTAAATATGGTCACGTGAGTAGTTACACGAGCGCACGCACAAAGACCAGACAGGTGCGCATCATCTCGTCTAAGCTCAGTGTCCTAAGGACATATCTCAGTGTCCTGTTTCTTTAAGGCGAGACGGTGCAGGTGAATAGGGAAAATAAATAAAATGTGTGACTTCACTTTCAAACTTTTACTGTAGATTACTGACATTAATATGAGGGGGAAATGTATTGCAAGTTTTCCGTCATTTTATGTTTTCATCTAAACATAAGGCACTTAAAAATCGCTAAATATATTCGATTATTCTTCCAAAATATCAGACGCTGCCTGATGTCGGTCGTAGCTCGGCTTCTATTTTAAAGTCTCACCGTCTTCTGTTTTCCAGTGTAGGAATTAGATATCAATACATCTCTCTGAAACAACCTTCAAAATGTTATTTAGTCCAAGACTGTAACGTTCGGGGTCTAGGAGCTGAATGAAAACCTCATTTGGAGAAAACAGGTTCTAAAGTTTTGTAACATCTGCACATCCTCCAGTATATCTCTGACTCAAACAAAAGGACCATATTTGAATTACGGCGTCATCTCAGTCGCCTTTCGTGCTACGAGTGGATACCAAGCATGTCGATATTTGTGAATGAATAAGCGTGGGGAAAGACGAGGGAGCGCCGCCATGTTTTACCAATTTCCTGGAAAAAGGACATCATGAAATAATAAAGGGTGGGTTTGATCTGTTTTTTTACTCTCGTACCTCCTCAAATTCCACAGTAGCCGAATTTGAAAGCAGTACTAAGTAACTCGTGCCCCTAGAGGCCGTAAGCGCCACTGCAGGTGTCGTAGCATGTTGCGTTTTTTTTACTCATTAATTGTCCGTGAGAGTAAATACTACGCTGACAGAAAAGACAAAGGGACAGAGGGATATTGTTCATCCAATTACACAATGGAGATCATTTTTTTCACTCAAACTTGGCTGTAAATACTGTTTAAGTGGCGCTAGCCCGCAGTTAGCGTAGCCTGTTAGCTTCTTCTTCGTGATTCCATTAGTGTGTATTGGTGACGCCGACCCGGAGGAACACTTGTATTACCCCAAGAGGGACTCTGAAAAGGATTTATTAAGGTAAATAAGTGACTTAGTACTGCTTTAAATATCAGAGTGTGTATAATATACGAGCGCTGAAGGATTTTTGGATTTGGGCCAAGAATAAAGACGTTACATATTTCCCCGTTTCCCACAATAACGCAGCTTTAAACCAGCGTCCACTCGCGGGGCCTCCTCGCCGTGAGTGATCGCCATGTTGAAACCCATGCGTGCTAAAGCTTGGCTCTCGTTTCCCATGAATCTCCATCTGGGACGTCATTCCGCGCGCACATTACGGGACAGAACGCCGCGGACGCATGGGAACCGCTCTGGAGGGAAAGAGTGATAGATTTTGCGAAAAAAAATAAAAAATAAAATAGGACGGGACCTGGTTCAGGAGGCGATTCTCACAGCAGAGTGTGGCGAGTGTGAGAGTCGCAGACGGGGAGACTCCACAGGCTTTTTTTGTTTCAGGTTTTGGGCCAAATTTGTCTCTCTTAACCTGAACCGAGCACATTTTCTCCAGTTTGGCTTTACCCAAATCTAAAAGCTTCTCTCCATTCAAAAATGAGACAAAACGACGACGTGACGAAAACGCAACAAAAAAGGCAAAAGAGCAACGAAAATGTGACAAAAATTAGAAAAACGTAAGAAAAAATGACAAAAAATTGAAGAAAAAGTGACAAAAATGTGACAAAAAAAATCAAAAAAAATTGAAGAAAAAGTGACAAAAATGTGACAAAAAAATCACAAAAAATTGAAGAAAAAGTGACAAAAATGTGATAAAAAAAATCACTAAAAATTGAAAAAAAAGTGACAAAAAATGAGAAAAAAAGTGAAGAAAAATCACCAAAATGTGACGAAAAAACGATGGGAATTTTTTTTTTTTAAATGCAAGGAAAAATATAAATTTTGATGAGTCTTAGTTTTCAAATGGGCCGTCACACGTAGGCTGTGACCTTATGGATGTGGGTAAAGCTGAACTGGAGGAAAAGCACTGGCTGGAGGCGGGTGTTAAGAGGTATAACCTTTCACCTCTCAGCATTAGCTCATTTAAGAAGGTCATTTTCACATTTTCCATTGGGCCCCATCTCTCACCTCACTGTGACCGTTCTTAACATCACCACCACCTTTTCAAATGAGGAAAATCCCACGCCCCGCCCTGTATTTCCCTTTGGGGGCATAGCGATATTATTTGAGCAAATGAACTGGTGGGGACGAAAAGCACCGGGGTCTCCATGTGCAGAACACACTACAAACGGCCTGAAACAACATTCGCGCCTCTTCCTTCGGCACGTCGTCCGTCAAATACTCACACGCACTCCCCGGGGCTCGAGCAGTTCCCGTTCCTCTCGCTGCAGCCCTCCAGACAGATCGCTACAGGGGAAGAGACAAAGACATTTGGATTTAGCTCAGACTACAGCTGTTTCAGTGCACGGCTGGGCAAAGCTAGGATTATGAACAAAGACATTTTCCAGAGGACTTTTTGGATCAAGTCTAGTTTAAAACTCAAATTTCGCCTTGTTTTTTCGAGGTTCAATAAATCGGGCTACAGAATAACCCTTCATTATATTGTCCAATACTGTAAAGCTTGGAGTCTGTAAGAGCGACTAAAGTGGGGATGATGTTGCAAGAGTAGAATGAAAACCTCATCTTTGAAAAGCCTTGTAACATCTGTGCGTGTATATTTCCTCCGTCTGTTGCCACTGCTGTCTCCCACAAAGGAAATAACCATACTTGGGGGTCATCTTTTGTGCTACACGTGGATACCAAACATGTCAGTATTCGTGGATGAATACTGTACGGCTTTCCTGGAAAACGCCGGCTCGCGAGCGACAAAACGCCATAAAAATAAGCAAAGGGTGAGTTTTGTCTATTTTTTTTTACTCTGACACTAAAGCTAAGGCGTGAAAGGGGAAAACTAGCTAAAAACATTGACTTTGCTGAAGTATTTTTACTGCGCACGTTTGTCGAAAACACAAGCAATGATTCCGTCGCAGCAGTTTTAGCTGAAATTTGACAAGTTTTTGCTCAAAAGTTTCCCGTTGTGTCCCATTTTCGCATAAATATCAAACTTTCCCCTCATTCCTCTGTTTGGTTGAAGAAAAAGTGAGAAAAAATTAAAGGGAAAGTGACAAAAAAATAACAAAAAAAGTGAAGAAACAGTGACAAAAAAGTGAAGAAAAAATAAAATGAAAATTTAAGTAAAAGTGACAAAAAAATGACAAAAAAGTGAAGAAAAAGTGACAAAAAATTAAAGAAAAAAATAACAAAAAATTAAAGAAAAAGTGACAAAAAAGTGAAGAGAAAAATACAAAAATTAAAGGAAAAGTGACAAAAAATTAAAGAAAAAAATAACAAAAAATGGAAGTAAAAGTGACAAAAAAGTGAAGAAAAAGTGACAAAAAAGTGAAGAGAAAAATAACAAAAAATTAAAGGAAAAGTGACAAAAAATGACAAAAAAGTGAAGAAAAGGTGACAAAAAATTAAAGAAAAAAATAACAAAAAATTAAAGCAAAAGTGACAAAAAAAATTAAAGAAAAAATGTAAGAAAAGGGGACAAAAAAGTGAAGAAAAAAAGAAAAAAAATTGAAGTGACAAAAAATGTAAGAAAACGTTAAATGTTAGCAAAGCGTAAGAGACATTTCTCATGCGTGTGTGGCGTGAAAAATCCAGAATTTGGGTATTAAAAGTCCGCCTTTAAAAGTCCTACATAGCTGGTCTAAAGCCGGAGTTATTTGCAGCTGAGGCCTTGGTCCTGCAGCTGCACCGGCTCTACCGGATTTGACGCGGGACATTTCCCTGCGGCTCCGGCGGGACACGGATTGGGCGAGCGGCTCGAGGGCCCCCGGCACGGTAAGCGCGCGGTGTTAGCGGGCCGACAGATGCTCGCTCTCAATAGCCGACAGCTGTCACCATTGTCGTTTGCGGTCGGGCCGGTGCCGCGCTCGCCCCGCCGCGCTGACAATGGGCGCGTGGCGGCTCGTAATGCGAGGATTGACCCGGGCGCGCGGCGGCCACGGATTAGGTTACAGCGCGAGCGGCGTCGGGCTCGCCGATACAGAGGGGCTGCAGGGCGAAGGCAGAGGAGCCACAGGAGAGCCAGGGCCAACATTAAGGCCGATGACGTCGCTACAAAAGCATCAAAACCAACTCGCATTCTTGGGTCGAAGGTTGTTTTTAACAATTTGTCTCGCCTGGTTTATTTTTGTTTTATTGCTTGTTAGAATTCTCCTTATAATCCCCTCATAAGTGCTAAACATCTTTGTTTTCTGGACAGTTGATACGGTTGAAAAAGACATGCTTTTCGTGGTCCTAGTGATAAGGAGATGGGGGGAAAAAAAGGTTTTATCTACAGTAGAAATATTTAAAATAGAGCAAATAAAACCCAGGCGTTCGAGTCATGCCATTGACTACGCGGCTCTACGGCGTTACGTCACAAATCAAGCTCTCGCTGATATTTGGTGGTTGTTTGAGAGGATTTATGAAACAAACCATAAATCACAATTGTCGGATTGTGATGAAATGTGATTTGATTACCGTGGTAACCGGCCTATTGAGGCGAAAGTCTGATACAAACAAATTGGTCTCGATGAATGTTTGTACGAACAGCGGTCGCCTCGTAATCCATCGTAACTTTGTGTTTATGTTTCGCCTTTCGGGAAATAATCATGATCTAAGTTAAACGTGAAGCTGACGAGAACATGTTTTAGAAGCTTTTAGGCGACGTTCTGTCTAGTTTATTCAGCTTTAGCTAAAGCATGACTCGGCTAACACATGTCATGCCATTAAACATTTGATTAACAATTGATTTTATGTTTAAAGCAAAGTAAATGGTAGAATTTAGAGCCTGACGTGTTAAACTTTAAAACATAATCCGCACAATGTGTTTAGAAACTAATCATACAACTTACTCTGTCCGCACAACAGCTTTTAGGCCGGATTTACTGAGAAAAACTGAATCTATCGAACACAATCTGTCACCCACAGGCAAAAACGCTGTTTAATGCCGCCATTGTTTTCACCTCCACATCTGCGGCGCTCTGAGAGTACCCCCTATTGTTGTTGCACAGTTTCTGTAAGGTCTTGGAAGATCAGGTTAAGCTTATTTGAAAGCTTGGAATGAGTCGCTCCCCTCCCGCCTCGAACACATTAAATGAGCTATACCTCACATTTTTTTCTTTTATAGGGTGCATTCTTTTTGCCCCATAAAAGTATGTTGTAAAAGTAGTAATTTGTGAAAAAAACCAGCCCCGTTTGCTCCGTGTAATGATGTTGTTGATGTTGTGTATGGTCAACCCAGGTATGGTCCCTATAACGTGGTGGGGGGGGGGGGGGGGGGGGGGGGGTTTGAGCACCCCTCCACCCCTTCGTGCCTCTGGTTGCAAACAGGTCCTGGGTGACGGGTCAGAAGCCCCTCTTTTAGTTCATATCTTTGAGTCTGAAATCTGACTAAAAATGCAGTGCAACAAGCCGCCGCACTGTAGTTAAGGCAAATTGAGCACTGACATCACCCTGCTCTTGAGGATCCGTACTTTACTCTACATTTTTTGTTGTCGCTGAGAACGTCCTCCTTTTACTGCACCACGTTTCCATAAAGTTTTTTTCCGAAGTAAAAAGTCAAGTCGTCCACATGTTTGGTCCGTGTTGAAAGCCGGATATCGCGCACACTCCAGAACAGCAGGTGGCGCTGTGCAGATGTGCCGTCAAATACCGACGACAAGGGAGAAGGTTTGTACCGCATTGAAATAATCTGTTTAGCGGCAGAGAAACACTAGAACATGTCTAGAGCTCATTTAAGTTGCTTTTCATCAGGGGTCGTCGCGTGACTTTGGTTTAAAGGCCATTATAGAAACATGAAAGTCATTCCAACTGGCCTTTGTTGGAAAATAATGACATCGCTCGACAATTTCACTACGTAAGTTCATTGAAAATCTAAGAAAGATGCTCAGCTGCAGTTTGGGCTGTTCTTGCTCAGAACATCTCACACATTTCCCCCACATTCCCCTCTCCATCGTATTCAGGTTTTTGTGTATATAGTATATATTTCTATACGACACAAATTCACTTCTCAAGCAGAGGAACGAGGGGAACCTTTTGATATTTCGAAAGCAAATTGAGCAGACCATCATTTTTTGTGTCAGAATTGTCCGAGAAAATTCGATTTAAAATATTTGATTTTTGAGTTGGAATCCACTTAAAGGAGCAGGTGATCGTTTTCCACACTGAGGTATGTCCTTACCGGAGCTTAGACGAGTTGACGCGTACCTGTCTGATGTTTACGCGTGCGCTCAGTCACGCGAAAAGACCAAACATGTTGTTAGCATTTAGCCTCTCCTCCTCCTCTCCTCTATGGGGCCAAACGGGGGTGAAGTTAGAAGCGACCGAGCTCTTCCACGTTTTCCCTGTTTACATACGGTTACGAGAGTAGTTACACGAAAATCGATTTTCTAAGCGGATAAAAAGGGGAACTATATTGTGAGGCGTATTAACACCTGAGGAGCGCTTCGACGTCCGCGCAGTAATATCTTCACTTTACTGCGCGGACGTGTGACTAGACTTGGAAACGTGGAAGAGCTCGGTCGCTTCTAACTTCACCCCCGTTTGGCCCCATAGAGGAGGAGGAGAGGCTAAGCGCTAACAACATGTCTGGTCTTTTCGCGTGACTGAGCGCACGCGTAAAGACCAGACAGCTACGCGTCAACTCGTCTAAGCTCAGAACAGATCTCAGTGTGGAAAAACGGTGGCCTGTTCCTTTAATGCTTTTGTTCTTTGAAACTCATCATTTCCATTTGTCGCGTCTCAATAACACTGGAACAGACGGTCACGAATTCTCCGAAAGCCACAGACTTTTCTCTTTATATCTCTTGTTAAACCCGCAGACGTCAACACTTAACAGCCGGTCCAACCAAAACAAATGCATCAAAGCCGCCTCGGCGAGAGAGCGGCGGCGTAATGGCTGCCATGTGCCGGACCGCCACGTTAATGGCGCTCGACCATCGTCCCCGTGCTTATCCGTTCACAAACAGATCCGTTCCTACATTATCAGTGACATCAGCACAGGACGCGTTCACGTGGCCCTCTGGGAAATGTCTTCTCCCAGTTGGAACGAGCGTCCCGACTCCTGCCCTGACGGCGGTAATCAGCTTTTTAGTTAAACTGCTACTTTGAATCAATGCTAGCAAAAGGAAAACGCTCGCTGTAGGCCTGTTTCACGAATTAGCAAACCAAAGTTTCGCTTTTGAGATGCTAACGCCAGATTTAAATGGTTAGGCCAGTTAAACGCTAACGGGTGATAAAACACCTCTTCATCAAAACCCACACTTTCCGAGATAAAAAGCACATGAACACAAACCAAGATACGAGGTCCCCAGTGCAGATGAAAGCGAAAAACAGACTTTAAACTGTCGTCCTGTTGTGTGTTTAGGTAAATTAACTCTGTGCATAACTTCAAATCATAACAACGCCGGCCAAGAAGTGACTTCCTGTTTCGATCCAGCGCGCCAAAATAAAAGCACTAAGCTCGTCTCATTGATCAGTTCAGCAGGTACTGGCAATATTACAAGAATAATTAAATAGACACATTGTAAGTGTTAATAGTTAGGCGGAAAGTTGAACTAACGAATAAGATGGTGCTTTTTTTTTTTTGGTGCGCTCGATCGAAACAGGAAGTCACTTCTTGGGCGGCGTTGTTAGGATTTGAAGTTATGCACAGAGTCAATTAACATTTGATCTGATGTAGCCAACAACAGTTAAACATTAGTTTTTTGTTGCTAGGACAACAGCTACAATGGAGTGATGTAACATTTAGCTTCCTGCCTCCAGCTAAGCCCAGCCCTCCACCTTTAACAATGAAAGGGTCTGTATGTTCACACGGTGCACGAGATGTACAGAATCCCCCCAACAACCCTCTGCCATCTAAATATGGTCATTTCCTTTGTGGAAGACGCCGGCTGTGAAAGTCCGCAGGGATGTTGCGGAACTTCATTCCACTCTTGCAACAACATCTCCACTTAAGTAGCTCTGGGTGTATCCATTATTTATATTTGTAGCTTGCAATGCAGTTTTCCCTCATATTCATGTCATTAACCCCTTAACTGCCGTCTCCCCTGATCAGGGGGTTAGGGTTAGTTAACCCTAATCAGGATATAATTAGGGTTAGGAACGGCAAATGTAATGTAAGTTGTGTTTCACTCACACATATTTTTAGAAAGGTCTTTTAGAAGGTCTTGGATTTCAAATTAGGTATCACACTGGCATATAGACTGTAAGCTCTCCAGTCAATACGCTTTGAGACTTGGATGTAAATAATTGTTAACCCTAATCCTTAACCCTAACCCTAGGGCGGCAGTTAAGTGGTTAATCGCCTGCAGTGTCTCCCCTTTAACCAGTACGAGAATAAAAGGCAGTGAAATCCTCTTAAAGGCCTGAACCGTAACTGCCCGAGAAGGTGTCAAAGCCTCACGTTCTTCGCAGTATTTGCCCTTCCAGCCAGGCAGACAGGCCAGCTGCCCGTCCCGGGAGCAGGTGTAGTGTCCGAAGCGGTCGTCTCGCGGGCTGCACTTCTTGGAGCAGCTCTCGCCGTAGTAGCTGTCGTTGCAGATGAACCTGAAGGAGTATCTGAGCTCCGTCTGCTTACACAGCTGCACGCTCGGCGACCAGTCCGCGCCCACGCCCAGCTGCCTCTGGATGGAGAAGAGGCCGATCAGCGCGTCCGAGTCCTGCCCGTCTGCGGGAGGGGGAGGTCGAGGGGAGAAGAGGGTTAGAACAAACCATATAGTGTTTATTCCGAACGCATCACAACGTGCACTGCTCCAACAGAAGACTTAAAGGGATATTTCATTTCCTAGTTATGCTTTTTTTTTTTTTTTATTCATGCAGTCCTTATATTTGAAGAGTTTCGTGGCGCTAGGCTAGTGCTAGGCTAGTGCATGTCTATGGTATCAGCTAGCTTGCGTTAAAAACAGTCTGACCCAAGCACAGTGCACCAGAGGCAAATCACTTATAACACCAGACTAATGATATAAACGTCTGTGTCGATTTAAAATAACTTATATTTGAGCAGCATCAGCTTCGTGGTTGTAAGCTAACGCAGCGGCGGAGTGATCTGCTAGGAAATAGTCCCTCAAAATGCAGTAATTCACGTGATGCAAGCTCAGTTATATTCCAAAAATTACTCCATGAACACAGACATTTATATCGTTAGTCTGGCGTTATAAGGGATTTGCCTCAGGTGCACTGTGGAGCGGGTCAGACTGTTTTTAACGCAGGCTAGCTGTTACCATAGACATGCACTAGCCTAGCCCTAGCCTAGCACCACTAGACTCCTCAAATACAAGGACTGCATGAATAAAATGTAAAACATCCCTTTAAGTTGCATAATAAAAACCTACATTTTGTGCATAAGATCCTTTTTTCTGAAAATTCTGAATATATCTTGTATTATAGACACCCCGATACACTTGCACTGGGATACGTGTTGTCTCATGAAGTTTTTGGCCCGGCCCAAAGAAACGCCAAAGCTTTTTTATTATGTGTACTTATTGTGTGGATTTGAAAACTACAAGCCCCTAAAAATGTTCAGCAAAAACAACAAAACAACAATTCTGAGGAAATGGTTTCAAGCTGATCCACCACAGGTTGAGTTTCCAGATCACACTCATGACTCGTTTATTCAGTCACCGTTGCTCAAATGTGAGGATCTTGTAAATGATTATGTGTCAATATTCCAACATGAAGTTTTCCACAAATATGGATGGAGGATGTGGAGATGTTACATTGACAGTAGCTCAATCCACTGGGAAAGGTTTTTGTGTGTCTGTCTGCAGAGATTTAAATAGGCGCATTGTGTACGAAATGCGCGGTATAAATAAAGTTGCCTTGCCTTATATAAACATTGATATTAAAATAAGACGTAACTGGGAGGGGGGGGGGGAGCCTCTTAACCCTCACCTGAACCGAGCACAATTTATCCAAAACTCATCAAAATATTGACAAAAATAAGGACGGAAACTCATCAAAAAAGAGACAAAAGAGCAGTTGTGGAAGAAGTACTTGATATTCTTACATAAGTGAACGTGCAGATACAGGACCAAAAATGTACTTAAGTAAAAGTACAAACGTGTGCATTGTAAAATGTACTTTATAAGTATAAAGTAAAAGTATTTAAGAGTTTAATGTGCAGGATTTTTTCAAAATCATTGGAATCAAACCAGGTCTAAACGAGTAAACCACTAAACCAAGTCAAAAACAGGAAGTAAACCAGGTCTAAACCCAAACTAAACCAGGTCAGGTCTAAACCAGAGCTAAACCAGGTCTAAAGGAGTAAACCACTAAACCAAGTCTAAACTGGGACTAAACCAGTTCATTATAGAGCGGTCAAAATAAAATACTTTTACTTTTAGCAGCACTAAGTAACTCGTTTACCTAAATAAATCCTTTCCGTCGTCCCTCTGGGGGTAATGCAAGTGTTAATGGGACGATTGGGGGGGTCTTTCATCTCCCCCTGGAGCCTCTGGCCAGAAAACCACAATTGCAACTTTCCCTGCTCAGACCCGGAGTCACCAACACACACTAAAGGAAACACGGAGAAGAAGCTAACAGGCTAACGGGCTAAGCTAACTGCGGGCTAGCGCCACTTAAACAGTATTTACAGCCAAGTTTGAGTGAAAAAAATGATCTCCATTGTGTAACTGGATGAACAACATCCCTCTGTCTGTTTGTCTTTTCTGTCAGCGTAGTGTTTACTCTCACGGACGATTAATGATGAAAAAAACACGACATGCTACGACACCTGCAGTGGCGCTTATGGCCTCTAGGGGCATGAGTTACCTAGTACTGCTTTAACCCAATTCAAAAATGTAGTGTAGTAGAAAGTACAGATACAGGCTCTGAAATGTAAGTAAAAGGAAAAAGTATTCACCATAAAATGTACTTAAGTGAAGTAAAAGTACCTATAATTAGCACTTTTTACTTTGTTCACCCCCTTTTCAGGCAAATCGGAGCTTTGCTTTTTCACGTTGTTGTTTTGTTTTTTCCTGTAATTTAAAAAAAGAGGTTGAAGAGACCCGTCAGACGGAAAGATCGTCTTCCACGCTGAGGCTCAACTCTATTACTCGAGATGAAACAAATGGACACCAGATTTTCCATAAGTAAAGTGCCCCCCCCCCCCCCCCCCCCCCCCTCTTAGATCTCTGCCCGTTAGGTTAAAAAGTCTTAATCTGGATTAGTAATATGGATTTACTTAGTTCACTTTGAAACTTGACCTTGAGCAAATAGACGCCGTTTTCAATCAAGCCTTTTAATCAAATACATTGTCAATATATTTTTCTGTGTCTGGACGTCAAAACAAAAAACATCTGCCTAGCAACAAACGCCACAACATCGGCTCCTGATTGAGATTTCCTCCTCGCGGGTCAGCGCGCTCGTACGGGATGGGGGAGGGGGGGGTTGGGGCGGGACAGAGCGAGGTGTAAAGTGCAGGAAGACGGACTCGGGAGCGTTTTGGCAGCGGCCGCGGGTTCTCGTCGGAGCCGCGATCGTTCCCACGCCAAAAATACAACAGAGGAAGCTCGATTGTGTTGGGGAGAAAGAAGCGTTCGCCGGATTCGAGAGCCTGCACTGCAAAAACGAGAGATCGAGGAAACGCTCTTGAAATTATTATGTTTGAGTAAAGTTAAGTCGCTTAAATTGAATACGCGGGTGGACTTTCAGCACAGGCTTAATGAGTAAAACACTTCTTATTCTTATTAAGTCGGGACTACTATATTCATTTGAGTAAGTTTACACTGGAAAAAAATAACCCTCTTAAATTACATGAATGACTTAGAATTGCTTGAATAAATGTTCTTTATGTTGAATTTAACTTGAAATGATTATATTTGAGTAAAGTTAAGTCACTTAAATTAAATATGTGAGTGGACTTTCAGCACAGACGTATTGAGTAAAACACTTCTTATTCTTATTAAGTCGGGACTACTATATCAATTTGAGTAAGTTTACACTGGGAAAAAAATAACCCTCTTAAATTACATAAATGACTTAAAATTGCTTGTTCTTTATGTTGAATTTAAGTCGGTTTGAACTCATCTAAGATCAGACGAAAATGTTAATCCTGATCCCTCTTAAAATCAGACAAATTTACTTTTAAAAAGGTTTATTTTTCACTTGAAATGAAACAAAATCATCAGAATTCAGGATTAAATGCACTTGTTCCGTTGGCGATAAGAGTTTTTATTTAATCTCTTAAGTAGACGCACAAAGGTCTAAAGCAGGTGTGGGACAGCTTGGGGTTTTTAAACACGCCAGGGGGACCAGACCAGAACACAAAACAAAACCAACAAATCAGCAGCAATTCTTCAAAACATCGGTGTCGAACTGAAGGGCTAGGCGGCCGCATTTAGCCCCCGGGCCTTACACTGCAAAAAGTAATATCTTGATCAAATAAAATGACCGGAATTAAGATTTTACCCCAATATAAGTAATTTTGACTTGCGAAGTAGAAAAATCTGCAAATGGAATGAGTAGTTTTGCATTTAAAATGTAAAAAAAAAACATATATTTCAAGTAAAAGGACATTTTTTATCTCATTTTAAAGCACAGTAAGATCTTTTTTCTCGTTCCATTGGCAGATTATCTTACACATCAAGGGCAAATATACTTATTTCAAGAAAAATGTACCTATTACTTTTTGCAGTGCAGCTGGTGGTCCATCTCTTAACTACACTGCAAACTGTCACCTTAAAACAAGTGAACTTTTCTTGAAATTAGTAAATTTGTCTTTGATTTGAGAGAGATCTGTCCATGGGGCAAGATATTTACACCTAAATTAAGATAAAACAACTAACAGTTTTATTTCAAGTAAATTGAGATTTTTTAAATTTAGTTTTGGGTGCGGTGATTTCATTTATGTGTAAATATCTTGCTCCGTGGACAGATTTCTCGAAACTATAGACTCTCAAATGAAGAAAACTTTACTCATTTCAAGATCACTTTTTTGCAGTGTAGGATCACGATTACGCTGCAAAAAAAATAAAAAAACGTGACTCAAATCAAGATATTTAACCTCAATTGCAGTCATTTTTACGCTTTCTTTCATTTAAAAAGTGTGGAAAAAATATCTTATTTCAAGTAAACGGAGATAATATCCGATTTGTAGTGGATGAAGATGTTTCATTTAGCCTACACTGCAAAAAGTAATTAACTAGATTAGTATAAATGTTTCAATTTGAGCATGATAATCAACATTTGAGTTGTTTTGACTGGGTAAGATGTATTTGGCCATTTGACCTGGATTATTTCACTTGTTTTGAGATGTTTCTGACTCGTTTCAATACATTTCGTCTCTATTTCAAGTAATTTTCTTTGCCAATGGGGCAAGAAAATCGGTCTTATCTCATTGGCAATTTTACTTTCTCATTTAGAGCGAGATTTAACTTAGAACCAAGTCTGAAATGTCCTCAAACTAGCAAAGTAAACTTGGTCAGACCAGGAACAAAGTCTAAAAAATGAGTGAAAACCGCTCAAAACTAGATACATTTTCTCAATTCAAGACATTTAAGCCAAATGCTTGATATTTACTTTTTGCAGTGTAAATACTTATTCCACTGGCCACTTTTTTGCCAAGTCAAAATTACCCATATTAAGGCCTCTCTCTCTCTCTCTCTCTCTCTCTCTCACAAGGCAGGGGTTTCCGAACAATTTTCATCAAGTGTATAAGGCGTGGGGGCTAAAGATCGGGGACACTGACAAGAATGATGAAATGATGAAATCTGAGGGAATCGTCAAAATCATCTCTGGAGATTCAACAAGCAGCCTGAGGGCCCCCAAACATTGGTCTGAGGGCCGCACTTCACTTGAACTTTTTTTTTCTTTTTTTGCAGTGTAGGACTCGTCAAAGACAGAGCAAAACAAGTCTAAATCGAGGGGGGGGGGGGGGGGGGGGGGTGTGACAAACGAGGCCTAAACCAGGTGAAAATCTCCCAAGGACTAAATCGGGTCGGGTCCAGAACCTAAACCAACGCGTGGCATCTTTAAGAAGTCACAAAAACCTGGTCTGAGACGTTATCCAAACCACAGCTGTGAACCAGGAATGAGACCAAACCAAGGCAGGGGAGACGTCCAACAACATCTGCGATCAACTACCTGCGCCAAATACGCGACAGTTGTTTGCTTTAATCCAATTTCATTCCCGTGCGTAATTGCGCAAGAGCGAGGAGCCGCCGACAGCCGACGGCGCGCGCTCCGCTTTTTTATAAACACAGGTCGAGCGCCCTCGTGTGGCGGAAAGGTGCACTTACCAACAGGTAGACTTCCATACGGCGAATGCCAGGCTTCAATTATTAACGAGAACGAGCCCTGGGGGGAGAAACAACAGCGTGGTCAATTGCGTTCGAAACACTGGGGGCTCATTTTAGTTCGTCAAAAGAGACGACTCAAAGCTGCATATATTTTGGATGTGAACACAAAAGCGTGTGCGTGTGTGCGTGCGCGCGTGTGTGTGTGTGTGTGTGTGTGTGTGTGTGTGTGTGTGTGTGTGTGTGTGCGCGTGTGCGTGTGTGCGCGCGTGTGCGGAGCTGTTCTCTTACCGGCCATCCGATGAAGGGGATTTGAATGGGTTTGGGCAACGCGTCCCTCGCGCTGAAAGAGTTGCTCCCCAGCACCGGCGTCACGGCGCTCCCGAATATGCAGTCACCCGGCGACACCACGGCCTGGTAGTTCTTCAAGCACACCCTGAAATAAGTCCGGCACGCGGGCTGGCACGCGTCCCCGTTCTCCAGCAAGCCCCGGTTGTTCTTAAATTCGTGCAAGTTGAGCTCAAACACGCCCGCGCTCAACACCTATGAGAGGAGGGGAAAAATGGGAAATGGAGTGAGGCTGGGGGGGTGTGTGGGGTGGGGGGGTAGGGAGGGGGGGGGGGGGCTTTGAAATCGTCGGAATTGTTGCCGCTTTGCGCGTTGTGTTTACCTGCGTTACGAGCGTAGCGCTAAAGGCGAGGGTGATCCAGGCTGCCATCCTTTTTCTCTCGCTTCCCACCAGCCTGAGAGAAAAAACCAGCCCACACACACACACACAAACACACACACACGGACACGCGCGCGCGCCACGCACAGCACGCTTCTCCTTATTCCAAAAGCAAAAGCAAGTGCGGGGGGGAAATAGAGATAAATCCTTCTTCACTCAAAAGCGAGTTCTCCGTTAGTTCCTTTGCTTATCACGCGCGCACCAAAAAACAAAAACAAAAAAAACAACACGTGCGTCCCCCACAAAAAAGGTAAGAGAGGAAGGAAAGCAAAAACAAAAATCTCCAAAGTTATCCAGAGGGAAAACGGGCAAATCCAACCGCGTGTGCGCATAACGTAGTCCACAAACTGCGCCCGCGTCGCGTCTCGCGTTCGACGGCGAACTCCAAGTGCGTCTTATTACTACTGAATGAGGCTGGCAGCGCGTCTCCTCCCTCCTTTATAGACTCCCGCGGGTCCCCCTCATCAGCCAGGGCTCCGGACGCCGCCCCCCTCTTTACATATCCATCCCCTCGGAGTCGGAGTGCTCGTGGAGGCGGCGGGGCTGGAGGAGCCGCGGACGGAGGACCGCGGGTTTCAGACGGAGCTGACGTTGCAAAAAATCACGTCAACGACACGTGCGTGATTTAGGACCGTCTCACTTGGGATACATGGCTTAAAATCGCGATATGAACGAGTCTAGGAGAAGATAGAGTCGCCAATGCCACTGGAACAAGCATGAAGTCAGACAAATTCACTTTTACATTTAAATATATATATTTTTTCCTCACTTGGAATTATAGAACATAATCAGGATTAAGACAAACATTGACAATAAGAGGTTTTATCGGATCTAAGACCAGACTCTACTCAAACTTTATATTTCGTCTCTTTTTTCCAGTAGATTTGAATCATTTCTTCTTTTAGATCAGGGGTGGGCAATTCATTCTCGTAAGGGGCCTCATAGGAAGCCTGAATTGAGTGGGAGGGACCAACAATAACTAAAACTTATTCTGCAACATTATCCTACATTACACTAAAGTGTGTATTTTGAATATCTGATACTAGACTATTATTATATCATATTTCATATTTAGCCAAATCAACCATATTCAGGTTATTCAACAAAAGCTCCAAAAGGAAAATATGTCTTGATTGGGAAATACTACTATAGGAAACCTTTTTCAATAAATGAATAATACTGAGCCTGGCTGGACTGTGGCCAATGTGCTGTTTATATCCTGATCTCTCATCATGTCAGCGCCCTCTGCTGGACACGTATGGAATTCTTTCCTTTCATTTTAATTTAAGCAGACCCCTAGTGGCTGGAGTGAGCATTCTGGTCATCTCTGGTAAAAATCATAACTCCGCAAAGGAATGGGCTTGAGACGTACTTTTTTTTTTTTTTTTACATAAATCTCGCGGGCCGGATGTGGCCCAGGTCCATTTTAGATGATGATTCTTTTTCCAGGTCAGGCCTGCCTGTCTGACCGTCTTTAGCTTTGGTCACAGCACACATTTCACTTCTGCAATGTTAAAAGATCCAGTGTCGTTTTTCACCAAGATCTTTGTGTCGATGATGAGAGAGTGTGACCACTGTGCAAATCCTTCTCCAGCACATCCCAAAGATCCTCAATGGGGTTAAGATCTGGATTCTGTGGAGGACGATCTCGTAATCCCTGAATCACTCTTTCACAATGTGAGCCCAATGAATCCTGGCATCGTCAGCTTGGAATATGCCCATCAGGGAAGAAGAAACCCAATGATGGAATAACTTGGTCATTCAGGAGGTCCCGATCTCAAAAGTAGTGATGAGTTGTTAAATGTGGCAGGACTTGAGAATGTTGCCACAGAGCCATTGTATTTTCTCATTTAGCTCATGAACACACTTAGGAAACGCTGTAGTCTCAACATGTTCCAACTTAAAGGCGCACTATGTAAAACAAAAAGTTGATATTAGCGTATCTGACCTTTGTTTGGCTTCACGATCCATTGTATTTCAGTTTTTTTATGGTTTCTGGTGGGTTTTCAGAATGGAACGCACATGTAACCATGGATATGGTTCAATCAGCGATGAAAACCCCCAAAACAATTGATCCTGGAGTGTCCGACTGGGACGGTAAATAACCACCCAAGCCTCCGCTGGGTCACTGAACGCTCATATTTTAAGTCAAGACACTTAATATCACTATAATGCAATATGACCAGGGCTGGGTACAGTTATCGATGTGGTACTTTAACGTTAACTATTAACATTATTAAACACTTTTAAAAAATAAAAAATCACAAAATTGATGCAGATAAAGGTTAAAGAAATATTCTTATGTATTATCTGATGTGGGGTCATGTGTGTCCCAGTTCCTCTGAGTCATGGTGGACCATGACAGATGTGGACAGGACTGTGATAGATTTACTTTTACTGTGCAGTCAACAGTTACTAAAGTAACTGATTTCAAAGAAATGAACCTCATCAGCTTCTGTAACATGAGCTGCTTCACCATGATGATAATAATAATTCCCATTTTACTTTTGATTTATTCACTACTTACTTTAGTTTCAGAAGTTACGGCACACGTGTAAAGTTCAGTCTAAAGCAGAAGCTCCATGACTTCCTTCTTCACCTGTCGGTCTGTGACTGACTGAAGATCAGTGAGGCCTCTGCCTTGTTACTGACTGTAATGGCCACAATGTGCATGTTACTGTCACTCATGGTTTCTAACTCTGAAAACAGCCCGGCCATAACAGCAGGTCCTAAAAGGGCTCAGGTATTTTAGGGGCTCCTGATTTTGAGTAAACTTTACTCTAAGTCATTAATGAAACCTTACTCTTTTTAAAGCAAACTTTACTTTGTAAAGAGTAAGGTTTCATTGATCATTTAGAGTACGCTTTAATTGTTCTAATGACGGAACTGTTGAGCAACCTTTACTGATCAGAACTTACAGTGTGAGGAAAAACCTCCAGGGCCTTGAACCTGCGGCCCTGAATGTGCAGCCGCTCCGGTCTCCGGGCTGCAGACGCGCACCCTCCTCATCCATCCCCCTTCCCTTCCATCCCAACAACAATTATCCAGATTTAATACCCGCTGGCACCGCGCGCGCTGACCACCACCTCCACGCGCGCACTACTGGTGATTATTACCAAGCGCGAGCCCCAACATCTGCCGGCGTATTTCTCAACGCGGAGCAAAAATAAATAAATAAAAGAAAAAACACACACGGTTGAGGGGAGGAAGAAGGTGAAGAAAGCGGGAACAATGAAAATCACCAATTCAATTAGAGCTTTTCCTCCACGCGCCCCTCTCGTGCGCCCCCGTCACGCTCAATTGCACGCTTAATTAGTTGCTTCTGCTTCTGCTTTCTCTTATCGCCGCGGCCGTCGCCCTCCGGGGTGTTATCGCAGAAATGAAGTTACAATCGGCGCCTCGTGGGCTCAGGGCGTGAGGCTCGGGGCGAAGACGCGCGACCGAAAGGAACAGCGAGGGGGGGGGGGGGGGGGGGAGCGCTAATCGTTTAAACCCCGCGTGCCTGAACCGAGGGCTTTTTCTCCAGCTCAGCTTTACCCAAATCTAAAAGTTTCTCGCCTGCAGCTTGCAGACTATAGGCCGGTCTAGCGCCTCATTTGAAAGCTGAGACCCACAAAACTAATCGAAGCTTCTTCCTCGTTCTGCTACGTTTCCTTCCTTGCGTGACCAAAATGTGACAAAAACGTGACCCCCCCCCCCCCCCCCCCCCCCAAAAAAAAATAAAATGAAAAACTAAATAAATAAATAAATAAAAAAAATAACAAAGAAGAAGCTTAGATAAGTTTTGTAGGTCTTAGCTTTCAAATGAGGCGTTACTCTGGCCTATAGGCTTTCAGCTCCAGTCGAGAAGCTTTTACATTTGCGTAAACAGGGAAAACGTGCTCGGTTAAGGTGGGGGTTAAGGGGTTGATGGACTCGAAACGAAGAAGATTTACACACGCAATGGATACATACTAGATGGGAGTGGATAAATGTGCAGCGCTTGGGCAGTAAAACAAAAATAAAACAATAAGAAAATATTTTGGCTAAAGAATATTTGAGCCGCGTTGTGCGTAAAACCTGTTTTTTTCAAAATACGCGCGCGGCTTTGGGTTTTTTTCGGACACGTCTTTCCATCCGGGGCTTTAATGACTTTAATCACACGAAGGCTCTACCTGCGTGTGTGACCCCATGAACAAACCCGATCTCGCGGGTGGGTCATCCCTGTGGTCGGTGGCGCGTGTGCCCACCCACTCGTGCGCTTTCGTACATGTTTACCAGCAGCAGAGCGCGTGCCTCCTTTTGTCCCGGCGCGTGTGTGTGTGTGTGTGTGTGTGTGTGTGTGTGTGTGTGCGCGCGTGTGTCTCTCTCTCTCTCCTTCTGGGGGTAAAGTGGACGGGGCACGCAACCATTCAGCTGTATGCAAATGAGCCCCTCTTTACGCACGGCCGTCGCGGCGCGTGCTCGGGGCTGGAGGGGTAATGCTGCTGGGTTTCGGATGACATCACGACCTCCCGCTACTGCAGTGTTTAACTGAGATGGGAGCGGCTCAAATTCCAAACGTTAATCTGTTAATCTGCAGATTTGGTCGTGTTTTGGATAAATACAGCGGGACAGCAGCTCCGCGGATGATCTGGTTCAACACTTTTTTAAACGTCTTGTTAAAATACTTAAATGTTGTCAGATTTCATCACATTTATTCCTGTTTCGTTTAATTGAGAATGATGCTTTTTTTGGCCAAATATAGGCAGAGTTTATTCTATCATTTATTCTGGTTGAATAGTTTCTAGTTCGTTAGTGTGCACCTCTACCTTTAATACAATGTACAACTTAATTTGGGCGGCAGCGGTCAGTGCGTGTGCTTCACAGCTAGAGGGTCCTTGGTTCGATACCTGGCTGGATGGGGCCTTTCTGTAGAGTTTGTATGCTAAGGTTAAGGTCTATTTTATTGATCCCCATAGGGAAATTCGTTCTCTGTATTTGACCCGTCCTCAAAGCCACGGTGGTGACCTGTCGGAGCAATGAGCCCGGCCACTGGTCAGAAACACGGGATAACAAACCTATTGTGTTTTTAGTGGTGGGGCAGAAACCTAAGCGGACACAGAGAGAATATGTGAACTCCACACAGTAAGGTCCCAACAGGGGATCGAACCACCGCCGTGCCACCGCTGTGCCACCCCGCGTCTGGGGCATGGCGGTGGTGGTTTTTGGGTCTGTCGGCGTAATTTTTTAAAATGTTTTATACTATTATTTAGAACAGGGACAGTGTACAATCTACATTAGCCTCAGAAAGGAGAGATGCATTGTACCAGGATATAGCACTTGTGCTAATTTCCACCTGCAGTCCCTGGGCCTATTGTACATGTTTTTAGTGGTAGGGGAAACCGGAGGAAACCTACGCAGACACGGGGGGAACATGCAAACTCCACACAGAAAGGCCCCGTCCAGGTGGGAATCGAACCCGGGACCCTCTAGCTGTGAAGCACGAGCGCTAACCGCTGTGCTACCGTGCCGCCCTGTGTGCTGCACCTCTGTCGAGATTGGCCTCAGTTTACCGTGCATGTTTTCCAGGCTATACAGTACATCATTTCCACCTCAGTGAATGAGTGGTCGGAGGGGCCGATGGCGCAGACTGGTTGCCTCTCTTTCCGTCAGTCTACCCCAGGGCAGCTGTGGCCACAATAGTAGCTTAACACCACCAGGTATGGAGTGAATGAATAGTGCAATGTAAAGCGTCTTTGAGTGTCCAGAAAAGCGCTATATAAAACCCATGCATTATTATTATTATTATTATTATGTGGGTGATTGTAAAAACTGTCCCATGTAAAGCGCTTTGTGACCATTGTCTGTGAACGCTGTAAAGCCTTTTCCTTCCACAACAGAAGAATCAAACTTTTCAAACCTGTGTTGCCAAGTTTCTCAAAGCGCCACACTGTAGTCCTTATGCATTCACCCCATACTCAGTGGTGTGAAGCTATTCCTGTAATCACAGCTGCCCATTGGGGTAGACTGACCGGAGCGAGGCTGCCAATCTGTGCCATCGGCCTCTCCGACCGCCACTAACCACTCACTCGCTGGCCCATTGTACATGTTTTTTAGCGGTAGTGGAAACTGAAGTGGTCGGAAAGGCAGAAAGGCCACACAGAGAGGCCCCCGTCCAGAGATCGAACCCGGGACCTCCCAGCTGTCAACGAGGACCCCCCGCGTCATGTATGTAGCAAAAGAAAACGCGCTACAGTAAACAGCGTACGGTCGTTTCTGATTGACGGCAGTCGGAGGAACAGGTTTGGAGAAATCTGGCTCGCGTCGGGCGCTAACGGACAGATGGCGAACGAAAGAGGCGCGGCCCTTCGAGTCACGCGTCGGACCAATCGGATTCGCCGCGAGAGAACGTATGTGTGGGACTGAGCCAAGTCTTTCTGCCACTTCGGCAACGAACGTGTGAAAACGTTTACGGCGTCTACACGGACGCAAACTGAATCATCATCAGCCAACAGAAAATACGAGAAAATAACTAATACTATACTGGCCTTTCTAAAGGAGCTGTTAGAGCTGCAGAACATCCAGAACGCTGCTGCTCGAGTCCTGACAAGAACCAGGAAATACCACCATATTAGTCCAGTGCTCCGTTCTCTGCACTGGCTTCCTGTCGCTCAGAGAATAGAATTTAAAACAGCTCTGCTCGTGTACAAGTCTTTTCATGGTTTAGCACCAAAGTCCATCTCTGACATGTTAGAGCCGTATGAACCATCTCGGGCCCTGAGAACTTCAGGGAGGGGTCTCCTGGTGGTTCCCAGAGTCAGGACTAAACACGGTGAGGCTGCGTTTCAATTTCATGCAGCTAAAATCTGGAACAGTCTTCATGAGGATGTGAGACAGGCCTCAACTCTGACAATGTTCAAATCCAGGCTGAAAACAGCTCTTTTTACCCGAGCAGATGAAAACTGAAAGTATTTTATCTGCACTCTTGCCTTTTACTGTCATTGATACATTTTTATGTTGATGTTTTAATGATTGATTTGATCTGTTTTCTTGTAATTTTATGCAACTGTGAAGCACTTTGAATATTGTTGCTCTAATCTAATCAAAAATATAAATTTCCCGTCAAAGTGCCATGAAGCTAACCGTGTCGTGACATTTACCAGCGGCAGTAAACACGCCACGGTGAGTCGGAGAGTCTGCAGCTCATTGTGGCACAAATCACTCCAGCCAACGACAAAGGACAAAGGCCAAACAATGAAGGTCAACAGGCTTCACCATCAGACATGGGGCGTCGCTGAACCCGAGGCCCGAGCGTCTGTGAGGAGACACCAGGTGTGTCAACACAACCACACGGACGCTGGATCAACACAGAGAGGAGAGGACGAGGGAGTGGAGCCGCGTTTTGTTATAGCATCGCATTAATAACAGTTCGAAATGTTCACAAAATGTCTGCGCACACTGGTGTATGTAAAGCGCTTTGAGTGCCTAAAGGAGGTAGAAAGGCGCTGAATAAATGTGATGATTTAGCCACAGCTGCCCTGGGCTTCCCGGTGTTTCCCAAACAGGCTCAAATCCAAGAACCAGCCGCACTGCAAAAAGTAATTAACTAGATTAGTATAAATGTTTCAATTTGAGCATGATAATCAACATTTGAGTTGTTTTGACCATTTGGCCATTTGACCTGGATTATTTCACTTGTTTTGAGATGTTTTTGACTCGTTTCAACACATTTTGTCTCTATTTCAAGTAATTTTCTTTGCCAATGGGGCAAGAAAATCGGTCTTATCTCATTGGCAATTTTACTTTCTTATTTAGAGCGAGATTTAACTTAGAACCAAGTCTGAAATGTCCTCAAACTAGCAAAGTAAACTTGGTCAGACCGGGAACAAAGTCTAAAAAATGAGTGAAAACCGCTCAAAACTAGATACATTTCCTCAATTCAAGACATTTAAGCCAAATGCTTGATATTTACTTTTTGCAGTGCGGCCACTTCCTGCTAATGCATTTGTGAGGAAGTGAGTAAGGATTTGGATGAGGACCTAACCCGTTTAAAGGAACAGGCCACCGTTTTTCCACACTGAGATATGTTCCTACCTGAGCTTAGACGAGTTGACGCGTACCGGTCTGGTCTTTGTGCGTACGCTCAGTCAAAGACGTTATAGCATTTAGCCGCTCCCAGCAAATTCGAACCTCCAAACTGGGGTGAAGTTAGACAGTAAACTTCGACTTTACTGTGCTTTAAAGTGCTCCTAAGGTGTTATTACGCCATACAATATATTTCCCCTTTTTATCCGGTTAGAAAATCGACATGTTTAATTTTGCGTAACTATACTTTGATCGTGTAACTACCCACGTAACCGTATTTAAATGGGGGGAAATGTGGAACAGCTTGGTCGCTTCGAACTTCAGCCCACACAAAGACCAGACCGTCGGCATCGACTCGTCTAAGCTCAGGTAAGAACATATCTCAGTGTGGAAAAAACGGTGGCCTGTCCCTTTAAATCTCATTTGGCCGCCTTTAGGTGCTACACTGCAAAAAGTAATTAACTAGATTAGTTTAAATGTCTCAGTTGAGCATTTAATACAAAGTTGTTGAGATTTAGTTTGACACTTGATCTAGATTATTTCACTTGTTCTGAGATGTTTCTGACTCGTTTCGATACACGTTGTTACTTATTTCAGCTAAATGTTCTCCGCCAATTTGGTCAGAAAATTGGTCTCATCCCATTGACAGTTTTACGTTCTTATTTCAAGCAGGATTGAACTTAGAACCGGCCTGAAATGTCATCAAACAAGCAAAGTAATCTTGATCGGCCAATGCTCGAAATTAACTTTTCGTAGTGTACTGAAAAAAAAAATGAAAAAAAAGAGGAGATATCCGGGCAAGACTCGCAGCCAAGCCACACAAGCGTGGCCACATCTGAGCAACGCAATTTCGATGAAAACGGTTTGGACGTCACTGAGTAGCTGGCATTTTATTGTCTTCTTTTCTTTCGGTGCGCTCTTTCAATAAACATCGAGGTCCGGAGCGAAATACCCCGGACCTCTGGTAGCCACCTTCCCAGAAACGTGCACGGATCTCTTCCCTCAGTACCTTCAGCCAAATTTACAAGCCTGACATTGTTCCGTCTTGACCTCGATTCCAAGTCCATTACTTTGTCTTCCAAGGTTTTCTGCTTTGACTCCAATGCGCTAGCTTTAGCACGCAAGGTCTCGACGTTATCTTCATTGTTGGAAATGCGGGTTTCCACTTGTGTCCGTCGTTCGGCACAATCCCGAACATCCCGTCGAAGATGATCCAAATCGCCTTTTATGGCAGTGACTATGGATGGTATTTCATCCACTTTACTGCTCTGAGCTCTGTCTTCGTCCGTTTCCATTGTCGCCACTCCGGATAAGGAAGTTGCTACCGCTAGCATTAGCTTTCTGTGCCTCGCTACGAAGGCCATACTCCGTTAGCTTATGCTGTTTAATCGTCTCGTTGGCATCTTGGTTTCCCTTTGCTTCCTTTTGTTTGAGGCATTATTCCGTCCAGTTAAACAGTCAATCCGCGGCGGAGAATCAAATGTTTTGTCGATAAAGACTCGACAAAACGTCATAAAATAATTCCTTGACGAAATATTTTTTGTCAAGGAAGAAATATCAATGTTTTTCACTTTTATTTTGTGCGTTCTGAATTTCATCGTTGTGCCTTTTCCACCAACACGGCTCCATCTCTATTTATAACCCTCTGAAATCCATTGTATCCCGGTCTCTCTTATGCAACGCCAAAACAGCAACTGGCCGTTTCCATTGTCGCCACTCCGGATGGGGAGTTGCTACGGCTAGCATTAGCTTTCTGTGCCTCGCTACGAAGGCCATACTCCGTTAGCTTATGCTGTTTAATCTTCTCGTTGGCATCTTGGTTTCCCTTTGCTTCCTTTTGTTTGAGGCATTATTCCGTCCAGTTAAACAGTCAATCCGCGGCGGAGAATCAAATGTTTGTTAGAAATTTGAGCACGTACAGCGGAGCGGTCCAAAGCACGTCTAAACAACATGGCCGCCATAACCGGACTCCAGCTGGCATTTTATTGTATTTAATATTGATACTCATTGGTTGCTGATCATTAAAATAGCGTTAACTCTCTTTAAAATCGGGAGAGGAGGGAGACGAGCTACCATAAGAAAACAACAGACGAAGCACAAACATTTGCGGGGCAGCCGGAGTTCAAAGCGGAGAGAAGAATGCAAACAGTGAGGCCCCGATGCGCCCGGGCTGCGATAAATCACCGCGTCTCATTGAGGTTTTATGGCGGATTTTTCTTTAAGGCGAGCGGGTTATAAACGTTTTGGTCGTCATCGAGAAGGAGCCTTATATGGGCTTCAGCCAATAAAGCGTGTGGTTATGAGTTTGATCTGGGTTTATTGCCGGTGGATATGGAAAATGGATAAACCACGGTACAAGCCCTGGTTCATTTGATCTGATATCGTCGAGGTTCAGTTCCTGCTTTTACGCAAATTTGGTCCGTCTGGCCTCATCGCGAGTCTCTTCTTTGTCTCTCGTTCTGGCTGAGATTAACCGATTATTTTCCCCTCGAGCCTAAACAAACTGTTTCTTGGTTCTTTGCGCTGCATTGTCGGTTTTGAGCCAATGTAAGAGAAGATAAACATCCGAATGCCGATGGAACCAGCAGGAATCCCACGTGAAATCATTCAAACTGAGCTTTACTTTCACAAAGGTTTATTTTTCACGTGAAATTATACCAAATGGAATTGATTAAGGAAAAATGTGCTTGTTCTATTGGCAATTGGAGATTTTATATTTTCTAAAACCAGACCGAATCAACGAAAACTTTAGATTCAATCTCTTGATTCAAGTAGATTTATTCGTCATTTCCTCCTTTATCATTTTTGATGAAACGGCCCTAAACGCCCTTTAACGTCCGCCCTTGTACCTGTATATAGCTGACTTTCCCCCCACTGTTGGAAAAGACCATATTTGAATTCCAGCGTCATGTCGGTCACCTTTCGTGCTACACGTGGATACCAAACTTGTCATTATTTGTGAATCAGAATCAGAATCAGAATCAGAATAGGTTTTATTGCCATGGTTTGAGAACAGGTTCACACTCTAGGAATTTTTCTCGGTGCAAACGTGCGACATAGAACATATAAACACAGAGTTAAGATAAAAATAAGCTAACAAACTTTAAACTATAAGGCTATAGGGGCATGCGTGAAAAATATTAAATAAATAAGATAAAACAAAAGAGACAACAACAATGGATAAGCGAATGGAAAGACGAGGTGGAGTTACTTCCTGATAAAGACTCGACAAAAACGTCATAAAATAATTCCTTGACAAAATATTTTTTATCAAGGAAGAAATATCAATGTTTTCACCTGTTTTATTTTGTGCGTTCTGAGTTTCATCGTTGTGCCTTTTCCACCAACACGGCTCCATCTCTATTTATAACCCTCTGAAATCCATTGTATCCCGGTCTCTCTTATGCAACGCCAAAACAGCAACTGGCCGCTCGCTCCCACCTGCCCCGTGCCCGGCCGGCCCGGACCCGGGGAGGCTGAACCGGAGCGTGCATGCATTAGGACGCCCCATCAAAGAGCCCTCTCCGTGGGGCACAGGACCGGGCCAGACGGGGACTTTGAAGACGAGCGGATGAACAAACGTCTGCTGAGCTTCCTGCGATGCCTCCGAGGTCCTGCAGGGCCAGCACTGCAAAAAAAAAACCTGTGGAGATCAATGATTTTTTTTTACTTCGTTTTCTCATTCAACATCTGAGTTTCAACGTCAAAGTAAAAAATATTTTATCATGTTTTGTTGAGCTTTATTGGGTATGTATCCATTCCACTGACAGGTTCGGCATCCGTGCGACGCTCTGTAATCCAAAACACTGTGATTTTCTTTGAGGAAGGCGCCAAGACAGAGAAGATATACAGGTGCATGTGCTTAAGTTACACAAATATTGGGCCTGTTTCCTCAAAATGATAGTTTTCATTCCACTCTTGCAACAACAGTCTGCCTGTATCGCCATCCACACATGCTTCTTGTTTCTGTTCAAGAGGAGGATCGCCGGGAACTTTGCAAACAGCCGATCAAATCTTGGAACGTTTTATATCGATCCAATCACAGACCACGTTGTCACGGCAGAAAACGGATTAACCACTGGTAAGATATTTCCCTCAATGTGCCTAAAGAATGAACCTGCGAAACAGTTGGCGGCGTCACAGCATTGATTGATTGATTGCTCCTCACGGGTCGTCCCAGCGGCGTTAAAGGATGGGTCAAATGAAGACACATTTAGTTGTAGTTGTATAATGACAAATAAAGTACCTTAACCTTAATGACTCCTTGTATCCTTAAAGGGACTAGATTGAAGTTGCCATTTTTTTACTCGCCACTGCCACCTTAGGTCTTACCCCAGAATTGCAGTCTCTATATTAAGCTCGTGCCGCCACCTTATCGTGGGGGAGGGGTTTGATCACCCGAATGATCCTGGAGCTCTGTTGTCGGGGGCTTCGTGCCCCTGGTAGGGTCTCCCAGGGCAAACAGGTCCTAGGTGACGGGTCAGACAAAGAGCGGTTCAGAAGCCCCTTATGAGAGACCAACAGGCCCGGTTAGAACCATGAGGCCGTCCTTCTGTGGACCCACCACCTGCAGGAGGAGCCATAGGGGCTGGTGCAGCTCCAACAGCTGCCCCCACGACCCGGAAACGGACAAGTGGAAGAAAATGGATGGATTGGAAGGACGATGGCGATAGTTGGTATTTCGGCCCAAAGTAACAACTTTTTGAGTGACAGAGCAGGCTTTTACCGACAGTTGTGGTGAATAGGTCTGGGCTCAGTCTACACATTAGGACATTGCTGGAGCATGTAGGGGGTGGAAAATACATCATTTTAACATTTTGAAATTTCATCTAGTCCCTTTAAGTTTTGGTAGCAACAACGACACAGATCGATCACATTTTGTCTACGCTGTTCCGGGCGATGCCTCGTAAAACCGCGAACTTTCTTGTTTATGCCGCATGCACCATATCCGGCTTTTCTCTTATAGGTTAATAATTAGAAGAAATCACCCCTGACCCCAGATATATGCCTTTTTTAAAGAATAGCAAAAGCGTGTATTCAGTAACTCCTACAGACTCCAAACTTTGCAGGCTTGGACTAACATCTATTTCCTGTCTCAAAGGTGAAATTGGAATTTTTACAGATATTTTTTTCAATAATAACTTCAGCAGCAAATAAAAAAAAAGATCCCAAATCCACGCTGAATAATGAATTGTAACCAGCATATCAACAAATCCATATCTCACATTTTTCCCACTATTCACCTGCGGCGCCGAGCGTGAGGTCCAAATACATCAGGACCTCGTCGAGCGCTTCGGGAGGCGTGTGGTATTTGCTTTGTTCCTTGACGTCTCATATTTGTATTTGTTGATTTTATGAGCCTGTATCAGAGGAAGGCCCCGGTTCCTGTTCTCACCATTCTGCGCCGTCTTTCTCATGGATAAAACGCGAGGTAGGGGGAAGAGAGAGGGGAGAGATCGCTCCATTGTTGTGGCTGGAATTTGGAGAATACCGTCGTATCAAATCTGGACCAGTGACGTCAGGCTTCCTCTGACACCTGCTCAACGAGGAACATGGGGGAGGGATTCTGTCCAGAAATAGAGTTGTGCTGCAGCAGAGACCTCTCTCATCATGGAGCGATACAACTCTGTGAATCCTTGCTCTTCTGTAAACTTGGAATGCTGTATTTCTTGCTCAGTTATTAATTTCCCACGACTGTCGACTTTCCATTTGTTTACGATCACGGGTTTTCCTCGAGGTACATTGTTTCAATATGAATCTACTGAAAATGTATGAAGGCACTATCTGACGCTCGTTTCGGGACAGTAGTTTGGCGAACAGAAGAGAGCAAAGCGGTTGGTTTTGTCTCAAATGGGATGTTGAATCTCCCTCACGGGCACGGCAAGGTACTTTTAGTTACTGTAGTTCTCTGAATGTGCAAGGTCTAAAGCAAATTTCCAGGCTAATTGTCAGCGGTAAGATAGAAACGGCCCGTCAAGTGCAGGTTGCAGTTTATTCTAAAGCCGCAGTTCCCAACCTGAGGGTCGGGGACCAGAGTTGAGAGAATGTGGCAAAAACATCAGGACCTCTTCAAGTGCTTTAGGAAGAGTATGGGATTTTGCTTTGTTGAAATCCTTGACGTCTCTTATTTGTATTTGTTGATTTTACGAGCATGTATCAGAGGAAGGCCCCGTTTCCTGTTCCAAGAGTAGGTTACAGTTTGTCCTAACTCCTTGTATCCTTAAAAGGACTAGATTGAAGTTGCCATTTTTTTTACTCGCCACTGCCACCTTAGGTCTTACCCCAGACCTGCAGTCTCTATGTTAAGCTCGTGTAGGAGCGTCCCTCTTGGAACCGCCACCTTAACGTGGTGGAGGGGTTTGAGCGCCCGAATGATCCTGGAGCTCTGTTGTCGGGGGCTTCGTGCCCCTATAGGGTCTCCCAGGGCAAACAGGTCCTGGGTGACGGGTCAGACAAAGAGCGGTTCAGAAGCCCCTTATGAGAGATTTTGCTTTGTTGAAATCCTTGACGTCTCTTATTTGTATTTGTTGATTTTACGAGCATGTATCAGAGGAAGGCCCGGTTCCTGTTCCAAGGGTAGGTTACAGTTCGTTCTAAATCTGCGGTTCCCAAACTGTGGGTCAGGGACCAGAGTTGGGAGAATGTGACCATTTACCATTTAAAAAAAGTGTAGTCCTAAACAGTCTGACAGTGGCAAATGGTTTGTGGTTCTCACTGAACATTTGCCTGAATTGAGGTCATTATGTTCCACTACAGTGTGTAACTGTTCTGTAAATGGGTTCGTTCTTGGGATGTACGGTGGGGCCCCTAAGTGGACTTTTGCCTAGGGCCCCAGAAAGGCGAGCCCCAGCCCATACCAAGTGAGAGCCACGACTGCACATGCTCTTTAAATGCTTTTCGATCGAGATACGTGTCATTCCCAAAGCGAGTGCCCGAAGCAGCAGAGGTTTTGGGTTGAGTGGAACCACCCCGAACCCACCCTGACCTGCACTGTGCCGCTTCGAAGGAAAAATGACCCGCTGTGACTGAAGTGGGCGACGTGTCCTGCCCAAAAAACACAACAGCGGCCGCGCACTCGGAGGTTGTGAGTGCCAGTCCGTTCTCTCCGCTGACCTCGGTGCTTTCAAACTGAGAAAACATCCTCCTTCCCGCTCCCTCCGGTGGCAGATGGATCCACTTAGCCTCGGACGCTTCAAATGTTACCGAAAACCCCCGCTACCCCAGTGCGTCAGGTGAAGTGTGCTGTAAAAACACATTACTACACGTTCATCTTCATTTGAGAATTATGTGACTGATTTCGAAGCATTGATCCAGTGGCATTGCTTTCAAATGTATTCTAGAAACTGGGGATTTTTAATGGAATAACTTACTTTTTACAGTTTTGGCAGTTCAGATCGGACCACAGACACAGCGGGTCGACTCGGTGCTCATAAACCCGCAGTGGCCTCCGTCAGATCGGCCTAATCCGCCTGAAGTGCCACCTGTTTCGTTGATCATTCACTCCACTCAGTGCAGCTCACGCCTCTGCTCCAGCTGGGATTCGTCGTAAAAAAGTGAGATAGGTCTTGATCGGGGGCCGATATGAGGCCGGCGCAAGGGAGTAGTTTAAATTTACGGGGCCGTGGTGAGCAGGGGTCCCACGGTGCGTGCGGGAACCTGTTGGTTTTAAGGAGGCGAGTGCTGAGCAACAGTTCAAAGACCACGGTGGATCTGGAGGAATCATTTGGGACGTTTGCAGGTGAGAGGAAAGCCAGGTTTGGAATGTTTCCTAATGGACGGAGGATTTTCCTTTATATTTCATGACATAAAAATGAGTTGTGCTAAAATCAACGCCTTGAATATCAATAAATAGGATTCAATTTGATTTCAAAAGGCAATGAATTGAACTGTCTTTGGAAATAGTGACCTTGCTCGACTGTTTTTACACCGGGAGTTTATCAAAATGACTGTAGTATCCGGTGGTGCCTTAAATTTTCACAAAGACCTTATTGATGATGGGAGAGCGTGATCACAAAGCCTTCTCCAGCACATCCCAAAGATTCTCAATGGGGTTGAGATCTGGAGTCTGTGGAGGACAATCCATCTCATGCTCCCTGATCCACTCTTCCACAGTGTGAGCCTGGTGAACCCGTTTGTGCCGTCAGGGAAGAAGACATCGATTGATGGAATAACCTGGTCATTCAGGATGCACGTGCTGGTGTTTTGAACATGTGTCCGCGGTGTGTAGAGCCCCGGGCGGCGCTCTTCAATAGCAGAGCCAGCGGTATGTTCTCTTTCTCTCGGGACACGGACAATGTTTAACTCACAGTGGAATAATGCAGTTTGTCCTGTAACAGCTTGAAATGTAAAGATGAGTGCACCTCAGGGAGATCGGGCACATACTGTAGCTAAACCGAAACTCAAGCAACCGCAGCAATTACAGCAACAATAACAGTTAGTTAAATACAGGTGGCCACGTTTCACTTTGGTCAGACAGAGTGTGAAAAACAGGGTCTTAAACACATTCAGTTGCAGGTTTTGCTGAACGTTTCTGTCAGGTTTACACACATTAAAGCTCCAAAGTTTCCCCTTGAGTCCAGTTATGCTTTAAATATTCACATTATCCACCATTCATCATTTCATGGGAATGGATACAAATTTTTAGACATGATAAATTGTCATGTTGCATTAAAGATATTGTGTTTCGGCAGTAACGATATGGCATGTTTTGTTTAATTCAATGTTTCTTGAATGTGTGTCCCATCCCCTCCTCGAAATATTCCCTCTCACCTTTCTCAAAGGTCCTCAAAGTCTCATCAAAGTTCACTGCGTTGCCCGTGACATTCAGCCCTACGTCAGCCTTCTGTGATCTGTTTTGGAACTTTCCTTTTCTCTCCGTAAATCGCGGCTGTTTACTGAAAATACAGGTGTTCCAGCGATGACCTGGCATTTAGTCAAGTACAGTGGAAAAATAGCAACGTGGACATGCTTCTCCCCTGGATATTCCTTTCAACCTTGTTATAACATTCACAAACAACGTGAGGTACCCAATGTTATGGCGTTCAAAAGTTCGAGAATCGAGATTAATATTTAGACTTCGTGTCATTTTACGTCCCAGACTCTTTTTTTTGTGTTTTTTCTTTTTTTTTTTTGCAGACTTCCAGCTAGAGAAATGTTATCAGCGTTAACATTACCTTCATTGTATGGATTCGCTGCATTTTCTACACCGGTTACCATGGAAACGCGAGCTGTAAAAAGCTAAATATAGTGAGTCCAGTCGGTAAAAGCACTGACTCCTGTTAAAGAGAGAAACAGGAGAGATTCCACTCAGGAAAACAAGTGCGAACAAGAGGAAGAAAACTGACGGGCAAAGGCAACCGTCCATACAGCAACACGACGGGGTCAAACTTTCAAGTGGGATTGACAGCGCAGCGCCACCTACTGTTCCGGGGGGGGGGGGGATCTCCGTTGTGAGATCAATAAAGGATAATCTTACCTTATCTTATCTTAAGGCTTTTAAATGGGACAAAACATGGAGCCAGATTTATATTTTTTACTCTGGAGCCTCTTTAGAAATGTAGAGGAGCAGAAAGTGTTACATCTTTCAAATGTAGTGGAGTAAAAGTAAGATGTTCTCAACAAAAATACTAAAGTAAAGTACAGATCCTCAAAACCTATGCTCAAGTATAGCATTTTAAGTAAATTTACGTCTCTCTGTCTAATATACATCATGGTTGTACACAAATATGGGCTTAAGTGAAGCACCGGGAAATCTAGACGCCTCCCATAGGTTAGTTAAGGGTTTGTGTGAGTGTTTGACCTGTAGGGGGCGCTCTGGGAGAATAGGGTTTGGGGCTTTGTGTTAAGGGCTGTTCGGTCCGATGACAGGCACAGCTTCGTATCCTTCGCAGTAAGTCCAACCTGTTTCCAGTGCATGTCGGCTTCCGTCAGGGGTGCCCTTTGTCACCAGTTCTGTTTTATCACATTTATTGGGAGAATTTCTAGGTATTGCTATGTGTTAAGAAAAGGGTCCATCCATTTTTTTAATTCTATTTCTTTAATCAACATTCTATAAATGGATAGAATAAGACATCAGGCATGGTATACAAAAAAAGGAAAAGACTTAACTTACAACTTACAAAAGCCTACAACCCATGTCCAGTATTGCACTTAACAATATTTTGAACGTTTTCCCAATATATAATTTCTGCCTGATTCATTTAGCATTGAACTTTTTTTTCCCCCCACTGATAACCATCCTTTTCAAAAAGCTAGATAAAGATGGATCCCCTCAGAGCAAATTTTTTGGTTTTATTTTGTTGACGTTACATACATTTAAACTTGGTTCTAGCCGTTATTAAGATTTTGCAAGGTTATTAGCGATTTGGCCATTATTATTTGTTAAATTCCTTATTTCTATATGAAAACGCACTGTACTTATTTGAGCAATCTACAGAAGTGATCAGTAACAAAGTACATTTACGAAAGTACTGAACTTTTTTAGGATCTGTACTTTACTTGAGCTGTGATTTTGTTGGAATCTTGCTACTCTTACTCCTCTACACTTAAAATACTTTCTCCTCCATTACATTTCTATGAAGGCTCCAAAGTGTTTTTTTCCTAACTCTTATTTGAACTGATTTGTAATTTCTACTTTGTATAGTTAAGTATTAATTACAGCACTTTCACTTCAGTCAAAATGTAACTGGACAACTTTTACTTTTATTGGCGCAATGTTTGACTAGTATCAGTCTGAAGTAATGAAATCAAGTACTCTGACCATCGCGGATAATCGGCAGCAAAGTTTCATATTACTGTTTCCTTTTCCACCCGCAGTGTTTGGCCTTAAAAAGTGTTTTGTCATTGGAACCCTCCGAGCTCGGGCCGCTGAGGCTCTGGTGCACAGCGGCCGAAGCCTCGCCCTCAATGAGATTAGTGTCAGACGCATTAATCCCGCCGGCGATCAGTCTGCGGGCCAGCACCGCACCACGGGGCGGGCTGGAAGGGGGCAGCTCCGCGGGGGGGGGGGGGGGGGGGGCCGACTTAACAAAATCATGTATTAATCAGATTTGGGCGATTGGAGATGACGTCTCCGTGGCAACGACTGTTTCTGAATCAGAATCAGAATCAGAATCAAAATCGGTTTATTGCCAAGGTTTGTGAACAAGGTTCACAAACTAGGAATTTGTCTCGGTGCAAACGTGCGACATAGAACATATAACACAGAATTAAGATAAAAGATAAGCTAAGAACGTTAAACTATAAGGCTATAAGGGCATGCATAAAAAATATTAAATAAGATAAAATAAAGTGACGTGTGGTAAGACCAGGGCCAGATTAACACTTTGTTGTACCCTGGGCAACAATATTCAAGGGCCCCATCATCACGACCCCAGGATCACCATAATATGGTCATATATAGAATATATTACTGTAATATACAGTAAATATAGTGCAGAGAGCCGTGTCTGAGACATTGTGGTCCTCAACTCATTTTTAACCCGTTTTAAAACAGAAAATGACCTCTCGTCCTCACAGTTAGATACAAGTATGGTTAAAAACAGTATTTGTGCAACATAAACATTCGAAAATGTTGTCTTAAGTCCATGTCTGTCAAGAGCTTGCAGCTGCTGTACAGGTGAAGTTTCATTCTGCACAAAGTGCTTGAACTGAATAAGTTCATCTGACAAGGAACTGTCCAGATCTGTTGGATAAGTGGAGCTCAGTTTAGCAGCTCTTACACGCACATCACAATGACAGAAGTTTGCAGGCATAACAATAAACTGATCCGGTTGATGGCGAGTAAAGAAGCCATTCCCTTGGCACAATTTCATTGTTTGGGAGCCGGCAGTGAAGCAAATCGTTGGTGAGGGAGTGTGTTCGACTTCCAAGTCCGGACTCCCTTACCGATGCAGGATACTTTGAGGCCCGGTTCTGGAAAGCTGCAGGCCCTCGGGAAACAGCTCCGTAACGGCCCCCCACAGTGCAGGATCCCCCGGCAGTAGAGACGATGAGATGCAGGGGCCGCTCCCTGACTCAGGTGGCGGTGAGACTGGAGTCCCGCCATCACCGCTTCCCTCAACGATCAGACTCACGGTCTCTGGGTTGTTGTCGCCATTGACGTTGTTGCTTGAAGTTGGTGCTGGCTCTTCGCTCTCCGGACTGTAAACGTAAGATGCCGCGGGCGGTGTAGAAAAATCCTGGCTAGCTGAGTTATCCTCATCGTTGACGGAAGCGGACTTGACAGAACTGTCGGCAACATTAACAGGATTGAAGAAATTACCTATTTTAGGTATATACTTAAAATTTTCTGCGTTTCTGATGTCCTTTTCCTTTTTTAATTTTCGCTTCGCACTCCCACTTAGCTTCTTCATTGTGTCTGATTTTTTTTCTGTTGTAGCAACTAGCAACGCCGTCACGTAACGCGCTCGGGAGCGGGAGATTACAGTAACAGTATTTTGCTCGTGCCCTTGCTGTCCTGGGCCCTTTAGATGTCGTGGGTGGCCCACACGGTGGGCCCCTGGGCAATTGCCCAGTTGCCCGTATGGTTAATCCGGGCTTGGGTAAGACAACAACAATTTGACATTGAACAACAGCGGGATTGTATATACAGATGTGTAGGCATATAAAGTGATATTAAGTGTTATAAAGTCCATCCATCCATCCATTTTCTCCCACTTGTCCGTTGCCGGGTCGTGGGGGCAGCTGCTGGAGCTGCCCAAGTCACATAGCACCAGTCCCCTATGGCTCCTCCTGCAGGTGGTGGGTCCACGGAAGGACGGCCTCATGGTTCCAAACGGGCCTGTTGGTCTCTCATAGGGGGAGTGTTATAAAGTGATGAGTGATATCAGCGGGTCTAAGTGTGGACACACCACACAGTGCAGGTGCAGAAACATCCATGAGTTCGTAACTAAGCTACAGAGACTTGTTTTTGTTCATGAGTCTGATGGCGGAGGGGAAAACACTGTTCAAGTGGCGGGAGATGAGCCCGATGAGGGTGGTGTCGTCCGCAAACTTGATCAGTTTAACGGACTGGTGACTGGAGGTGCAGCAGTTTGTGTACAGGGAGAAGAGCCAGGGGGAAAGTACACAGCCCTGAGGAGTTCCCGTGTTTGTAGTCCGAGTGTCCGAGACGATCTTCCCCAGCCACACGTGCTGTCTCTTTACGGGATGGTGGTGGTCAAAGTACTTGATCTCATAGCTTAAAAGAAGGTGCAGCTCCGCCTGATCAAATATTACTCCACTTAAAAGCGACGGCCGAATTATAACTGTGAAAAGTACTGACGCGCTGTAGAGAGTATTCAAAGTACAATAAGTGTTTGCAGCTTCAAAAACACAAAAAATGCAATAAAACACATGTAGGAGAGTAGAAAGTATTGGGGTTATCTTGCAAATGTTCAAAGTTCTCAACAAAAGCTCTTTCTTTGGATAATTACTGCATGTTCAGCAATGTCCAAAGAAAACGGTCGGTCGATTGTCATTTTATTATTGCAACGTTTGAATCCAAGTGACTTTTTTTGGTGTAAAATATCAAAAAATATCATAAATCTGCCATTATCATTGGTTTTCATTGACCTTGGCTTCGCCCGCTATCCCATTATTTACTCAGCCCTCAGAAGTCCAGTGACATTTGGCTCCGTATCCCCCCTACCCGCCCCTCTCCTTTCGGCAGCTCGTCCCGGGCCGCGCGTGTCCCTCCCTTCCCCTGTGCTGAGTGCTGCGCTCCAAACCTCCGAATGTTTGCTTTTAAAAGGAGAATATCCTCCGGGGTCAACTCAAACAGGATGTGCTCCGGGGCGGCCCTTCGCTCAGAGCCTCGTGTTGGAGAATTACTGCTCGATCAGCGAGGTTCCGTGCCCAGAGGAAGAGCTCGATGTTCTGCGGCGAGAAGGTCCCGGGTTGACTCTTAAACTGTGTGGGTCTTTCTGCGCCAAGGTGTTACAGTTCCTACTTCAAACCTAAATCATGCACTTTAGTACGACCACTGGATAAGTGAGCTTTGAAGTTAGAGCCTGTTTCAAAATGGCACTACAAACTAAATTGCTGGGTTTCAGGTCACATCACAGCGTTCCAAAGGCCAATATTATTATACGGAGGAAAAATTATTTTGTTTTTGAGGACATTTTTGGTCTTGTACAGAGAGATCATGGACCCAGTGATTGATATTAATCATTTTTGTAATTCATACTCTTTCTTTTGAGCTACGACTTGTGAATGTGTAATGTTGTTAATAGGGAAAAACTGGGTCCTGTTCCCCAAAATCTCGCAATACATGGCCCCGGTCATCCTCTCCTTAATACAGTGCAGTCGCCCTGTCCCATGTGCAGAAAAACACCCCCAAAGCATGAAGCTACCACCCCCATGCTTCACAGTAGGGATGGTGTTCTTGGGATGGTACTCATCATTCTTCTTCCTCCAAACACGTTTAGTGGAATTATGACCAAAACGTTCCATTTTGGTCTCATCTGACCACATGACTTTCTCCCATGACTCCTCTGGATCATCCAAATGGTCATTGGCAAACTTAAGACGGGCCTTGACATGTGCTGGTTTAAGCAGGGGAACCTTCCGTGCCATGCATGATTTCAAACCATGACGTCTTAGTGTATTACCAACAGTAACCTTGGAAACGGTGGTCCCAGCTCTTTTCAGGTCATTGACCAGCTCCCCCCGTGTAGTTCTGGGCTGATTTCTCACCTTTCTCAGGATCATTGAGACCCCACGAGGTGAGATCTTGCATGGAGCCCCAGTCCGAGGGAGATTGACAGTCATGTTTAGCTTCTTCCATTTTCTAATGATTGCTCCAACAGTGGACCTTTTTTCACCAAGCTGCTTTTTTGCAATTTCCCCGTAGCCCTTTCCAACCTTGTGACCTTATGTCTCTCACAGTGGACATGCACCTACGATGACAATTTCAGACCCCTCCATGATTTCCAAGTGGGAGAACTTGCAAAATAGCAGGGTGTTCAAATACTTACTTTCCTCACTGTAGCCTATAAAAGCTTAGGAAAAAATCCATTTGGCAGTGCTAAGTTTGGTCATTGTGCAGTGAAAGTGACACTGATTACAGATCTTTGATGAACGTTCTTGAGTCATCGTCTGTACTCTGTAGTTGAAGTGTAGGACGTTCCCTGCCTTTTGATCCGTCACGGGCCGAGTTTCAGCCTCATTAACATGGCAGAGCCCTCCAGGCCCGGGGCGGAGGAAAGATGAAATCCCAGACCTCCATTTCTGTACATGGAAGGTTTTGTTTTCTTGACAAAAATTGCTTAATTTCGTCAGAAAACAAAACCCGTTTTGCTGGGCCAGAGTAAAGGGTTACTTACCCAGGGAGCAATCTTTCACCTCCACCCTCCATTTTTGTATCGGAACTGCAACGGGAATAACTAAATGAGATCTGAAAACGTTCTAAACCCACTCACACGAAACTCTCGGCACATATCATGTTACTGCCGTCATGGTGTTACCCATGGCTACAGGCCGTTTGACCAGCGCCCAGTGGAAAATGGCAGCACTCAAAAGTTCACGCGTGTTGTGAGTTGTCACTTCGGGCTCGCGTTCCTGATGACTTCATCGGGAACTGTTTGTTATGATTCTGT
The DNA here is from genome assembly GCA_021464625.1 of Proterorhinus semilunaris. Classification (NCBI taxonomy): domain Eukaryota; kingdom Metazoa; phylum Chordata; class Actinopteri; order Gobiiformes; family Gobiidae; genus Proterorhinus; species Proterorhinus semilunaris. The sequence goes on from CM038359.1 coordinate 29,265,082, forward strand.
CTTTTGCTCGACCACATTTACGGCCCCGGACTCGGCGGGCGACGCCCTCCAGGCGGCACCTGGGAGAGCGAAGTCATCAGCGATGCAGCGGAATAATGTCGAGAGCTTTGCCTAATGTGTATGTCTGTGCAGCAGCGTACGTAGCAACCAGTCGTGGGACGTTGCTCAGTGATGATACTTTGTTTTGTATGAATCCACGAATGCAGAGTGTGATTTGCCGTCGTAATTCCAGCTCTCACGTCTGAAACGCCAGGTCCATGTGTCCGGTATTTTGCCTGTAAGTTCAGTCGGGCCTCGGCTCCTCTCTGGCAGCAGCTCTGGTTCTTTATAAAGGCACGTTCACCATGATACTGTTCGAACTACGCTCCACTCATAATACTGACACAAGGATTACGAGCAGCTTTTTTCAATGATTATTATAAACTCCTCTGCCGTCACACAAGCAAGGCACCTTTGGCTGAAACCTGGTCTGGTGAAGATAGTGGTTTTTCTTCTTTTTTTTTAAATAAATATATATATATTTTTTTTAATACAATAATTTATGAATTTAAGTAAAATGTAACCGGTAAATGTTACTACTAACAGTGGACCAGCAGCACACACAACCCTATTGCGGTGGATGTGGTTTCCGAGAGGCACTGGTTTAGGGCAGTGCCTCTCGGACTTCATCCCGTGCAGACTGCATTGATATATATTGTAGGAACCAGAATGTTAATATGGTAAGGAAACAACCCGTTTGTGTGAATGAGTGTGAATGGGGGTGAGGGTGGGAGGGTTTTGGGTTGGAGCACTAATTGTAAGTGTATCTTGTGTTTTTATGTTGATTTAATAAAAAATAAAGGAAAAAAAATCAAAATAAAAGGCACCTTTGGCTACTTCATTTAGTCATTATTGCTGAAAACCTTTTCTGTTACCATTTACGGACTATAGGTCGCTACTTCTTTCACACACTTTCAACAACAGCGCAGCTAATGTGTAGATTTATCTTGGGGCGCTCTAGCGGGAAGCGCAAGAGTGAGACAGACAGTTGGAGGAGATGAAGTACCGAGGAAAACCCAGGTTTATTTGTACTCTGCACATCACGCACACGCCCTCATCATGGAAAACATAGAAGACGTGCAGATGATGAAAGTGCACAAGAGGAAGAGGAAGACGGTAATCAATGACTTGATGACTCTGGTATTGGTTGTTTTCAGGTTTTAGAATGTGATGATGTCACAGGAACAAGTGGGGGGCAGGAGCCAGTTTTTCCTATTACCTGCATTACACTTTCACGAGTAATATCTAAAAAGAAAATCTATGAATCACAAAAATGATCATTAATATCCCTGACTGGGTCCATGATCTCTCTGTACAACACTTCACATTTCCTCAAAAACAAAATAATTTTACCTGCCCATTAAATATTATAGGCCTTTAGGACGCTGTGATGTGACCTGAAACCCAGCAATAGGCTGAAGTATTATTCATTTGTTTGACACGCCATGTTACAGGTAACATCCTGTGTAAATCAGTTAAGTTATTACTTGATTGATCCCCGTAGGGAAATTTGTCCTCTGCATTTGACCCGTCCTCGATGCCGCTGGGGTGTAGGAGCAGTGAGCAGCCAGCGTAGGCCGGCGCTCGGGGACCCATTTCCAGATGTGAAGCCAGGCTGATGGTCAAAAACACCTGGATGGAGGATTCACCTATTATATTACATTCTTCAATCAATCAATCAATCAATCAATCAATCAATCAATCAATCATCCATCCATTCATCCATTTTCTTCCACTTGTCCGTTGCCGGGTCGTGGGGGCAGCTGTTGGAGCTGCACCAGCCCCTATGGCTCCTCCTGCAGGTGGTGGGTCCACAGGAGGACGGCCTCATGGTTCTAACCGGGCCTGTTGGTCTCTCATAAGGGGCTTCTGAACCGCTCTTTGTCTGACCCGTCACCTAGGACCTGTTTGCCCTGGGAGACCCTACCAGGGGCACGAAGCCCCCGACAACAGAGCTCCAGGATCATTCAGGTCAAACCCTCCACCACGTTAAGTAGGCGGTTCCAGGAGGGGATCAATCAATCAATCAAACTGGATTTATAAAGCGCTTTTCATACAGACATGTATCACAAAGTGCTTTACAGATTACAACATTTAAAACATCATGCCTGGCAGCCCCCCTTCCCATACCCAGAATAGTAAAACATCTTGGAGTGTTACAACATGGACGCCTGCAGATTATGGACAAGTGCAGCCTATAGAGATTAAAAAAAACAAGAGCTCTTTCTATTTATTATTACAAAACAGGTTTGTTGCTGATGCTGTGCAAACATCACTCACACACACAGACTCAGTGCTAAATGGGAACAGCTCTGCTTCGTTTTCAGCCAAGACTTAACTCGAGAGGGGAACACTTTAAATTCAGATATGGTTTTAAGTTCTGTGGGTGGTCAGTTCCACAGCTTTTGCACATTTATACTAAAACGTAGACTGACCAAAAAGAAGTCTTGCAGTGAGGAATCGTACAGTTATTATTAACCCCTTAACTGCCGTCTCCCCTGATCAGAGGGTTAGGGTTAGTTAACTCTAATCAGGGTTAAGAACGGCAAATGTAAGTTGTGATTCACTCACACAGATCTCACACATATTTTTAGACACTAAAAGGTCTTGGCTTTCAAATGAGGTATCACACTGGCATATAGACTGTCAGCTCTCCAGTCAATACGCTTTGAGACTTGGATGCAAATAATCCTGAACCCTAACCCTAGGGTGGCAGTTAAGTGGTTACATATTCAGGTGCCCTCAATAGTCTGCATTCAAGCAACAGTATAATATGTTTAAATGCACTCAGTGGTTTATAAAAGGTGTGCTTGTGTGTGTGGTTTGGCGGTAACACTGTAAAATCCCCGCGCCGCACAGGCTCATGTTCGTGCTTCGCGTTTATTCGTTTCAGATTTGACATTTTGCTCTATCAACAAACTGCTCCGTGGACATGTCTCCTGTAAAGTGAAAAAAAAAAAAAACGCTCCATCCTCCTCAGCTACAACAAGTTTTCCTGTAGCCCGCGCTCCGGCTGTAATAGGCTGTTTGCCGGTGGGCTGCGTGGCTCGGAATAGGCCGGCGCTGGTGAATCTGCATAGCAACGTGGCCGGGAGAGTCTCGCCCAGACTCAGCCAGGAAGTCGGCTCGGTTTAGCAGCCAGAGAATTCATGGACTCGGCGAGTGTGAGAGGGAGGAGGCGCCGCCAGATCCTCTCCGTCTCCAAGGGGAGTTTGGTCGGCCTGTTCTTTGCCTTTTCTGAGCTCGTTTTAGCCACGATACAAAACACTCAGAAAGAGTTAAAACCACACCGTGTAACATATACTTTTCATTCGCTTTGTGACAGATATTCTGATTGAAATAGGTTATGTCCTCATGTAAATCCATGACCCGCAGCAAAGACCGGCATTTTCTGTGTCCAGCGGGTCATTAGGAGCATGTTTTGTTCCACCGACGGCAGTGTAATCCAAAATGTTACGCAGTGTGCCTTTAAAATGACTGGAATATAGAACAGATGTCCTTCCTTTAATGAAATTAGACATTTAATGCTTATTGTAAGTGCAAAATGACTTATTCCATTGGCAAACAAACATATTTCAAAAACTTTGACTTATGTCTCAACTGCTTAACCCTTGCCTCAAACAAGCACATTTTCTCAAGTTCAGCTTTACCCAAATCTAAAAGCTTCTTTACTCGAGCTCAGTCTATAGGTCAGTTTAACGTCTCATTTGAAAGCCACAAACTTGATCTAAACAGATCGTTTTCCTCGTCAGTTTTTCAATTTTTTTTTAATCGTCACTTTTCTGTCACTTTTTTGCTGCGTTTTCGTCACATTTTATTGTTTTTATGGTTTTTGGTGAATCTCATCCACCCCCGAAGCCCTACCACCTCAGCCTGGGTGATGGACGAGCCCCCATCCGAGTCCCCAGCCTCTGCCTCCTCATCAGAAGACGTGACAGTGGGATTGAGGAGATCCTCGAAGTACTCCTTCCACCGCTCGACCACATCCCCAGTCGAGGTCAGCAGCCCCCCACCCACACTGTAAACAGTGTTGGTGGAGCACTGCTTCCCCCTCCTGAGGCGCCGGATGGTTTGCCAGAATCTCTTCGAGGCCGACCGATAGTCCTCCTCCATGGCGTCTCCGAACTCCTCCCAGACCCGAGTTTTTGCCTCTTTGACCACACGAGCTGCAGCACGCTTGGCCTGCCGGTACCGCTCAGCTGCCTCCGGAGTCCCACAAGCCAACAAGGCCAGATAGGACTCCTTCAGCTTGACGGCATCCCTTACCTCCGGGCGCCACCACCGGGTTCGGGGATTGCCGCCGCGACAGGTACCAGAGACCTTACGGCCACAACTACGAGCAGCCGCATCGACAATGGAGGAGGAGAACATGGTCCACTCGGACTCCATGTCTCCAACCTCCCTCGGAATCTGGGTGAAGCTCTTCCGGAGGTGGGAGTTGAAGACCCTACTGACAGAGGGATCCACCAGACGTTCCCAACAGACCCTCATAACACGTTTGGGCCTGCCAGGTCTGACCGGCTTCTTCCCCTGCCGAGCTCTTCCACGTTTCCCCCTATTTAAATACGGTCACGTGAGCAGTTAAACGATCCAAGTCTAGTCACAAAAACTTAAACATGTCGATTTTCTAAGCCGATAAAAAGGGGAACTATATTGTAAGGCGTAATAACACCGTGGGAGCGCTTCGACGTCCGCGCAGTAAAGTCAAAGTGCTACTAAGGTATTATTACGCCTTTGGCCCCATAGTGGAGAGGAGGAGAGGCTAAATGCTAACGACAACGTCTTTTTGAAATGCCTTATTTATATTCAAACAGAAAATGACAGAAGACTCATTTTTCTTACTGATGTCAGCGATCAGTAAAACTTGAGGCGTTTTTGTGACTGTCGTGCCGTTGTGAGTGCAGCTTCCTCACTCCCAGCCGTCGTTTCAGATATTGTTGTTTCCGGTGGAGGAGTATCTGTTGTAGGAAGTGCTGAGGATGAGACTAATGACATTTGTATTTATCTGCCCAGAGGTATTTTTGGCTCCTGGATGTTTTTTCCTGCAGGTTCCGCTTGTTTTCGCCCTGGTCCGGGCCGTTCCCATGCAGCCTGTGAAAGCCGGGACACTTCCTCCTCCAGCCTGTGATTGCGTGGACCGAGGGGGGTGGGGTGGGGGGGGCAGAGCACGACATGAATGTTGCGTCTGCGAATCTGCTCGAAGGAATGTCGCGGCGTGCGTTTCGGAGCCTTTGGTTTTGGGCTGAGGCGCGCGTGTCTCGGGCTGTTGGGCGTCGAGGCTCGAGTTCTGCTAAACTCGGCCTTTAACCGTGTCATTACGCGGCTCCCCAGTAATCTTACACGCTCACTCTCCTCATCCCAGCCGCGGTTCCCAACCTTAGAGCGGCCCTCCCTGAGGCGGCCTTCTGCAGCAACGACAAAGGGCTGAGACTACAGGGTGGAAATGGGATTTTGATTTTTGTACATAAAGAACTCAGTTGGTCCAAAGTGGTCTTTAAAGGACATCGTTCTTTCATTTTTCATGCAGTGGGAAGTCCTGCTTTACGATCTTTATTTTATGACGTTCTGTCCACGAGCCGGAGATTTCCCGGAAATAACGAGAGCAGCTTTGTTTTTCATGCACATATTCATTCACAGATATATTGACAGGTTTGGTATCCACGTGGAGCACGGAAGGCGACCGAGATGACACTGCGATCCTCAACCCGAGTCCAGTCTATGATTTAAGATTCACTACGATTCAAACTTCCTGGACAAATGAGAGCCTTCACAAACACATGCATGTGCAGACGTTACAAAACTTTAGGATCTGTTTTCTCAACATTTTGTTTTTCTTTCTTAGCAGCTCCTACAGTGTGCATGTTTCAAGTACCTGGGTGTTCACCTCAACAATAAACTGGACTGGTCCCACAACACCAACGCCCTGTACAAGACGGGCCAAAGTCGCCTCCACCTTCTGAGGAGACTGAGGTCCTTCAGAGTGAGCAGGCCTCTGCTCAGGACTTTTTATGACTCTGTGGCCTCTGCTCTCCACTACGCTGCCGTGTGCTGGGCCCCGGGCCGCACAGAGCGGGACAAGAACAGACTTGGGGGGCAGCTCTGTCCTGGGCTGCCCCCTGGACTCTGTGGAGGAGGTGAGGGACAGGAGGGTGTTAGTCAAGCTCACCTCCATCATGGCCAACACCTCCCACCCACTGCACGGGACTGTAGAGGAGCTGAGCAGCTCTTTCAGTGGCAGAAGGAGCAGGTCCTTCATCCCCACTGCCGTCAGACTGAACAAGACTCTAAATTAACATGTGCAATAACTTGAATTTTGGCTGCACGGTAGCACAGTGGTTAGCGCTCGTGCTTCACAGCTAGAAGGTCCGGGGTTCGATTCCCACCTGGACGGGGCCTTTCTGTGTGGAGTTTGCATGTTCTCCCCATGTCTGAGTAGGTTTACCCTACCACTAAAAACATGTACAATAGACCCAGATGAATAAGAGAGTGTTTGAGAGTGTGCATGGGGAACGACGGATGGAAATTAGCCCAAGGCTACAATCCGGTGTATAAATAAAACTACTATGCAATAATCCCTGTATCTGCGTCACTTTATCAAACACTTGCACTATGACTGGAAAGCTGCACTGCCAATGATGACATATTTTCAATAGTCTGTTTATCTATTTGTTATTGTTTTTTTGCCCCTTAAAGATACCTCTATTTACTCTTTAATTTCCTGCACACCCTGAGTGTTTCTGAGAGCTGAATGTAACAAGTGAATTTCTCCAGTGTGAGATCAATAAAGGCTTTATCTGATCTTATCTTTTCTCCGGTTTCCCCTACCACTAAAAACATGTACAATGGGCTATAATACATGTAGTGAGTGTTGGTCGGAGGGAAGATGTGCTCTGTGCTCCCCCTTCACTGATCTGAATTTGCACAAAGATCCTACTTATTCGGACCCAACCTTCTGTCCAAACACTTTACACTGAACTCAAGGTGATGAAACGCTAAAATACTTTTCTCCAAACATGTCCCGCCGACAGTTAACAGCTGGGAGCATCGGGCGCCTGGAGCATCGATCGCCTGGAGCATCGATCGCCTGGAGCATCGGACGCCTGGAGCATCGGTCGCCTGGAGCATCGCTCGCCTGGAGTCTCAGTCGCCTGGAGCCTGGAGCATCGGTCGCCTGGAGCATCGGTCGCCTGGAGCATCGGGCGCCTGGAGCATCGGACGCCTGGAGTCTCAGTCGCCTGGAGCCTGGAGCATCGGTCGCCTGGAGCATCGGTCGCCTGGAGCATCGGACGCCTGGAGCATCGGTCGCCTGGAGCCTCGGTCGCCTGGAGCATCGGTCGCCTGGAGCATCGCTCGCCTGGAGCCTGGAGCATCGGTCGCCTGGAGCATCGGTCGCCTGGAGCCTGGAGCATCGGTCGCCTGGAGCATCGGTCGCCTGGAGCATCGGTCGCCTGGAGCATCGGTCGCCTGGAGCATCGGTCGCCTGGAGCATCGGTCGCCTGGAGCATCGGTCGGCTGGAGCCTCGGTCGCCTGGAGCATCGGTCGCCTGGAGCCTGGAGCATCGGTCGCCTGGAGCATCGGTCGCCTGGAGCATCGGTCGCCTGGAGCATCGGTCGCCTGGAGCCTCGGTCGCCTGGAGCATCGGTCGGCTGGAGCATCGGTCGGCTGGAGCCTCGGTCGCCTGGAGCATCGGTCGCCTGGAGCCTGGAGCATCGGTCGCCTGGAGCATCGGTCGCCTGGAGCATCGGTCGCCTGGAGCATCGGTCGCCTGGAGCCTCGGTCGCCTGGAGCATCTGTCGCCTGGAGCATCTGTCGCCTGGAGTCTCGGTCCCCTGGAGTCTCGGTCGCCTGGAGTCTCAGTCGCCTGGAGCCTCAGTTGCCTGGAGCCTCAGTTGCCTGGAGCATCGGGTGCCTGGAGCATCGGTCGCCTGTTGATCCCAAAACAGAGCCAAGCGACGCAGCAACTCTCCTGTTTACAGCACACAGGCCTCGCCGCGCCGACTCAGGGCTTTACTGTTTCCAGCCCGTCAGCCTCCGGCAGGTGCACGGTTTACTGCGCTCGAGTTTCTGGGACAGACTGGGCCAAATGTAAAGCATTACCCACATTATACTCGAGCATGGGATTAAAAGCATTTGGGCCACACGTGTCACATCGCCTGACGCGCAGGGTTTGTTTGAACCGTTAGCTGCCGTTTTGAAGAAAAGACCGATTGTTAAAAATGAAGCGCTTGGGAAAATCTGGATACTTCATAGTGTTCATGAGATGTAAGGAAAGTACTGGAAAAAATGACCCTGTCAAATAACTTAAAAAGTGCTCATATAAAAGTTATTTATGTTGAATTTGATAAGACAGAAATGCTAATGCCATTGGAACAAGCAGAAATCCTTCTGACAAATTAACTTTTACTTTAAAAATGATTTATTTTTCACTTGAAATGATACTAAATAATCTGAATTAAGAAAGAATGTGCTAAAACCACTCCAAATCTACCCAAATTTAAGATTTAATCTCTCAATTCAAGTAAATTCATGTCATTTCTTCCTTAAAATGATTCTTCTTTTTCCAGTGTATTCAAAGTACTCAGAGGAAAGAGTAGCTGTTCCAGAAAACAGTTACTCAAAATGACTATTCTAAATGTATTACACCCATCCATCCATCCATTTTCTCCCACTTGTCCGTTGCCGGGTCGTGGGGGCAGCTGTTGGAGCTGCCCAAGTCACATAGCACCATGCCCCTATGGCTCCTCCTGCAGGTGGTGGGTCCACGGGAGGAATGTATTACACCCGACACTCCAAAATAAACCAAAATAAACAAGTAGGGGGCTTGATTCCACACCCTCCTTATAACGGCCCGACTGAGAAGAGCAGAAGAGAGACAGAAACGTGCCCTCCCTCACACGGCACTATAAGGTTTGAGACTTGAGAGACAAAAGTCCCTTTTCTTTCACAAAGTCCACAAACAGTAACTTATTTCAGCCGCCTCTCGGTCACGCTCTATGTTTGATTCCCGGACTGTGCGTAACGTGCAGTCTGGAGTTTGCATGTTTCTCTCCTCGTCTGGATGGGTTTCCTCCGGGTGCCCGAGAATTTGCGTGGGTGCTTTAGAGAGCCGCAGCACCTACGGGATCAATGCCAGTGAGCTTAAAGGTGTATGTGGGAGTTTTGAGAAGTACGATTGCACAACAGAGATCTAAAAACATTTTAATGGTTTTTAAATGTCTTAATGGTCTTGGTCCTTCTTATCTTTCAGAACTGCTTTCACCTTATGAACCTTCACGGCCCCTTCGCTCCTCCGGCAGGGGTCTCCTAGTTACTCCTAAAGTCAACAGAAAGACTCACGGCGAGGCGTCTTTCCAATATTATGGCCCTCGCCTCAGGAACGACCTGAGGAGGAGCTCAGGACCGCAGAGAACGTTCATGTTTTTAAGAGCAGGCTCAAGACCCACCTTTTAGCTTAGCTTTCAACTCACATCTATTTATCCTAATTATATAGTATATATATATATATATATATTTCTAGCTTCATTAATTGCTTTTACTTCTGGAGTTTAAACTTATGAGTGTTTTTAGATGGTTTCCTATATTTTTAGTCTCTGTCCTGTGGGTGCTCAGGTGGAGGTGTGGTGTCTCTGTCCTGTGGGTGCTCAGGTGTAGGCGTGGTGTCTCTCTCCTGTGGGTGCTCAGGTGGAGGTGTGGTGTCTCTGTCCTGTGGGTGCTCAGGTGGAGGTGTGGTGTCTCTCTCCTGTGGGTGCTCAGGTGGAGGTGTGGTGTCTCTGTCCTGTGGGTGCTCAGGTGGAGGCGTGGTGTCTCTGTCCTGTGGGTGCTCAGGTGGAGGCGTGGTGTCTCTGTCCTGTGGGTGCTCAGGTGGAGGCGTGGTGTCTCTGTCCTGTGGGTGCTCAGGTGGAGGTGTGGTGTCTCTGTCCTGTGGGTGCTCAGGTGGAGGCGTGGTGTCTCTGTCCTGTGGGTGCTCAGGTGGAGGCGTGGTGTCTCCCTTGGCTCAGTGCCTTGTAGCTGCTCCCGGCGCAGACGGCTCCTCAAATGATGTGTGTGTGTGTGTGTGTGTGTGCGTGTGTGTGTGCGTGTGCGTGTGTGTGTGTAGAGGGTGGGGTAAAGGTTTGAGTGTGTGTGTGATGCTTGTATATATTCGGAGGCATGGGAGGGGGGGGGGGCCGGGCACTGTTTTAAATGTTGAAATCCGTAAAGCACTTTGTGAAACCTTTCGGTAAAAAAGCGCTTCATAAATAAAGTTTCTTTGATTGATTGAAATAAATGTTGAAGTAAATCCAGGGCGAACTGCGAGGTTTGCCAAGTCCCAAAGGTACAGAGAGTCCTCCAGGGACTGTTCAAGTGCTTTTACAACACAACACATGGAGTTTTGATCATCTCTGATTTGTGTCTCGTCTGAGTTAGAGCTCACCCCAGATTTGTAAAAGGACATTTGAATCCACCCTGGGACTTTTGAGGGAGGAACTGGAGCGACTTCAGCTCATTCTTGCTCTATCAGCGCTGGGACATTCTGCAGGGATCTTGGAGGAAAACCATGAGCTCGTCCCTCTTCAACGCGATCCATCCTCATCCCCGTCGCCGCGTCTGGCAGTTTCTGGAGCGCGGCGGAGATAAGTGAGTTTATCTCGCGTCTGGATTGTAAACATTAACGATATTTCCGAGAGCAGTGAAAAAACAGGCGAACGGGCGCGTGTTCAAGGCGGCGCTCTGGGAAACGACGGAAAATAGTTTGTGATTCCAACCAAGAGTCACTTTGCCGATAAACTCTGGCGCTTTGACAAAGACGTCTGCGAGGCGATGAAGGGAGAGATTTCGTACGGAGGAATGATGAAATCCCCCACTCTCGACGGTTCAGCTTCCTCGTTACCCCTTTGGAAAATGAAATGTAGTTCCACATAACAGGACAATATATCGATTTCCCGATATATTGCGATATTTTGTGGAACAATACGATACCGATATCGATACTTTTGATGACGTCATGCATATTAATGAGGCAGCAGTGCTCCGCTGTGTTCACAGTCAATGGAGGCCAATAATGATCAAGAAGTCAGCCAGGACAGCAGGGGGCAGCACTACAGTTTTAAGCACTTGGACCAAACACTGTCACACAAATAAATTACTTTTAATGACAGTTTTTATAATTATAAAGAAGATTAATTTGGGGTTGATTTATTACTTTTTAAATAGGACTTTCTTGTTTATTTAATTGTAAATGAAGTCACTGACGGATCTATAGTGTGGGATCATTTATACAAGTGGTACAAAGCACATGAAAAGAAATGTAAATGATGAATAATATGTAGTATGTTAAAATAAAGGTTAAAAGTAGCATTTTTTTTTTATCGTGATGTATCGTAGATTATTTTCATGCAATATATCGATTATCGCAGTATCGGCGTATCGTGAGATAACCGTTATCGTAAGCCATGTATCGCGTATCGTATCGAATCGTCAGGTACCCAGAGGTCCCCACCCCCTACAGCCCACTAATGTGCCAAGTCTGGGGAGCAGCAGGTTTTCACATTGTGCCCCTCTTAGGCGAACAAAAGGTTTACGCTACAAGCTCAGGCCCGATGACTGTGATGCGTTCGAGAAACATTCGAAGGTTTGCTACAGATTCATTGCCCTTCGCGATCGAGAACGTTTTCTGGATTGGCACGAACTAACGCGCTACTGTAGAAAAACTACCTCGCTCTGGGTTTCTCGGGCACTGAAAACCTGCACCAAGGGGCTTCATTTATAAGAGCGAGTGCAAGCAGAAGAACACACCGAATATAGCATTTGAAATGGTGTGTTTTGCCGTTTTTGTGGGCCCCAAATCTGATCGGAAAACGTGATCCCCAAAACAACCCCAGACTTGGATCGGCCGATATTTTAAATAAAACTGATGGCAAAGGGCAACAAAAGGGCCGGGAAAGACACATCCAAGTGACCATGTCCTGGGCCATAGTTATTCCTTCTCATTTTTTCCAAGACCATTTAACACGATATCGCAAACAAGCTCATTTGTTTTTCCAGACATTTTCTTCCTGCGTGTAAAACCACGGGGCTATTTCGGGGGGCGGGGGACGGACTTTAAAAAAAAATAAAAATAAGCGGCTCATCACTTCGCCGTTTATTTTACCGCAGTAGAATTTGCCTTTTCCTGGATCCGCACTTCAAATATGGCAGATGTTTCCTCGAGGATGCGTCGGCCGCCTTTCAAGCCGCGCACACAGACTACCTTAATTGCGGCTTGTTTTGTCTCCGCAGGACCCCCCCCCCCCCACCCCTCCACCCCCGCAATCACGCTTTTACGTCAGAAAAAAACCAAAAGGGGGAGAAAAAAAACCAACATCTGAGGAGTGTTTTCAAGAACAGACAGGGCTCGTATATTTGGCTCCTCGCTCTCGGGGGACCGGGCTCGTATTGTTTTGACGGCTTTCAACTCGGCAGCGTTTCATCTGCCACGGAGCAAAACGAGACGCGACGCGGGGGAAGACGCGCTGATTTTGAGGAAAATTCAACGGCCGCTGGCTGCTGTAGTACCGCCATATAGCCGCTAGTCTCCCATTGGAAAGCATTGGACTTTAGACACGTCAAAAACAACTTTAACGCCTGGTTTCTATTTTAAACACTTTCTACGGCGACATGTTCCTCCTGAGATAACGCCGGGTTAGTCACGATTAAAGAAACCAGGCTGGTTTTCGAAAGAAACATTTTAGAAATCTCGTAATAATGAGGGTCGGACTGTTAGCATTGGAGCTGCGCGAGCTACACGTCACGCTAGAGCCGAGTCTGACAGAAAGATTAATGAATAATCTGCTGAAATCGTACAGCGGACGTATATTATGTATAAATGAGGCCTCGGTATTGACATTTTATGGTGGGAAGTGTTGTCGTTAAGACATAACGAATAACTTGGTAAAAACAAACGTTAGCATCTCCATGGCGCTGTGATACACACTCCGAGCGCAGAACTGCTCAGAACCGGTGTTCATTCGAAACGTGCACCCCTGTCTGAAGATGTTCCGAGGCGTTGGGAAGATTGCCTGGTACGCCGGACTGAATGCTTTCTCAAAGACATGTGGTCTGGGAGCGTGCAGCGATTTCCTGGTGGGCATGACTGACAGGCCAGATCAACCAATTAGAGGAAGGCTGAACATGAGGCAGGAACAAGCAGCAGGAAGCCTTTACAAACATGTCCTTTTTCACGAGGAACGCTTCCAATAATGTCTCCGGTTTGAGGGATTTCATATTTTCCAAATTATATAAAAGATTAAAAGACTACAGGGCTAAAGAAAACAGCGTATCAATAGCTGCACCGCCATCTTTAATGTTTTGGAGGAGTGCGGTCAGTGACAGCTTCCTTCTCTGAGTGGTTCGATTGTGGTTCGACAGACAAACGAAACTGAGATGATCACTCCATCCACCGGAATGGTGTTCTCAGATTTAGTCTTTCTCCACTTTATGCTAATCTCATTCGCTGTCAGCCGACATGGCGCTGTCATGCCAATGAGGCGGCACCTCAGCCAACAACAGATCCATAGGCGGGTAGTTAGCAGTGATCAGCCATGAATAGGGCAGGTCAGATCGATACTCTGGGGGGGGAGCGGTCATTAAGGACGCTCTACTTCAAAACGTGTTTACCCACAGGTGGGAGTAGCTCAACTCCTCCCTGTGGTCTCGAGACTTTGACCACAGAGTGCAGAAGATGACTCAAGTACCTTCATTGAAGATAATATCACTATTATAGTCCATATACGCAATTTCTCCAGTGCCTCCAAAGCACCGAGCTGAACCTGATACCGCTCTGGTCAGGCCGTGTGAGAACAATTATTATTTCATTTTTAGGACACCTGCTGTAAGAGCTTCCCTTTCCTCCCTGTCAGCACTGTCCTTCCTGCTCTCCACACATGCTCCCTGTCACGTATTGGCCTCGCTCTGGCCTCGATATGATTCTCGGCAGAATCGTCCGTATTTTTCTTATTTGTGGACAGACGGAGCTTCTGTTTAAAGATTCACTGCAGACATTTCTCCTCAAGTCGACAGCAAGAAGATCCATGGCTCCTCTGGACTCTGTCAAACATTACAAACGCCAGGGACCGGATTTTACCTCCCAGATACAATATATTTAATGTTGCGCAACAGATTCATGGGTTTACCCGCGGCTAAGATTTGTGACCATTCCATTAAACAGAGAAATCAGGGGAAATGTTTATATTTACGAGATAAATTGGAGACAATGGGACACTTTTGAGCAAAAATCTGTAAAGCTGACATGAGATTTGCTGGAAATATGATCAAAACATGGAATGGATTGGATTCAAGATCATCCATGTATTTCCAATGAGCACATGGAGGTTTAATGGTGAGAGGCTCCATCAGCAGTGTAGGGGCCAGTTTTTCCTATTAAAAAGAAAATTAATGAATTACAAAAAATGATCATTAATATCAGTCACTGGGTCCATGATCTCTCTGTACAAGATTAAAAAGTTCCTCAAAAACAAAATAATTGTACCTCTATATAATATGATAGGCCTTTAGAACGCTGCGATGTCACCTGAAACCCAGCTATAGACCAGCTTCACACCTTATTTGAAATTATTCCAAGTGAATCTTTTTCCTTGCGTTGTTCATCACTTCTTGTTGCTTTTTTGTCCTCATTTATGTCTCGTTTTTGTTGCTATTAAGATCCTTTTTTGGCGGGGGGTTAAGAGGTTAATCATTAAAAAGAATTGAGAATGTTTTTTCCCCAAATTGTGAAATTGCTCAACATTTTTCCTCCGGGAGTTTTTACTGAAAATACAATAATATGGTCAAAAACATAGATTTTTGCTCAAAGGATTCCTGTTTGATTTAAATAACTTATGTTCCCATCATTCTTAACGTTACTGGAATGAATGCACATCTTTATAAATCATTAATGCTTGGATTTGCAAAGAAAACAGCATTATTGTATGAACCGTGCAAAGCAAGTAAATCCACTCTAGAGCGAATTAAGAGGTTTGTTTTTTGGTCCTGTCATGAAACCTGTCACTCATGATGGACATTCCTGGCCCCTTCATGAAACGATTTTGTCCCGGAGCGCTATCCGTCGACAGCATTAAGACGAGTCCATCTCTGTCTGGGAAGAAGCCCAAAGTGCCGCGGAGGAGTCGAGGAGTCGAGGCAGATGCTTCCAAGATAAACAGTGTCGTTATCAAGTTCAGATTCACTCGCAGCCGCCTCGAAAAATAATACTTGTCAACTTCAAACACGAAAGACGCAACGAGCCGTGGCCTTACTTTGAGAGGGAACTGAAAACAATTGACTTCAGAGGAACAATTGAAAGCTGACATTTTGGAAAACAGCCAGAGCTTTTGAGAACAGTGTGGAGTTTGCATCTACAGGTCTCCTTTATGCTGCGTTTACACATAAGCACGATGCGTTACGAATGCCACCAATCCACATTCGTGGCCAAGGATCACGAATGTGGAATTTGATGATTCGGGGTCGAGGTTTCACGCGCCGCCACAAACTGATGTGACTTGTTACTACGCGTTACGATTAATGGCCCGAATTATTACGCACGGTCACGAATATGCGTCCCGCGCTGCTGCGTGGTGTCCCGCGCTGCTGCGTGGCGTCCCGCGCTGCCACGGGCTGTTACGGGTCACTAGGAATATTCGCGTTCTGTCCAAAATCTGTCAAGAATTGGGCGAAAGTGGAGTGATCTTCTTCCGCCGGGTTGGAGGCGGAGCAGAGGCCGTGCTCTCCCCTGAGTCATTGGGCTCGTCTGGCTCCAACTCCCGAACATCAGGTACGACCCAGGAGGAAGAAAGGTCGGAGGAACAGTTTCAGCCCGAGGAGGTGCCGTCCGTGGCTTGGAGCGCGGATTGGCCGACTTTGTGACACTTTTCCTTGGCATAGCTACTGCAGGTACCAACATTTACTTTGGGCGTAGCGTGGGTTTCTGTCAATGTTGAGCGTGAAAACCGTGATTCTGCTCCACGAATGCTCTCACGCTGAATTACGAAGCGCCACTACTCCTCACGAAAGGACACGCTCCGTTGCGAACTCCACGAACAGAGGGTGAGTCGTGACATTTGTGGAAGATTTTTTGACAGACAAAAACTTTCTCCACGAACGTCACGAATGACGGAAAAATGACATTCGTGACGCATCGTGCTTATGTGTAAACGCAGCATTAGGTTTCGGCGGCACGGTAGCACAGCGGTTAGCGCTCTCGCTTCACAGCTAGAAGGTCCCGGGTTCAATCCCCACCTGGACGGGGCCTTTCTGTGTAGAGTTTGCATGTTCTCCCTGTGTCTGCGTAGGTTTCCCCTACCACCAAAAACATGTACAATAGGCCAGGATGAATGATGTGTGTGAGTGAATGCATGGAGGTGATCAGAGGGTCCGTTGGCGCAGATGTGTGCAGTCGCGACAGTCAGTCTCCCCCAGGGGAAACTGAAGCTACTAATGTAGCTCACCACCAAGTATGGCGTGAATGTAAAATGCTCTCATGTAAAGCGCTTTGTGACCATGTCTGTGAAAGACATAAAGATCTTCTTCAAGGTTCAGCAGCTAAAGTTGCGTTAGCAGCTGCTAAATGCTAACATTGGCAAAATACCCTTATAGAACAGCGGTATGATGTGGGCTGTGTAGTGTCTGCCAGTGGAAAAGCCCTTTTACTTTCACCGGGTATGAAGTTGAAGATTTCCCAGAGCGCCCCCAAAAGTCTAGTCTGCGTTTCGGACAGCGAGATCAGGCCCAATATCTGTCAACAGGTGGTGAGACTCCTTCAGCTTTTTGAATGAACCATCGGCTCAAGAACCATAACAAGAAAAAATGCAAACATATTTTTTTAATATGCAAATAATCACAAAACTCGGATTACGCCACTGTCCATGTTTTACGTGGATGGAGGTGAACAGCACGAACTGGACTCGGGGCCCCTTCTTTCTGTGGGACGGTGCCACTTTTCATTCATGCCGTTCCCCCCCCCCGCACACAACTGTCTGAGCTGTTGTGCGGCCAGACTCCGGTGGCGGAGTGTGAGAGAGGAAGAGACGAGGAAGCGAAACAGGAAGTGGAGCAGGAAGTCCAGGGGGAAACGCTGCTCTATCAAACCGGCCCGATAAACAGGAGCCACAGGAAACGAGGCGCGTTTTTTCCACTATGTCGCACAGAAGCAGCGTTGGAACCTGCAGGACCGAGGGCAGGGTGATGAACTCCTCACATGATCCTTCTACTCTGGACACTAACGCGCTGTCCCGAACAAATAAACACAACAAAGTAGATGTAAAGGGACACTCGGCAGGTGAAAACGCAGATTTTTCATATCTCCATTTTAATGTCCTATTTTAAGACCTACCCACTACAATATCGCACGCCGTATCCATTCACTAAAGTTAACCGTGGCAAAGCTTTCAACTTCCAAAACAATCCCATCGACGTGTCAAAATTTCATCGGAATTTGATTGAAAGATACAACCCACGAAAGCCTGAGGATCTTTTCCCATATACTGCACACATTACAAAACTTTCGATCAAGGTAAATCAGGTTTTTCTTTACACTCTTGCAACATTTCCACTTCAGTAGCTCCTACAGACTCCAAACCTTCCAGTCCTATACCCAACACTTTGACGGTTTCTTCCTAATCCTTCTTAATGATCGGAATTTGGTTAGCGCTCATGCTTCACAGCGGGCGGGGGGGCCTTTCTGTGTGGAGTTTGCATGTGTAGCTTCGTCCCACGTTCCATTTCGTTAGCCACGTAGCATAGTTGCCCAAGTCATTGTGTATGGTTAAAATGGCAATAAGAGAAAAACAATGTGTTTCCTGTAAAACGTATTTTTCCAAAAACGAAACAAAAATGAGTTAGGCAATTATGCTATGTGGCTAACGATTTGCAATCTGTATTCACAACAGTCCAAACCGGCTCAAAATCAGCATGAATTGTCCTAACTAACACAAGCACTTTTTCTCTTTTGCTATTTATCCAAGGTAAAATTTGTACAGTTTCTTTTTCCAGTAATCAGATGCTTTTTCAAAATTAAACAAGGTCCAAAATCACCACAGAGCGAATCTTTGTAAGTAATATATCAACAGTATAAAAGCACATTTAAGCCTGGCTCAATCCATTATTTATGAACATATAGGCAATACTGGCCATTTTTACACATCACATGCCTTATAGTTTATAGGAAAACACAAAATGACAGAAATCTTGCAAACCCTTTCTCTTCATATTTATGCCAGCAGAGGTTTCCCATTGATATCTCTAACTGTATCTTTTCCCCCCATGCACTATCTCTTTAGGATTTAAAAAGAGAGAAGATTTTTGTGTTTAAATCCCACAAAGCGTCACGTCGTCATCAGATTTCCACGTTCCGTAGGTTCGACGGGGCCCCCGGATCTCACGCGTGGGGGATCAATCCATTTGCACACGTGTTTCTGAGCAGATTATTTCACGCCTGCTCCGGCGGCAGATTAAAGCGGCGATGGGGGGGGGGGGGGCCTCTCCCCTCGCTCTGCTTCTCGGGGGGCCCCGGGTACCGGAGCTGGCACGGCGCCCTTTAATGACAGGTGCTGGAGATAAGAGCTCGCCGACAGCTCGAGTGGGAAATGAAAATAAATAAAACATTGATTAACGAGCTGGACGCGGCGGTGGGCGTGGCCTGTTTGTGGGATTAGTCTCTGGAAATACCATGTAATGATACACTCGCTCTGTTTGACACACAAACGCTTCATAATGCAACATATATATTTTTTTTTATTATTCATTTCAAACACATCTTGACCACTATTTTTATTTTATTTTTTTGGTATAAGAGAATGCCAAATATATCTTAAAGAGGGGGTATTATGCTTTTTTCAATCACACAGCACCAGTCTATAGCACACCACAATGATGACGTAACCTTCTGTTGGTCTGGATATGCAGTAAATTAAAATAACTGCCTTGAATAAAATTGCTCTCTCAAAATGGCTGACGTCTTGAAATAGGCCTCTGTCTCTTTAAGAAGCTTTCCGACACGCCCCCTTCAGCACACTACTGTGGCATTGAAACAACAACACTGTGCGGGGAGGGGGCTCTGCTGAGCTGAGGAGCAGTGGTTGGGGGCTCGGCTGGTGACGAAAGGTCCAGAGGCGTCTCCAGGAGGTGGGGGCGTTCCTAGGAGGACTGAGGCATAGCTACACCTAAAATGGCCGCCGTCTACGTTTTTACTGATTACTCAAAAATATGTGAATGAGCCGAGGCAACACTCCAGGCATGTGTTTAATGAGGGAATGACATAATAACATGATGTAAAGCTTGAAAAAGTCGATTTTACATAATACCCCCCCTTTAAACACTTATTTTTTATACAGTTTTATTTGAAAATGGGCTTTTTCGTGAGACCTCTGATCCTGGGGCCGGGGCGACTAAAGCTGGAGACACACTAACAGCGGCGGTTGATATTTTCTTTTTCTTTATTGTGGAGCTGCTTTACGCCCTACATTTTTACACACGGCCTTTGTGCATGGATTTATTTGGACTTTTGACTCACTGTTAAAATCAAAATGTTAACATTCAACAATTGAATTAGTCCTAATCTTTAGGGGGACAGTTACAAAAAGTAACCTTGAAATAAGTGACAATTTCAAGAAATCTGTGCATGGGGCAAGATAGTTTTTATACTTAAAGTAAGAACAACTACAACAGTTTTATTTCAATTAAGATTTTTCACCTAGTTTTGAGTGTGGTGATTTATTTGATCTTAATTTAAATGTAAATATCTTGCCCCTTTCATGCAGAAAAGAAGCGGGTTTGGTTTACCGGGCTAATCCAAAACAGGGTTTAAACTGGAACACAAAACTAAACCGGGTTAACAACTTGGACTAAACAAAGAAACCAGGTCCAGATCGGGCTAATTCTGAGCTGTTGTGTCATGTAGCTGTATGTGGCTAACACAGCTAAAGGCAAGGCAAGGCAAGGCAAGGCAAGGCAAGTTTATTTGTAGAGCACAATTCATACACAAGGCAATTCAAAGTGCTTCACAGTTGCATAAAATTACAAGAAAACAGATCAAATCAATCATTAAAACATCAACATAAAGTTAATCAATTACAGTAAAAGGCAAGAGTGCAGATAAAATACTTTCAGTTTTCATCTGCTCGGGTAAAAAGAGCTGTTTTCAGCCTGGATTTGAACATTGTCAGAGTTGAGGCCTGTCTCACATCCTCATGAAGACTGTTCCAGATTTTAGCTGCATGAAACTGAAACGCAGCCTCACCGTGTTTAGTCCTGACTCTGGGAACCACCAGGAGACCCCTCCCTGAAGTTCTCAGGGCCCGAGATGGTTCATACGGCTCTAACATGTCAGAGATGTACTTTGGTGCTAAACCATGAAACGACTTGTACACGAGCAGAGCTGTTTTAAATTCTATTCTCTGAGTGACAGGAAGCCAGTGCAGAGACCGGAGCACTGGACTAATATGGTGGTATTTCCTGGTTCTTGTCAGGACTCGAGCAGCAGCGTTCTGGATGTTCTGCAGCTGTCTAACAGCTCGTTTAGAAAGGCCAGTGAGCAGCCGTTACAGTAGTCTAACCTGCTGGAGACAAATGCATGGATGAGTGTCTCCAAGTCTGGTTTTGACACTATTCCTCTGATCTTAATGTTTTTCAGATGGTAAAAAGCTGATGATGTTATTGCTTTAATGTGGCTGTTTAAGTTCAGGTCTGAGTCCATGATTACTCCTAGATTTCTAACCTGATTTTTTGGTTTTAGAGAGAGAGACTCAAGGCGACTGATAACACTTTGTCTTTGTGTCTGTGGGCCAAAAACAATGATCTCAGTTTTGTCTGAGTTTAGTTGGAGAAAGTTGTTTTGCATCCACAAACTGATCTGTTCGATGCAGTGACAGAGAGTATCTACAGGCCCATGTTCACCTGCCGTCAGTGACACGTAGATCTGAGTGTCATCTGCGTAGTTATGGTACGACACATTGTTGCTGTTTATTAGCTGACCCAATGGAAGCATGTACAAGTTGAATAAGAGGGGTCCCAAGATTGACCCCTGGGGGACTCCACAGGTCATGGAAATTTTGTCTGAGACACTAAAGCAGGAGAAGCTAATGTCAAAAAACCCGTTTTACTCTCCACAGAGGTCTCTTATTATATCCCACAAAAGTACATTCTTTTGAAAGCTTCCATGAAACATGTTGTCCATGACTGAAATAAAGTCTATCCCTGCCATCTTGGTCTCAACAGCTTCCGTTTCCTCCTGTAGCTTCACAGTGACAGCAGCTAATGCTAATGCTAATGCTAATGCTGCTCTCACAGACACAGAGCAGGAGCATCAGGAGGAGAAGCTGTGTTTCCCGCTTTTTGCAGAGGCAACCAATTGGCATTGGTAAATGGTCTCAACCTATATAGCGCTTTTCCACCTACATTAGGCACTCAAAGCGCTTTACAGCAAGGAACCTCTCACCCATTCATACACCAATGTACGCAGACACTGGGGGCAAGGTGGGTGAAGTGTCTTGCCCAAGGACACAACGACAGCATGCACTTTCAGGAGGTGGGATTCGAACCCCCGACCTTCCGATCACGAGACGACCCACTCTACCATCTGCGCCACCAGCATTCAGCTGGTGGGTGTCACAACCCTTACTTTGGAAGAAGAAGAAGAAGAAGAAGAAGAAGAAGAAGAAGAAGAAGAAGAAGAAGAAGAAGAAGAAGAAGAAGAAGAAGAAGAAGAAGAAAGTGACGGCTTTTGTGATTTACAGCCAGGCTATATCTACTGAATCATTTTGTAAATAGGGGAAGTTTGTCTGTGTGCCCAAAGATTTTGGGCGGGTGCTTGAACTTTCAGTTTTACACAATGATATTTGTCAATAAAGGAAGAATTCTGCACAGGCCGTAATGGCGCGGTGATGGTGGACTCTGGAGGAGCGTCTCTGTGTCTTCCTCTGGCGTGGGTCGTTAGGCTTCATCTGCCGCTAACCGAGTCTCAGCATCTGGTTTCTGAGGCTGATTTAGGAATACTGTTCTCCTCATGATGATAAACAGCTGGTTTTGGAGCCTGTTCCCGACAGGCTGGACTGTCCCGGTACCCTGGTTCTTCACTTGATTGATTTTTAATGTTTATCTTGACAGATGAGACATTATTGTGGCGATTGTGAGGGCCTCAGGGAATTGGAACACAACATTTGAATAACAAGAAGACGCTTACATCTCGTATTTGCGTTTGGATTTGTGATTCAAATGGTAACGTTGTGAACCGTATCCCATAATAGAAGAGCTGTTAGAAGCTGCAGAACATCCATAACGCTGCTGCTCGAGCCCTGACAAGAACTAGGAAATACAACCATACATTAGTCCAGTGCTCCGGCCTCTGCACTGGCTTCCTGTCGACGAATTGTTTTTGCTTAAAAGTTGCCCCATCGTGTCCAATTTACTTCTGACATCGATATTTCCCCTCATTCCCCCGTTTGATAGTTGTCTGCAAATCTTAGAAATGAAATATACAGATTCTTTGTGTTTGTGGCATTAAAAATACAATGGGTTAGTTCTGTTTACGAAATAGATGACTTTGATCTGCACATTCAGATTGTGCCGTCCTTGATCCACTTAATGAAAAACATGAGTGGATTTGTCTTAATCTCTCTGCAAAGTGCCTCAGACCTCTCCTCATCCTTGGATGCAGGACGTCCTGTTTGGTGGCCTCTACTTAAACACAAACACTATAAGACCTGTCCCGCGCTGGTTCTGTCCCCCCTCAGTCTTATCTGCAGCGTCCAGGCTGTGTTTGTTTAGGTTCATGTGTGTAAATCTCAGCTCAGGTGTGAAGCGTGTCTCTGGTTCGGCCTTTTTAGCCTCTCCCTCGCTCCCCTCTGGGTCTGACAGGTGCAGGAGGTTGGATCATGTCTCCCTTTGCACACGGAGGAAGAGCTGAAAATAGCTGCAACAATGAGTAAGGCTTCTGCCTGTCGTTATGTTATTATTTGCGTTCGCAACGTTGCCACAACTGCTTGAGACCGCGTAGACCTCTCTGCGTGGAGAACAAGTTGAAAAAGTCTCCATCTGCATCTCCTCTGCAACTCTCCTCCGGCAAGATTGGCGCTTCAAGGAGAGCTGGAAATCATCATCCGTCATGTGTTTGTGACCTCGCGGTTGGATTACTGCCACCATTTCTTCATGTGTTTGAACAAGAAAGAGCGGCTCGTCTGCAGTCAGTCCAAAACTCAGCCGTGAGACCAGGACAACCAGGAGAGCCCACATTTACATTACACACATTACACCTGCACTGGCTCCCTGCCACTGACGGCAGGTGAACAGGGGCCTGTAGATACTCTCTGTCACTGATACAGGTGAACATGGGCCTGTAGGTACTCTCTGTCACTGATACAGGTGAACATGGGCCTGTAGATACTCTCTGTCACTGATACAGGTGAACATGGGCCTGTAGATACTCTCTGTCACTGATACAGGTGAACATGGGCCTGTAGGTACTCTCTGTCACTGATACAGGTGAACATGGGCCTGTAGATACTCTCTGTCACTGATACAGGTGAACATGGGCCTGTAGATACTCTCTGTCACTGATACAGGTGAACACGGGCCTGTAGATACTCTCTGCCACTGATACAGGTGAACATGGGCCTGTAGATACTCTCTGTCACTGATACAGGTGAACATGGGCCTGTAGATACTCTCTGTCACTGATACAGGTGAACATGGGCCTGTAGATACTCTCTACCACTGATACAGGTGAACATGGGCCTGTAGATACTCTCTGTCACTGATACAGGTAAACATGGGCCTGTAGATACTCTCTGCCACTGATACAGGTGAACAGGGGCCTGTAGATACTCTCTGTCACTGATACAGGTGAACATGGGCCTGTAGATACTCTGTCACTGATACAGGTGAACATGGGCCTGTAGATACTCTCTGTCACTGATACAGGTGAACATGGGCCTGTAGATACTCTCTGTCACTGATACAGGTGAACACGGGTCTGTAGATACTCTCTGACACTGATACAGGTGAACATGGGCCTGTAGATACTCTGTCACTGATACAGGTGAACATGGGCCTGTAGATACTCTGTCACTGATACAGGTGAACATGGGCCCGTAGATACTCTCTGTCACTGATACAGGTGAACAGGGGCCTGTAGATACTCTCTGTCACTGATACAGGTGAACATGGGCCTGTATGTACTCTCTGTCACTGATACAGGTGAACATGGGCCTGTAGATACTCTGTCACTGATACAGGTGAACACGGGCCTGTAGATACTCTCTGTCACTGATACAGGTGAACATGGGCCTGTAGATACTCTCTGTCACTGATACAGGTGAACAGGGGCCTGTAGATACTCTCTGTCACTGATACAGGTGAACATGGGCCTGTAGATACTCTGTCACTGATACAGGTGAACAGGGGCCTGTAGATACTCTCTGTCACTGATACAGGTGAACATGGGCCTGTATGTACTCTCTGTCACTGATACAGGTGAACATGGGCCTGTAGATACTCTCTGTCACTGATACAGGTGAACATGGGTCTGTAGATACTCTCTGTCACTGCATCGAACAGATCAGTTTGTGGATGCAAAACAACTTTCTCCAACTAAACTCAGACAAAACTGAGATCATTGTTTTTGTCCCACAGACACAAAGACAAAGTGTTATCAGTCGCCTCGAGTCTCTCTCTCTAAAACCAAAACATCAGGTTAGAAATCTAGGAGTAATCATGGACTCAGACCTGAACTTAAACAGCCACATCAAAGCAATGACATCATCAGCTTTTTACCATCTGAAAAACATTAAGATCAGAGGAATAGTGTCAAAACCAGACTTAGAGACACTCATCCATGCGTTTGTCTCCAGCAGGTTAGACGACTGTAACGGCTGCTCACTGGCCTTTCTAAACGAGCTGTTGATGTTTTAATGATTGATTTGATCTGTTTTCTTGTAACTTTATGCAACTGTGAAAGCACTTTGAATTGCCTTGTGTATGAATTGTGCTCTACAAATAAACTTGCCTTGCCTTGCATACTTTCAGATTGAGCTGTTTTTGACCCGATCGTTTTTGGGACGCTGCTTCCTGTTCATCGGCCTC
The DNA here is from genome assembly GCA_021464625.1 of Proterorhinus semilunaris. Classification (NCBI taxonomy): domain Eukaryota; kingdom Metazoa; phylum Chordata; class Actinopteri; order Gobiiformes; family Gobiidae; genus Proterorhinus; species Proterorhinus semilunaris. Next base: position 29,290,208 of record CM038359.1, read on the forward strand.
TTCCTGACGGCAGATGACCCCCGACATCGATGCCCTTGTTCAGGCACAACTTCAGGTGTGAAGCCCAGACGTCACCTTTCACCCCATGAACCCACACAGTATTTCAACCTAAAGAGACGGAAACCGAAGTTAAATCAACGTTTGAGAGAAAATTACAAGAGACTTTGGACTCTGAAGGGAAAAGTGTAGATTTGTTTGTGAATGTCGGGCCTTTTCAATGGGTTTTGTGAATGTTCTACTTAAGTGCCTCCAATGGGAACGTCCCCGAGCCACATATTTCTCTGTCTGGAGTCTGGAGAAGCTCATTTAAATGTATTACACCGTGTAAACAGTTTGTGTCAGCGAATGCCATTGATAATCCCTGGAGATCCGCGTGAATCAAAAGGCTTTTTCACGGCCGTTAAAGCAACTAAACCTTTGTGCCATTCGTCAACAGCACTCTGACGCACTGCCAGGGCCCGATAGCGTAACTTGAATATATTTACAGGAAAAAGTTAGTTTACATCTCCTCATTTGTTTGTACTTTGTTTGGTGTTTAGTATAAACTTTGGATTCCATGAGGGCAATGGGAAAATGTGTTCCACTCGACTCGCTCTGACTGAGAACAAGTCGGGACCGGAGTCCTGGATGTCCACACCAGACCGAGGAAGAGGGACCGTATTTGGTCTTTACACTTTGTTGGTTGGAAAATGGAACGTTGGTCTCAAACGGCTGAAACGAGAATATCCAGTTGTTTCACGTCCTGGTCATTCAAGCGAACCCGCTCTCACCCCATCCCATCCCCTTTCTCTTGCTCTGCGCAGGACCTCACGGGGAGCTTTTTGCTGCTAAGAACAGCCACTGGGGGAGACTCGAAGATGAATCGAAGATGAATCAAAGCTGCGCAAGTGCCTCAAAATACAGCTACATGTCTGCCTTTGATAAGAGAACGAGATCATAACCTTGTGAAAAGCTCTAATATGTTAAACTTATTCCAAATCCAGGAGCAGCAAAACCGTCTATTTGATGAGCAAAGTCAGAGGTTAAAGACGTGAAGATCCATGTTGGGTTAATTTTGAAGAGAAACGAGAATAATCCGATGGCTTCGTCATCTCGACTGTTACGGTGGAAAGGATTCTGGCTTATGTGGCACTGGGACGCCTTCGGTCCAGAACGGTCAGGCAAGAATACATTGAAATTGGGATCATACTGAACGAGGACTTTTTGGTTCTGAATACAATGAGACGAGTTCAGTACGGACACTACGTTTCGTATATTACTCCAAAAAAAGTGTCTCCAATTATTGCTTATGTCAAACATGTGCTGTATCCTCACGGTCGAAATGACGTCGCCGTTTTTCTTGAGGGTAGGGGCAAACACCAACGCAACAGCGACTTCACTCAAATCCTCAAAGTCTCTGAATTATCAGTGCAACCGTCCTCAAATTGCAAACCGAGACCAAACCAATACAATTTGGCTCCACCCAGGCCAATATTCAAGTCATATTCTGACGTCTTTTGACTGATTCATTTTCTTTTATAAAATAAAAAAAATGCGCCGGTACGTGTTCAGGAATATTTAGGTGTTGTCAAGATCAGCTTAGTTAGAAATGTTGGGTCGATAGTAATTTTACTGCAATGTTTGCTGCCTTTATTTTACATTCAATTACACTGTGGTTTGGTTACTGTCCCTGAGATTTCGGATTATAGTGTCTACTAGGAGTGTGACAATATATCAAATATACCGATATATCGCGATATTTTGCGGAACGGTACGATACCGATACTTTTTATTCCGATATTGATACTTTTGATGGCGTCATGCATATTAATGAGGCAGCAGTGCTCCGCTGTGTTCACAGTCAATAGAGGCCAATAATGATCAGAATTCAGTCAGACCAGCAGGGGGCAGCGCTACAGTTTTAAGCACTTGGACCAAACACTGTCACACAAATAAATTACTTTTAATGACAGTTTTTATAATTATAAAGAAGATTAATTTGGGGCTGATTTATTACTTTTTAAATAGGACTGTGGTTTCTTGTTTATTTAATTGTAAATGAAGTCACTGACGGATCTATAGTGTGGGATCATTCATAAAAGTGGTACAAAGCACATGAAAAGAAATGTAAATGATGAATAATATGTAGTATGTTAAAATAAAGGTTAAAAGTAGCATGCTTTTTTCTTATCGTGATGTATCGTAGATTATTTTCATGCAATATATCGATTATCGCAGTGTCGGCGTATCGTGAGATAATCGTTATCGTAAGCGAATCGTGAGCTCCCCAGAGGCTCCCACCCCTACTGTCTACTGCAGTCTCACTGAGCTGCTGCCTGATGCCCCCCCCCTTAAGGGAGACTCAATATTCCCAGATGTCCCACCACAAGGATAAAATACTAGATTTAGAAAAACGGATGAAATCCAGTAAATGTTATCAGTGTTCACTTTATGGCGGGGGTCCTAAAACCTTTTTCTATGGGGGCCACATTATCGTTCCTGACTGGGATGGGGGTCCGGGCCGGGTTGGCTATAACATAGAATTGTTTGACCCAGACCAAAAGGCTTCAACACAGAAAGGTGTTGAAAAACTTGCAGCCGCCGCCCGTGTACGAAGAACGAACCTGCTGTTTACACAAAATAAAGAACTCTACAAACGTATACTCATCCATGAATGATAATCAGCGCATCTCTAGCTTTAAAGTCGTTTTTTATTTGAGAACAAGCCGACTTATATTTTTGGTTTTACGGTTAGATAGAGTTACGCTGGGTTTGTGGAGTGGAAAGTAAACGATCCGATCACACGCGCTGGCGGCGATACTTTTGTTGGCCTTTTCCCGATGTGTATGAGCTCATTAAAAAAAGCAGTACAAGAGAAGTCCTGCTAAAGTTTGGACTTCAGTGACGTGTGGAGTCTGTATCCCTGTCTGTGCGAGGCTGCAGCAGCAGACGGGGCAGGAAGCTTTAAAAGTGTGGACACAGATTAATATAAGCCATACAATAGCAATTAAAACAAAAAATCTAATGTTCCTTTTCATTTCTTTCTTGATCATAGTTGTTGTTTTGTGCAGGGAGTGCTCAAAAGGCTAATGTAACGAGCCATGAATGAAAATTTCAGCACATTTTGTCTGAAATAAAAAAAAATTAAGAGCCATTTGGGAGCCAAAAGAGGGAACTACAGTATAATGAGCGCAGTAAAGTGAAGATATCACTGCGCGGATGCCGAATTACTCCTGTTATTATTACGCCTTACAATATAGTTCCCCTTTTTATCCGCTTAGAAAATAATCCTTTATAGTGTAACACTTCACGTCACCATATTTAAATAGGGAAAACGTGGAAGAGTTTGGTAGCTTCTATCTTCACCTCGTTTGGAGCTATAGAGGAGAAGAGAGAGGCTAAACGCTAACGGCTAAATGCTAACGCCGTCTGTGCTGTATTTACGTGACTGAAGGCACACGTGGAGACCAGACAGGTACAGATGAACTCGTCACAGCTCAGGTAAGAACATCTCTCAGTGTGTAAAGACGGCGGCCTGTTCCTTTAAGCATGTGTTTGTCGACGAGTGTTATTTCGAAATGAAAAACAATCTTTCAAACTGCATTAAACCCGCGCACGCTCTTTGTGTCTCCGGACAAAACGGCCCGACCGCCAAACAACCCGTTACCTGCGCCGCCTTTTGTGCGGAGCCACTGTGCAAATTTACCTCCGCTTTACGCGAGCAGCCGATGCGCCTCATCCCCGCGGCCGCTGAAAGCTCTCGGGCCGTAACTCACCATTGTGCTTTTGCATTAAAGCCCCGCGAGTAACACTACACCGCGCTCGTACGGCCGTCGGCGCTTTTAGCCGCCCCCGTGAACCCGGGCCGTTTGCTCCAAAGCGCCGTAAATCCAGAGCGGAGCGCGGGTAAACAATGGTATCAGAGAGCAGCACCGGTGGTTTCTGGCAGCGCGTCAGCCCCGCGTCTGCGAAACTGGAGAAAAGTCTCCATTGATTGACGTTTATGGGCGAGCATTGTTTGCGCGGGGACCTTTACGAACGGAAAAAGAGAGATTTCAGACTGTGGGGTCAGAGTGTTTCAGAAGCAGAAGTTGACCTGACGTGCCTCACAGACGGGGATTGATTAAAGAGTGTGATAGAGGCCCCGTGAAAGGAGAGGTTTTGAGCCTTTTTGTGGAGAACGTGTTAGTTTTACTAGTTTGAAAGATAAACATCATTCTACGGCATTTCCATAGAGGCTCAAATGTAGATAAAGTTCTTTTAGCCATGTTATTTGTCAATTTTGAAACCTTGCACTTGAACAGTAGGTGGCGCTGTGCAGACGTAGTCACATTTCTCCCTCAAGAGACAAAATAATAGATAAATCCTTGATCCTTAAAGGAACAGGCCACTGTTTATACATACTGAGATATGTTCATACCTGAGCTTACACGTAACTGTCTGGTCTTTATGCTAACGTTGTTAGCATTTTGCTTCTCAAAGCATGTTCGTAGCTCGTCGAAGTGCTCCTAAGGTGTTATTATGTCTTACAATACAGGATCCCTTTTTATCCGCTTAGAAAATCGACATGTTTAAATGTATTCAAGGAACTGTATTTAAACAGGGAAAACGTGAAACAGCTCGGTCGCTTCTAACTTCACCCCCGTTTGGAGCCATAGGAATATGCTGGGAGACGCTAAACGCTAACAACGTCTTTGGTCTTTTAGCGTGACTGAGCGCATCAACTCGTCTGAGCTCAGGTAAGAACATACCTCAGTGTGGAAAAACGGCCGGTTCCTTTAAGGTGAGATTATGAGCTAGTTTTCTCCCATAACGTCTTGGAGTTTTCCATGAAATTATTACAACATCGTAGTGGACCTTTGTTTTTTTTCCAGGTATATTATTTGCAAATAGTGACATGTTTGGTATCAACGTTTTTCAGAGTTTTTTTTTAAACATCTAATTCCTCGTTTTGAACTCCAGAATATATGATATTATATGTATAATATATGATTTCCTCAGACAGACGTCCCCTTGCTGCGTGACCTCACCTCTCCTCGAGTCTGTGCAGCGTTCCTGAAAAGTGTGGACTGCGTACGGCGGGTATAGAGTTAGCAATGACATCACGCATAGTTCCGGCCGCCATTTTGAATACCGAAGTATAATGATGCAGTACTACAACATGTAACAATATCTCTACTCAGGATGAAAACTAAAGACAACTGATTGACATTATAATGTCCTCGTAATCATTGCTCAAGAAGATAACAGTTAAAACACGGCCCCAGAGACGCACGTTTATGTTTATGTGATACAATCAGCAAATGTGGCTCAGACGTAGCAGCTCCGCCTGTCGAGCTACAGCAGGATTTACTAAAGATCTGCTTCACTCAGACTAAATCTAATTTGTAACTTTTTTAATATAAGAATGGGGTAGGAGTTTATAAGATTTTCTCTTCATCCTACTCCCGTTCTTCTTTTCATGGAATGTATTATTGTTCTGTTTGCTGGATTGTTGTTTTGTGTTGCATTAGCATGAAAATAGAATAAATAAAAAAGTATAAAATGAAATGAACACATCAAAGAGGAAACAGAAAACGTTTCTCTGTGATTTTTACAATTTGTCATGTCAACGGAGTCTCAGTCTGAGTCAGTGTTTAAGCTGATCGAGACGTTAGCATGCTACCGGTTAGCATTTAGCTTCAACCATTGACAGTTGATTCAATCAACTGTTAATGGCTTCAACACGATAAACACATGTGTGGCTCACGTCTATGAACAGTAACAGCTCAGCTCTGACCTCACATGTTGTAACAAGGCTGGATGTTTGGAGTGTGGTTCAGGGCTTTCCTTTGGAGAGGTCAGAGCTGAGCTGTTGAAGCTAAATGCTAACCGGTAGCATGCTAACATCTTGAGCAGCTTAAACATTGACTCACTGGTTTCACCACATAAACGTGCGACTCTGGGGCCGTGTTTTTATTGTTATCTTCATGAGCAATAATAATAATAATGCATCGGTTTATATAACGCTTGTTTTGACACTCAAAGACGCTTTACATTATTCGTTCACTCCATACTTGGTGGTAGTAAGCTACTATTGTAGCCACAGCTGCCCTGGAGTAGACTGACAGAAGCGAGGCAGCCAGTCTGCGCCATCGGCCCCTCCGACCACCAACCACTCGCTAGGCTTCCCGGTGTTACCAAACGGTCTCCCATCCAAGTACCGACCAGGCCCTTCCTGCTTAGCTTCAGAGATCTGACGGGATTGGGCAGAGCATGGCCAATGATTTCGAGTACATTCAAATGCCACTGTCAATCTGTTGATATTACATGTGTACTTCGGTATTCCAAATGGCCGCCATAACAACAAAAGTCACATGACTGAAAGGCATGTATAAAGACAACTTTGCTGCAGAAAGGTTCGTACATAGAGTATTGTCCTGATTTTGTCCGTGAGCTTTATTGATGAGTCCTCACGGGTATCTCTTAAATCTGTAGAGCTCCTTCTAAAAACTTAAATAAAGACTTTTGAAAGACTTTGGGACTTTGCCACTGAAAATACGTCAATAACAAGCACCTCATTGACATCCAGGTCTTTTCCTGAGGTATTTTACAAAAGCCTGGAGCTGTCGGCCGCACACTCGCTGAATCACACAAACCACTGACTGCTATTGAAAACTAAGTCTCCGGCTGCCGCGCACTTCCCCAGCGCGGCTGCTTGCGTGCCAGTATCACATCTCGTCTGACGGCAGCTGATTAGCCTGATTAGTTTACAAAGAGCGGGGAAGGGCGACAATGGCGAAGGGAGCGCGGGAGTGAGCCGCGCTGAGGAGCGGGAGGTGCCACCGAGACGAGGAAGACAAAAAGTCACCTGCACGAATCTGACTAAAAACATTTGTATTTATGTATTTTAATATTGCGATTCCATTTGTGGTCTTAACATTTTATATAAATGTTTTATTTTTTATGCAATTGAGCTTTGAGCTGCATATTCTGCAAACTTCTAAAACTGCTGTTCAACATCATGGGACTGAGTTACATTTCCACGTCATGCAGCAAAAACATACAAATCTGCAGGAGGCATGTTTTGGAGTTGTCAGAAAAACAACCTTGGTTTTAACTTATTTTAATTTATTGGTTTATTTGGTCGGGACAGTGCATGTTAATGAACATACATGGGTCTCATGCATGTAAACAAGCCACACCGGATTGTAGCCTTGGGCTAATTTGCGTCCGTCTTCTCATTCATCTCATTCATCCTGCCCTATTAATAATAATAATAATGCATCGGTTTTATATAGCGCTTTTTTGGACACTCAAAGACGCTTTACATTATTCGTTCACTCCATACTTGGTGGTAGTAAGCTACTATTGTAGCCACAGCTGCCCCGGTGTAGACTGACGGAAGCAAGGCAGCCAGTCTGCGCCATCGGCCCCTCCGACCACCAACCACTCGCTAGGCTTCCCGGTGTTACCAAACGGTCTCCCATCCAAGTACCGACCAGGCCCTTCCTGCTTAGCTTCCAAGGTCTGACCGGATTGGGCATAGCAAAGGCGGTATGGCCTATTGTACATGTTTTTAGTGGTAGGGGAAACCAGAGTACCCGGAGGAAACCTACGCAGACACGGGGAGAACATGCAGACAGAAAGGTCCTGTCCAGGTGGGAATCGAACCCCGGACCTTCTAGCTGTGAAGCACGAGCGCTAACCGCTGTGCTACCGTGCCGTGTAAAGGTAGTTTTGTAACAAAATCCGTATTTTCCAGAACAACGACTCTCCCCAGTGAAGTGGATGCTTTAAACACACTCGTGCCCCTGTGTCACCGGTAATGGAGACATGTTTACATTTACGACGTTACGCGCGTGGACAGGTGGTAAACGAGTCCAGATAAGTAGTGAGCGGACAGATTTTATTTTGAAGTCACTATTTGGCTCGTGTTTTTCCGTCATCTTGATCCGCGGGGATCCGGCAAAATTTAACTTTTTGTGGACTCTTTCCGTTGCCGCCGGATGGCCTCGGGAGCCGGACTCGGACTTCGCGGAGGTGGAAAAAATTGTTCATGTGGCGGGAGGTGTGGGTCTGGATGGACCGTACCCTCTCCTGAGAGGAGAGGGGTGAATAGTCCGTGTCCAGGGTGAGAAGGGTCAGCTGTGATCCGACCCACACGCCTCCGGGTCCTGGAGAGACGGAAGCCTATATGCATTCTGATATTTAGGAGGCAACATGTATTTTTAGTGTAAAAAATAAATAAATAGCAGGATTCAAAAGCACAGTAATTATTATTGGTCCTTACTGAAATTTTATCCAGGATCCCTGCCATACTGGTATCCTTTAACGTATCCTTGCAATGTCAAAAGATGGTAAATGGTCTCAACTTATAAAGCGCTTTTCCACCTACATTAGGCACTCAAAGCGCTTTACAGCAAGGAACCTCTCACCCATTCATACACCAATATACGCAGACACTGGATCCAGTGTTGTGTTCATTTTGCACCAAGATCTTGTATTGTCCTGACAAGAAACAGGAAATACGACCATATTAGTCCGGTGCTCCGGTCTCTGCACTGGCTTCCTGTCACTCAGAGAATAGAATTTAAAACAGCTCTGCTTGTGTACAAGTCTCTTCATGGTTTAGCACCAAAGTCCATCTCTGACATGTTAGAGCCGTATGAACCATCTCGGGCCCTGAGAACTTCAGGGAGGGGTCTCCTGGTGGTTCCAAGAGTCAGGACTAAACACGCTGAGGCTGCGTTTCAGTTTCATGCAGCTAAAATCTGGAACAGTCTTCATGAGGATGTGAGACAGGCCTCAACTCTGACAATGTTCAAATCCAGGCTGAAAACAGCTCTTTTTACCCGAGCAGATGAAAACTGAAAGTATTTTATCTGCACTCTTGCCTTTTACTGTCATTGATTAATTTTTATGTTGATGTTTTAATGATTGATTTGATCTGTTTTCTTGTAACTTTATACAACTGTGAAGCACTTTGGATTGCCTTGTGTATGAATTGTGCTCTACAGATAAACTTGCCTTGCCTATTGATGATGGGACATTGTGACCACTGTGCAAAGCCTTCTCCAGCACATCCCAAAGATTGCCAATGGGGTTAAGATAGAGATTAGGTTTATTAAACCCCAGAAAGAAGGAGGTGAGAGAGAGTGTGTTTATATGAATGGCGAGACAGGTTATTCGTAGCGTTGTTGACAGTGACTTAGCAACAACAGGGAAATGCGGCCATCAGAGTCAGGACCCCCCCCCCCCCCTCTCTCTCTCTCATCATTAGGCCTTATAGTCCACTACCAAGAGCCTGGGAGCGGAATCGCGCCTGTATTTTTCCATGTGAATTTGGAGGGTCGGCGAAGGGTGTGACGCCACGCCATTGTTCCCGCTGCGAGGCCAGTTCCTGTGCAGCGCAAAAAAACAGCCACTTTCTCACAGCATTTTCCTTCCTCCGCTGCGGCTCCAAACAATCCCAGAGCGCCCCAAACAGCGCAGCGACGCGGGTGTCAGAGGACGGGAGTGCTCAAATACGACGGTAACGGGACATTGGTGCGACAGAAAAACACAGAATCCAAACTTTCCTGCAGCCATGGGGGTCTTATCTGCATTTGTTTTCCCTGATCTGATAGACTTTTACACGCAGCACACGTTTCCCTGAAAGCTGCACACTATTTTCTCTATGGGACACAAAGCACTGGATTAAAAAGTACACAATAGTAAAAACGTAACTGTTCAATCAATGGGTTTGCTCGTGACTCTGCCGTTTCAAGTAGAAATGATAATATACATGATTAGAGTATTGAGGGTGTACTTTAAAGGAACTATACCTGATTTGTTTTCAAGTAGTGGAACTAATTTGGCTTTTGTTGACATTTGTGGGGCTATAGGGCCTTTAAATGCCAACGCACACCGGGACGCTTTGACGTGCGGCAAAAAAATCCGTCTCCATTATACCGACTTTTTACCCTTCTGCAGTGACACAGACGGGACTCTGGCCCGGGACAGAGGCAGACCGCCATAAACTAGTTTGGAGGGATGAGAGGAGCATTTTAAGTCCAGATTTAGTTTCGTTTATTTGAGCAGCAAACCCTCTGCTCAAAAGGAGTGGGCCAACGCAAGAGCTTATAAGCCCCGCCCCCAAAATCAATACAATTAAAATCATCATTTCACAAAAACATAGTGGAACAACAAAGGAAACAACGGCAAAACAAAATAGACCCTACACACCCGCAGCATCCGAACATACCCCAAAATGCAATACTGATTACATAACAACTAATTACGAAACAACTATGATAAAGCAACATACTTACAAACTATTTACAAAGAACTATAATTACAAAACACTGTTGGAAGTGTTCGTACATCAACAGAAAGAAGCACAATGACAACAACGGTTACCAGGCCTGACATTGTTAGCATTACCAAAAGTCACTAGTTTTATGTTAAAAAGACAGATTAATAAACATATTATACTCCATGAATATTATTATGTGCATTTATTATGTAAGCCCTGCACAGTGTAGTGCGTTAAAAAGCCAGGAGTAGAGGGCAGTAGCTCCTCATCAACAAACCCCATACGCAGCTGCCCTAACTAGCTGATTTTGTAGATAATGTTCCTATGCTGTGTGGTGCATTAAAAGACGAGGATTACGAGCCCGTTGGGAGGGTCCCTGTCAACAGATCCATAGCTCGCCTACCCTAATTCTCTATTTGCAATTTTGAGCAATAGAATGACAACAACATTCTTCCTGAATTTTTAAAAAGCAGATTGAAGACTCATCTTTTCAAACTGGCTTTTAATACTGAATTATGTCTAGGATGCAATAATTTTGTGTTGTTAAATTGCGGTGGTTCTATACAAATATCGATTGGAGACTGAGAAAGCATCGTCAGGGCTCATGCTTCAGTCTGAGAGGGAGGGCATTCACCAAACTCCCCGCCGTGGCTCTACCCATGGGGAAATACCAATCCTCTCGTCGAGCTCTGCTGTTGTGAGCGACCGTTTTGCTTTGGGACACAGCAATGTAGCGCATGAGAAGTCTAACTTTCAGGACTCTCTTTCGGGACCGCCCAAATCCACGCCCTCCTCAGGTGTGCCCTGGTCGTCTGAAAATCGCACAGTAATTCTGCGCTTGGGGTCAAATGATCGGAGCCTTTTGAACCCGGAGACAGTCCCATCCCGAGTGTCAGTCCGGGTTAATATTAAATCTCGACGGGTTGACATGTTGGCGTGAACTTTGCTCGCGAGTCCTTGGAGTATCTCCCCAACTGGAACAATGACTTGGTCTGTATCTTCCAAGCGATGGTTCTGCAATCACCCGTCGCCCCGTCTTTTCAATGACTATTATTAGTGAAGCGTGGACGTCGTGGTCTGAATCCTGGCGTCCTGCAAAATGACTTGATGCTGTGCCCTCTGAGAGGTTTTGAAGTGTTCCGGTCGATGATTGATGGTTTTTGTTAGGTGCTCTGGTGTCCTTTCATTTTGGCCTGTGTCCGAAACTGTATTGAACGTCGTTATCGGCAGATGTTTCCTCATCAGTCTCGGCCAAGAAGAGTTTTTGAAGGACGCAGCTATGCAATGGTGGTCTCGTAAACTCTGTGGAGTGTAAGCGGAGTGTACCAATGAGTGGGGAATAAGAAGGCAACGCTGCTGATGACTGTGGTTGAAAGTGCCGGGTGATGAAATCATTCTATTCTAGTTTATTTGTTTATTTGAGCAGTACACATTCGGCTCAAAAGGAGTGGGCTGAAGCTTATGAGCGCCCACCCTGAAATTCAGTGCAATAAAAAAGTACATTTCACACAATGGTACAGAAGGAACAAAACAAGACCTCATCCAAAGAGAATTTGATGCATTTCAAGCAGCTACATTAGCACAGGCCAACTTACAAAACAATATTTGAACTGTTTATATAATTATGTGAAAAAACAGAAGGTAGGAGTGCTGCTTGGAACTGTTTTACTTATCTTATTTCTTGTTAAACGATGGTGCTCTTTGGTAAAGGGCTAAGTCCATAGGCAACAAAGGAACTCATCTATGAAATATAAAAAGCCTTTATTTATTCTAAGCCATGTGATTTAATAAAGGCTTTTTATATTTCATAGATGAGTGCCTTGGCCATTTTTTTCCTTTTGTTGTTTATATAATTAATTGAAACGAAGCTCAACTACAACAACGCTCTCGTTTCATGTACGATGTCTAGTAGAAAGCGAGTAAAAGAATGCGATCATTATATATATATATTACTTTCAGATTGTTACCCGTGCCAAACATCACCGTTATAAAGGCACATTAATACATATTATACTCCGAGATCTTACCATCCTCAGTATAATTTTAATTTGGGGTTTTATTATTATTATTAGTATTTTCTACCTGTCTTTGTGCTCCCATTTCCCCCACCAACCTAAAACATGTGCAATAAAATCCTCCCGCTAGAGATTTACCTGTGACGATAAAGGACGAGTCCATTTCCAAACCCTCCAAAACGCTCATGAAATTGACATAACCGTCTGAATGCAGAAACCGCTCTCCTTTGGGTGTTGCGAGAAAAATACCCTTCCAACAAACTCCCCGCTTTCTGGGCTCGGCCCGTTTAACTCCCGGCATTTCTCCTTATTTTAGCCGCAGCCCACGAAACGACGCATCCTTATCCTGTCATCGCCACAGCTGCAATTAGCCGACGGCAAACCGACTAAGAGATGCCGCCTGACCGTCTTTCCAACGCTCGTGACCAGCCGCCTCCCATGATTTAAGCCGTGGCGACGTGCGGCATTTTCAGTGGAGCCAAGAAAATGTCTCGCCCGTTCTTCTGCCGTTTTTACAACTCCTCCAAATCCGTGCAGCAGTGTGTGTGAGTGGGAAACGGGACGACATGATGGGACACACCTTTGACATCGACTCCTCGAGGCCAAAACAATTCAGACAACTCCAAATATGTGTGGAGAGGTGGGGATGGACTTAACGCGGACGTGTCATGCATGAAAGCAGACCTTAAAAAAAAAAAACTAAGGATTGATATTTAACAATTTAATTTGAACAAATAACTGTCTTTATAACTGAATTGGGAAAACTTAATGATGCTAATCTGGTTTTTAAAATTTTACGTGGTTTGGCTCCTCCACCACTTTCCAATTTTATAAGTCTGAGCAGGAGCCGAACTAGATCTGCCACCTCAAATAACCTGTTAGTCCCCCTCAGGAAAAGTGCCTTCAGCCAGTCGGCCTTTTCAGTGAGAGCAGTCCAGCACTGGAACACTGTCCCCTCTCACATACGCAATGTCGATACACTAAGGCAGGGGTGTCAAACGTACAGCCCGTGGGCCAGAACCGGCCCGCCAGTGGGTTCAGTCCGGCCCACGGGATAAATATGCATTATTAAAGAAGAATAAACTTCATTTTCTTTAAAATTTGCAGTTCTTATATTGTCCGCTAGGGGCGCTGTGTTTAAGACAGTTCTATCGCGTTACCTGCTTTTTCTGTTGACTCTGGCGCCCTCTTCAGTGAAATGTCTTTGTCAAAAAAGAGAAAAGTGGACAAAGAGTGTCGGATTTTTCAAGAAAAATGGACCTCTTCCTATATGTATACAGTGATCCTTGTTGAATGTTTTTACATTATTTTATCGATTGATATAATTGATAAATGTTGACATCTCTTTTGCAAGAAAAAAAAAAGACTGTTGAAAAGAGGACCATTCACTCTAATGAATACTATGTAGCACTTTGAGAAACTTGTAAAGTGTAAGCTGTAATGTTTTATTTTCCTGTTTACATTATATGTGGCCCACGACCCAAAATGACACCCCTGCACTAAGGTCTTTTAAAAATAAGTTAAAATCTTGGTTACTTGAGAATCAAACTTGTGCACATCAATGTTAATGTATTTTATTTTTGCTGCTTTTGTGCTGATGCCGTTGTAATATAATTCTGTGTGTGTGTAGTTGTCTATGGTGTAGTGTTTGTGCCGAATTTTAACATAGGCTTTGTGTGAGATTATACTAATGAATTGTTTTATCATTTTTAGGTTGTTATTGTTATATTGTTGGCCATCTACATCTTGCCCAGGGACTACAGTTGAAAATTAGCTTTGGAGCTAACACTGGCGCATTTACAGTGATGTTAATTAATGTGCATTGTCCCTGTTTAAATAAACTAATAAAAAAAAAAAGGATAGGACAGTGGCTCTAAAACAAAGGCAGTCCCGCTTATGACAGCAGCTTCCCTCTCTCTTGGTACAGTTTTTGCATTTGCAGTTTTTGTGTTCCACATTGTTGCACTGGATACTTTTGCACATCTTGGCTGTGTTTTTGTGAGGCTCAGTGGATTTTTTTTACTACAGAGAGTATTAGCCATGAAGGACCCAACATTGTTTAGCTTCTTCTTCTGAAACACTGATGAGGCACCAAGAGCCCCCCACACCCGCAGCCCAGTGTAGGCGTCACAAGAGTTGCAACAGGAAACGAAAAATGGGGCAAACGAGGAGGCATCCGGGCGAGACTCACAGCTAAGCCACGCAAATCTTCAGTCGCTGCTATTGTTTTGACTAATTTATTCACTGGAGAAAAAGACGGATTCTATTCTTCTGCTACGCTCTTCCATTTGAATCTAGTTTTAGTCGTAGAATATTCCATTTTAGTTCAGATTTAGTCAAATAATTCTTTCCAATCTAAGTCTAGTTTTAGTCGACTAAAACTGAGATTGATTTAGTGAACTTTACATGTATGTTTTAAAATGATATCTAATCAGAGTCCTCTACTTCATGGAGATTCTCCCACCTAAACAAAGCACAGAGCTGTTCCTTTGGCGGTGCATTGGAATGCTCTTTCAAAATGTCAGTGGAAGTTTAGAAATTTTTGTCTCTTTTCTTTGGATTTACTAATATTTTAGTTGACAAAAATATCTGGACATTTAACTTAGTTTTAGTCTAATTTTAATCAACAATTACGACGAAATATTTGAGTCAGCAAAATCAACGTGGGTTCTATCAGTAACACTGTGTCACTGAGATATAATCTTCTCTCTGACAGCCTACAGCTTGGGTAACTCGATGGCCCGCCCTGGATCGATTAAAAATACTGTGAGAGCCAGAAACGAGTCGGGGCATCTGCAAACTGTTCACGCTCGAACAACCTTTGACTTTCACGGCTTGGAACCGGGAGGAAAGGGGTCGTACGGCAACAGATTTTCAACCCTATTTACAACAACACATCCTACTCCTGTCATCGCGAAAGCTTTAATCAGCCGTGACCAACCGCCATCAAAGAAGCCGTCTCTCCATCCCGAATCCAGCCACGTCTCATGATTAAACCCACGCAGTATTTTTTCCGCGAAGCCAAAGAGACGTCTCGCCTCGGTCGAGGTCAGGCAGATTCTTGGGTTCTCTCCTCGGGGCCGGGCTACATAATCAGCTCCAAATGTCCCCCCCCCCCCCCCCCCCCCTCCACTGCGTTTCTGTGTATTTTATTAGGGGACGAAGTTGAGTTCGGATACGTGCTTCCCTTGGCGATGACTCACAGCGGTGCGTTCCCTCCGCTGACCCCTTCCATCGTCGTATCCTGTACGTTTGAATACCTCGCGCTTCACGGAGAAGTCTTGGATGTATGTAGAGGGCGAACAGGAAGAGTGATCAGATTGTTCCTTTAAACGTGACAGATTTGGAGGCTATTTTGGTGTTCGATTTCCCGTAAAAGCCAAATTTAATCCAAAGGAGGTGGTGGGTCAGATGGGAAACCACGATGTGGGGCAACCTGTCGGGAAGTGTCATGGCTCGAATTCTCGACTACCAAGAAGTGAATCAAACTGAAAGATGGACAATAGAGTAATGCTTAAGGTAAGACAGGAAGAACTTTAATAACCCTCAAAGGGGAAACTTGTCTTGGGGACAGTTCATACTGATTTTACATGTCAGATCATCCAACAGAAAGTGTCACATCTCACTTTATCTATCTTTTCAAAAGCTCCAAAACAGCAATTTGTCGACTGCTCTGACAAATTAAAAAAATTATGTAAATAAAACACATTCTATTGAGAAGTGCTGCAGAAGTTGGGGAAAAAAATAGTTCTTGAAAGGTACATTTCTTTTGATATTTATGTACAAAGCATGGAATCACTGAATCTGTTAAAATGACTGGTATCTGGTTGTTTTTAATCATAATTACATCTTTTTAGGCTTTTTTATGGCTTATTCAACACATTTCTTTGAGGATTATATTTTGGATTATATTTTACAAGTCTAAGGCCCTGTCCCAATTCAAAACCCTAGCCCTAGATTTGAGCCCTTCCCCTAGATTTTGCGCGTTCCCGCAGAGGGGTAGGGTGTCCCAATACTTTAGGGGAGCAAGAGTAAGTGGCTATCTCCCCTTGAAAAGGCCCCTCCGCAGCCAGTCCGCTCAGGAGCAGAATTACTCCTGGTATTATTACGCCTTATACAATATAGTTCCCCTTTTTATCCGCTTAGAAAATCCACATTGTTTAATTTTGTGTAATTATACTTTATAGTGTAACACGTAACCATATTTAAATAGGGAAAACGTTGAAGAGTTTGGTAGCTTCTATCTTCACCTCATTTGGAGCTATAGAGGAGAAGAGAGAGATGCTAAATGCTAACGGCTAAATGCTAACGCCGTCTGTGCTGTGTTTACGTGACTGAAGGCACACGTGGAGACCAGACAGGTACAGATGAACTCGTCTAAGCTCAGATAAGAACATATCTCAGTGTGGAAAAACGGTGGCCTATTCCTTTAACAATAGACTGGATGCAAACTATACGATCTGAGTGTGTAGGCCGTCTTGTTTTTAGACACAATGGTAGTTAGCAGCTAAGTTGAGCCAAGTGCCAAAATTAAACAAAAGAACATACCTGAAACATCCCGACCGTCACAAACATACGCGTCTGATGTTTCGTATATTTCTTCTCCGTTGATTTATCAAACGTAGATAAATCACACAACAGGCAGGAGCTACGCCGGAACCGGCATTTTCACACGTGAATGAAAATAGCATTTCTTGTTATTGTAGTTTATGTGTATAAACAACTGTGTATTACCGCTATCGACTAGACCGGGGTGAAATCAGACACGTCAATGTTGTGGAGGGAACTCAGAGCGAGTGAGAGAAACATGACTGAGCCTAAGTCGTCTTTGGGTCCTCCCTGGGTGATCGTGGGTTCGACGCCAAACCAATTAAGACCCACTGTCTTGGACAACTCTCAACAGCATTGTAGAACAATAGGGCGAGTCAATAGGGTAGTCTCGGTGAAAACAAAAAGGTTCAATTTCTGTTGAGTCTCCAAGAGGTGTCCGAGAGGTCAACATGGTCTCAAACAACTGTGGCAACATCACAAACACTATTTGTTGTCCTCAACCTGTGAGACGTTTCTGTGATGTCCCTGTAATGTGTCCGAGACCTGTTTGATACCAAGGAGATCCCAAAGAGTCGTATGAAGTCTCTTTGAGATCTCCTTGGTATCCGACAGGTCCCCGAGACATTGCAGGTCCGTCACAGAAACATATTGCAGGTTGAGGACAACAAATAGTATTGCTTGCTTGAGAGCGCATAGACCTCGTTAAGTCTCAGGTCAGAGACCATACGGACACTTTTTCAAGTCTCCAAGCAGTCTCCGCTTAAATTGAGCCGATTTGTTTTCATCGAGACTACTTGGAGACTTGCCTTACCTCCAGGGGACGTCTCAGAGACATCTCTGTGACCGATGGCAACTCGAGTCTCCAACTAGTCTCCAGGCCGGTGAGATATGCCCTTAAGGTATGCTTTATGGTATAAAGTATTTAGTTTTAATATACAAAAGGGTTATATCTAATGGTGTGTTTGGCTCCTGCTACTTGTCCAGAATGGAAACTGAAACAACAACTTGCATCTCGAATTTCCTGCCTGTTTTCGAATCTTGTCTGTGTGCGTGCCCTGTCCTCCGTCCTCCTTAGCCTCCTGCCCCCCTCTCTCCTGTCCCGTCTGAGGATGCATCATGGATACATCTGGTAACGGGACGCAGCGGAGGGGGCGATGAGACGACGGGGCCCAATATAGTTAGCACGTGTGACTCAGTGTGCGTAAAAGAGGAAGCACCTGTCCGGCTCTCATCAGGTGGCTTCCTGGCTCGCTTCCTGGTTCGCGTCACATGTTGCTCCCCGAAGTGGGGCCGGATTGGTCGAATCAAAGCCACGCCCCCCGTTTCCTCTCAGTCTCGTTCATTGATCTTCAGAGTGTCGTTGGGTCGCAAGGTTTTACAACTTCCATAAAGCACATGTCTGCAACCTGTGATTGTTTTTACGAATTGTGCGATAATAGAGTAGAACGGGAAACAGCGCAGTAGTAACAACAATTGTCTTGCGGGACCTCACAAGAATTGCTGACTTGATCGAGCAGCAAATATCTTGAAAAATCAACAATATGACAGATGTATAGAGAAGGCCGCCAGTGAAAGGTTAAATATGTTCTTTTGGATAGTTGCCCCAACTTTAGACCATCTGCAGCAGCAAGGGACCACTCAAAAAAACTCTGGGAGGAAAATAAACCTTGAAGAGAACCACACTGAAGGAGAGGTCCATATTCTCTAACCTGGCAAGAGTCAGATTGACATTACCAGTGCCAATAACATTTGCACTGACATCAATCTGGGGCTGAACAGTTCGGAGATCAAGAACTCTGCAAATTCATTCCATGTTTAGTTTTGAAATAAGTTATGTGTTGTTTCTGCCCAAGGCCTTTAGTCTCCCTCCTTTTTGTATTAGTTTTGTGTGTGTGGCTGATTTCCTCTTTCCCTCTTGTGTTTGTGTCATGTGTTGCAGCATACCTTGTATTTTTTTTATCCTCGCTGCATTGTTAATCAGTATCTTTTTTGGTTTGGTTACGAATGGTAATGGCAGGAGCGGCTCAAGATGGAATCTCGTGTGTTTATAAACTCACTAAACCGCGGGAATTCAGCTTGCTGGCAAGGTAAGATATTTTCATCAAGGGACAAAATCTCTATCCCAGAAGCGACCATCAAAGTAAAGATTCACACCCGCTCCTCTGGGACAATTCAATGTCACGGAAGAAAGCAAAGTCCACCATGTCTTTCCTCTACTCCTCCCAACATGGACCAGCGGCTCTACTCTGAGCTCTTCATCATCTCTACGGCAGCAAACCAAAAGAGGAAACTCATTTCAACGGCTTATATCGAGGAACTTGTCTTTGCAGCCATGACCCCAAAGCTCCTGACAGTAGGTGAGAGTAATATCAAGGACTTATGGCTAAAACAGGTGAAGGCAAAGTCAGGCCTTGGGCTAAATCCGCACAAATCAAGCATTTAGCAAAATCTAAGTTTATGAAGTATAATTACACCCAAGAGTGATTAAAAAAATATTGAAATATCACCTAAAATCCCCCTTTTCAGGCTATACAAAGCTTCTCTACAAAGTGATCACTCCGTTTGGACAAACACTGAGATGCTTGGCCATTCACAGCACAGAAGAGACTCCATTACCATTCTTCCCAAGCCACATTTCCCCAACGCAGAGAACAATGGCCTCAGATGTGGAGGTGTTGATTTCCGTCCCAGCCACTTCACACACAGACCGATCGTTTTGATGGACGAGAGCTGGAGTGAGCTCTGGGACAACTTCCATTTTTTCCTCACTCAAATGCGTCTGCACAACTGGTGCAGCTCCATAACTGGGGCTTTATCGCTCTCTCGTTGTTGTAAAAATGCACAGGGCACGGGTTAAACCGTTTTCTTCGCTTTTGTAAGACCCTCCATTACACCCGAGGCACGATAATATGGGAATTCATAGACAAGTGTCGTGGGTTAGGGATTTATGGTTTGGAGAGGAGAAAAATTGTCAAATCCTTTTGCCAATTAGCCTGGGAAGCCAAATACTCCTGCTTCCTGTTTCTGTTCAAAAGCAGGACCGTCTGGAACTCTGCAAACAGCCAATCGTATCTCGAAAACGTTTTCTATCGATAAACGTTAAAACAGTTGAAGATTCCACGGACAACACTGCTCAGAGTCAGCAGTGACGTGACCACAGTATGACAATGTAACAACACTAACACTAGGGGCAGAAATAACACTGACACTGGACCTATCCACATGAAACGAAAACTGACATCTTTTCTAAGGTCGCACGACTGTCCCAAAGGTGTCCAAAAGTGGAGATGATATTCAAGATGATGTGCTCGATATTGGTCAAATGAAAGGTCTTTTGAGCCATAAGACGAATGTGGCAGGTTTGAGAATCCGGTTACTTCCAAAGAAGGATCATGGAAAACATTTGGACATTTTCTATTTGAAGATTTCTTTCCAAAACCATGTCTCTTCCGTTGAGTTGTATCGATCCCTGCTCTGAGTGAAGTGAGGTCAGCAGTTTCACAATATGGGAGCTCTGACTGCAAAGGCCCGGCCTCCTCTGGGGACGAGGCTAGTTGGAAGATGTTGATTAGAGGCCCCCCCCGGGTCATAGGGTGTGAGCATGTCCTGGATGTACGGCGGGGCGAGGCCTTTCAGGGCTGGCTTTAAAGCTCATGTGTAACATTTTTAAATGAATTCTGAATGTTACCGGCAGCCGGTGCAGGGAGGCTAAGATTGGAGTCTGTTAGTACTAAGACCAGAGTAGAGGGCATTACAGTAATCTAATCCAGTGAAGATGAGGGCATGCATTACCTTTTCCAGATCTGTACGGGAAAGGGAATTCTTAATTTTTGCAATATTTCAGATTTGTATACAACATGATTGAACTACTTCTGATTCATTCAACTGTAGAACATTTTGAGACATCCAGCTCTCAATGTCAGAGAAACCGTTAGAAACAGGAGAGAGGGAGTCTTGGTCAGTGAGGGGAGATACAGTCGGGTGTCATCTGCGTACATAATATTATGAATTTGGATGTTATGTTCCTGAATGATTTGTCCTAGTGGGAGCATGTGAATTGAATGGAAGGGGAAATAGAGTTAACAAGGTAGAAAAGACAGACTGCACAGTTCATTTGGTCCAAACCGATGCTTCAGTCCCACCTTCTCCCCTCTCACCCCGGAGCGGACAAGACACTCCTGCTACTTGCCACGCAGAAAGTTTATGCGCAACCTTTCTGACTCTCTTTCCTTTCTACCTTAAATCAAGAAAGAACACGATGATCCACGTCCGCTGCCAAGTAAAGCGAATCAATATCTCCCCAAACAAGTTACGACCTGGACTCCTCCTGCTCGCTATTTTTTTTACAATCCGTCTTCCCCATTTTCTCACAATCGTTTTGATCTTTTCCCAGCAAAAATTGGACCTAAAAATTTACTCAAATCTGAAGGGACATGAAAACCTCGTATCATTTGAATTCACCGCCAAACGAACACGTCTAGTCCTTCAGTTCATGTGGGAGAAGCTTCATGACGGATAACATTGAATATGTTTTAATAATGTAAAGTTGACTAAGTTCATTCATTCGTTCACTGAGCAGCTGGCTTTGTGCAATCTTCGTTCACAAAAAGACTCACAAAGCAAACGACAAACCCTCCTCCAGATAATAAAGTCATTTATGGATAGCGCTAACGAAATGGTCTCCCCTTCGGCCGCCTTGTACTTTGTCAACTTCATGCAATGGCTTTAACAATTTCAAGGCAGAAAAACCTGTACGCTCACATCAATATAGTTCAAGCCAAGTTTTTGTCTCAGTTTTGTTCTTTTGGGACAATAAACTAAACACGTATTGCTTTAACTCAGTGGTTATCAATTGGTAGGTCATAGAGCCATTTCCAGAGGGGCGTGAGGGAGCGTTTATTTCAATATATCAACAAAAGTGGTATAGAAACCCCGGAATCTGTTATAATGACTATTACTGTGTTGCTGCAAAAATGTGATTTGAAAGATTACGCAAATTCACCAAATGTCATATGTCTCCAATGTCAAGACACCAACAAACAGCTGCAAAAACTAGAACATAAAAAAATGACTTGATGTGTAATATTACTAGAAGGGTTATGACATTTCTTGAATCTACTTGGAACAACACAGCAATCTAAATTAAGTGTTTGCCAGACAGAACATTATTGCAAATCTCAAAGGGGCTGCTTGATGTCCCTTGTGTCAACGTCGCAGACCAAATGAAAATACCTTTTTTTGTCGAGTCACTTGCTTTGTCTTTTCCTCCGGGGAGTTGTAGCTGTCCGTCAAATGAAATGGACCCACAGGAGCGTCGTCCTCATCAATGCACCTTAATTCAATGATGGCTTAAGAAAGCGATTGAAGGCTTATGTGGTGAACTCTCCTCGTCGGACTAAAGGAGACGGTGGATCTATATCTGGGCAGTGGGGAGTGTTTTCCAACAGGCCTTATTGTTGGCTGTCAAATGTATTGATTAAGTGATCACTTTGTCTAACTACAGTTTACGAGTGAAGCCGTACATGCAGTGCACAGCTGTCCTGGGGTAGAATGAGGGAAGCGAGGCAACTGCATTCACAAAGGCTTCCCATGGCGTTCCCAAACGGTCTCCCATCCGAGTGCCAACCAGGCCCTTTCCCTGCTTAGCTTCTATCTATCGATCTCACAGGATCAGGCGGTATGACCTTGCCATTATTTTCCAAGAATTTTAGATTTAATGCAGTTTATCCGAGCATAGACACCCTCGCCTTTATTATTTCTCTGTCATTTCTTGTCTTTTGTAACTCCCGTCATTGACCAAGAAAACCTCCACTTCTCGCCACTTAATTTGAAAGCAGCCATTTTCACTTTTCTCGCCGTCAACAATGGTGACTGATACTTGCTATTCTTCCAGTAAATTGACCTGCTTAGTCGTTTATCCATTATTCTCAGCAGGTGCTAGAGAAACTGCTCCCTCCCCCACTGCCACGAGTCAAACTAATGAGGCTAAGTGACTCGGGGTGATCTTTCGGACAATTTCCTCTAAATGACTAACGGGTCGGTGCCATTTGTTTGGTAAATGACTGGCCTCCTAATGGCCTCGCAGCGTTCGCGCACCTCCCCCTAAGGTTTGAAGCAACGAGAGGAAGTTGACAAATGTGTCTTTCATGAAGCAGAATAGACTTTCAAGCTTTTAACCTCGTTACGATGCTGTATCTTGATCAAAAACATACCAGCAATGGTGTTTTGATTCTTCTACATACTTAAAACGTCTTACACACTTACAGTGGGCTGCAAAGGTATCCGCCCCTTCAACTTTTTGACATTTGCCACGCTATGGACTATAAACATAAGGAGATTGAGTCGAAATTTTATGTTTAAGACACTCACTAAGTTGAAATGTATACATAATTGCCTTCAGAAGTTTCCTGATTATTTCTAAATGATCACATGATAAGGCCAATGACTAAATATAGTCTACCTGTGTGTAATCTATTGTCAGTTCAAAATACAGTTGATCTGTGATGGTCTCAGAGGTCCGTTAAGAGACTATCGGGGAGCAGACAGCATCATGGAGTCCAAAAACACACCAGACAGGTCCGGGATAACGTTATTGAGCAGTATAAAGCTGGGTTAGGTTATAAAAAGATTTCCAAAGCTTTGAACATCTTTGAACAACACTGACCAGAGCCGTTACCAAGAAGCCTATGATGACCCCGGATGAACTGCAGAGAGCTACAGCTCAGGTGGGGGAAACTGCACGCAGAACAACTATTACTCGGCACTGCACAAATCCGGCCTTTATGGAAGAGTCACTAGAAGAATCCAGAAAACCATAAGAAGTCTTGTTTGCTGTTTGCTATACGCCACATGGGGGATACAGTAAACATGTGGAAGAAGGTGCTTTGGTCAGATGAGACCAACATTGCTTCTTCTAGCTGGTGGAGCTTGGACCATCTTCTGCTCTATACAGAATCAGGTCGCTGAAGCTGCTGAGCAGGAACTCCCAGACTTCCCTACACACACTTCCACCTGCTTACAAGATGAGAGGAAAACTGAGCACTGCAATGATTCAGCGGAGGTTAATAGACTTTACACAGAGAAGCTCCACCTCATGACATCAGCAGGTGAAGGATTTTGAGCTTTTGAGAAGATGACAGAATCAATACGACACGGAGGGACCTGATTTGTAACACGGCTCATAAAAGCCGATTTAACCCAGAGGAATCACAGTATAACACAATTACAGCGAGCTTCACGGGGCTTACGTGGAAACTCAAAGCCAGATGCTGCATGTGACTTTGTGCATGTGAACGTGAAGGTCTCCTGATTATGGGAGGGCTCGAGTTCCCAGGGTCCTGCGCTACCTCCAGGCCAAAGCGCGAGCCGACAGAGTGACATTCTCCAGAAGAGCCCTGCCCAGCTCCGTACTCTCCAGCCCCGCGCGGCCCCTCGGCGTCTGGGCAAGGCCAGCCGTCAATTAGCCCCAACTCGTCCAGGCTCACGTCCCTCACATGAAGTCACAGGGCCCATTAAAAGCCATGAGGCTGAAACACAGTGAAACAAGCTGTCAACGTTGACATGGAAAGTGAATATTCCAAGTGATGATTTTTTGGATACGAATATTCTTTGGTCGGAGTAGGTCCCACAAATTGAATTACTTTTTAATAAACTGGATTTATGAGTTACATGTGATGTATTTTTGAGAACTTACTTTTGACAAAACAAAGTCTACAGTGATTTGTCATTTGTACCAGTAGGCCCCAACGGTTCTTAATGGTCTGGAAAATGTATATGTGTAATGTTTTTTGAAGAGGCTGGTAAAGCGGATCTAAGGCCGTCTGACGAATGCCACACCGAGGCTTTGGGGAATCTCCCAGCAAAGAGGTCACTGGAATACAAGCTGAGGCCTAAATCCAACCAGGAAGACTGTATTTCCTCATCCATTGCTTCGTCCTGTCACTGCCAGCTTCTCTAAAAGTCGTCGTCTTTGCTAAGGGCCAGGTCGGGAGGCAGCAGTCAGACTCGATAATTTATGCTTTTGGTTCTTCTGCTTGTCCCATTGGCATTACCTTAGATTAACTCAAACCAACTCAAATTCAGCATAAAGTACCTTAATTAAAGCCATTTTAAGGCATTTATCTAATTATGTATCATATTATCTAAAGATGTGCCCATATCTCAGCAGCGTTATTCATCCATATTAATCTTACTTTGAGCTCTTCCCGGGTGACCAGGCTTTTCTCTAAAGGGCCTATCGCACCGGAGAGAGTTGCGGAGACGTTGCGACTGAGCGCATACAAAGGGCCTATCTCATTTATCTGTAGAGACTAGTTGGAGACTCGAGTTGCCGCTGGTCAAGGAGATGTCTCCGATATGTCCCCTGGAGATAAGGCGAGTCTCCAGGTAGTCTCCTAGAGGTCTCTGCGAAGTCTCAAGGAGTGGTGGCAACGTTGGGAACACTATTTGTTGTCCTCAACCTGTGATGTTTCTGTGACGTCCCTGCAATGTCTCTGAGACTCTGCTGAAATCGAACCAGCTCGTTTTCACCGAGACTACTTGGAGACTTGCCTCATCTCCGGGAGACGTTTCGGAGACATCTCCGTGACCAGTGGCGACTCGAGTCTCCAGGCCGGTGAGATGGGCTCTCAAGCCAGAATTTCTCAAACATTTTTACCGACAAATTGCCCTGCAAATACCCCAGGACCACAACTGTACAAAGATATTGCTTTTTATATCAATTTAAGGCAGAACAAACAACATGTATTCAAACCATTTATTCATATAGTTGACTAGATTTGACACATTTTAAGCTGTTTTACACCGGACATCATACATAAATCGTTGGCATTTTTATTCCATCTAGAAATCATCTTTGGAGTCTCCATCTCACTCCCCCGCTCTCCTCATTGAAAAGTCATACCTCAACCATGGCTCACTGCAAATACGACACACCATAAATAAAATCCACTTTCCAAAGGAATCACAGTTGCTTCAGAGCTTTGAATGGCCTTTTATCAAATCTATCCATTGTCTCCGTGGACGTCGGTCTCGCCCCGCGGCTGCGTTCAGATCACATCATGGACAGAGATAAGAAAAGCCTCCAAACATGATGGCACAAGCGCCACGGCGGAGAGGGCCGGGCCATGAGCCACACTCCCCTGACAGGAGCGTACGAGTGCCCCCCCCCCCCCGTGATTTACGACCCGCCTGACAGACACAACGCTGACGTCGTCTCATGTTGGACGCCACCGCGCAGGTCTGGACTCGAGAGAAGATGCTATGGTTTTCCTCGCTCCTTCATGCTCATGTACAGCTCTGTCTGATGGTAAAGCAACACCGTGAAATGCACAATAGGACATACAGTAGCAGGTGAGAGTCAGAATCTCTTTTGCTGGGGAGTTATGGCCCCTATTGTGCATATTTTTAGTGGAGGGGAAACTGGACCACCTCAAGGAAGCCTACGCGGATACGGAAGATTCTGTCGAGAGTGGTTCCTTTAGTGAAGCAGGTCATCTTATAACTGGAAAGTTGGCAGTTTGAATTCCCCGTTCCCATAGTTGCACGGCTGTCATTGTGTCGTCGGGCAAGACATTTCATCCACCTTGTCTCCATACACTGGTGTATGAATGAGAGTGTGAACGGGTGGTTGTTCCTTGATGGAAAAGCGCTATGAGTGGTAAAGCGCTGCATAAATTGAGACCATTCACCGTTAACGAAAAATGTTGCCCAGACTAAAGAGATGTCGGACTAAAGCAGGGGTCGGCAAGTTGGCTTGGCTTCGGGACAATATTTTTTTACGCCGATAGATGGCGGGCCAGCCCGTCAATTGATAAAAAATACATTTATTCATGCATGGATATTCAATACTAGATAACCTCAAACTACAAATTTTTTTGCTTAAAAATAAAATATTGTTTGAAACAATACTGTCCCCGAGTCTGTCGGATGTTCGTGGGTTACACAGCACTAGCAAAACATAAAGTTAGCATCACAAACATGTTGCTTTCCAAAGGACTAAAAAGAAAAGTGGACGGTGAAAACAGGAGTTTCAGGGAGGAAAGGCGACAAACATATGGTTTTATCCTACCGGGATATGTGAACGCCAAACCTCTGCCTCATCTGCAACGAGGTCATCTCCGTTTGCAAAGAGTACAATATTCGGCGACGTCCCGAAACGAAACATGGGTCCTTCAGTGCGTCCTTTCCACTTCAATCTGAGTCAATGCGTC
The DNA here is from genome assembly GCA_021464625.1 of Proterorhinus semilunaris. NCBI lineage: Eukaryota > Metazoa > Chordata > Actinopteri > Gobiiformes > Gobiidae > Proterorhinus > Proterorhinus semilunaris. The sequence goes on from CM038359.1 coordinate 29,317,240, forward strand.
TCAAAGTCAATGCTCTTTATGACAGTTATATCCGGAGCAGCAGGGTCCTAGCTCGAGGCCTGACCACACAGGAAAAGGTATCCAGTGCCTCGCTTAAAGCGTCCTGGATTTTGACCCGGTGTTACGCCGAAAACTGCATGACTGCCGAAAAATGCACCCCCTCTTACCGCGCACAGATGAAACAACGACAGGAAGGTTTCTAGGACTGTCTCTTAACAATTACAGCCCATTTGTGTGTATTTATTTATGTAAGACTGACTAACCATAGCTCATTTAACCAGAAGAGATCGTTTTTTTAAATGTCTTTAAAAGTCAGGGATATTTTTTGGTTGAGCGTGTGATATGAGGAGTGTGGCGTGAGAGCGTGTGAAGGCACTAAAATGCATGTCTGAGGTAAAGTATGAGGATCGGGACAAACCACAAAGTTAGACAGTGGAATGGTGCTAAACACAACCAATTAACAGGGGCAAAACATTTGCGGATAAAGAACAATTAAGTCTTGTTAGGCTTTTTTTTCTTTTTTCTTTTTTCTATCCTCTGGCGGGCCAAAAAATATTGGCAACGGGCCAAAATTGTCCCCCGGGCCGGACGTTGCTGACCACTGGACTAATGGGTTGTCGGACTAATGGGTTGTCGGACTAATGGGCCGACCCCATAGTACATACCCCAGATAGTGCTTTATCTTTATTATGGATCCCATTAACATCCACAAATCCATTATGTAAACAAAGGTTTCATCATTTTCAAGTTTATTTACAGTAACAGCTTGTATGCTATCTTGTATTGTGTCTTTTTATGTTTACATTATATTACCAAACAGCTCGCTGATGATCGAAAAGTCTTTGAGAGGCATTTGACACCTACATATTCACAGATTCCTCCTTCTGAAAAGCTGAAGAGGCACCAAGAGCACACCCCCACACCTGCAGCACAGTGGAGGCAGCATGAGAGGCGCTACAGGAAACAAAAAAAGGACAAACAAGGAGCTATCCGGGCAAGACTCACAGCTAAGCCACACAAGCTGAGAGGAGATGGCAGATGCGGAGGGAGCTGCGCAGGAGGAAGGAGTACGAGGTGGAGGAGCTGACCAGTGTGGCACACCACTCTCTGAAACAGGGACACACCCAGGAGGCCTTGCGCCATTTCAGAGGAGCATTGAAGGCAGGACTCCAGTTTCCCCAACATCCACAATGGCGGCGGCTCAGGACTAACCCTACATCTGAGCTGCGCAATTGTACAATGACAAATAAAGCCCTTTCTTACATACATACAGTACATCATTTAAGTTTAAGTTATGCGACGGGCACAGTGGCTGAGTGGCTCATCTCAACGCAAATAGCTCTTAGTTTTGAACCAGTTCGCTCTGACCAAAGCTGGGTTCGACTAAGCCCTAATTTCTCCATTCTCCAACAGGCATCATCAGCGACCCAAATGTTGCCCCTTATCGCGATATCGCCCTCATAAACTGCCTGCTGCATTGTCGTCCTTATCGTCCCAACGCCATGCCCCTGACACAAACAGCCCGGGCCACAATGGGGTTTCAAATGTGGAAACAAATGCCCTTTATTTGTTAGCTCAGCGTCGTCTATACATCGGTGCATCCTGGCAGCAGTGGGAGAACTTGTTGAAGGTTCACAGTTGAAATATGCTTATTGCACCTGGACGGAGCTGGGTTGCCAAATAGCTCAATTTTGTCAAAGATGTCTGCCTTCCCAAAGCCCCAAAGATGGCGTTTAATTGTTTTCTGTGCTCTTTGGATCAAACTCTCACACCTATTCCTATTAAATTATCCCCTTTTTAATGGACTTCCTGATCTTTTCTCCAAACGTTTATTTCCCCACTCTCACGCGGCTTGGTCATCTCCTGTTTTAACCATTAGCTTTGAACGGATAATCCATGGGCAAACTCGCACAATGGGAGGCCGCGGAGAGCTTTCCCAGCCATTAAAGCCATATAAGAGAACGGGAACCCACACACGGACAGGGCGGTCGCGGGCAGCGCAGGTGGACGCGTTGTGTGAACTCACAAAGCTGCCGTCTGGAAGCCATAAGGCCCCGGCGCTAAATTGGATACGGTCGCTTAATGGCAGGAGTTAAGAAGTCGAGAGGCAGGTGGGAAAACGGAGACAGGTCGGTGATCAAACGGGACGAGAAAGAGCAAGAAAAGGTCAGCGCGAGTAGGTTTCCTGGGGGCTACACGACCCGGAAACAGGGTTGCATTTTTTGTGTGCAAGTGGTTGAGTCATGTACTGAATATCACATTTGAAAATACAATAGGAATAAATGTAAATACAATGTGCCCCTCCTGGAACAGCCACCCTAACGTGGTGGAGGGGTTTGAGCACCCGAATGATCCTGGAGCTCTGTTGTCGGGGGCTTCGTGTCCCTGGTAGGGTCTCCCATGGCAAACAGGTCCTAGGTGACGGGTCAGACAAAGAGCGGTTCAGAAGCTCCTTATGAGAGACCAACAGGCCCGGTTAGAACCATGAGGCCGTCCTTCTGTGGACCCCCCACCTGCAGGAGGAGCCATAGGGGCTGGTGCAGCTCCAACAGCTGCCCCCACGACCCGGCAACGGACAAGTGGAAGAAAATGGATGGATGGATGGACAATGTGCTTGAATTATAAGGGGCAGCTTTTGGCCCAATCTCAATTCTCACCCGTAGCTCATCCTCAATAAGCACTTTACCAACATTCCTAAAGTTATAGGACTCCTCCCTCTGGATTTATTTCACCGTATGACACAATAAGGCGTACTGAGTAACATTTCGAGGTGAGCCGCTTGCAGCATCTTTGAGGGATTACTCCGATAACAAAAATATTACCCGTCCCGTAGATTTGGACAATCTGTTTTAGTCCAAAGCAATAGGCGACGTAACGCGATAAGTCTCTCGCTGATGAATGAACTAGGCGACATTTTCCTCGTCTCGAATCGCAATCAAATCCAGATTTTTTTTTATGGGATTGACAGTGAAACCAAGTCAAAAATCAGAAAGGCACTTTATTCGGCATCTCATATGAAATAGTGCTTGAAGTGAACTTTACCCTCATGTGCAAGTTCAATTCCCCTACGCATTGTTCTCTTAACTGTTGGAAACGTTACTTCTTTCCCTATAAATAAAAGAAATTAGCCTCAGAAATGGCTGCGAGGTAGCAATAGATCTATGTCTCCGATCACAAAAAAATCAATAAAAAAATCCCAAAGTCAATATAATACAGACAAATATCTGTAATAGATGAATAGATCATTTCTGAATAATGGTCTCCCAGCCCGGAGCTTAGGGCCGCGCGCTCTTGGCAGTCGGGCTGATGAGTGGTTTCATGCTCGGCCTCTTCGACGTAGACCTGGGCCGAAAGTCGTGAGGAGTGATCTTTTAAAATCACATCCGAACGGACAAGTGACTCATCCTCTGGCCCGTCTCCCTGCGGGGTTTCGTGTTGCACTTTTATTATAAACCGAAGCTGCATTTGCCTAAAGAACCACCCACGTACGATAGGTGTGTGCTTTAGACGTCGCCCGCTGCCAGAAATCTCAAGAACTACCAAAAGACGAATAGTTGCTAACGTAGACAGGGCTATTTCCTTCTGTTGTTGCCTGTCCGTTGCTCGCAGATTCATAAGGAACGGGAACTGGTGTGATTAACATTTGTTCTCCTCATATATGTTTACGTCTGAACCAGGGTTGCCAAGTCTCAGCTAAACCGGCCCAAAAATATCTGTAAAACTGCCCAAAACCCGCAGACATACGGCACAGCTGGAGTACGTATATGGCCGAAACCCCTATAACCGCCCAATTCACCTGGCAACACAGGCCTCCGATCTCCAACCTCTGTCCTATGGGAAACACAGGAGTAACCCCTTTATACTAGTCAGGGTCTATACAGGTAACAGAAAGTCAAGTTCTTAGGCTATTTTAAGAGAAGATGAGACGAGCCTGTGTTGATCTCACATTGGAGAAGTTCCATCAGCTCTCAAGAAACGCTCAGGGAGTGCAAAATAATCAGGAAAGTGTGTGTCAAAGAAGAACAGGATAATGTGCATCTCGTACAGGCGCTCGTCATATTAGTAGAATATCATGAAAAGCTAATATATGATATAGACTCATTACATGCAAAGTGATATATGTTCTAATGTTGATGATTATGGCTTACAGTCCAGTAATATTCAAATTTTATGAGATTAAATAATAATAATCAAAATGATAACAAATAAAGGCCATACATAATGTAATGAGTCTGTCATATATTAGTTTCACAGTTGAAGTTAAATAACAGAGGTGAATGCACGTTTTCATTATATTCGAATTATATGACGAGCACCTGTACAATGTATCAATAATAATAATAATAATAATACACTTGTATTGCACTTTACAAGCCAAGTTTCTCAAAGCACAACACTGTAGTCGTGATTCATTCAGTCCATGGTAAGCTACTGTTGTTGCCACAGCTGCCCCTGACGGAAGCGAGGCTGCCAGTCTGTGCCATCGGCCCCTCTGAGCACCACTCACTCACTCACTCACTACATTCATTCTGGCCTATCGTAGTCTACCGTATTTTCCGGACTATAAGTCGCACTTTTTTTTCCTAGTTTGGCTTGGGGTGTGACTTATACTCAGGTGCGACTTATATATCAAAATATAAAATCCCCCAGTGTTTGTTATTTTCACACTGGCAGCCGCTAGAGGGCGCTCTAGGCTTTGTGTACCAGCATCTGCTACTGAAGATTTAAAAACGGTCATCGAGCAGCAGAAAGAAACTTGTGAGGGACTGGCGAAAAGCGGAGGTTGCTCCTACGGCAATGAAGAACACAAAACAAGCTAATAGCGAGCTAAGAGCTAGGTGGCCACAGCTGGAGGAACGAGTTCGCATCCTTGACTCTCCGTGCCAAAATTCATGTCAAAATCGTGGTGAAAATTGCACAGTGTAAACCCAGTTTAAATCTAAATCTAGTGGCATCGCTCAACTATCCTGAGCTGTAAAGTTCAACGAAATGCAAAAAACAATCTGGTCCAACGCACATTCATGTCCAATTTGTTTTTTGAATATCGACATTTCCCCTCTCCCCTTTGTTTGAAAGAGTATTTCCGAATCTTAAGAAAAGAAATATCCACAAATGTATTTCTCCGGCGGCACTAAAACGATAGCATTTGTACTTTTTTATGTTTGGGTTGTTCTGATGCTGTTCCGAAGAAAGCCACAAACGCAATATTCTGTATCAATTTTACTCTTAAAAGGGATGGACTCCTTTCCTGCCCCACAACTAGATAAGGTCAAGTATCTTCTTCGAGAAATGCTCTCATTCCAATCGACGTACGGCCTGTTTTCAATCGACCGCGAACTTAAAAAAAAAAAAACTGAGAAAAAGCCTCGTGCGTCTCCGTCTCTTACACAATGACCGCACGATGAACTCCCTTCTGCACTATTTTGATGTTTTATAGAAGGATTTTTCAGTATCCAACTCCAAACCTGATATATTCGAAAATATAAACATGACGAAAAACATAAATCAACGGCAAAATTATAATGTTTACATGCAGTATAATTTGAAACTTCAAATTCAAAATCCCCTTTGGAGTAGTCTCTGTATCTATCCCAACAAACTAAACCTATATGTTTAAACAGAGGTGATTGAATATTTGACCATCAAAAGTACCGATACCACTGGACACGAAGAAATGAAATCAAGGGCTTTCACTTTGATTTTATGCCTGGCTCTGTTATTCAGATTTTGTTGCCACAGATATAATAATCTAATACAGAGTTATTGGGTCTTGAGATCGTTCATGAGTCTGATGAACTGTTATTGTGGTGGGAGGTCTGGGTCTTGATCGACTGTAGCCTCTAGTGATGGGATCATTTGGATCGGTTCATCAAAAAGAGCCGGCTCTTTTGGCTCCCAAATGGCTCTTCATTTTTTTTTTTTTTTTACATAATACAGTTTTACATTTAGGACAGGTTTTGATTCATGGCTTGTTAACTGAGCTTTTCGACTACTCCCCGCACACACCCACTATAATCAAGAAAGAAATGAAAAAGAACAGAATAATGTGTTTTTTTCCATTGTTATAATGAAGTGATATTGGTTTACAGTGGTGTTGTTTTGTCCACAGGAATCAAAGGTGACTTTTCCAGGTGGTGGAGCCATTGTTTATTATAGCAACACACGCACGTTAAGGCTGGTACATATATGTACTCCTTTTTTATTTACAGTCAAAATCCTTAGTCTTTCTCCCATAGCTCCCTCCCCCCCCCTGTTGTACTTCTGCAATGCGCTCATACACATGTGGAAGAGGCCGACATTGTGTGATCGCATTGTTTATTTTTCACTCCACAAACCCGGCGTACAGGGCTTAGTTTGCGGACGGGCTGCAGCTGCAGATGTTTTACCTTTCCGTTCTCCCTCTCTCCCCGAACCCGTTCTCTTACTCTCTTTCTCTTTCAGTCTTTGCCCTTCTCTCTTCGTCTCTAATGGAGCAGAGAGCAGTGTATGTAGAGCTCGATAAACATGCAACCGACCCATCACTAGTAGCCCCCTGCCGGAGGGGAGAGGGGTGGATAGTCCGTGTCCAGGGTGAGAGGGGTCAGCCTCCGGGTCCTGGAGGTGAACCAGAGGGTCCTCAAGAGATGGACGTTTACAGCCAATCACCCTCTCGTGTCCCGGTCGGTACTGGTGCCAGGCCATTGGTCCGACAACCCATTAGTCCCATTGAGCAGAGGTGCCGTCAGTCCGACATCTCTAACCCAGGTGTGTTGTGGATTAGGGAGCCATATACAACCATTGGCCCTAACCTTAAGGTCAGCGGACCTAATTTTATTTTTCAACCCCAAATCAATGGGACATTTTCGGAATACTGAGACATCGGTCTAATGGGCCGACCCCTGTGTAGCGCCGGGGAACCACACGGTGATGGAGCAGGTGAGGATGAACTCGACGATGGCCGTGTAGAACTGCACCAGCATCTTGGTCGGCAGATTGAGTTTCCTCCGTTGCAAGTCCTCATTTTCATATAAAAATTATAAAATAAACTTGTGATGGATTGTTCTGATATACATTGTGCCAGTCCCAAACCGTAGCAACAATTTTCGAATTGTAATTTCTCTATTTGTTTGTCTCACCTCGAGTGTTATTATTTCACTCAGTATTTCCAGATGATGCTCCATTTTGTCCAAACTAATTTCACCCATCGCTAACAGGCGTTTCCATGGTAAATAAATACCAGAAGTGCAGAGAGATCTGAAGACTTGAAGACAGAACTCCCAAAGGCGGCTTTTTAGTCACGCTACTCCCCTCATCACCGGGTCATTTCCAAACTCCTCTAATATCAGCCGCAGGTGACTTTACCGAACAACTTCCCGTTATTGTTCTGCACGGACCTGTCCCACGCTAATCAGTGCCGCAGTGTCACAAACCCTTAGACACAGGCCGCTCTCCTTCGGCTGCATCTGTTTTCTATTCACTCCCATTTAAAAGGCTCTCCGATAGTACCTGGGAAACGTTCGCAAGTTATGATGGAGATTAAGATAAGTCCGTGCTGATCATGTGAACAAGGATTTGTGCAGCCATGGACTAACGGGTAATTCTATGTCAAATCAACTGTACATCGGAAAGAAAGCTGCTCGACCGTCTCGGATTTGCTCGGCACTAGACAATCAAAAAATACATAAAATATAAACGCAACACCTTTGTTTCTGCTCCAATTTTCATGAGATGGACTTAAAGATCTAAAATTCATTCCAGATGCACAATATTACCATTTCTCTCAAACATTGTTCACAAATCAGTCCAAATGTGTGATAGTGAGCACTTCTGCTTTGCTGAGATAATCCATCCCACCTCACAGGTGTGGCACATCAAGATGCTGATCTGACATCATGATTAGTGCACAGGTGTACCTTATACTGCCCACAATAAAAGGCCACCCTGAAATGTGCAGTTTTTTGCTTTATTGGGGGTCTGGGGACTCAGTCAGTATCTGGTGTGACCACCATTTGCCTCATGCAGTGCAACACATCTTCTTCCATAGAGTTTATCAGATTGTCCATTGTGGCCTGTGGAATGTTGGTCCACTCCTCTTCAATGGCTGCGAAGTTGCTGGATATTAGTGGGAACTGGTACACGCTGTCGTATTTGCCGGTCAAGCACATCCCAAACATGCTCAATGGGTGACATGTCCGGCGAGTATGCTGGCCATGCAAGAACTTGGACATTTTCAGTTTCCAAGAATTGTGTACAGATCCTTGCAACATGGGGCCGTGCATTATCTTGCTGAAACATGTGGTGATGTTCACCTAACCCTAACCCTAACTGAGATTCATCCGTGAAGAGAACACCTCTCCAACGTGCCAGACGCCATCGAATGTGAGCATTTGCCCACTCAAGTCTGTTACGGCGACGAGCTGGAGTCAGGTCAAGACCCCGATGCAAATGGTGGTCACACCAGATACTGACTGGTTCTGCGTCCCCAGACCCCCCAATAAAGCAAAAAAAACTGCACATTTCAGGGTGGCCTTTTATTGTGGGCAGTATAAGGTACACACTAATCATGATGTCGGATCGGCATCTTGATGTGGCACACCTGTGAGGTGAGATGGATTATCTCGGCAGAGCAGAAGTGCTCACTATCACACATTTGGACTGATTTGTGAACAATGTTTGAGAGAAATGGTGGTATTGTGTATCTGGAATGAATTTTAGATCTTTAAGTCCATCTCATGAAGAATGGAGCAGAAACAAAGGTGTTGCGTTTATATCTCACATTCTGCCGTTGGATCAATTAAAATTTTGCATCTGGTTGCCATGTTTGCCACGTCCACGGGCCTCATGTCCTATCTAGAGTTTTTTAAAATATATCTTTGGTTGGAAGACAACAGTTGTCATCGCAAAGTAATAAGAGTCTGGTGTATAGTTTTGGGAATTACTATGATCTCTAGGACAGGCCACAGCAGTGTCCACACTAAGTTCCACACATCTCATTTTGTACTAAACTTGTTCCGGGCTGTTGGGCTTTTCTTTCGCTTCTGCTAATGATGATGTATAACTGCGCAACTATGTTCTTCAGCGGCCAAGAGAAACGCGTCGCTGACGAGATTCATGACTTAAGAATTTTGATTAGAATGCTTTATGGACTTCGGGCGGTTAGAAAGTCATCTATAAAAATTATTGCAGCCGCAGACACGGGCAGGTGCTTTCATTCTGCTTAATGGAGCGGATGGAACACTTTGTTGAACTCGGCGCGGCGTTTTCCTTTTGGCTTGGCTTGTTATTTAAGAGCGTCTGATGCTGAGGGGCTGGTCTGAGCGCGTGCAGAGCCGGGAATCAGAGATGACACGTCTAAAATACAGCGCTCGTATGGCATTCACAAAGTGTTAGTGAAAACAAACTAAATCCCACTATCAACCCTGAGCATCTAGGCTGCTAATGACAGTAAACAGAGAAATCCACACATGCGCGACGCCGACAAAATGCCTTCCTATCAAAGCGTATAACGGCAAGAAAAAGCTTTTCCTTCAGGTGGATTCACAACCGACCCGACGCCATGTCGCTGTTTGGGGACAGGACGAGGCTCTACCTGCTCAGGTTCGTCTGTTCCGTTTTATCAGCGACCCAAACGCATGTCTAAATTAGCGCGACTAAAGCAGTACTAAGTAACTTGTTTACCCTAATAAATCTTTTCCGTAGTTCCTCTGGGGGTAATACAAGTGTTGATGGGATGATTGGGGGGTCTTTCATCTCCCCCTGGTGTCTCTGGTCCTGCCACCGCGTCGGAGTCACCAACACACACTAATGGAATCACAAAGAAGAAGCTAACAGGCTAACAGGCAAAGCTAACAGCGGGCTAGCGCCACTTAAACAGTATTTACAGCCACGTTTGAGTGAAAAAAAATACATCGCAACATGCTACGGCATCTGCAGTGGCGCTTATGGCCTCTAGGGGCATGAGTTACTTAGTTTAGCTTTAAAAACACAACAGATAATCTCTCCTTCCAACATCCAGCTGATTCGCTGCCAACGTTAGGACAAGCACAGCGCTCCGACATGCAAACTCCGCACAGAAAGGCCCTGCTGTCCGGGAATCGAACCCGGGACCTTCTTACTGTGAAACACTTACATCTGCTGCGGTAAACTATAAAAACTTAAAAACTATACAACTATGAGGGCACGATAAAAATAGATAAATCCTACATATGGGCGACTCCAGAGATGTCGTCTGTCTCTATCTCTTGCTGATCTTAACCCTCTCATCGCAAAGTAAAAACACTCGCCATAGCTTGACTTTATTAAAACAGCTGTGCAGCGAAGGGGAGGAGGAGAAGCGTGGTGGGAGGAGCTTATGGCGAGAGCGCTTGGAAAACAGGAAGCTAGTGGATATTTTGTTCCAGCTGTTTTTACATCAATATTGTGTTTTCTAACCAAGGAGTGCGAGACGGTAATAAAGTTGTGTCTGAGACTTTTACCAAACACCTGCAATAAGCGAAACGCCCGCTGTTTAGACAAACGTTTAGAATCCTCACATCTCGACGCGCTGAAGAGAAAAGGTCAGGCACGTAGCGTTATGATTTAACCGCATTGTTCCAGAGCCAGCGTTTATGGCGATAATAATCCTGTCGCCGTGTGATTTGCGGCGTCGGTTTTTTGCTCCATGTCCACGACACGAGGAGCTCTATCCGCTGGGAGCACTTCGACTCTGGACATTGTTCCAGCCCGAGTCAGTGAAAGACGCCGGCACAATAGCAAAACTAGCATTAGCCGGCGTGTTCCCGAGTGTCACAGGAGGTCAGGAGGACAGAGGTCAGGGGCTGTGCTTGGCTTTAGTAGGATCTGTGTCAGGAACTTTTACTGTTACTGTTACTCTGGAGCCTTAAGTAACAAGTACATTTGTCTGGGTGTTTTCTTCATTTCAACAGCATAATGATCCACACTCCAGAACAGTAGGTGGCGCTGTGCAGATGTTCTGTCAATGCCACTGACTCACAACAAGGAAGAAGTTTTCACACCAAATTTTCCTCACACGCATTGAAACAGATTTGTACTTTTTCATTTGAATACTAAAGTATTTACAGCCTTTTTTTAATCATAATTTTACTCAGTTGGAAGCAAGACGCAGAGGCCCAAATAGTCACTGATTTTAAAGGTGCATTATGAAACTTTTTATGGGCAGAATCCATCCAGAAAAACCTACCAGAAACCCCAAAGCGCCTGAAATGAAATTGGTCCTGGAGAGTCACCACCCATACAGACACTGGGCCTCTGAAAGTTCAAATATGCAATATGTTGTATGTTTTTCACATGAAAAGTTGCATAATGCATCTTTAAGTAAAAAAAAAAAGTTCTTAAAAAAAAAAAGACTGTAGTAGTGAGTAACTTTTCAAGTAATAATTGGTTTTATGGGTTTACTGGTAATTGAAGTTTTGCTGTTGTTGTTATCTACTCATCCATCCAATTTCTCAGAGGCCGCAGGCTGAGGAGAGATGCCCAAACTTCCCTCTTCCACAAAACTCTTCCGGCTGTTTCTGGAGGGATCCCGAGGCGACACCGGGCCACAGGGACATGGTCCATCCATTTCTGTGACCCATCTTCTTGGCCTCCTCCCAATGGGTCATGCCCAGAACACCTCCCAAGGGAGGCGACCAGGCAGCTCCTCTCGACGTGAAGGAGCGGCGGTTCTACTCCGAGCTCCTCCTGGGCCCCGCGAAGGAAACTCATTTCGACTGGCTGTATCCGGCTGTCCTTAAAGGCACACTGCGTAACATGTTGGACAATACTGTTGCCATCAGTGCAGAACATGCTCCTGATGACCAGCTCGACACAGACAATGCTCTTTCTGCAGTGGGTTGTCAAAGAATGGATGTGGATGAGGATCTAACCTGTCCTGGTCCTACCAGACCCTCGTGCTCATTTCGTACAGAGGGTCTGGAACTTCACAACTGAGCTCCGTTTTCATGTGGGAGGGATGAACTCCTTTTAAACTATTGGATCTGTTTTCAAACTACAACCAGCAAATTCGATGCAAATGCGTAAGCCCCGCCTCCCAACCGATGAAACGCAGCCGCTGAGATCAGACCCAGACATATATGTAGGGAAAAGAGTTTACGAATGACAAAGGCCAGGCTAGATCTCAAATTCTGCAGCCTTTAGTCACATCTCCATGGAGACGAGCTGGAGACGTCCCCACTCCCGGTAAAGTTACAGTCACGTCTTAGTAGAGCTGAGCCGCTCACAGCAAAGGCTCATGTTTGTTTGTATTTATGAGGCATTTTCCAATGATGAAAATATCTGTCACAAAATAAATCATGTATTACAATTTGATTTGTCTGTTAAAATTCTACGCAGTGTGGCTTTAATTTGACAAACAGAATTAAAAAGTAATGCAATAAATAATAAACAATGAAACGCATCAGATTATATTGAAGAAAACGCGTTGCCATTTATAATATGTGACGATCCATTTCAGTAAACAGAAGAATGATGGGAAATGATGATATTTAAAAGCAAATTAGACACAAAGGGAAAATCAATGGGTTTTGGATTCATTTATTATCACTTTTTGATAATCTGCCGGAATTAAAACCCCAAGCAATGCCGGTATTTCTTCATGGCCTGTTGGAAAAGTGATGTATTTTAATGAGATGTAAGGCCTTACGTTTACGGTACATGTATTTGATATGGATTTCAGTAGATCGAGCTCACGTCTCCGAGGACAAATAAACAGCGTGATGTGACGGCTAATAACGCGGCGTCAGGATCTGCCCTGAACTCACCCGCCGTGTTTACAGAGAGAGTGAGGGCAGCTGTCGAACCTTATTCCCCCCCCCCCCCCCCCCCCGGCACTCCGTCACTCACGCGCCTGACCCCGGTGTCTCCGTCAGGGCCCTGTCAGCTCAAGGACAAACCTCTCGCATTAATAACAGCGTTCAGACAAAGTGCTTCAGCCTCAGGCGCTGATGCGGAGCGAGAGAGACGGGATGCCTTCACGGGACACTGGAGGACAACTCTGTTTCATTGGACTCACTGTCTGTGTATAAAATCATTTTACTCCTCATCAGGACAATATGGTACTTTTCCCACATCATGGTTAATAGTGAAGTACCTGCAGAGGAGGTTTTCGAAGCCTACTGCACAGATCTGGATTTTGCATCTGTTTACCATTGTGATGTGACGTTCATGACCGACCGGCTCTTTTTTTAACGGCTCTTTAGGGTTTGTACCGGACCACAATTATGAAAAGAGACAGATCTTTTTTTTTTCTGTCAATTTGACCCAGAATTCCCCCGAACCGACACGACAATCAGCCCGACAACGGAGCAGTGAAAGCTTTTTGCACTAAAGTCAAAGCTAAATGCAATAAAAGTGATTTGTCAGACAGTTGCAGTCTCTTTTTATTAGCTGCGGCGCAAGATTTGATTCACAGCGCGTGTAAATATCAATCCCATTGTCATTTTAGATGATAAAATAAAAAGTGTGCCTTTAACTAATCACGTCTTGGATATTGTGAGTTATTCGGCTGGCGTCGTTAAAGTGTTATATTAAAAAGAGGAAGAAAGGCAAGGCAACTTTATTTGTAGAGCACAATTCATACACAATTCAAAGTGCTTCACAGTTGCATAAAATTACAAGAAAGTAAGTAGTACAGTAAAAGTCAAGAGTGCAGATAAATACTTTCAGTTTTCATCTGCTCGGGTAAAAAGAGCTGTTTTCAGCCTGGATTTGAACATTGTCAGAGTTGAGGCCTGTCTCACATCCTCATGAAGACTGTTCCAGATTTTAGCTGCATGAAACTGAAACGCAGCCTCACCGTGTTTAGTCCTGACTCTGGGAACCACCAGGGGACCCCTCCCTGAAGTTCTCAGGGCCCGAGATGGTTCATACGGCTCTAACATGTCAGAGATGAACTTTGGTGCTAAACCATGAAACGACTTGTACACAAGCAGAGCTGTTTTAAATTATATTCTCTGAGTGACAGGAAGCCAGTGCAGAGACCGGAGCACTGGACTAATATGGTGGTATTTCCTGGTTCTTGTCAGGACTCGAGCAGCAGCGTTCTGGATGTTCTGCAGCTCTAACAGCTCGTTTAGAAAGGCCAGTGAGCAGCCGTTACAGTCGTCTAACCTGCTGGAGACAAACGCATGGATGAGCGTCTCTAAGTCTGGTTTTGACACTATTCCTCCACTGTTGTACTGGCAAAAGTTATTGTTTTGCTTTGTTTAGTAAATTTTAAAATCAAATTCAACATGAGTTCTTTACCTTCAAGCCGTTTTAAGTGATGCCCATGCAAATACACTGTGATTATTCCACGCGCGCCGCATCGACCCCAAAGCCCTTCTTTCCTGACGCCCTCTTGCTCTGGGACATGTTTAACGCGTCTGTCTGCCGTTCAGGAGGGGAAACAGGCCGCACACCCAGCTTTGTTTACCTTTTGCCTTCAGACTGCAGAATGTGCTGGTCACTCTCTCAGAAGGGGGCACGAGCCGGTATTCGTCATGTGGTAAAACATATCCAAAACAAAAATCCCACACCAGGCCGTCTCCTGACCAGGTGTGGGCCCATTGGTCCGAAGTCCTGTTGGTCCGACCATAAACCCCCTAAGCCCAATATCAATTCTGACTGAAGAGATGACGGACTCATGGCACCCCTACTCAAAAGGGACATTCTCGGAATAATGAGACGTCGGACTAATGGGCCGACCCCGTCCTGTCCAGGGCCAAGCGTCGACGTCTCGCTGTCGTTCCTGCTGCTGTAGGGGCGCTATATAACCGTGATGAATAAATCCACGCAGAGACGGTAATACCACATGGAGACACAAGAAAGGACCTTCACAGTCCAGCTCCGTCTCACCGTGAGGATCTTGCTGTTTTTTTTGTCAATGTACAGCACCTACAGTAACCAGTAGTCTCTCCGAGCCCGCATTGTCATTTATTTATGGATTGTGATGTAAACAACGCCGTCGCCATGGAAACCCAGAGCGACCACCTGTTGTTTTGTTTTGGTGGCGCGGGCTGAGCTTCCTCCGTCTCCAGTCTGCTGCGCCCGCGCTCGGGCCAGATCCGCGCCGGTCACTGGGTTCACTCCATTTCAGTATCAGCAGAACACGCGCAGTGTGTTAGCGTCTTTATGCTAATGCCATTCTACCTTTTCCATGTTGCCCGTCGCCGTGGATGAGGTCTTGGGTTGAATTCCCAGACTGCGTGGGGCGTTTGTCTTATGCCGGGTGCACACAGTGGGACTTTTATTGTCTTATTGAACGACGTGGGGGTTGGTAAAATGCTAGCTGTGTTTATTTCCGCGGAAAAGTGCAAGGAAAGTACTGTAAAATGCAGAGTCGGACCTTCTCATGCCTGGCCTCTGCAGCTCATGATTCTGTGGTACTATTTTAAATCTTTGTTCCTGACCAATGGCTGCTGCTTTATGACCATGATGCTGGGGTGTCGCCATTGCCCTCCATATAGGGGCGGCAAAACAAGCTAGTTTTCTATTAGTTAGCATTGCACTTCACACACGTTTTAAACAGCTGTAAAGCCTGGTGCCTAATTTTGTTACACTTTCCACAGCTAGATATTGCTCCTGTGATAACGCGGGGTTAGTTACAATTAAAACGACCAGGCAGGTTTTCGTAAGGTACATTTTAGAAATCTTGTATACTATTGAGGGCCGGACTTTGATTGACAGGCCGTTAGCATTAGAGCTAATGGTGCGGGCGTGGCTACGACCGAACGACGTGCCCCGCGAGGGCCGAGTCTACAGTGAAGATTTTTTTTTAGCTGAGTAGTAGGAGTCTGTAAAACGCGAGCGTGGTCATTATGGTGTCTATTAGTTCTGCAGTCTATGTCCCCGACTCACTCCATGACCTACAACCTAAGATTTTGAGCTACGACCTAAGATTTCCCCACGACGAGTGATTGCTCGACGCAGACGGACAAAATTGTGCAGTGTACGATTGGCATGAGATGGAATTCATATACTTTCTTGTAATTTGCATAAATAAATACACTTGTCCCCTCCTGGAACGGCCACCGTAACGTGGTGGAGGGTTTGAGCGCCCGAATGATCCTGGAGCTCTGTTGTCGGGGGCTTCGTGTCCCTGGTAGGGTCTCCCATGGGAAACAGGTCCTAGGTGACGGGTCAGACAAAGAGCGGTTTAGAAGCCCCTTATGGAGAGACCAACAGGCCCGGTTAGAACCATGAGGCCGTCCTTCTGTGGACCCACCACCTGCAGGAGGAGCCATAGGGGCTGGTGCAATGTGATTTGGGCTCCAACTGCCCCCGCGACCCGACAACGGACAAGTGGAAGAAAATGGATGTGTAGCGGCCAAATGCCCTGTGCAGTGTCCGCTCTGATTGCAGTGTTTTAAGACCGTGTCTTCCACCGAACGAAGTCCAGAGAACTAGTGTGTTCACTGTAGGGCAGGTAATCAGGATACACACAGCGCCATGGAGTGGCAGGAGGCTAAAACATGGATCAAGGCATACATGGCTCCAACAGGATGGAAGGATGGAAATACACTTGTAAATACACAAAAATAGACACATTCAGTGGGTGAAGTTGTACGCAGTCTGCCTTTAAGGTCCTATACCTGATTTTTCCTTTAAAAACAATGAAATGAAAAAGGAAGCACGGTGGCTCACAGCTAGAAGGTCCCAGGTGTTTGCATGTTCTCCCCGTGTCTGCGCAGGTTTCCTCCGGTTTCCCCTACCTCCAAAAACATGCTGGTCAAACCAACATTTGATCTACGCAATTACATTCAAGTTCTTCTCCCTTTACATATTTGTTGCATCCGAATTCTTCACAGGGACGACTTTATAGGGGCATTTCACAACTTGCAGGGTCACTTTTCAGGGCCACTATCACAGACACACCAGAAAAATAACCTGCAAGTTCATAAGTAGTGTGCATGGTCCAGGAAAGGTTCTCTGGGTGTGCACATCACAGAGAACCTTTCCTGGACCATGCACACTACATCTCTGGTCAAGAAAAGTAATCAGCGTCTCTACTTTCTCCGCAAGTTAAGAAGAGCTAGAGTCCCAGCCTCTGTTATGTGCAACTTCTACAGAGGGACTAAAGAGAGCATCCTGACCAGCTCCATCACTGTGTGGTTCTTCTACAGAGGGACTATAGAGAGCATCCTGACCAGCTCCATCACTGTGTGGTTCTTCTACAGAGGGACTATAGAGAGCGTCCTGACCAGCTCCATCACTGTGTGGTTCTTCTACAGAGGGACTATAGAGAGCATCCTGACCAGCTCCATCACTGTGTGGTTCCTCTACAGAGGGACTATAGAGAGCATCCTGACCAGCTCCATCACTGTGTGGCTCTTCTACAGAGGGACCATAGAGAGCATCCTGACCAGCTCCATCACTGTGTGGCTCTTCTACAGAGGGACCATAGAGAGCATCCTGACCAGCTCCATCACTGTGTGGCTCTTCTACAGAGGGACTATAGAGAGCATCCTGACCAGCTCCATCACTGTGTGGCTCTTCTACAGAGGGACTATAGAGAGCATCCTGACCAGCTCCATCACTGTGTGGCTCTTCTACAGAGGGACTATAGAGAGCATCCTGACCAGCTCCATCACTGTGTGGCTCTTCTACAGAGGGACTATAGAGAGCATCCTGACCAGCTCCATCACTGTGTGGCTCTTCTACAGAGGGACTATAGAGAGCATCCTGACCAGCTCCATCACTGTGTGGCACGGCGCCAGCACTGCCTCCTGCCAAAGGAGCCTCCAGCGCATCATGAGAGCAGCGGAGAAGATCTGTGGAGCTCCTCTCCCCTCCATTAAGGACATGTACTCCACCCGTCTCACCCGCAAAGCCGTCAGAATCACCAGGGACCCTACGCACCATCACACAGTCTCTTCAGAGTAATGCCTTCTGGGAGGAGACTGCGGAATCTACGACCCAGGTCCAGTCGCCTTAAGAACAGTTTCGTACACAGGGCCATCAAGAAGCTGAACTCCCTGCCCTCCTTTCGACCCCTCTTCCCCCACCCCCCGCTCCACAATCAAGGATGAGAGAAATATAATTTCAAATCAGTCACATGGTTTGACAAATAAAAAATCTTGAATCTTGAATAATACAAATGCTTTATAATTATATGCACAGTGTTTTTCTGCACAAATGTCTTGGGTTTACAATATACTCATTTCTTTCCATTACTAAAAGTCCAGATGTCTTTTGAATATCGAAATCTCCCCCATTCTTCTGCTTTTGTAGATTTAAAAATACAACATGGGCACTGGGCATCATAGAACCATTAAATGTGCTGCTACCTGTGTAAACCTGGAGACAGTGCCTCCCGTGAGCCGCCCCTGATGATGATGTCACCTGAAAGCTATGAATAGGCCCGTGGATGGCTTGCAGATGTTTCCTCGCCGTCTCTTCTCCAAACCCCTGGACTTCCTCGGGTCCCTCATTTGTCCCGTCGGAGCTGACAGCAGATAAGAGCGGCTGTTGTTGTAGTTTTTGTCGGGTGATTAGAGAAGCGCCGTAATGGCCCCACTCTCCCCGGCGTCTGGCGACTCTGGTCTGCATTACCAGGGCCCCACGCTCCCCCCTGCCATTAGCCCGCACCCAACGCTCTGCGGGGGGGCAGGCGGATCCGCTCCACATTAGCCCGGGAGGGTCTGGCCGCAGCTCTGATGGTCCCAGGACACACAGCCTCCTCGAACTTCTGTCTCAGCGAACAGTGAAGTCATTAATAACATTGATTGCGCCAAAATGAAGCCCCTAAGTGACATTTAAAAAAAACAAAAACGGTGGAGTGCGTATCTACAGACGCTCCGCTAGAATGTGATTTTTAATGTATTTTGACACCTTTATTTAAACTTTTTTTTGGACACCACTTGTTGCTAGTGGCATTTTAATGTCCTCGTAATCATTGCTCATTAAGATAACAGTTAAAACACGGCCCCAGAGACGCACGTTTATGTTTATGTGATATATTCAGCAAATGTGGCTCAGATGTAGCAGCTCTGCCTGTCGAGCTACAGCAGGATTTACTAAAGATCTGCTTCACTCTGAAGACTAAATTAACACATCAAAGAGGACGCAGAAAACCTTTCTCTGTGATTTTTACAGTTTGTCATGTCGACAGAGTCTCAGTGTTTAAGCTGCTCAAGACATTAGCATGCTACCGGTTAGCAACTGTCAGCCATTGACAGTTGATTCAATAAACTGTCAATGGCTTCAACATGATAAACACATGTGTGGCTCACATCTATGAACATACTACAGCTCAGCTCTGACCTCTGTCACATGTTGTATTCAAGGTTTGGAGTGTGGTTCAGGGCTTTCTCCTAAAGTTGTTGAAGCTAAATGCTAACCGGTAGCATGCTAACATTTTAAACACTGACTCACTGACTCTGGGGCCGTGTTTTTACTGTTATCTTCTTGAGCAATGATTACAAGTACATGAAAATGCCATCGCTAATCAGTTGTCTTTCATTTATATCCTGAGTAGAGATATTGTTACATGTTGTAGTACTGCATAATGCTACTTTGGTATTCACAATGGCCGCCATACAACAAAAGTCACATGACTGAAAGGCATGTACAGAAATAAATTTGTATGGATTTATTGATTAACATAGTTTGACTACACAGCATTCTTCTCAACGCGCGGTTGTCGTCTGTTTGCCATTCGCTGATTGGTTTAATTCACTGTCAATCTCCACGTCAGGCCCGCCCTTTTCAAAGGCTCCAACTGCTGCGTGTCCAGACTATTGTCTGTGTGGAATAGATGGAGAGTCCGGAGGCGTCCAGCTACAAAATCCCCCCTCGTTCCTCTGTTTTCTGGAATGTGTGCAAGACTTGAGAAATTAAATATGCACAGATTTTCTTTGCATTTGTGGTCCTAAACATCGCTTAATTGAGCATTAAATGGCACTAAAACAGGCCCAGTTCTGCCGGGGTTATTATTCCAAAAAATGTCCCATTGAGTGGGGGTTGAAAAATAAAATGAGGTTCAGGCCACTGACCTTCAGGTTTGGGCCTTGGGTTGTATGTGGCTCTCTAATCCACAACACAACTGGGTCAGAGATGTCGGACTAATGGGTTGTCAGACCAATGGCCCGGCAACACATTTTAAAACGCTCGCACCCTCAGTTTTAGTCTCACGATGTATATTAACGATGAGAATCACAATGTATTTTAATGACGACGAGCCGCGCCGCATGACAACACATCAAATACACAAGACAAACCACGCCTAATTACACAAAATACTAATAAAAGACATTCTTTATATCTTTGAAGACTTACAGAACATACTTTTGACCCTTAACTATGCATTTTTATCAAGCTGTTTAGAGAAGTAATACACATTCTTCAACTTTCTCAGCCCCCTTAAAATGTTTCTGTGATTAGACAACTCCAGAAATATCACTTCATCAAGTCCAGATAATGCTCATGTGCGTTCCAAGAATGCCATGTGTCTAAATTGTTCAATATAACCCGGCGCTGTGTGTGGATTGTGGCGAGATCTGAATGGTTAGTCTCACGGAAAGGCTCTCGCTGTTTACGAGTCACGGGTTACGGTGGATAACCTCACATCTTAAACCGATATTGCTCCGGACGCCGGTATTTGAATGTGCTGGATACGGTTAAAAGTGGCTCAGTCGGTCTCATTGTTTTGGGGGCGTAAGTCGCTGCTACAGAACTGCACACGCCGGGTCAGAAAGTCTCCAGCGCCACAGGACAAAGCAACACGTTTAAACAGCGGTGCCCCCCATGCAGCGATGGATAAATGTGCTCCGACGGTTCATACGAAGCCACACATGGTGCTACTCTCTCCGTGGAGGAAGCGTCGCCCGCCCCTCTCCGGCGCTGGGCCCTTCTGCTCGCCCTGCCTGCGCTGCCAACAACTCTACACGAGGTAAAGTCATCGGGATTTGATGAATTAAAGGACAAAGGGACATTGTTTTTTTTATTTTTATATCTCTTTGTTTTTATGATCGTTGCAATTTTGTCATAAGGACACATTTGACTGATTTCCTGCAGTTTTAAGCTCATTACTGGAGGATTTTGCTGAAAATTTACTTCAAAATAGTGGGAGAGACACTAAAAATCTATTTTGTCTTTTAAAGTGATAGTCTGTAAGTTTAAATGTTGTATACATTTCATAGATTCTGTATAATTGACTGCCTGTAAATAAAAGGTTTGAGGTAACATGTATTAAAGGATTTTTTTTCTTCTTCTAAAGTCCCTCCCTTTGCTGATTTCAGACACTAATCAGAAACCCCGGGATACCACTTTGACCAATGAGATGAGCTTTTCTGTGGACCGGCCTATCAGGTCCAATCAGGAGGAGAGGGGGAGCGGCTTAATCATTTACTTTTGAAAATTCTGTTCCCGTTCTCCTCATTTTGCAAACTCAGAGTGGCTTCCTGCTCCAAGAGGGGAGGAATTAGATTGTTTCAAAATGAAGTCTATATTTTCCTCACTCTGCAAACTTACAGACAATCACTTTAAGGTGAGACACGGCAGATTTTAGATTTTTCAGTTTTTCATTAGTGATGGGATTCACGGCTCTTTTCCGGGAGCCGAGTCTTTGGAATCTGTTCATTTCAAAGAGCCGTTCAAAAGACTGCCTCTTTTTAATACAAAATGTTATATAACGTCAGCCAGATAACTCACGATAACTAAGACGCGATCGATAAAAGGCACTTTTTTTTATTTAAATGATCTAAAATCACAATGGGACTGATGTTTTTACGCTTTGAAAAACGTGTTTGGGAATAAAATCTTGCGCCAAAACCATAGATTGTAGAATTAATAGACTCTTAATAGACACTCCTACCCTGCTCTGATGGAGCATGTTCCTAAAAAGGGCATAAGGGCGGGATCTAGACTCTGTGGTAGCCACGCCCACGCCATTAGCTCTAATGCTAACGGCCTGTCAATCAAAATCCGGCCTTTATTAGTATACGACGTTTCTAAAATGATGTTCTTACAAAACCCGCCTGGTCCCTTTAACTGTGACTAACCCAGCGTGATCACAGGAGCAATATCTGTAGAAAGTTTTAAACATTAGAAACCAGGCTTTACAGTTGCTCTAAAGTGCAATGCATTCTCATGGAAAACTATAGCTTGTTTTGAAAGCAGCAATGGCGGACAATGTCGCCCCCTAGCGTCGCCGTCATAAAGTAGAGCAACCAGCCGCCATTGGCCACAACTAAAAAAAAAAGAGGCTCATAACAAATCATGTTTAGTGCGTTTAGCTTGGACTTCAGTGCAAAAAGCTTTCACTTGTGTCGCCTGCTCCGTTATTGGCCTGATTCTCGTGTTCGTTTGGGGGAGTTCTGGGTGAAATTGACTGAAGAAAAGGTCCAGCTCTCGTCACTATTGAGATCCGTTAAAGACAAAAACAAAACATCATCCAAGGAGCCGTCTGCACCAGGAGCAGCCCATCGGCTACAGCCACAGAGCGCCGACTCAGGGGGCCCGGAGTAGGAGAGACGTCCTACCTCCATCCAGGCACCCCCAGGAGAGCGCCCGCACGGCCACAGCCAACCAGCACTCCTGGGGGCAGAGGGCTCCCTCAGAGGAACCACTAGGAGAACATAAAAAATAAATAAATACCATAAAAATTATATATATATATACACATAAAAAATAAATAAATATTTAATGAGAGATACATTAAAAACAGCTAAAACTGTGCGTGAACTAGCACAGGATAAAAAGAGGGAAACTAAAGAAATAATAGAACTAAAACCGGTAAATAAGGTTAATATAAGTAAATATTAGTTAAAAGCTAAAAAGGTGGGTCTTGAGCTGCTCTTAAAAACATGAACGTTCTCTGTGGTCCTGAGCTCCTCTAATGCAATAAGACACAATGAAGGATTTAAGCTTTCGTAGCGTGTACGTGTGGCTCTCGTGGGAGTTTGTGTTGATGCGCTGACTTATTGTCTAATAAATCGAAATCATAATAACTGTAACTTCTTCGACGAGTATATTCTTATGGCGTATTGTGTTGTCCTGGCTTTGCTTCTGTCACGTCTCCAGCTCGGCAACGGCGTCCAGTATTCACAAACGTGCATATTCTAACTGTTTCACTATTGCATAACAACAGCGGCTGCCTCCGTCGAGAGGGACCCCGGCCAAAATGGCCCCCTCCGCCAATCGGCAGGCGCGGCGTTCGTCGAAACGCCCCGGCCCCACCAATCGCCGGCGCTCCCCCCGGTCAAAACAGCCGCGGCGGCCAATCGCGGCGCGGCGTTCGTTTCCATTCCGGGAAATCTGCTGAGTGACAGTGGCCATAGCAACAGGCTCCGGCGCCGCACTGTGCACAAATACTATTACAGTCCTGCAAATGATCTACGGGCGGAGAAAGTATTTAGCGCCGCGAGGAAGATAGAAATGAGAACGATGTTCACAGTGCGGCTGAAATTCATTGTGATATTTTAAAAAATCAATAGAGCTACGTTTAGCTTTTAAGCAGTAGAGGTGGTACTTGTTTTCTTTATGTGTGTAAAAGTACAGATACTACTGGTCAAACAAGTAAAAGTTGCTCTTTCAAATACATAATTAAGGGGAGGCAAAACTCAATATAAGTTAAACATTATGGAGAAGTATAGAACACTTGAATGAAGATTACTAGAAAAGAAGTTGATCGAGGATGCATAATATAATTTTGATTGTTGAAGTTTTGTGCTTACATGTTTCCATCGTTGGTATTAGAGAAACCGTATAATGTGTCTCTTTGGACACAGTGTCTCAATAAGCCCAATGCCCATCTCGACTGCGCATGCGTGGGTCAGTCAGGCTCCTAATTTCGGCTACCAAACAAACCATCACCGCCACTGAAATGTGTGAGTGAGTTCAGGAGGCGGAGCGTGAACACTGAAGTATATTAAGCCATAACCGTGAACTATAAGGTTACAGACACTGGTTTACAGACTATAAGTCACAAGTGACATTTATTGCAAATATTTAAGTCGTCAATATCTTAAAAGCGAGGGAAAAGTCAGGGCGGCGGCTCCGTAGGCAGGAGCGGACCATCGCGGACAGGGGAACTACAGGACCTGGGATCAGCCCGACACAGACACCCTCACTTTTAAAATCATTTGAATTCGTCTTGTAATCACAGGGAAAAGTTCCAAAACGGTGTTGATGTTAAATATTGTGGGTAAATGTCCGTCTGTCAAATTAGCGACTGATTAGCCGTGTTGTAGCATTAGATCACACGTAAAAAAATTAAAATAAAGTACATTTAGATGCATGTGTGTATGTGGATCTCTCTGGTCACAATTAAGAAAAAGATTGTGTCTACTGTCCACCTCCTTATTGACAAAAAAAAAGAGGGATTCTATGTTTTTATTTCTCATTTCAGTTTAAATGTTGTGAATATCGGCGACATGAGGCCACAGTTTTAGACCCTGGACTTTGTCCAACAGTCGCTTCTAGGGGCGGAAATGTTTTTCTGACATAGTTATTACAGTTATTACAACTTTATGAACACGGACGGGTCGTCACTTTTGACAGCATCTCTTCGTATGAATGGCAGTTTCGTTTCTGTCTGTCTCCGTACGCAGCCCTGGTTGTAAAAATAGACTTTAAGCTAATATTGTAACAGGCTCCATGGCGACGACAAAAACGCTTTAAATCATCAACTTTCCAGCGGTTAAAACCGTCCAAATCAGAGCTTTCTTCGTTGCTTTACGCTAACTATCAATATTGTTTGGTAACCAAAAGATATTCCATTACCCATAATGCAACGGGCGAGCCGAGATGGGCATTGGGCTTATTGTAAAAGGGTTTAGGCAGAATAAGTCTCGACTTCAGCCTAAACCCTTTTAGCTCTGGCATCATTTATCAAACACATAAAGTATACGTTTTTCTTTTTGTATTGTATAATGTATAAGATCTTTGGAAAACATGTGAACTAAGATCTAAATGTTCATAATGAACGAAGAAAAATGAACCACTACTACTACTAATATTTTAAATTTTCTCTTAACATAAACTTTCACCTGGAAACAAAAACCAGCAACAGCTAATCTTCACAATAACATGTTTAATAATTGAACTAATTCAAAGATTTATTTGGGAAACGTCCAATAAAAAAGTACTTATTCAAACCATATTTAGGTCTTATCCTCGAAACACCACGGCTATATGCTTAGGCAGGGTTCCGGGCATTGCCTTAGAGTTAAAAAAGAAAAAAAGGTGAAACTGAATACAATTTCTATATTACTTTTAAAGAAAAGTTAGTTTTAATGATATATTTCCGTAAAAGCATCACCATAACACTCATTAAATACTGACAAGTCTATGTTAAGTCGCTCACTTTGTTAAGATTGTGAAGGATCCTCGAGGGCCATTATGCCGTAATACAGGCAACATCGAACGGTAAACGGAGTGCAAACATGTTCACAAAATTGCAGATTTAATTTTTCAGCTTGCAGCCGCTATACCCGCCTGCCTAGATAAATTAAAAACAGATTGGGAACCGGCTCCTATACTATGCTATAACCTTAAACCCTACTCCCAGCTTGAATCGGTTGGATGAAAAAAAAAAAAAAGTGACTGAAGCGCAGTGTGAAGGAGCTGTCGGCGCTTGTTAAGGTCTCACTTCATTTGCGAATGAGGAGAAGAAGAAAAAAATCACACTTTTCACTGGAAACAGCTAAAGAGACAAAAGTCGGACGGGAACTCAGTGACTTTAAAATGGTGTCAGTTTAAGAATCCGTATTGAATAAAAAAGCTACTAGGCCACTATTATCTGCTATACATGATAAAGGTTTGGATTCAATTGTAATTTTATGCTACAATACAAATCCGCTGTGTTGGAGGTGAACTAAGAAAAATCGGCCATTAACCGATATAGAAAAATTCTGTTAGCTGCAGGTTCAGTCGTTGTAAATACGTCTTAACTGTTGTGTCCGAATGCTTTCATGTATATATATATAAAAGGCCCCCCATTTGTGTCGACAGAGAGGACTTTCAACTCAGCTCCAGTGTTTGTCTCACATAAAAACGGTGTGAATGGGGTGAAAAAGTTAAATCTGAGGCAAATTGTTATTTTTTTTTATTTTTTTATTGCAGCGTCGCACACCAAAGCTTTACTAAAACAACACACTTAACATATTGTTTCCCTCCATCAAGCTCTGGGCTGTGGCTGCAGTGGGTGCTCGTGTGTCTGTTGATTTTGCACCTGAAGTGTGCCGGTTCCGTCTCTCCCGTGTGTTCTTCTGTGTCTCACGAGCGAAGATCTTCGTCCAAATGTTTTCCCACAGGTTGAGCAACTGTAAGGTTTTTCTCCGGTGTGTGTTCTAATATGTGTGGTGAAGGCAGACAGTTGTGCAAAGGCTTTGTTACAGGTGGAACAGCTGTAAGGTTTTTCTCCGGTGTGTGTTCTAATATGTGTGGTGAAGGCAGACTGTTGTGCAAAGGCTTTGTTACAGGTTGAACAGCTGTAAGGTTTCTCTCCGGTGTGTGTTCTTCTATGTGCGATGAGGTGAGCTTGCTGAGTAAAGGCTTTGTTACAGGTTGAACAGCTGTAGGGCCTCTCCCCGGTGTGACCTCTAATGTGTGTGGTGAAGGCAGACAGTTGTGCAAAGACTTTGTTACAGGTTGAACAGCTGTAAGGTTTCTCTCCGGTGTGTGTTCTTCTATGTGTGATGAGGTGAGCTTGCTGAGTAAAGGCTTTGTTACAGGTTGAACAGCTGTAGGGCCTCTCCCCGGTGTGAACTCTAATGTGTGTTTGTAAATGCTCTTTTCTTCCAAATCTCTTCTTACAAACTGAGCACTGGTGCTTCTTCTTCTCAGCTCCGTCAGGTCCGGACTTGTCTTCTTTGTGGACGGTGGTCTCTGGTGCAGACTTGAATTTGGGAAATAGACTTGTGCTTCTTGCAGTTGGAAAGCTGGGAGGTTCCCAGTCGTCATCGTTGTCTGTGTCAGACGAGTGCTCAGTGTGTCCCTCAGTCTCTGAGCTGATGTCCTCTCCCTGTGTTTCCTCTCGATGCTCAGTTTGTCTTTGTTGAAGCTCTGAGGACTCTTCAGTCTTCACCCTGACAGCACCGGACTCTGAGACAGACCTGAAGATCATTTAAATTCAAACATGTCAGCATTAAAGAGAAAAAACAACTACTACAGTTATCTGAGAAGGGTAGTGGATGGGTGTAAGAACAAGTTTTCCCTTGGATAAAATGTACTTTTATTTTTTATAAAATGTAAATACTTCTGTAAATATTATGAACTGTACTGTTTTATGCTTTTTGTAGTGTTTTGTAATTGCATGTCTTGGGGACTGCAGATGGAAATTAGCTCCAAGAGCTAAAGTCTGGTACAAAGCATCCTTTCATATGCTGATTAATGCTCCTGTACATGTCCCTGTCAAATAAATAAATAAAAATAAAAATAAAGAAAGACTTAATAATAACATTTGTGAGTGACAGCAGTGTGACGTGTTGTAAGAGCTGGACTTACACTGGCAGCTGCTCTTCCTCCTGAGAGACGCTCTGCTCTTCTGGCTCCTCTTTAATCCAAGCAGTCTCTGTAAAGTCCTGGTTCTGACCCTGGTTCCACAGGTCTCTTCTGCTCGGAGCCTGGTCCAGGAGCCGCTGTGTCCTCTGGTCCTCGTCTTCAGAGCGACACAGATCCTCCTCATTCTCCGCTGTGGCTCTTTCAAACAGCTCAGAAATCTCTTCAGCCGCCGCCGCCAGACGCTCGATCACCAAAGCTCTCAGCGTTTGGACTTTAGACATTTTCACAAACAGGTGAAGCTTCAGCCCTGGACAGAGACGCCACAGAAAACAACGAGATTTAACTGTAAAGGCGTCACATCAGGCTGACCACTGACTAGTAATTAGCGATTCAGGATTGAATGTCAAAAACAGTTTGAGCAAAAACAACATAAACAGACATTAAAGTAACGTTACTCTATCTATACTGGACAACACAGTCTCAATCTCGAGGCTATACCTTAATCTAAACATTGAATACAATGTATTAAAGGCAACCATAATTAAACAATCTCTTTAAAAGGTTTAGATTGTTCTAAACAACATGGGACGTAAATTAAACTGAGGACTTACCAGTAAAATCTCCAAAAGTCCCAGAATAACAACCAACGTAGTTCACCCACAGCAGTTAACAAAGAGGCGTTGCCACGGTGACAAACTTTAAAATAAAATAAACACAAATAAACACAAATAAACTGCGGTTGCCGCTTAACTCGTAGAAACATAAAGGAGACGCGGCGTATAGAGTTTGGGGAAATTCACCGTTGCCATGGAGATCTGCCATGTTTGTGGGTACTAGCAAACATTGTCCATAGACTAACAATAGCTCAAAACAATCTGAAAAGTGAAACTAAAAGCCGTGGAACGACTCTGTTAGCGGCTGAGTTACTATTTTTGCGAGCACTGATGTCGAGCATTTTTCTCGCAGTTATCCCCCATATATGATCATGTTTAAAGCTGTCATGGGGGAAAACAACTAAACGTTCTCCCATTTACTCCAAAACTACTTTAACAAATATGGCCTATTTTTCCGCCAAACAGAGATACAGAGACATGGAGAGGAGCAAAGTGGTTCAACAGCCCATAAATACAGAAATAACAGCAAATTCTAACCAGAATTCGAATGTTTGCTCCATAAAACAAATGCTAACGCTAGCTAACGAGTGCCGTTTTTCACACAGAAATAAAAAGTTGAAGCGGCTTTCGGTCCTAACGTATGCAGACAGTCAGCAAGAAGGCTAGTCCGGGAGACTTTTCAGAGTCCGTTAGCCTACTCGGGGTATTCTTGCTGTAGCCGTTAGCATTAGCAAACCGTTAGCCGTTAGCATTAGCAAACCGTTAGCCGTTAGCATTAGCCACCAAACATCGCAAATTATGAAAGATCCAGAGGTCTTCAGCTGTTGACCACGTTCAAGTCAAAGCCCAGTTAGAAATCATTAATGAATGTACAGACCCTTTGAGATTTTACTTTAAATACAAATGAGGTGAATGCTAACTCAGATTGAGTTACGTTTCTGCTGTTTGTGGGGTCAGATACACTTCGAATGGCCACAAAACACCATTTTATAAGATGTTAAAGCTAAAGAAACCACATAAATTATATAAATGCTACGAAAACGACAAAACATACTCTCTGTCCTTTAGTATGGGCACCGGGCTTCCATATTCATTTGTATGGAGGTGGGATTGGGGTCCAGGAGCCGTTTGGCCGACAAATGTGTGCAACCGAAACAGTTTATTCACACATCGGTCGATAAATGAGTCATAAAGGAACAGCGTAGGGAAGAGCCACCGCTGTAACCGAGAAGCTTAAGCCCGTCAGAGCGGACACGAGCGCACGGCCAGGAGAAAGAGCCGCTGTCACACTACACTTGTACCGACATCCAGGAACAAGACCGAGCCGCGCCGTGCCAAACCAGATCCGGTGACACCAGCACCGCCGGGACAGGGGCGGCGTGACGTCAGCGAGGTGTGGGGAGAGACGGGACGGGGTGTAGGGGTTTGGCATCGCCACAGGACGGAGAAATGAATAGCTCCGTCTGACCTGCCAACTCATTTGGGGTTTCCAAAGTGAGGCTCGCGGGACAAAGATGATTTCAAGACTTTTTCATAAAATGCTTTGAACCTGAAGTTATTACATTACTGTAGCGGAAATTGTTGCATGTTTAAAATGTATTTCAGCCTTAACCAAAACCAAAACCTTGTATACCATCATCAGTAGCCGTTTGCTACCCAGTGAATCCATGCTGAGGGTTACACCCCGCCATTCTGATAGTGGAGTTTACAAACTAACCCTAACCTCATCCATGCGTTTGTCTCCAGCAGGTTAGACGACTGTAACGGCTGCTCACTGGCCTTTCTAAACGAGCTGTTAGAGCTGCAGAACATCCAGAACGCTGCTGCTCGAGTCCTGACAAGAACCAGGAAATACGACCATATTAGTCCAGTGCTCCGGTCTCTGCACTGGCTTCCTGTCACTCAGAGAATAGAATTTAAAACAGCTCTGCTCGTGTACAAGTCTTTTCGTGGTTTAGCACCAAAGTACATCTCTGACATGTTAGAGCCGTATGAACCATCTCGGGCCCTGAGAGCTTCAGGGAGGGGTCCCCTGGTGGTTCCCAGAGTCAGGACTAAACACGCTGAGGCTAAAGCTCAAATGTGGAACAGTCTTCATGAGGATGTGAGACAGGCCTCAACTCTGACAATGTTCAAATCCAGGCTGAAAACAGCTCTTTTTACCCGAGCAGATGAAAACTGAAAGTATTTTATCTGCACTCTTGCCTTTTACTGTAATTGATTAATTTTTATGTTGATGTTTTAATGATTGATTTTATCTGTTTTCTTGTAATTTTATGCACTTTGAATTGCCTTGTGTATGAATTGTGCTCTACAAATAAACTTGCCTTGCCTTAAGGACCTATTGTCGGAATAGCGGTGTCGGAATGACGGGCCGACCCCGATTCGGTGGTGCAGATTGTTGACAAATGTAAATCCTCTTTTTCATGACTTGAATTGGAGTTCTAAGCGGGAAATACTAACTCTACTTTTTATGCAGGCTTCGAGAATCTACTCAAAATACTAAGATTCTTTTAAACGTATTGAGCGTGTCCTAACCAGTCGTATTACTGTGTGGTTCGGTAATCTCACTCGGAAAGAGAAGAAGACTCAGGCAGCAGGACCATTGGCTGCACTTTGCTGCCCCCGGAGGTTGAAATTGTTAATGACGCCTCTGGCCACCCGGCTAAAGGTATCGCTCAGACTTTTTATTATACTGTATTTTAAGTTTTGACTGTGAGCTCCTTGGACATTTTTTTCCAAAGTGGTTTTATACTGCAATTGGCAGATAAACTGAATCTGAATTGTATATATTGGCGATTTGGGAATCTTATAAATATAAATATCTACCTGTAATATGCTAAAGTAAGTACGTAATCCCAATATCTGTCAGGACAAAAACCCGTTCAGCCCCCGTGTGGTTTTCTCCGATTTGTTATGTTTTCGCACGAGCCGCGAACAGCGAGGCGTCGCGTTAAGTGCAAACGGCTCCGACCCCAAAAACAAAAGACTCCACTCGGTCCTGTTCCTGCAGTAAAACAAAGTGTCAGGCGCGGAGAGGAAGTGGGTAAATCACATTCTGAAGTGGCGTTCCCCGTGCGCCGATGGAATCAGGCGTTTCTGTAATATAGTTGTGGAAAACAAGGGACCGAAGCGGAAACGAGGGTGTGAAATACAACCCGAGAGCCAATTCAGCCACAAGAAAATAAATAATGTGTATCATATGAAGGCTGTATTTAGGGTTATTGGCTAGAATGGGGTCTTATCTGGGTCATTTAGAGGCTAAGAACATCTATTTAGAAGGTGATAGGATTAATGGCTCTACGTCCATTTCAAAATGGCTGGGCCTTTTCATACTGACTTTTTTAATAATCCAAACAGAAAACGTATGTTATCTGAGACCTAATTTTCTCAAACGTTAGGCCTCTTGATGAACATTACAGCAAGTCTCATGTTAAACTTTCAAATGCGCGTTTTTCAGTGAAAAAACCTTTCACTGGAGTTTCTGCTTTGCTCAAACCCAAAATACGCTTTCATTTGAGAGTATTTAGAATACATTTACTTTCCAAATATCAAGGGAATCAGACCCTCAATCATTACATTTTTGCTCCATTTTGCACAACATTATTAAGAAAGAACTTTTAAAACAGCTCTGCTCGTGTACAAGTCTCTTCATGGTTTAGCACCAAAGTCCATCTCTGACATGTTAGAGCCGTATGAACCATCTCGGGCCCTGAGAACTTCAGGGAGGGGTCTCCTGGTGGTTCCCAGAGTCAGGACTAAACACGGTGAAGCTAAAGCTAAAATCTGGAACAGTCTTCATGAGGATGTGAGACAGGCCTCAACTCTGACCATGTTCAAATCCAGGCTGAAAACAGCTCTTTTTACCCGAGCATATGAAAACTGAAAGTATTTTATCTGCACTCTTGCCTTTTACTGTCATTGATTAACTTTATGTTGATGTTTTAATGATTAATTTGATCTGTTTTCTTGTAATTTTATGCAACTGTGAAGCACTTTGAATGGCCTTGTGTATGAATTGTGCTCTACAAATAAACTTGCCTTGCCTTGCCTTTAATGATGACCTGTTTTTCATCCATCCTCCTGCAGGTGGGGGGTCCACAGAAGGACGGCCTCATGGTTCCAAACGGGCCTGTTTTTCTTCTTAAAATAAAATAAAGCTTTAAAACGCTTCATTCCACAGTTCATACAAACGCTGCACATGCGTCACATGGTGCTGTATCTGCTGCTCCATTGGCCAAGAGAGCTTTTGAGTTCCTGATTAAGGGTAAGTGAGTTTATAGCAGGTGGTCCAACAGTCATAGTCTTCATTTTTGTAATTATTTGTATTACAATAATTAGTGTGTTAGGAGATATGTGGTGTGGTTTGTTGGTTGGTTTTCATTGCTTAAAAAGTCCGTTTTTTTAACACCTGTGAGCACATGTTAGTTCCTCCATGTTGGTCATTTTAGCCACTTTTGACCAATTTTTTGGGTGTACAGCTGAAGTTTACATTTAGGAGTGTGTTTTGGAAGATGTTATGTGTGTTTTGCTGTAATGTTTTCATAGTTTAAGAGTTCGTTTTTTTGGAAAAAATAGCTCATTTTTTGTTGCTTCCTAAATGTTATTTAAATGTCAAATATTTGAACTAATGCTTTTTTATTTTATTTTTTATAGATGACTAAGACCAAAGAGCCGGGACTCTGTCCCCTTTGTGGCAAAAGAAGAGAGATTCTCAACAGACACATAAAGACATTTCACGATGTGAAAAATAAAAGAGAGAGAGATTTAATAAATCAATACGCGACAGGGAGGAGATTAAAAAATGGAGGCGATTGCCCAATCAGGGGCTGTTTCTCGAACATGTCCGCAAACACCTAATGAAGTCCCACCTCGATTTGACCAAAGAACGTAAATTAGCCATTTTAGTTAGGTCTGTCAGGAGGGAGTGTTTGAAGGAGCTGGCCCTTTTGAGGGCCTCCAACCCCGACCCCCCAATGGTCTCAAAATTGGATATCCCGGAACAAGAAGACTCATGCGAGTTGCCTCAATGCGTCAGACACCGGGAAATAATACAGGACCAGAGGGAAGAAATTCAGCGGCTCCAGGTAAAATCATTCTATTTTATTATGTGCCTCCTTATCTGTCTATTGTTCTACCTGTGTATCTGAATTCTTTCTACAGCAAGAACTGGACGACCTCAGGGGGGCGGGGGAGGAAGAAGAAGCGGGGCCCTCAACAGGGCCAGTAAGGAGGAGGCGGCCTCAAAGGCCACACGAGATTTTGGTGAGTTTCACCTAGTATTTGCTTTAATAAAATGACTACTATTACTACTACTACAGTTATAATCTGTTTTGTTTAATGCAGATTTCTTCAGATGAATCAGAAGACGTGGAGATGGAGGAGGTCGTGGAGATGGAGGAGGAGGTGGAGGAGGTCGTGGAGGTGAAGGAGCCGGAGGGCGTCCCAACTCCCTCCCGGGAGAAGGCCATAGGTAAGTGAAGACTTGTTTTCAAGCCCGCATGTGCACACTGTCATTTTGTCCTTGGGCAAGACACATCACCTACCTTGCACCTTTTCTGACACTTTTATTTCTGCAACATCTTTCTTTGTACTTGCAGAGAAGATTTTGGACGACGACGACGAGGAGGAGGACGAGGAGGAGGACGACGACGACGACGACGAGGAGGAGCCTGACTTGGAGGAGCCTGACTTGGAGGAGCCTGACTTGGAGGAGCCTGACTTGGAGGAGCCTGACTTGGACCCGGAGGGCGTCCCAACTCCCTCCAGGGAGAAGGCCATAGGTAAGTGAAAACCTGTTTTCAAGCCTGCATGTGCACACTGTCATTTTGTCCTTGGGCAAGACACTTCACCTACCTTGCACCTTTTCTGACACTTAACTTTTATTTCTGCAACCTCTTTCTTTGTACTTGCAGAGAAGATTTTGGACGACGACGACGAGGAGGAGGACGAGGAGGAGGACGACGACGACGACGACGAGGAGGAGCCTGACTTGGAGGAGCCTGACTTGGAGGAGCCTGACTTGGAGGAGCCTGACTTGGAGGAGCCTGACTTGGACCCGGAGGGCGTCCCAACTCCCTCCAGGGAGAAGGCCATAGGTAAGTGAAAACCTGTTTTCAAGCCTGCATGTGCACACTGTCATTTTGTCCTTGGGCAAGACACTTCACCTACCTTGCACCTTTTCTGACACTTAACTTTTATTTCTGCAACCTCTTTCTTTGTACTTGCAGAGACATTTTTGGCTGGAGACGAGGAGAAGGAGGAGAAGGAGAAGGAGAAGGAGAAGGAGGAGAAGGAGAAGGAGGAGAAGGAGGAGAAGGAGAAGGAGGAGGAGGAGGAGGAGGATGAGGAGGAGGATGCAGACCGGGAACTGAAACACATGGCCATGTTGAAGGTGGACCCGGAGGTTCTGCGCAAGAACATTGTCGAGATAGCTGCGGAGGTGACTAAAAATCTCTTGAGTAATTTTGCTTTTCTTGGTGAGATTATGAACTCGTATTTTCTTATAATTCGCAGAAAACCAGACCACGGACAGTGCCTGTCCACCCGGCACTGCACAGTTTATTTATGGATCGGAAGCGGGGGAGCACGTCGAGGTTTAACTTTCCCAAGAGCATCGGTAAGTGAAGACGTGTTCACGGTCGTGGTTTTTCGTAAAACATCCTCTACTCTACAGAGTTGATGATTTGGCTGAAAATAATTTTTAAATGTGCAATATATAAATCTTACCACTTACCTTTTTTCTTTCTGAAATGCTTCTCTTTGTACTTGCAGAGGACAAGATGGAGAGTTACACAACTCACATATTCCGTTCCAATGCCAAAGAGAAGGTCCAACAGAACTGCGTGTCCCAGGCCACGAGGGCAAAATGCTTCGTTGCGTTTATGATCATGACACGGGACGTGAAAACCCAACGTGCCTGGGACTGGACCTTTTCTTACAAAATATTCCAATGATCCGAGCGTGAGTATCAAATCATTTCGGGGGGAATTTTATGACGCAATACACATGTCTAACATTTAAATATGTTTTCCAATAGATACCCATCTGTCCTCGATGCTCTGGGGAAAGTTGCTCCCACAACTATTATGTTCTTGAACAATGCCAAGACGTTCTTGGACTACCTGATACGCTTCCGTGAACCAGGTTGCCGGATTTCGCTCATGCACGTGAGGTCCTCCCACCACGAAGTTAGCAAGCTGGCCTTGGACTTCAGCCGGTCTGTCACTGCTCACCAGCAGACCATCAAAGCAGCTAAGTTAGACCGGCTGATTGTGAAGGAGGACCTCGCGTGCTGTCTCCGACTGGGGCGGGAGAGGATGTCCTCCCTCCTGGGTAATATTCTTGTTCAAAATGTTGTGGTAATTTGTTAAACATTACTTTTTATGTGGTTTGTAATTTAATGGTCTCTCTTCAGATGAGGTCGAGGCCGCCCCAGTCAGGGACCATAAGGCCAGGTTTGCGTTCTTGGGGCATTTGGCCGCATACCTGGCCTGCATATATGGGCACAGGTCGTGTGTCTTCACAAACCTGCTGGTCAGGGAAGTGAAAGAGGCACACGGCTCTGAGGAATCCGGCTACCTGGTTAATGTAAGTGCAATTTCCATATAGAAGTGAAACACCCATTACAGAAACTCCCAATAGTTTACCCTTGCAATTTACTATTTTGTGTGCAGGTGTCCAATCACAAAACTACGCAGAAGTATGGTGTTGCTCAGATTTACTTAGATGCCGAAGAGTACGGCTGGTGCACTAGGTGGATCGGGCTGCTCCACCGCACCACACCGCGCAATCCCTACTTTTTTTCTAATACAGGGACTGGCACCATGAAGGACCTCAAGAGGTACCTTATTCGGGCGTGGAATGAGATGGGGCTCCAAGGAGAGCCTGACTTTTTGGACATTCGGACGGCGGTGTCCACATATGTAAGTTTAAAGGAAAGATGTACTGATTGTTACAGGATATGGTTTTAACTTATTGTTTTATTTACCTTTTTATCTTCAGAACTTCACACAGAATGCAGACCGGGCAACTAGAGAGAGTGTGGCACAGTTTATGTGCCACACTCTCGAAACACAAGAACGCTTTTATGCTTTGTATAAGACGGTGAACAAGGCACAGGAGCTGAGGCAATGCTTCATAGCCCTGAGCTGTTCAAACCAAAACACTGCCGTGCCTTCAAGCTCCTCAGCCCAGTCATCCCCAGCCGCCGTCCGACCCCATCCCACGCCCGAGTCAGTCCGAAAACGTCTTCTTGGTGCCAGTCCCTCATCAGAACCCTCTCCAGTCCCAGCTAAAAAGGCCCTAAGCAAGGTGAGTGATACACTTGGAATTGTAGAACAGTTAAGATTTCTATATTTGTTTTGTTGTTTTTCACATCTAATTGCCATTTTTTTTCTTTTATAGTCCCAGATTAATGCAAATCGCATAAAGAAGAAATATTCCCCAGCAAAAATGCCCAACAAAAGCACCCCGGAGAAAGCGAGGAGACTCTCGTACTGCAGCAAACTCCGAAAGAAAATTTGCCAAGTTCGATTACAAAAAATCAACTAAGTGGACTCGCTAGCTCCATCCATCAAGCCAGCCCACAATCCATTCGTCCATCTCTCCAGCCATCAAACAATAGCTCCAGCCCCTCGCTCCATCCATCCCTCCAGCCCACAATCCATTTGTCCATCTCTCCAGCCGTCAAACAATCGCTCCAGCCAGCTTTTTTTTGTTTACTTCTCTGTTGCCAGGTAACGGGGGCAGCTGCCCACATCACAGTGCCCCTATGGTTCCGTGTAAATATTTTAAACAAACTTTTAAAAGTGTTGTTCTTGTATTTCCATAAAATAATTGTTGTTGTTGTTCAAAAATTGTTTACATTTTACTAACTTTTAAAATTGTTGTTCTTGTATTTCCATAAAATAATTGTTGTTGTTGTTCAAAAATTGTTTACATTTTAGTAACTTTTAAAATTGTTGTTCTTGTATTTCCATAAAATAATTGTTGTTGTTGTTCAAAAATTGTTTACATTTTACTAACTTTTAAAATTGTTTGCTTTTCACAAAAATGTAAAAAATAGTTTACATTTTGAACTCTAAAATGTATTTGTATTTATACATAAATCAAAGGGAAACTATTCTCAAAGTATTCAAAGTAATCAGAATACAGTATTCTGATTAGACAAAGTAACGGAATACGTCACGAAAATACATTTTAAGGCAAGCATTCAGTATTCAGTAACTAAATACAATTTCAAAGTTCAAAATGTGTGAAAAAAACAAACCCTCCTTTGCGATCCTTGCAAAAGCCAAACAAATGAAATGACACTACAAGAAGTAAAGAATGAACTACGGAAGAAACTGATTAACTAAAGGAAATGGACTGCTCTTAATATACTGTAAAAAAAAAAAAGAAAAAAAAATGTATGTATGTATATGTATATATGTGTGTATGTATATATATATATATTAAAAAAAAAAAAAAGGGCAAGAAGCTATGAACATTAACATCTTGAAAATGTTCCTTGAGGTTTTGTTTAGTATTGTTGCTGGTAATAATA
The DNA here is from genome assembly GCA_021464625.1 of Proterorhinus semilunaris. Classification (NCBI taxonomy): domain Eukaryota; kingdom Metazoa; phylum Chordata; class Actinopteri; order Gobiiformes; family Gobiidae; genus Proterorhinus; species Proterorhinus semilunaris. The sequence goes on from CM038359.1 coordinate 29,354,821, forward strand.
ATTTCAGGGTCATTTCAGGCCAAATAACCTGGAGTTACCATACTTTTTCTTTAAACATTTTAATATTATTTTTGAACTGTACCACTCCCTCCCCTTCTTTTCGTCTTTTTGTTTGTTTTTGTTTTTTAAAAGTTATTATTTTATTGTATTTTTTTTGTGTGTTTTTTGTATAAATTTGTTTTTTATGTGTGTCATGTATTGTATTTCTTTCTGTCCTGTCTATAAAATAAATAGAAATAGAAAAAAAAAAGAAAAAAAAAGAAACACATTTGATTTCTTAAGATTTTCACCTTGTTTTCGCCAAAAGTTGGGTCAATTTAGCCATAGTTTTGGTATTTACAGTGAACTTTTACAGTAAAACTCAATTATGTCGTTGAACAATCTTATAAATTGCCAACAAAATTTGACTTAATGCCAGTTTGAATCTAATTGAGGGATTCTTAAGGACATTTAACGCCTTGATTTTGGCACAATTGATTTAATTACTTTTAATGCCCTGTAGAAACTAGTGATGGGATTTTTGGCTCTTTCTGGTGAACCGGATCATTTGGATCGGCTCACCAAAAAGAGCCGGCTCTTTTGGCTCCCAAATGGCTCTTCATTTTTTTTTTTACATAATACAGTTTTACATTTAGGAGAGGTTTTGATTCTGAGCTTTTCGACTACTCCCTGCACAAACCCACTATAATCAAGAAAGAAATGAAAAATAACAGAATAATGTGTTTTTTCCATTGTTATAATGAAGTGATATTGGTGTTGTTTTGTTCAAAGGAATCAAAGTTGACTTTTCCAGGTGGTGGAGCCATTGTTTATTATAGCAACACACGCACGTTAAGGCTGGTACATATATGTACTCCTTTTTTATTTACAGTCAAAATCCGAAAATGTACATTGTGCTTCATGTCCTCTGTTTTTCAAGACGCTATTGTTTCGGGTTTGTCCGCTGAAACCTGGCAACCCTGCGGACGGCGCGAATAGGATTATCATAAAGAATGGCCTCCCTCAGAGTGCGGCTAAAGAAACCTGAGCCGGCTCGCCCACTACGCCTTCAATTATTCAAGGTGCTTTGGCTGAAAACCCGATCACCTGGAGGATCCGTTCTCCCGCCATAACCACAGCCCCCCCCCGCCCGCCACACGCCGCCGCGGCAACGGGAGCAGGCGACCACTGGACAGGAAACCAGATACGGTGCGGCGTGTTCGCCTAAACAGACGGAATGAATTATCCAACGGCGGTGGAGCAGACCTAAGGGGCGCTTTGTAAATCCACACGCTCCTTCGAAGGAAAATAATTGACTTTCCTTCATCAATTCCTTTGAACGACTCTGAAGCAAACGCAGCTCTGTGGATTCAAATAGGAAATTAAAATCATACGGTCATTTTACTGTTTCTTCTAGATAATTCATACATTTTTCTGATGATGAACAGTTGCATAATTGACAGAAATTATTTTTGGCGCCTCGGCATTGATATTAATATTAAAACTGTCCGTTTTCCATGCTAGAAAATCAATGGCACCAGGACCGGAGTAAAATGGTATTCGCTCTCCACTTATCTAGCGCTTTTCCACCTACATGAGGCACGAAGCGCTTTACAGCCAGGATCCACTCACTCTCGTTCATAAACCGGAGTGAGGCAAGGGGGGTGAAGTGTCTGGCCCAAGGACACGACGGCAGTGTGCACCTTCGGGAGCTGAGATTCGAATCCCCCGACCTTCCGATCATGAGACGACCCGCTCTACCAACTGCACCACCGTCACCAAGTCAGATCTTGGTCGTGGAAAAAAAAAAGAAGCCAGATCTTTGTTTAAATCAATTTCACACAGGTTTACCTCGAACAAGCGCTGGAAAAAAAGGAAAAAAACATTTTGAAATTCTCCCTCTGTTAACCTCTTAACCCCCAACTGAACTGAGCACATTTTCTCCAGTTTGGCACTACCCAAATCTAAAAGCTTCTTTAAAAAAAAATCGTTAGATTAGCAACAAACACGAGGATGAAAATCCAACAAAAATGTGACTAAAACACGACAAGAAAAAAGCAACGGAAAAAAAAAATATGGAAAAAACACAACGAAAAAGTAGTTTTCAAATTTTTTGTTAAGTTTAGTTTATTTGTTTATTTGAGCAGTATACATTCTGCTCAAAAGGAGTGGGCTGAAGCAAAAAGCTTATGAGCAATAAATAAAAAAAGGAAATTTCACACAATGGTCCAGAGGGAACAAAACAACAAGACCTCATCCAAAGAGAATTTGAAACATTTCAGCAGATACAACATACAAAAAAATATTTGAACTGTTTATATAATTAATTGAAACGAAGCACAACTACAACAACGATCTCGTTTCATGTACGATGTCCAGCACAAAGGAAAAAAATTTGACCCTTAATATATTTCTTTCAGATTGTTACCAGTGATTACCGAGAGTTACTTTTATGTTATAAAGTTACATTAATAGATATTATACTCCGAGATCTTGCTACATCCCAGTTGTCATTACCATCCTCAGTATAATTTTAATTTGGGTTTAATTATCATCATCATCATTATTATTATTATATATTTATTTATTTGAGTTATATGTGAAGTATGATGTAGCCCTGCATAGTGTGGGCATTAAAGAGTGTAGAGCGGGCCAGTTGAAGAGGGCAGTAGCTCCCCATCAACAAACCCCCACACAGCTGCCCTAACAGCTGATTTTGTAGATGATGTTCCTATGCTGAGTGGTGCATTAAAGGACAAGGTTTAGAGCCCGTTGGGAGGATTATTCTCAACAGATCCATAACCTGCCAACCCTAATTCTCCATTTGTAAATTTGAGCAATAGAATGACAACCGTTCCAAGCAGCAACACTCTTCCTTGAATATAGAGGAAAAATACACATAATTGATCCCACTGCTCCCCCTAGTGGCAACACATTTCTTCTTGTCTGTATATTTCAAAAGTTTTTTGTTTGTATTTATATTTGAACAGGTTTATTCCATCTCCAGTTTATTGTACACCATTAACTGTTGGACTAAAACTTTTCACAGTTGTGCTATGTTTCTGACACAGCTGCTGTAAGTCGTCTCCTGGTGCAAAAATATTTGTATCGTCAGCAAACAAGATAAATTTAAGTACTTAAGAGACGTTTTACAAATATCGTTAATATACATATTAAACAATTTTGGGCCCAGAATGGAACCTTGAGGTAAACCACAGACAATTTGTCGACAACTCGACTGATAATCACAGATTTTCACACATTGTTTTCTATTTTTTAAGTAACCCACTGTAGAGTTTACCCCCCTAATCCCATAATGTTCTAGTTTATTAATTAATATATCATAGTTTATTGTATCAAACGCTTTACTAGGTCAATAAATAACCTTATTGCATATTTCTTGTTATCTACAGCATTAGTTATTTCTTCAGTTATATCAAACAGCGCGTGTGAGGTTGAGTGATTGTTCCTAAAACCAAACTGATTGTCCGAGAGTAAATTACACTTTTCGATAAAGCTGTCGAGTCTAGAATTGAAAACTTTTTCTAAGATTTTAGAGAATTGCGGTAAAAGAGAAACAGGCCTGTAGTTTGTAAAGAGATGTTTATCTCCTGCCTTGAACAGAGGAATCACTTTTGCTACTTTCATACTATCAGGAAATTGTCCATTTTGCAACGATAAGTTACAGATGTAAGTTAACGGCTTAGAGATACTTCCAATAACAGTTTTTAAAGTTTTCATATCCATGTATACAAATGAGGCACTACACTGAGGCTTTTACATTTGGGTAAAGCTGGACTGGAGAACATGTGCTCAGTTCAGGTGGGGGGTAAGAGGTTAAAGCGGGTGTTGTCAAGGTTGTCCGCTTTCTCCAATCAACTTTTCACATCTCGCATCAGCTGAACTTCGCTTATTACTACAACATTTTTCCGCATCTATAGAGTCATGCCATCTGTTTTTAGCTCAAGTTACGTGACATGGCCAACAGCATTGTCTGGAAACACCCTTATATTCTGCAATCGCTAATTTAATCAGAACAATATGTCAAGAAATACCACAACGCACACATTTTTATAGTCTCATTTGACTGTTGGCAGGAGGGAGATGACGCTGGTGTTGCAGAAACAGCTCCACATTGACTGTAAACCTCCAGGCAAACATAAAGACAGGCCTGTGGTTGCTATATATATTGTGCAGGTTGTCATATTATACTGCACTACTTATTATTTGGTGGTTAATGTAGAAACTATTCGCTAGTTTCTCCCTTAACGTGTTACTTGCCGACCCCCCACGATCAGGGGTCTAGTGTTGGGTAAGGGTAAGATGAGGATCAGGTTTAGGAAATGTATCTAATCTAATCAAACTAACTAAACTTTAATTCAATCAAATGTGAAGTAGATTGTGTTTCACTCACACAGATCTTATCATAGTTTTGGAAACTAGAGGGTCTTGGCTTTCAAATGAGGAATCACACTGAGGCTCTCCAGTCAATATGCTTTGAGATCTGGACGTGCATAATTCTGACACTAAACTGGCAGATAACAGGGTGACATCTTAGTTTTTCTTTTATAACAGACAATGAAAGAGAAAAACACTACATTAAAATGTTAGTTTTGGTCCCAACTCGTTCCTAACTTTCTTAAAGGAATAGGCCACCGTTTTTACACACTGAGATATGTTCTCACCTTAGCTTAGACGAGTTCATCTGTACCTGTCTGGTCTCCACGTGGGCCTTCAGTCACGTAAACACAGCACAGACGGCGTTAGCATTTAGCCGTTAGCATTTAGCCTCTCTCTCCTCCTCTATAGCTCCAAACGAGGTGAAGATAGAAGCTCTTCCGCCATTTAAATATGGTCACGTGAAGTGTTACACTATAAAGTATAATTACACAAAATTAAACAATGTGCGGATGAAAAGGAGAACTATATTGTAAGGCGTAATAATACCAGGAGTAATTCAGCATCCGCGCAGTGATATCTTCACTTTACTGTGCGGATGCCGAATTACTCCTGGTAAGAGAGAGGCTAAATGCTAACGGCTAAATGCTAACGCTGTCTGTGCTGTGTTTACGTTATGGAAGGCACACCTGGGGAGACAAGACAGGTACAAATGACTGATGTATGAGTTTACAATATACTAAAGGAGGGGAATTAGACCAAACTCACCTGTCACGATGCTAATTTCATGTCATTTTCTTGGGTATCGAGGAAATCAATACAACATGGCGGAGGTCCCTCGCCTGTCCAGCGCTTACTCATTCACAAATATTCACACGTTTGGTATCCACGTGTAGCACAAAAGGCGACTGAGATGACGCTGTTATGCAAATATGGTCATTTCCTCTCTGGGAGATGGGGGTAAAACTAGGACCCATATTCTCAAACGGATTTTTTCATATTTCAATGAATCTTCCACAGACTTCAAATGTTCCAGCCTTCAGAGGGACTTTTTAAATGTCTTAACCCCCACTTTAACCGAGCGCCTTTTCTCCAGTTCGGCGTTACCAAAATCCAAAGCCTCTTGACTGGAGTTTAAAGCCTATACAGGCCAGTGTAACGCCTCAACTGAAAGCTAAGACCTTCAAAACTGATCGAAACTGATCTTTTTCCCCACGTTGTTGCCACATTTTTGCAAAGTATTAAAATTTTTTTTCCGTCATCATGTTTTTATGGCTTTTTCTTTTAGTTTTAATCACATTTTCGTCATTTTTTTCAACACGCGTTTTTGTTGCTCTTTTGTTGCTATGCACCTGTAATGTCTCTCCTTAATCCAGGTTTAGTTTCACCTTTCACATGCTGCTCCATCCCGTCAGTACTTTATGACTCACTGTACACAGAAAACAAGCCCGGTGACCCGCACATAAAGCAACAGCTGCTGAGTTTCGGCCTGTATTGCTCCATAAAACGACCCGAGCGAACCGTGACATTGATCGATATTAGCTTTAATGCTACTTAAAACAACACACAGGTGGCTCCGAGGGCACTGTCCTCCATAAAAGCCCCGCTCCTCTCGCCTCCTGGTTTTTACGACACGTTTTTTTACGGTGAGTTTAATCAGTGCGCGGCTCTGATAAGTCGTCTTTATCAGTTATGGGCCACATGCTGCTTTTGACGCATGTTTACTGAGCCACGGTGTTTTTTGCAGAAAGTGACATGATGCTACTAGCTCTTGTGAAAGAAGATTTGAATCAAATTTTTTACAATATTATGATTTTTTTTATAAACTATTTTAGGGTTTATCCTAGTTTAACGCCATTTTCGGACAGAATGGGCAACTTTCGAGCAAACGATCGTGAGCAATTTCAGCCAAAACTGCAGCTGGATGGGTTTTAGACGATTATTCTTGTATTTTTCGACAAATTTGGAAACTGGTTTTGCCAAAACTCCATTTATTAGAAGTTCATTTTGACAGTAACATCAACAACGCTGAGCCAAACTCAAAACAGTGACCGTATGTCCACGTCCTTCCTCGTGTGTTTTGTACTGTTTTACCTTTAAATGTCCTTTACACCTTTGTAAATATGCACTAAATATTGCAATGATGGGGACAGAGGCAAAAAAAAAACATAAAATGACAACACACAGAATGAAATTGATACTTATACTTTATTCTCTATGTTTAGTACAATGGTTACCACGGCTTTGACTGCCACAGTAACATATCAAGTTTCTCATCTTCCTACACATGTTGGACAAAACTAAAGGATTTCATCAGTAGACGCGCTGTTGGCTGTTTCCAATCCGGCCATCCTCGCCTCCAGATCTTTGACTTTGCTCTGGGTCTCTGACAGTTTTGTATTCTTTTCACGGAGGGTTAATGTTTGGTTGTCCACCTGCAAGGACAAGTCATTTCTTTCTACCCTCAATCCAGCGATCTCTACCTCCAGATTTTGAACTTTGCTCTGTTCCTCTCTCAGTGCTGTCGTCTTTTCAATTAAGGCTGATTCTAGGCGGTCCACCTGCAAGCATAGGTAATTGCTTTTGCTGTTATATTTACTGTCATTTTGAAAAATGTCCTTTCTATGAAGACGCCATAGTCTAGGCATTTAGCTCGATAGCAAGCTAACGGCTAACTATAAAATAGTAAAGCAACATGTTTTAAAAGGAAGAAAACAACTTAAACTTTTGATAATTTTCATTGTTATAACATTGCTAAATACATTCAAACAAATCAAAAAAATCACTGAAATTTGGGATAAAATGTCCTTTTATATCCAAAAAGCAGTCTGTTCAAAGAGGTGGCATGTGATTGTTCGGTTTATGAAAATTCTGTGTTGTGATTGGTTTAGGAACAGCATTACAATCAATTTTTCTCATGAAATCCTCAAAAATGCACAAAAACAAAAACAATTGTATACAGTGTACGGAAGAGGTCCAGGAACCAGAAAATGTGGATAAAGTCAGATAGAACCTCTAATTCTAAGGAAACGAAATGCTGAATTGTGAATACACTTTTCTACTAAATAAAGATACAGGGACAGGAAAGGAGCAAAGTAATTAAAAAACACATAAATACTAAAAAAAAACAAAAAAAAAAACACGGACAATGCTAACCAGGAGGTTAATGTTAGCTTCATGCTACATATGCTAATATTATCAACAAGTGTCATTTTTTTTGCTTCTAATGAAACATTTCTTGTGAAAAAATATCTCTATGGACCTGATTTCGGCTTGACTTTACAGGTGTATGAAAAATAGGTTTATAGTCTGCCAGAAAACGGCTAAAAGGAGGGGGAAAAAATTGTGATTCACATGAGTGTTTTCTTACCCCACGCCCCCATGTGTAACGCGTTGGAGTCTGTATCTGGGAACATATTCATCACATCACAAGTGAAAAAACACACGTTCATATTTGAGCCTTTGTTAAATTAGACAAAGAGACAAAGAGCAGAGCAAAGTGATTCAACAGCTTATAAAATCTGCTGTGAAAAAAATCTTCATAATGACCCATTTTTCACTTTGCTTTATTTGTTTGTATAGGAAACGGCACCAATTCTTCACTCTACTCTGACATGAAGCCCCCACGTGCTTTCCTGCTCTTGTTGTGTCCATTAGTCGTTTGTCCCAGGCCATAAGTGTCCTAATAGTACTCTCTGTGTCCCCTGTCCTCGGCCCAAACAGGGCAGTATATGCCCGTCCGTTTGAACTGAGAGGAGGAAGAGCTTTGATCAGTCTGTTCCTAGACATCACTCACACTCACCAGGAGCATCCCAGTGTTTTGGAAGAAGGAGAAAAACAAGAGCTTCCGAGACACCGGTGTTGTTAATGAACCTCCTGTTTGTTCTTCACAAGTCCAGTTCCTTATTTACGATCATTAAAGGCCCCTGTTCTTGATTTATATATATATATATATATATGACATGTGCTGTTGGCTTGTGCGTGAAATGAATGAAATAAGGGCGATATGAAAAAAGCTAACATTGAGCTAATTTAGCCTCTGACCTCCTGGTTTACTTTTCTCCCACAAACGCTGCGTTTACAATGTGGATCTATGAGGCCATGTGGAGTTTCCTCTACTACAAGAAAACACTTCTTCTATCTTCCGTGCAAACCTCAGACCATGAAGAGGGAAGATCTTACCTTGTTAAAATGGCAGTCGCCAACTTCACACACCCCTGTTTGAAACTGCCAAGAAAAATCAAAATGTTTAGAGCTTTCTGGAGTTTTTTTGTTTAATCTTCCGAGTCTCCCGTGGCAATTACTCGATGCCAAAGCTGAACATTTAACCACGTTATTGTGCTGGAATAGATCGATATAGAATGTTCTCACAGTGGAGGAGGAGAGCGCGGGCGGACGGGAGGATATCCATCCGGACGTGTCTGTGATTGGTTTCTGGCGGGGGTCGCACTCTCCCGCGGCGCGAAGCGAAACAAACAGGAGATTTTAAGTCCTGACAAGAAAGACGTCTGCCCCCCCCCCCCCCCTCTCGACACATGCGGCAGCTCCGGCTCGCGACGCGGTGATTTACGGCCAAAGTCTTTCCAAACCCTCTCGCTCGTAAATCGGCGCGCAGGGCGGAGGGTCCGGCGAGGTCAAAGAGGGAGAGGGGAGTCGTGCGCAAGGTGCAGCGCGCAATCTGTTGTCCCAGATCAGCCTTTCCCAAAATCCAGAGCGTCTCAGCCTCCTTATCGCTCCAAAGATCCCGCCTGGGCTCGCCAATGATAGGAATCCCATGAGTTCAAATAAATGATATTCCGTTTAAACCCTTCCCAGACTTTGGAGCCTGTTTTATATCATTGAATGCAGCCTTTTTTATGACGTGTGTAACTTTATAAAATAATAATACAGTTTTTCCAGGCTAGGCTAGTGCTAGGCTAGCGCATGTCTACGGTAACTAGTAGCCTGCATTAAAAACCTCTTCCAAATCATGGGCTCGTCCTCCAAACGTTGCCATATCTGATTTGTAGAAAGCATCTTTGTGAATTCCACGGGTAAACAAACTAATGTAGATCCGGTAACCGAGCAGATCACTCCGCCGCTGCGTAGCTTACAACCAGGAAGCTGATGCTGCGCAAAATACAAGTTATTTCAAATGCAAAATGGTTATATTTAAAAATGATTCAGTCAACACAGACATGTATATCGGTAGGCTGGCGTTATAAGTGATTTGCCTCAGGTGCACTGTGCTTGGGTCAGACTGTTTTTAATGCAGGCTACTAGTTACCATAGACATGCGCTAGCCTAGCACTAGCCTAGCGCCGCTAAACTCTTCAAATTTAAGGACTGCGTGAATTAAAAACAAAATTATCTCTAGGAATCAACAACACTCTGGTAAATGAGGCCCTACGTCAAAAATCCTGACATATTCCTTTATCCTTAAAAATGGAAAACCGAGTGAACACATTTGCAAGAATGAAACTCGCCAACCTGTGGAAGTTGTTCCCCATTGAGCTCAAACCTTTAGTCTTTAGTCTTGAGTCTGTGCTTCTCATTGTCCTCTCATCCATTTTAAACACACTGTGTACTTTTACTGTCTATAAAGGCCTATGTGGGAACAAGTGCTGCAAATGAGCTTCTGCCGCGTAATGCTGACGGTCAATTGTGGGAAAAATATACTTTGCAAGATCATTTGGAACGCAGTGTAAGCGCCGTGATGCGTCAGACTTCTGCTACAGTTTGTCTATGTGTAAATAAATAGAAAATAAGGACGTCCTAACCTTTTGCATCGTGTGTGTGTGTGAGTGAGCAAGAAAAGAGCCTTTCGAAATAACCTTCTGGCTTCTTTAACCTCATCTAATCATGTTTTTTTTTATTTTACGGAATTGCACTGTCCCTTTTCAAATAAACTAATCCGATACGTTTTGACCAGAGAGTCTGAGAATTGAGCTCAATCGGTCGGTGGCTCGGTTCTGTGTCGTATTGTTCAAGAAAAACCTCCTTCGCTCCAATAGCCTCGTAGTTTCTCCTGCAGGACGTCTCATATACAATCTATGCAACGATTAAACGCGTTCTGTAACAGGGATTGATGTTTTGACGCCGTAGCAGCTCCACAGTGAGGGAGAAGAGCAGGTTTACGAGGAACAGGAAGGATACTCCTGAATAAACACGCACGGGCCCTGTGCATGTACGTGCACGCACGTACCGCTGAACCCCCCGATGCCTCAGCGCTGCGTCCGAGCGCCATCCATGCATTTAGTCCTAATGATATATTGTGTGTATACGTAGATATGTGTATATATGTATGTTTGTGTGTGTTTGTGTGCGTGTATATGTGTATATATATATATATATATATATATATATGTATTAGGGCCGGGACTCGATTAAAAAAATTAATCTAATTAATTAGAGGCTTTGTAATTAATTAATCGAAATTAATCACATATAAATATTTGCCCTGAGAACAGTGAGAAGTAAGTTTTTTCATATGGATTTTTAGTATACCATTGAATAATGACTGAATACATGAGCTTAAGCAACAAAATATTGTTTATTTTTGTTCAACCAAGTCCAACAGACCAGTGCAATATTGCCATTAAATGAAGCTTATGCGCAAATTCAACAAGGAAGACTCAACAGCTGTTTAAACCACCGCTCATCACCGGCAGCTGCTTCCACTCATCAATCACAGTCCAGCCATTCAGCTTCTCCACATCAACCAATCATCGCTCCAAGATTCCTTCATAAGCACCATGGCCCATCACTCTGAGTTTCCCAGCCGTGCTGCAACCCTCCTCCACCCCTATTCTCCACCTGGGCTCTCTCGGCGCTGCTTCAACGTCTGGTCACCCTGGGTCTTCTACCACCACCAGTGTCCAGGCTCCGGGGGAAGATCCTGGCCATCGTTCTACGCCGTGCGGATTTATCGTTCATCCAATCTTCCGCCGGGGTCTGAGCCCCAAATTATGTTTTGCATTCATTCAATAAAACGTCTAAAACGCTTTTCTGTCTGTGTGAGTCTTATCAGGTTGAATTGTGCGTCTGCAGGAAAAAAGGAAACTGAAGTGTGGAAAGCAAAGTGTGATTAATTTCGATAAATATTTTTAATCGCACTAAACCTCATGTAATTAATTAATCGCAATTAATCGAAAAAAGTCCCGGCCCTAGTGTATACGTATGAAAAGCGCTTTATAAATAAAGTTTGATTGATTGATTGACTCACAGGCAAAAACAAGCCCTATAGTCCAATATGTTACGCAGTGTGGCTTTAAAAAAAAACTATACTTGACTTTTTTTTTTCTTTTTGGCCGGTAGAGTTTATAGCAGAAAGCAATCTATTAATAAATAAATACATTTGTCCTTGAATTCAGTGACTAATTTCAAGAAATCTGTTCACGAGGCGAGACTTTTACACTTTCATGAAGAAAAAACACACTAACAAGTAAATAAAGATAAGATTAGAAGTTTAAGTGTAAAACAAACTTGCCTCATGGACAGATTTCGTAAAATTAGTTAAGCAAATCAGGGACAACAAATTATACTTACTGTGTTTCTAGATTACTTTTAACAGAGTATATTGTAAAGTCTGTTGGTAGTGTCTATAGTCGGCCCAAGTTGTCAAATTGCGATGAAAAGGGGTATAACCTCTTGAGATATTCTGTGTTTTAGATCAGTATTGTATTTTCTACCCAATCTAAAGATGTGCTTTAGATTATGACCTGCAAAAGTCTCGATTCAAGTTATGCATTTCGATGAGATTGAATATATGTGGAACGATAGTGGCGTATTCCCTGTGGCCTCGTTCGTCTTAATGCACTGAATGACCATATGCAGGGGCTGTGATTTAAACAGTGGAGCCTCCTGGAGGGAGCAGCACCCGAGGGAGCCATCAGCGCCTCGGAGGAGCCCCCCTGCCCTCAGACCCCCTGATGTCAGCGCCCTGTGTCAGCGCGGTAAAAACAACTCGCGCCCCGAGAGCGCCGTAAAACATTCAGGGGAAGTAGAATGGCCTAAACAAAATCAGCACGGAACAAAGAGTTTAAAACATTTTTTTTCTCCTCCAGGGTCGTTTCCACCCAAAAACGATTGCAGTCAGCAGAGTGGGACCTCTTTAGGATCCAGAAGATGACCAAGGCGTTGTTGTTGTTGATGGACGTCCATTATGCAAATCCTGTCGTCAGAATATAAACAACATCTTGGAGATAATCCTTCGCTGTGAATGTCCAGGTCAAGGTAACGAGCTGCATAATTCCCCAAAAAGTCCAAATGTTTGAAAATAGCCACAACTGGCTCAGGACGTAAAACAAAAAGCTAACGCTCCGCTCTGCTTCAGCGTAGCATAAGGGAAAGTGAAACCGCACATGTGGAGATCAGCTGTTCAAAAGAGTCTCCTCACTCATTTTGTAAACACGTTTCATTCTCTGTTCATCGAAACATCTGACGAATAGTTAAGCAGCAGCATAACCTTTGAGAACAGGAAACCTAGCGTAGCTTGTGGCCTAATAATATATCGTAAAATAATTATGATAGTTAGGGTCATTATAAAGAAGTAAAGTTGACATTGTTTTGTATTATTCACTCTAGGCCTATTTATTTTAATGCAAAACAATCTTAAAGCATTTTTCATTTTTTAGAAACGGTGAATGTTCACAAGTTCAAGTGTTAAAAAGCTTTTCAAAGACAAAAAACAAAAATATCAGTTATTTCTTTTCATTCGGTCGATAATCGTGAATAATCGTAAAACCGCAAGTTCTTCTTTCACAATAATCGTGACTCAAAAAATGCATATCGCGACACCCCTATTACATACACAGCTTCACCCTGCTACATCCTTCACCGGTCTGTAACGCCCTCTATTGTTCAAATCACCAGGGTCCAAGGAGACCAGGACAACGGGAGAGCTTGAAGTCAATTTATTTGGTACAAAAGCTTTAAAAGGGTTAAAAACCTATTGGGGAGGAGTGGGCAAGTCAAATGAAGTCCAGTGGGTTTGGGTCGACAAGGGGAAGATCTGCAGTTGACGGCTGGCACGACTGGTCAGGTATTAGAACCCCAGCGTGCCCCTGTCTTTGGTGGCCCAGGCTCTTTTCCAGGGGTCCAGGCTAATGGTCGGCGTACTCCACAACATGGCTCCTGGTCTCCGTGCTGGTTTGGTACAAATGACCCCAGCAACCACACGCCTTCCCAGCAGAGCAGCCGACTCGCCCTCAGACTGGCCTGGACCCCTGGTGGACAGGACCAAACGAAACAATGAGGGCCAGCAATGTTACAATGAAGAAATGAAACAAAATACTCATTCACAATATATGTTAATAATGTTAACAAGTGTGAGGCTGCACTGACCTGATGGACAGGACCAAACAAAACAATGAGGGAGAACAAAAAGGTGCACAGGTGTTTTATAATGGAAGCCCCGCCCCCAATACTTCCCACTTAAGTTAAAACATGGCCATTGGCCCACTACAAAGAAACGCCCACAAAGAAAATCACACCCAACTTAAAGTGACAGCATTGGTACGACACAACATGACCTGTTACAGGTCTCTCCACCACCAGTGTCCAGGCTCCAGGGGAAGACGTCCCTATAACGCTAACCTACCCAACCATGCTAACTTTAATCCTGCTTGGGTCAAAATATATATATGTCAGTAAATCTGTAAAAGTATACATTTCGCATTGCATTTCAGAATTCGATAAGGCAGTAATTCTGTACAAGATTATGCTCCTGAATCAAGCTGATTTTTAGCTCGTGTCGTGTTTATTGTAGCGATAGGAGGGACACCGGGCGACGGCCAAAAGACAAAAAAAATCAAAGTGAAAATTGAAACGCTCGCCGCCCGGCCTCCTCGGGAAATAACGCGTCATGACTTGGCAGCGCCGCAGACGCCGTAATGCGCCACGCGGTCCCCAGCGGAGCAGAGATGGAGGAGCGATAATGGCTTTGCAACGGCGGGGGGGGAGGTGTCATCGGCTCCAAATGAGCGCTAACAGAGTGGAGGGGGGAATAAAAACATTACAAATAGGTTTAAAGCCCGCTGAGGGTGACGTCAGCGTTTTAGATGCAGGGCGGGGGCCGGAATGAAAATCACAATAAACAGCAGAGGATTATGGGACCAGATTGTTTGTTTGGTAGATGTTTCTCAGTCGCACAAGAGGAGTAGATCAAGGTTCTTCAGGTGAGACACTGCAGGTACATAAAGAAACATGAACTTGGGGTGCCAATGCCAATTTGAGTGCCTGAAGCAGGTAGAAAGGCGCTGTATAAATGTGACCATTCAAAATAAACGAAAATGAATATGACGAAGGGGTTCAGGCATAAACACGGCCAAGTAATGGGACCGAGGCGGCTTTAAATTCATGGTGTTGTTTTATTGATGTCCAGCCTGTCCAGTCAGAATGCTTTCCTTTATTCTTCACAAAGACGTGTATCAGGGATCGGGGGTGAGTTTTCTGAATTCACGATAGGCGTGACTGACAAGCGTATTAACCAATGAGAGAAGAGCCGTATTTTGTAAACAAATAAGTTAGTGGGAAGTAAAATGTGAACAATCTGTGTCAATTTAGCCATAAACATTTAAAGCAGAACTAAGTAACTTGTTTACCTTAATAAATCCTTTCCGTAGTCCCTCTGGGGGTAATACAAGTGTTAATGGGATGATTGGGGGGTCATTCATCTCCCCCTGGTGTCTCTGGCCAGAAAACCACAATTGCAACTTGCCTGCCACTGAGTCGGAGTCACCAATACACACTAATGGAGTCACGAAGAAGAAGCTAACAGGCTAACGGGCTAAGCTAACTGCGGGCTAGCGCCACTTAAACAGTATCTACAGCCAAGTTTGAGTGAGAAAAATGATCTCCATTGTGTAATTGGATGAACAATATCCCTCTGTCCCTTTGTCTTTTCTGTCAGCGTAGTATTTACTCTCACAGACAATTAATGAGTAAAAAAACACGACATGCTACGACACCTGCAGTGGCGCTTATGGCCTCTAGGGGCCTTAGTTCTGCTTTAAGGATACAGAAAGATTAGCAACTGTTCAGATTTTAAACGTAGGAGAATTCAACACAAATGCGTGAGTGCACATTTGGAACGGGACTCTATTAAGTTCCAAGCGATCCTGCTTTTGAACAGAAACAAAAAGCAGGGGTGGACGGCTGGCCCGGCAACTTGATATCTTAGCTATAAAGAATTTGATTTCCAATGGGGATTTTGATTCTTGTTGAGTTTTTTACTTTGTGCATAAAGTAGAAAATGGCAGCAAAATAAGTCCACTGCTGCCAGGTTCTCTGCTATTAAAGACACAGGGTAAATACAGGGCCTTGCGAAACTACTAATACACCTTGAACTTTTGCACATTTTGTCATTTTGAATTTTTTACTGAAAGTTCACACACAAGTAACAAACAACTGTGAAGTGAAAGCAAAATGATTCATGATTCTGTTATTTTTCCCAAAACACAAAAAGTCAGGCGTGCATCAGTATTCATACAGCATGACTTAATACTTTGTGGAACCCCCTTTTGCTGCAATAACAGCAGCAAGTCTTCTGGGGTTTGACTCTACAAGGTTTGCACATGTAGAGACTGACATTTTAGCCCATTCCTCCAAAACAACTCCAGCTCTGTCACATTAGAAGGAGAGCGTTTGTGAACAGCGGTTTTCAGGTCTTTCCACAGATTTTCATTAGGATTTAGGTCAGGACTTTGACTGGGCCGTTCTAACACATTAATATGTTTGTTTTTAAACCATTCCATTGTAGATGTTTGTGTTTAGGGCCATTGTCCTGCTGGAAGGTGAATCTCCGCCCCAGCCTCAATTCTCTTGCTGACTCCAGCAGGTTCTCCTCCAAAATGTCTCTGTATTTGGCTCCATCCATCTTCACAACTATTCTTACAATCTCCCCAGTCCCCGCTGAGGAAAAACAGCCCCACAGCATGATGCTCCCCCCCCCCATATTTGACACTGGGGATGGTGCACTCAGGACGATGAGCAGTGTTAGGTATGCTCCATACATAATGTTTTGCATTTGGGCCAAAAAGTTCAATGTTTGTCTCATCTGACCAAAGCACCTTCTTCCACATGGTAGCTGTGTCCTCCATATGACTTCTAGCAAACTTCAAACGGGATTTCTTATGGCCTCCTTTCAATAATGGCTTTCTTCTTGCCACTCGTCCATGAAGGCCAGATTTGTGTAGAGTACGACTTATAGTTGTCCCATGTACAGATTCCCCCAGCTCAGCGGCAGGACGTCCCAGCTCCTCCAGAGTTATCTTGGGGCACTTGGTTGCATTTCTGACCAGTGCTCTCCTTGTTCGGTCTGTTAGTTTAGGTGGACGGCCGTGTCTTGGTAAGTTCGCAGTGGTGCTATACTCTTTCCATTTCCGAATGATGGATTGAACAGTGCTCCGTGAGATGTTCAAATCTTGGGAAATCTGACCTGACCTCTCTGGTGACAAAATGTGCAAAAGTTCAAGGTGTATTAGTACTTTCGTGAGGCACTGTGCTTTTGACAACACAATCTTAAGCTCTGGGCTTTTACAATGACAAACATTAATGATGTTTAGATTGACTGTAGGCCAGTCATGATGACAAAATCTAAAGTGTGATATATTTTGGCAGGAAACTATTGCGATAAACAACATTGAAGGCCTTGCTATGCAACAGAAACTAACTATAAAGCTTTGGATCTGTTCGAAAAATACTTAATCTTAAAATATCCCACAATGAACAGGTGTAAAATTATGACATAACTGACTTTGGATAAAAAATGAAGTATTACAATGGAGACAAAATACAACAGCCCGTTGAACGATAAGTTGATATATTAATTATCGTTACGGTTTTGTTTTGTCAGTTTGCAAAGTGAGATCTATAGTTACTCTTGAAAATCTGGCGTATCTGTCAAAAACCAGCCTGCACTTCCTCTCCCTCTTTTATGAGCAAACGTTGACCCTTGGCAGCTTTACTACTGTTCACTAAACACTTTGATAGCTTCGTATCTCATGCATCATTTCTCAAACACCCCACCCCCCCAAAAAAACGACTTCTCCATTCCAGACCGGGCCCTGATTTACGATTATTTACCCGCGCCTTCAGAGCTCGGCCGCGGCATCCTGCCCTTCGCCTGGAGCTGCCCCTGGGAGAGTTATGCCCAGGAAGCGTTAGCATCTAGCGCTACGGCTACGCTAACGCATCACTTTAATGTGTGTTTAGTCTGAGCAGCGAGGGGTTAATGTGAAGGTCTGGAGGACGGCAGGGTTCACGGAGCGGCAGGTTTTAATGGCTGTGTCAGGATTTAACTTAAATGAGTCGGTATAAGAGTAAAATATGTGTCCCATGGGAGTTCTTTGGAGTTTTGTTTCTTCATTATGCTTTTGAATAAAAAGGAAAGTGTGCCTGGTGCCTCTGCTCACAGCAAAGCACCACTTTCTACAAATGCCAAAGCTGTATTATATATGACTTAATGGAATGTTTTGCTCAGAAACTTTGAATGAATTGCCAGTATTTTACCAGTTCTTGAGTACAACAGGTATTTGATATTTTATTTGAGGCTGGACCCTTATGTCTGACCTTACCTACCCCTGTTCAAATTCAAAAGATTTATTGTCAATTCTCATCAGAATCGAAATATACATTTCTCTCAAGTCCTTGGTGCGCTGCGGGGGATGAGGGGTGGAAGCGCAGGGAAGGGAGGGAGTTCAGCTTCCGGATAGCCTGGTGTCTGAAACTGATCTTCTGTCGATTGGACCTGGCCCGTGATTCCGCAGTCTCCTCCCTGAAGGCATTATTTTGAAGAGACTGTGTGATGGGTGCGTAGGGTCCCCTTTGTGGGTGAGACGGGTGGAGTACATGTCCTTAATGGAGGGGAGAGGGGCTCCGCAGATCTTCTCCGCTGCTCTCACGATGCGCTGGAGGAGGCAGTGCTGGCGCCGTGCCACACAGTGATGGAGCTGGTCAGGATGCTCTCTATAGTTCCTCTGTAGAAGAACCACACAGCGATGGAGCTGGTCAGGATGCTCTCTATAGTCCCACTGTAGAAGAACCACACAGCGATGGAGCTGGTCAGGATGCTCTCTATAGTCCCTCTGTAGAAGAACCACACAGCGATGGAGCTGGTCAGGATGCTCTCTATAGTCCCTCTGTAGAAGAACCACACAGCGATGGAGCTGGTCAGGATGCTCTCTATAGTTCCTCTGTAGAAGAACCACACAGCGATGGAGCTGGTCAGGATGCTCTCTATAGTTCCTCTGTAGAAGAACCACACAGCGATGGAGCTGGTCAGGATGCTCTCTATAGTCCCTCTGTAGAAGAACCACACAGCGATGGAGCTGGTCAGGATGCTCTCTATAGTCCCTCTGTAGAAGAACCACACAGCGATGGAGCTGGTCAGGATGCTCTCTAGAGTCTCTCTGTAGAAGGACCACACGGAGGGGACAAGGGGCAAAACACGGTGGTTTCCGGGGGGCAAAACGGGACACTTGACCGCTGTGGTAACAACCGGGCCCCACCCTGCTTAGCCTGTGAGATCTAAAGGGATCGGGCAGAGTAAAGGCGGTGTGTAAAAAAAAAAAAGGAACCAGTGAAGAAGAAGCACCAAGCGGTCGTTGTAGTCAGCGCTTCTAAAAAAAAACAAAAAAAAAAAACGGCACAGTTGTGTTTTCCTTGGATTCTCAGTTCATCTCGAGCAAAGCTGTTGTTGCGCCGGGCGGAAGATCGGGCCCGAATTATCAATGTTTTTTTTTCCTTTTAATAAGAAAGCCAGTTTAATATGGGAGCCTTTACGGTGTTACAGCGTTTGCATCTTCCTTAGTGAAACCAGACCTCACCTGTCTCCATGCCCCCCCCCCCCCTCCCCTCCTCCTGCCGGTGTACGGTCCAACCTCCTGGACCCGCTGTGACGGTGGTCCGAGGCTCAGCGCTGACAGACGGAAAGGAGTAACCCGACCTCCCCTTTCTCCCGCTGCTCCTGCTGGATCGGCCGCACGCCACTTTCTCTGGAGTGCCGTGCAATTTATTTACTTCATTTTTCGTCAGGCCAACCATCTCGCACGGCTTCCTGGTGGACAGTCTCCCATCCAGGCACGAACCAGGCCCTGCTTAGTTTTCGAGATCTGACAGGCGGACACGAGCAGATACATTTCGTTTGTAAAAAGTTAAGTAATAGTAGTAAGGGGGCACTTGTAAAAGCCCGGGTAATGCGTTTATAGGCGTATATCACGACCACTACTGACCCCTGCTGGCTAACTTTACTACAACACCTAATCTCCCTCTTTCGCCCACACAACTCTGCCTCTTTCTCTCAGCACATGTAACACTGGTAGGTCATTCCGGGCCACGCTCAATAGGACCAAAACAAAATGCAAAAAATATGACAAAACCTTGACATAAATCCTTGTTTTCTCCCTCATCACTAACGCGGTATTCTCTCTTCCGAACATCGCATTTCTCTATGAAGTTCTACAATTTGTGATTTTTTTGTTTATTTTTTTTGGTCATTTGCATTCATCACACCTGGAGTAGTGTTTCTCACATAGATTTTTCTTGGCATTGATTTTTCGATTCCAGTAGTACTTAAAGGGGGGGTATTATGTAAAATCGACTTTTTCATCATGTTTTTATATCATGTTATTATGTCATTCCCTCATTAAACACATGCCTGGAGTGTTGCCTTGGCTCATTCACATATTTTTGAGTAATCAGTAAAAACTTAGACGGCGGCCATTTTAGGTGTAGCTATGCCTCAGTCCTCCTAGGAACGCCCCCACCTCCTGGAGACGCCTCTGGACCTTTCGTCACCAGCCAAGCCCCCAACCACTGCTCCTCAGCTCAGCAGAGCCCCCTCCCCGCACAGTGTTGTTGTTTCAATGCCACAGTAGTGTGCTGAAGGGGGCGTGTCGGAAAGCTTCTTAAAGAGACAGAGGCCTATTTCAAGACGTTCAGTACAGCCATTTTGAGAGAGCAATTTTATTCAAGGCAGTTATTTTAATTTACTGCATATACAGACCAACAGAAGGTTACGTCATCATTGTAGTGCTATAGACTGGTGCTAGGTGATTGAAAAAAGCATAATACCCCCTCTTTAAACTTTTTTTTTTTTTATACCACACTGGTTAACAGTACCCAGCCCTATAGTCGCAACAATGTGACGAATGTGCATTCAGAGAAAATGGCCATTGAGGTTAGAATTTGCAGGTAGCACAGTTGTTAGCGCTCGTGCGTCACAGGTAAAAGGTCCGGGGTTCGATCCTCGGCCGGACGGGGCCTTTCTGTGTCGAGTTTGCGTGTTCTCCCCGTGTCTGCGTAGGTTTCCTCCGGATACTCGGGTTTCCCTTAAAGGAACAGGCCACCGTTTTTCCACACTGAGATATGTTCTCATCTGAGCTTAGACGAGTTCATCTGTACCTGTCTGGTCTCCACGTGTGCCTTCAGTCACGTAAACACAGCACAGACGGCGTTAGCATTTAGCCGTTAGCATTTAGCCTCTCTCTTCTCCTCTATAGCTCCAAACGAGGTGAAGATAGAAGCTGCCAAACTCTTACACGTTTTCCCGATTTAAATATGGTCACGTGAAGTATTACACTATAAAGTATAATTACACAAAATTAAACAATGTGGATTTTCTAAGCGGATAAAAAGGGGAACTATAGTGATATCTTCACTTTACTGCGCGAATGCCGAATTACTCCTGGTATTATTACGCCTTACAATATAGTTCCCCTTTTTATCTACTTAGAAAATCCACATTGTTTAAAAAACGGGAGATATATACGTATTCAAATACGGCCTTGACACTTTTCTGCTTTCTCTTTTCACACGGGCCGCTGCACACACAGCCTGAGCCTGAAACAACCCCACAGTCAACACCAAGTTATGTAGATACAAATATTTATTCGTCCACTTTTCTACCTTTCACTGCCTTTGTCTCTCGTTACTCGTGCGGACACTTGTCTCCGCTGGATTGGACTGGACCAACTTCGACTACAGCGGAGGGGTGTTCCACTTAAACCCCCCTCTGAGTCAGTTCAACGTCAAATGGTATCTCCCCGCCGCAAGAATGAAAGGTTCGATGTGAATTTTGATTTTGATAGATTTACTTGACAATTCCGCTTGTGCTACTCAGTTTATATCTGGAACAGCGCGGGCTCCGGTTTAAATCCTTTAGGCCTGGAATAGCACAATCGCTTATAACCCCCATTGTTTCAAACAGCCTTCCATTTTGTGTGTGTTTTTTTTTTTTTTTTTTGATTGACTGATTGATTAAAAACATGTATAATAGGTCAGAATGAAGTTGCTTACATGCCACCACTGTGCGATGTGGATGAATAAAGATTACAGTGTGGTGGTTTGAAAGAGCCGGCTCCCCTGCATCCATTATTCATCGCTCAACGATTAATTATGAAACAATGGGTAACCCTACACCCGACACGGCGCTGGTGTTGCCTGGAAACCGCCGCCCAGATGAAATAACGCCGCCGTGGCCCGCGGAGCGGAAACAAATCTACAAACGACTCGAGCTGTCATCGTGCTGCAGCCCCGGGACGTCTCATAAACATCTCATTCATGCAGACTGGAATGATGTGCATTGGTGGCAATTTGAGTGCGGAAATTTGCACACATGCGTAACCTTCTGACACATGCAGCTGGGAGTGACGATGAAGAGGAGGAGGAAGAAGAGAAGGAAGTGGAGGATGAAGAGGAGGAAGAAGAACAGGAGGAAGAAGAACAGGAGGAAGAAGACAAAGGATTGGAAGAAGATGAGGAAGTGGAGGAAGAAGAGAAGGAAGTGGAGGATGAAGAGGAGGAAGAAGAACAGGAGGAAGAAGACAAAGGATTGGAAGAAGATGAGGAAGTGGAGGAAGAAGAGAAGGAAGTGGAGGATGAAGAGGAGGAAGAAGAACAGGAGGAAGAAGACGAAGGATTGGAAGAAGATGAGGAAGTGGAGGAAGAAGAGAAGGAAGTGGAGGATGAAGAAGAGGAAGAAGAACAGAAGGAAGAAGACGAAGGATTGGAAGAAGATGAGGAAGTGGAAGAAGGAGAGAAGGAAGAGAAGGAGGAAGAAGAGGAAGAAGAAGTACCACACCGCCTTTAAACTGCTCGATCCCGTCAGACCTTGGAAGCTAAGCAGGAAGGGCCTGGTCGGTACTTGGATGGGAGACCGTTTGGGAACTCCAGGAAGCCTGGGGTGAATGTAGAGAGTGAGTGGTTGGTGGTCGGAGGGGCCGATGGCGCAGACTGGTTGCCTCGCTTCCGTCAGTCTACCCCAGGGCAGCTCTGGCTACAATAGTAGTTTACCACCACCAAGTATGGAGTGAATGAATAGTGCAATGTAAAGCATCTTAGAGTGTCCAGTAAAGCGCTATATAAACCCGATGCATTATCATTATTATTATTATAGTGGAGGAAGAAGAGGAGGAAGAAGAGCTTTATTTGCCATTACACAATAATGACAAATATATACACTATTCATCCAGTCATTGTTTAAGGTTACGTGTTGCCCATGTGTGTTTTAATTTATTTTTTTACGGCTCCAGGGTGAGTGGGTTCCTTGATGTAAAGCGCTTTGAGTGCCCAATGCAGGCGCATACACGGAGACCATTTACCATTTTGCCGTTCCCCGTGGAGCCTCGGAGACGGGAGAAGGATGAGCGACGGGAGAATCCATGACGGGCGGAGACGGTGGCGGGGCGGAGGTGGATTGCAGCACAGCCGGCGAGAGGACGAGGCCCTTGAGGGAGAAAGGTTGAAGGCGTTGATTGGTGCTTTCCTGCTACTTTCTACAGCAAATACTTCAGTACTTTCACTTCTGTAACACGACAGAGCTACTTCTACTTTTATCGGCTTCATATGTGACCGGCAGTATGTGTACTTCTTCTCAGCTTTCAAAACAGATAAAATAACGCACTGGACGGCTGTGTTTGTTTTCTGGGCAGATCTCCCCCCGGCCTTGTTCATCTCTCATAGTGAGTGGTTTGTGGTTTAGTCCATTAGTGTCTCTCGGTCTGTTCCCCAAACTCTGCATAATTCATCAGCCGCCACCGTCCACGCCTCGGAGACACCGCTGCGGATCATTGACACCCAATGCCTCGAGATTCATGACTCACCGATTGACTGGGCGATTGCATTCTTTGTTTACATTTTCCACAGATTCATTTGCATTTAAAGAAATACTACGCTGACAGAAAAGGCGAAGGGAGAGAGGGATATTGTACATCCAGTTATACAATGGAAATTATTTTTTTCACTCAAACTTGGCTGTAAATAATGTTTAAGTGGCGCTAGCCCGCAGTTAGCTTTGCCCGTTAGCCTGTTAGCTTCTTTTTACCATCTGAAAAACATTGCTAAGATCAGAGGAATAGTGTCAAAACCAGACTTGGAGACCCTCATCCATGCATTTGTCTCCAGCAGGTTAGACGACTGTAACGGCTGCTCACTGGCCTTTCTGAACGAGCTGTTAGAGCTGCAGAACATCCAGAATGCTGCTGCTCGAGTCCTGACAAGAACCAGGAAATACCACCATATTAGTCCAGTGCTCCGGTCTCTGCACTGGCTTCCTGTCACTCAGAGAATAGAATTTAAAACAGCTCTGCTTGTGTACAAGTCTTTTCATGGTTTAGCACCAAAGTCCATCTCTGACATGTTAGAGCCGTATGAAGCATCTCAGGCCCTGAGAACTTCAGGGAGGGGTCTCCTGGTGGTTCCCAGAGTCAGGACTAAACAGGGTGAATCTGGAACAGTCTCCATGAGGATGTGAGACAGGCCTCAACTCTGACAATGTTCAAATCTAGGCTGAAAACAGCTCTTTTTATATGTTTCCAGGTAATATCCAAGGAGGTCTTCTTCACAGGTGTTGATCGGGAACCAGGAGCACAGGTGAGTGGAGCGGACCAGAGTGAAGCGCAGGTGGCTGGAGCCTGGAGATCTGGAGAGAAACGGGGAAAAACTGGTCAGTGTCCAAACGACAATGCAGGTACAAACTCAAAAGCTGGAACGTGGCACTAACTGGAGCGCGTAATTCGATCTGGCAGCGCTGAGCGGTCTGGGAGAGCTTCTGGAAGCTTGTTAATTGCAGAGCAGACTCAGCTGACGGCTCCAACACACCTGTCTTCACTCCTAGAAAACACAATAAGGTGTGCCTTGAGTGGTCTGCCCGGTGTTACTAAAGGTTTATATTAAAACGAGACAGTCTTTTGAATGACTCTTCGACATGAACGGATCCCAAAGACTCGCAGTTGTCGGAGTTCATGTGGAGTTCAGTCTCCTTTTATTATCGAAAACAAAACTAACAAAGCTACCTTTATTTAGGCCATGTTGTGACAATAATATTTAAACTTTGAGAAACCGTGCATGCCTTTGCTTCTGTTTAACATGCGCCCGTCGCTGCTCGCGCTCCACGTGAGGGAAAACAGCAGGTCCCAAACGTCTCGCTACGAATCACCACTAATCATCACAAGGACACGCTCGGTTTGGACCTCCACGAATTTACGGGGAATCGGGACTTTCCTGAAAGACTTTTTGGCCCAAAACCTCCTCCACGATCATCACTGACAGAACAATCTTAACCCACATCATT
This sequence comes from Proterorhinus semilunaris, assembly GCA_021464625.1. Lineage (NCBI taxonomy): Eukaryota > Metazoa > Chordata > Actinopteri > Gobiiformes > Gobiidae > Proterorhinus > Proterorhinus semilunaris. Next base: position 29,379,749 of record CM038359.1, read on the forward strand.
ACAGTTGAAGCAGGTATGATAGAAATGAGAATTGCATGAGGAACAGCGCCCCCTGTGTGTGGGGAGTTTGTTTGTCACTAATGTTTTGTTTGTTTTGAACCTGTCAGACTGAAGCACTTAACCTCAGCTGCTTCAGGATCCAGTTTCTCTAAATAAAACTCTACTCCCCGAGCGCGCACGTGAGGGACCCTGAGCGCGCACGTGAGGGACCCTGAGCACGCACGTGAGGGGTCCCCGAGCGCGCACGTGAGGGGTCCCCGGGCGCGCACGTGAGGGACCCTGAGCGCGCACGTGAGGGGTCCCCGAGCACGCACGTGAGGGGTCCCCGGGCACGCACGTGAGGGACCCTGAGCGCGCACGTGAGGGACCCTGAGCACGCACGTGAGGGGTCCCCGAGCACGCACGTGAGGGGTCCCCGGGCGCGCACGTGGTTCCTCACAAACATAAAATTTATAAAACGTGTCATGTGATGATCATTATTAATCTTCAATTTGAAGATGATACTTTTGAGAATGCTATTATCGTCACTGTTATTACGGTGATGATAATATATGTGTAATAAATATGTGCGCTCGTAATGTATGTGTATCCATCCATCTTCTTCCACTTGTCTGTTGTCGTGGGGGCACCTGTTGGTCCACAGAAGGACGGCCTCATGGTTCTAACCGGGCCTGTTGGTCTCTCATAAGGGGCTTCTGAACCGCTCTTTGTCTGACCCGTCACCTAGGACCTGTTGGCCCTGGGAGACCCTACCAGGGGCACGAAGCCCCCGACAACAGAGCTCCCAGGGTCATTCAGGTGCTCAAACCCTCCACCACGTTAAGGTGGAGGCTCCAGGAGGGGTTGTGTATGTACAGTGCCTTGGTATGTCTCCCAGGTGACTTGTGGCAAACTTTAAACAACACTTTTTATGGATATCTTTAAGAAATGGCTTTCTTCTTGCCACTCCTCCATAAAGGCCAGAGTTGTGCAGTATACGACTGATTGTTGTCCTATGGACAGAGTCTCCCACCTCAGCTGTACATTTCTGCAGTTCATCCAGAGTGATCATGGGCCTCTTGGCAGCATTTCTGATCAGTTTTCTCCTTGTATGAGCTGAAGGTTTAGAGGGACGGCCGGGTCTTTGTAGATTTGCAGTGGTCTGATACTCCTTCCATTTCAATATTATCGCTTGCACAGTGCTCCTTGGGATGTTTAAGGCTTGGGAAATCTTTTTGTATCCAAATCCGGCTTTAAACTTCTCCACAACAGTATCTCGGACCTGCCTGGTGTGTTCCTTGTTCTTCATGATGCTCTCTGCGCTTTAAACTGACCTCTGAGACTATCACAGAGCAGGTGCATTTATACGGAGACTTGTTTACACACAGGTGGATTCTATTTATCATCATTAGTCATTTAGGTCAACATTGGATCATTCAGAGATCCTCACTGAACTTCTGGAGAGAGTTTGCTGCACTGAAAGTAAAGGGGCTGAATAATTTTGCACGCCCAATTTTTCAGTTGTTTATTTGTTAAAAATGTTTGAAATATCCAATAAATTTCGTTTCACTTCATGATTGTGTCCCACTTGTTGTTGGTTCTTCACAAAACATTACAGTTTTATATCTTTATGTTTGAAGCCTGAAATGTGGCAAAAGGTCGAAAAGTTCAAGGGGGCCGAATACTTTCGCAAGGCACTGTAGATTTATGTATACATATGTCTGTATTTGTGTGTGTGTAATATATATATATATATATATATATATATATATATATATATATATATATATATATATATATATATGTATATCTAAAACACTATGACTACACTAACAATAAGTAAATCAATAGAATGGTGACCAGAATGGTAACATAAGCAATAAGAAAAAAAAAAATATATATAAGAAAATTATAAAACTAAGTAAATACACTCAGAACTCAAACTTTTGTATGTTGTATTGTACTTTGAAATCGGGGTAGGCAGCTTTCGTGCTTCGGCCTACTCCTTTTGAGTTATTATTTATTTGAATTTTTCTTGTTTTTTGTGTGTGAAAATTTAAATGTAATGATGTAAATATCTTAATACAAATCAAATCAAGAACCCGACTGAGAGGCTTTAAACAATGCGACAAATGCCACGAATTACGGACAAAATGGGATTCATGCTTCAGACACCGAAATGGTCTTTGGGAGGAAGCGCCCTGCACTCGACTCAACGGGCCGTCCCTAAGTCAAGCTTATTTCTGTCCCGCGGGTTTCGCTCCGTCTAAGGGGCAAAACGATAAACGCAAACCGCAAATAGGTTTTAGATCCATGTCCGTTCCCCGCACAATGAGCGACTTTCTCCCGGCCCCCACGTCCCCGTAATTGCACATCCGCGGCTTCATTTCTCTGTTATTATCCGCGCGCTCTCGCTCCAGAACGTGCTCTTCCACGTCCGCTTCCAGGCAGATAAACACCGTTCGTAAATATAGCGGCCGTGCTTCCTTTTTTCGGTTCGCGGAGGAGGACATAATATCCATCCATCGGATTCCTCGAGCAGTTTCCAGCTCTCACAATTAAAATGTTGTTCTCGCGTTAAAAAGCAGCCTTGTAGCGCATCTTTGAGTCATCTTTAATTCTGAGTTCTAAGTTCAGGTATAGGGCCTTTAAGATCTGTTCTTACCTGAGCTTAGATGAGTTGATTCGTGCCTGTCTGGTCTTTGTGGCCGTGGAAGAGCTCAGTCGCTTCTAACTTCACCCCCGTTGGGAGCCATAGGAATATGCTGGGAGAGGCCAAATGCTAACAACATCTTTGGTTGTTTTGCGTGACTGAGCGCACGCGTGAAGACCAGACGGGTACGCATCAACTCGTCTAAGCTCAGGTAAGAACATATCTCAGCGTGGCCTGTGCCTTTAAAGGCCCTATACCTGACATTTTTCTCCAGTAGTAATTTGTGAGGGAAAACTCATAGGTATTTTTGGCTAATAATGTAGCGAAGTTTATACCGTTGGCAACAGTTACGAGTTTTCCGTCCCAGAGTGGAGTTTCCACGGTGTCTGTCACAGGCCAGTCACTCGTCCGTGTCACTGCAGGAGGGTAAGCCTGTGTTTTCCGTGGCGGCACGCATCACTGCTCATAGAAAATAGGGGCTTTTTTCCTTTTTTTTCCTTTTTCTTTTTTTTTTACAGGGTTCAGTTTATCCATCCATCCGTTTTCTTCCACTTGTCCGTTGCCGGGTCGTGGGGGCAACTGTTGGAGCTGCACCAGCCCCTATGGGTCCTCCTCATGGCTCTAACCGGGCCTGTTGGTCTCTCCATAAGGGGCCTCTGAACCGCTCTTTGTCTGACCCGTCACCTAGGACCTGTTTGCCCTGGGAGACCCTACCAGGGGCACGAAGCCCCGAGAACAGAGCTCCAGGATCATTCGGGCTCAAACCCCTCCACCACGTTAAGGTGGCGGTTCCAGGAGGGGGTTTAGTTTAGTTTAGTTTATTTGAGCAGCAAACCCTCTGCTCAAAAGGAGTGGGCAAAAGCAAGAGCTTATAAGCCCCGCCCCCAAAATCAATACAATTAAAATCATCATTTCACAAGAACATAGTGGAACAACAAAGGGACAAAATAGCAACAAGGAAACAACAGCAAAACAAAATAGACCATACACACCCGCAGCATCCGACCATTCCCCAAAACAGAGCAATACTGATTACATAACAACTAATTACTATGATAAAGCTACAAACCTACAAACTATTTACAAAGAACTATAATTACAAAACACTGTTTGAAGTGTTCGTACATCAACAGAAAGAAGCACAATGACAACAACGGTCTAGTTTCAAGTACGAAGTCCAGTACAAAGCAAGTAACAAAAGGCGATAACATTTCTTTCAGACGGTTTCCAGGCCTGTCATTGTTAGCATTACCAAAAGTCACTAGTTTTACGTTAAAAAGACACATTAATAAACATATTATATTCAGTGAGTATTATTATGTGCATTTATTATGTAAGCCCTGCACAGTGTAGTGCGTTAAAAAGCCAGGAGTAGAGGGCAGTAGCTCCTCATCAACAAACCCCATACGCAGCTGCCCTAACTAGCTGATTTTGTAGATACTGTTCCTATGCTGTGTGGTGCGTTAAAAGACGAGGAGTACGAGCCCGTTGGGATTTTCCATCCTTTTCTCAAAAGTTTCCCGTTGTGTCCATGTTGCTTTTGAATATTTCATCTGCCCTCAGTCCGATCTAAACGGATGAAAACATGCACTGATTTCTCGTGGCATTGAATGTACGTTTTCGGCTTTAAAAAGCATGAAAAACGTGCCCGCCGCCCTTGTGCCTTTGAGCACGACGCTTCGCCCGTGTGTATTTTCTTGTGTTGCCATTCGAATGTTTTGTGCGGAGTAGGAAGTATAAAGCCGTGGAGAAGGGGGGGGGGGGGGGGGGGGGGGGCACCGTGTGACCAGACGGCGGTTCCTTCCTGGTCGGCCTGAGAAGCAGGAAGTCGGCCCTGCGTTATTGGGACGGTGCGGAGGAAACGCAGAGGTCTTCCGGAGCGCGGCGGAGCTTCTGTGGATGTGAAGGCGCTGCCTTGTTACGCCACGGAGGGGAACGGGGGAATCCATGTTTTTAAAGATATCGCTCAGAAACGTTTGCTGTTGATTACTGATGAGAATTTGAGGAAAAAAAGGTTTTCTACCATTTTCTGTTTTCATATAAAAGCAGGGAATTTAATGCCTGAAAATGACAATATTTCAAGGATCAAGCCAGGTTTTATTTTGTTTTTGTTTTATTTTGCTTTACCCAAATCTAAAAGCTTCTGGACTGGAGTTTCCAGCCTGTAGGCCAGAGTAACGCTTCATTCGAGCCAAGTTGTTGTGTTTTTTCATCTTTTTTTTCTCAGTTGTCGCTCCTTTGATTATTTTTCGTGGCTTTTTTTCCCCATTGCTTTTTAGTTGCGTTTTCGTCTCTACATTGACACTTTTTTCAAGCTTTTAGATTTGGATGAAGCCAAACTGGAGGAAATGTTCTTGGTTCAGGTGGGGGTTAAGAGGTTACAGGTAAACAGGCCTTTGATCTCTGATTTATTTCTCAAAAATCATCTTGCGGGCCAGAGCTTCTATGCTGGAGGGCCAGATTTGGCCCCCGGGCCTGACGTTGCCCCTGCTGCAGGACCTGAAGTGGAGATGTTGTTGCGAGAGTGTAAAGGAAACGGATCCTAAAGCTTTGTATGTGTATCTTACTGCCGTTATTTTGCTGCTGAGGTCTTCCAAAAAGGAAATGACCATATTTGGATTACAGCGTCATCTCAGTGGCCTTTTGTGCTACACGTGGATACCAAACATGTCAGTATTTGTGAATGAATGAGCATGGGAGTGATTGAGGCGATTCTCAACAAAACGTGTCTCGGCTTAAAGGGATATTTTGGATTTTTTTTTTAAATAGGGCCTCATTTCCTAGTTATCCAGAGTGCTGTTGATGTCTGGAGATGTTTTTTTCTTAAATTCATGCAGTTCTTATATTTGAAGAGTCTAGTGGCGCTAGGCTAGTGCAAGGCTAGTGCATGTCTATGGTATCAGTTAGCCTGCATTAATAACACTTATGACGCCAGGCTAACGATATAAATGTCTGTGTCGATAGAATAATTTTGCTTTAAAAAAAACTCATATTTGAGCAGCATCAGCTTCGGGGCTGTAAGCTAACGCAGCAGCGAAGTGATCTGCAAGAAAATAGTCCCTAAAAATGCGGCAATTCATGTGATACAAGGTCAGTTATATATTTTTTTTAAATATTCTATTAACACTGACATTTATATCGTTAGTCTGGCGTTACCTCAGGTGCACTGTGGAGCGGGTCAGACTGTTTTTAATGCTAGGCTAACTGATACCATACACATGCGTTAGCCTAGCATTAGCCTAGCGCCACTAGACTCTTCAACTATAAGAACTGCATGAGTTTAAGAAAACAATATCTCCAGACATCAACAACACTCTGGATAACTAGGAAATGAGGCCCTAGGTCAATCCTGAAATATCCCTTTAAATGGGCACTAAACTGATTGAACTTGTTTCTCTTTTTGAAGAAATAACTCAAAACATAAATGAATGAAACGAAGCACAAAGCTGGGTATTACTTTAACCTCTTACCCCCCAAGTTATTGTTGCTTTTCCGGCACATTTTTGTTTGTTTATTTATGTATTTTTTACGTTTCTTTCAAGAAGGTTTTTCCGTTTGGGTAAAGCCAATCTGGAGACAATGTGCTCAGTCCAGGTGGGGGTTAAGAGGTTAATGGAGGAACGACATTTAAAGGCTGCAAAAATATTAGCCAAAAAGATTCAATAATCGTCTTGAATAATGCAAAAAGAGTTTTAATCAAAATTCTTCACAATAAAACTAAAATACGACTAAGATCTGCACAAGAACAGGGATGAACTGAACTTTTGCACATATTCAGATGACCACGAATGTGCAAATCTCTGTTATTATGTAAGATTTTGCGACGCAGCCTGGCTTCTTCCGATATTTATGGATAAAATAAATAAAATAAATACATATATACATCTCTCTGAGCGTTTCCAGCTGAATAAATGTGTTTCACTAATAACATGCAGGAGGTAAATGAGCGAGGAGGAGCCCGGGCCACAGCGCTCGTCCAAATAATCATGTGAGCCTGTTCAAACAGTGTGCAGGTGCTGCCCCCGCGGAGCCCCTCGCCCCCCCCCCCCCCCACCCCCTCCGCCACCCGAGCCAGGGAGCAGCAGGTTGCCTTGGGAACACTCTTTTCTTGTCATTAGCCCCCCCCTTGTTTTTTTCTCCAAACGTGCCACCGCCAACCCCCACCCCCTGGATGTATGGGTGTGTGGACAGGCAGCCATATGGGGACAGACACTTCTCAGGGAGACTTCTGCGCGTCCGGACCGGGGTCTCCTTTGTGAATTTTAAGAATGACATAATAACCGAGAGGAGCCGATTTCAAGGAATTATTGGTGGTTTAGAAACAGTTAATGCACCGCCCGACCAACGGGTAATGATCGTTCAGAGATATCGGTTTGGATCTCGCTCTCGCTTTATGTTTCCATTTAAAGCCGAGACATTTTACCTTTATTGTCTTTATTCATAAAAATGGCCAAAATCGCAAATATTTTACAGCAACAAAATCGAAATCATGGATGGAGCCAGGTTTGAATTGTTGGTTTTATTTCTGTTGGAATGGAATAGAAGACACACACACACAGACATAATTCATCCGGGCCCATTGTACGTGTTTTTTAGCGGCAGGGGAAGCGCGAGTACCCGGAGGAAACCTATATAGAAACCGGGAGAAGATGCAAAACTCCACACAGAGAGATCGAACCCTGGACCCACAGGTGTCAAACAATGAACGAATGATCGAGTTCAATGTTACGTATACACATGACTGTTCATAATGAGACTCGAAAAGGAGCGGGAGGAAGTGCAACGTATAAGTCCCCGCCCCTGTAAGTGTCATGATGTCATTAATGTGGGAGGAGCCAATAGCAGGGCAACGGCACGCTGAAGCACAGGCCACGTCCGGTCAGAACCGCCACAAACACAATTTACAGCAACTCCAGGAATTGTACTATTCCACCCAATTAGACTTACAAGACTTAAATATGTGTTTTCTAACCAAATGACCAAAGGGGTCATGCGCTCCGAGGCCTCGTGGTGCATTATCCCGCTTATACCTCGGTCCCGCGAACTGAAACTGTTCATTGGGGCCTGTTTGCTTTTTTTTTTTAAGTCCTGGGGCAGGAGTAATTTCACTTTTTAATCAATTTTACCTGAAACTAGTTCCAGCTCAGGTCGGTGGGGAGTCCTTGCCCCAAGTGGAGGAGTTCAAGTATCTCGGGGTCATGTTCTCAGTGAGGGACGGATGGAGCATGAGATCGATAGACGGATCGGTGCAGCGTCAGCAGTGATGCGGTCGCTGTATCGGACTGTTGTGGTGAAGAGGGAGCTGAGCCAAGCGGCAAAGCTCTCGATTTACCGATCGCTCTAAGTTCCCACCCTCACCTATGGTCATGAGATCTGGGTAATGACCGAAAGGACAAGATCGCAAACACAAGCGGCCGAAATGAGTTTCCTTCGCAGGGTGGCTGGGCGCACCCTCCGAGATCGGGTGAGGAGCTCAGTTACCCGGGAGGAGCTCGGACTCGAGCCGCTGCTCCTTCACGTGGAAAGGAGCCAGCTGAGGTGGCTAGGGCATCTGTTCCGGATACCTCCTGGTCGCCTCCCTCGTGAGGTGTTCCAGGCATGTCCTATTGGGAGGAGGCCTCGTGGAAGGCCCAGGACACGCTGGTGGGACTATGTCTCCGGGCTGGCCTGGGCCTGGGCCTGGCCTGGCCTGGGCCGGCCTCCAGCTGTCTCGGGGTCCCCCCAGAACAGCTGGAGGAGGTGTGCGTGGATCGGGAAGTCTGGGCATCTCTGCTGAGATTGTTTACCGTTTCTATGGGAACATCTGCAGTGGAGTGATATAGAACGTGATTAAACTGTTATTTAACTGTTTCCGGGCTAGGTGTACGATACAGCGCCCCCTGCACAACAACCTATACACCACGGGCACGCCCCCCGCCCCACCCAGGAACAGCCGCGACCATCACTCACACAAAAAGGTTTTACAAAAGAAAAAATAGTCTGATATTTGTTTGTAGCGCCTTTAGCTTTGATCACAGCCTAGAGTCAAAAGATCCAGTGTTTTCACCAAGGCCGTGCATTGACGATGGGAGAGCGTGACCACAGCATGAAGCCTTTTCCAGCACATCCCAACGATCCAGCTCATGCTCCCTGAACCACTCTTCCACGACGTGAGCCCCATGAACGTGTGCGTAAGTTGTTACTCCTTTGGTTTTTAATCTCAACGGGACGTTCCTGATCAAATAAAGTTTGAGTCAAAATAAATAAAATTAACCCTTGCATTGTCATCCATTGATTGTATAACCTGGTTCAATCAAATAAAACTCTAAAATCAGTATTTACACCAGTTGTTTCCCAGATCTCGAGGCATCTTTGCTCTATATCCTTCAGCGCTCGTCTATTCTCTTTTCTGCTTCGGCTCTTGGCGGTTCTGGGGGATGGGAGCGTCGCCGAGTGAATGTTTCGTGCTGCGTTTGAAAGCATCGGCCTCCCGTATGTCGCCGTAATAAAGAGCTCTTGAACCTCGGGCCGTATAGGTCTCGAGCCCCTCCCCCACCACAGGCATAGAACAACACGGAGCTCACCGTTCATTATAACCTGACGATTCACTTTCACAGGCCACATGTGGGTTTTGTAGAAGGTATGGTGTATTGGGTTTGGGTGTATTGGGTTTGGGTGTATTGGGTTTGGGTGGGAAGATCCTATATTTGTGTCTCATTTTACAAAACGGACTCAACAATATGAACGATATGTATTAGGGCCCGACCGATATGTTTAGCTGTTTTACATTATCAGCAGATATTGGCCGATCCCACAGGAACCGAAGGGATGGCCCCCCCACACCTGGCCTCTGGGGTGAAAATCAGTCACGAGTTTGTACACCTATTTAATATTTATATTCTATGTTGCGTTGTAGACTTTTGCGTATAATTTTGGAACCATGAACGATTCAGGGCCAGATCTTTTGGACAGCGCCGCTCCGAACCCGACGTTGGGACAGGTGCCATCTTGGATTGTTCTACGTACCATCGGCCACGGCCCCGGGAGTCTGTCCGGCCCACGTAATGCGCTGGTCTGGATCTGCACCATCTCACAGTGAGAGAGTCTGAGTTTAGCAACGCTGACGAAGCCTTTTGGATGAGAGGCGAAACGTTCGAAGACCTAAACTATACTGAGTACAGAAGATGAATCAAGTACCATCCATCTTCTTCCACTTGTCCGTTGCCGGGTCGTGGGGGCAGCTGTTGGAGCTGCACCAGCCCCTATGGCGCCCCCTGCAGGTGGTGGGTCCACAGAAGGACGGCCTCATGGTTCCAAACGGGCCTGTTGGTCTCTCATAAGGGGCTTCTGAACCGCTCTTTGTCTGACCCGTCACCTAGGACCTGTTTGCCCTGGGAGACCCTACCAGGGGCACGAAGCCCCCGACAACAGAGCTCCCAGGATAATTCGGGCTCAAACCCTCCACCTGAATCAAGTACCTTCATTGAAAATCTTTTTTTGTTTGGGAATCTGCTGATTTTTGTTTTTCAAACAAGCTCCCTCTGGAGTACTTACCAACCATGGATGTCCTGATTAAATCAGCCCTATGCAGACAGCGCCCCCTGCAGTCAGAGTTTAACACTGACACGTTTAGGAGCATCAGACACAGACTTATAGAGACATTTGAAAAATCGTCCGACCTCTGTTAGAGATATTTCCATATATTGATTGAAACCTTTACTACAATAATTAATGTGTAACTAGGCTATTGGAGAGATAAAAAAAAGAACTTTAAATATCAGCCTATATATCGGCTATATCATCACTCAAAACCTGTTCAAACTGGCTTGTCTCCAGTTATATGTAAAGTGTCTTTGAGGCTCCAGGAAAGTTCTCCAAACCCCAGACTAAACAATATCAATCTGAACCTCCATTCCTTAATACGAGCCTTGTCTGGTCGATGTAAAGAACACATTGTGAGGCGTTACATTTTTATATCAAAAGAACAACACAGACTTTCCTTGTGCCACGTTGATGATTTATGGCTCGGAAACGAGAACAGAACGCGTTTGGACATTTGTGAGATTTAAGAGCATTTTGTTCTATCGGACGCTCGCTGATTGAAACATCCTCCGGAGGAAAGTCCCGCCGCGACTCAGAGGCTCTTTAAAGAGACTAGATAAGAGTTGGTCGTTTTATGCTCACTACCGCCACCTCAGGCCGTACGCATTACTGCAGTCTCTATATTAAGCTCGTGCGTGTCGGCACTTCGGACCTGAGTGACAGGGCAGGATTTTAGAGGCCGTTGTGGTGAACAGGTCTGGGCTCATTCTACACATTAAGACATGACTGGAAAATACTTAGTTTTAACATTTTTAAACTCTGTATAGTCCCTTTAACACAGGTTTTCAGAGAAGGTATAAGTATGAAGTACTTAAGTAGAGTTTTGGAGGATCTGTGCTGTACTACTCCACTATAAAGGCTCCAAGTAAATGTGATGTGTTTTTGTTTCATTTTAAAAGCCTAATCATGCACACTCCGGAACAGCAGGTGGCGCTGTTCTGGTGTACTGTCAAATGCCGCTGGAAGAAGGTTTTTCCCCGCTGTGTTGCCGTACACTTTTTGAAATGGATTCTGTAAATACTTCACTTACAGAATAATTTGACTGACTGGCTCCTGTGGGTTGAATGATTCATGACTATAGCGCTTTGAGAGACTTGTCAACGCAGGCATGTAAAGTGCAATACATCAGTAAGCGGCCCATGTGAAGTTCACTTTAATGTGGCTGTTTACATATTTTTGTGTTTTCAGGCTAAAACAGAGGGGGAAGATTTGCCCTCTGGACTTGAACAACGTTTTAACTATTTATAACAATTTCTAACTTAATAATAGATGTGTGGACTGACAGCAAAGGACGGAGCAGTGAGGAGGCGAATACAAGGGCTCTACTGCCCTCTAGTGGCTAAGAGCGGCACAGCAGACCACAGGCTGAGAGAAAAGCAAAGGTTCAAGGAGACTTTGAAGTCACTGGAAAGCAGTGTTAATTCTGACAACATATTTTAATTTAGTTTTAGTTTTAGTCTTTTGACGAAAATGTAATTCAATTTTAGTCGAGTTTTAGTCAAAAAAATATCTTCAATTTTAGTCGAGATTTAGTCGACTAAAATTGCAAGTCAATTTAGTCGACTAAATTTAAGACCCATTTAGTCGACTTTGTATTAATAATATTCATTATAATCATATTTAATCAAGGTCCTGCTTCATGGAGCTGCTCCCTCAGTTCCTTTGGCAGTGAATTTACATGATATGAGGCTCTTCCAGACGGTCAATAGAAGTTTGGATGATTTTAGTCTCTCCTTTTCATTTTTATTTAGTCTCATTTTAGTCGACTAAAATATCTGGACATTTTAGTCATAGTTTTAGTCTCATGAAAAACGTTGAATTTAGTTTTAGTCGTCAGAAAAATCACTTTGACTAAAATCTGCAAAACCTTTCGGTAAATATAGTAAAGTATGAGGAAAAACTCTGCCATTGCTGTCACATACAAACCAAGTTATAGATTCCCTTGTCAATAACCTTTGTGCCTTTTTATTTCTTACAAATACATGTCCCCCCCCCCCCCCCCCCTCCTGGTCCAAATGACTCAAAATCAGGTCAGATGATCCTTCAGTCGTTCCCACTCTTCTGGATATGGTGTTTTTTTGCAGCTCTGTTCAGTCCACGTCCAGGTCGGTCCGGTCAGTGCGGGTCATGGGAACGCCGCAGCCCCGGTTCTGTTTGCCCGTCTGTGCTTCCTGACCACATGTGTCTCCCCTCGCAGGACGCGGCCGTAATGTGAGCGGCTTCCCCCGTTCCCATGGGCGCGGCGGCCGGGGGGAGCCGGGGCACCGCGGGGTGAGCCGGGTCCTGCCAAATGTCTGAGAGGAAGTCCACTACTGCACGGCCCAAGGACAAACGATGAATGTGTTTGAGCTCATTCATTATGTGATAACAATGTCAAGGACCTCCACACGTTCATTCTGTTTCATTCTGCAAAATCACACGGGAACAATCTGCGACATTTCAAATATTCCTCTTACTCTCCGGAGATTTGGATCGGTTTGAAACGGATTCATTCATTCACTGATTTCATTTGCAGTTTTGTTTGTTTCTTTTAAGACTATTATATTTTGTAGATTCTAGGGCCGGGACGACACACTTTTGTCATGATCCGATACCTATCACGATACTCAGGGGCTGATCCGATACGTATCGCGATACTCAGGAGCCGATCCGATACGTATCACGATACTCAGGGGCTGATCCGATACGTATCACCATACTCAAGGGGCTGATCCGATACGTATCACGATACTCAGGGGCTGATCCGATACGTATCACGATACTCATGAGCCGATCTGATATGTATCACGATACTCAGGGGCTGATCCGATACGTATCACGATACTCAGGGGCTGATCCGATACGTATAACCATACTCAAGGGGCTGATCCGATACGTATCACGATACTCAAGGGGCTGATCCGATACCTATCACGATACTCAGGGGCTGATCCGATACGTATCACGATACTCATGAGCCGATCTGATATGTATCACGATACTCAGGGGCTGATCCGATACGTATCACGATACTCAGGGGCTGATCCGATACGTATCACGATACTCAAGGGGCTGATCCGATACCTATCACGATACTCAGGGGCTGATCCGATACGTATCACGATACTCAAGGGGCTGATCTGATACGTATCACGATACTCAAGGGGCTGATCCGATACCTATCACGATACTCAGGGGCTGATCCGATACGTATCACGATACTCATGAGCCGATCTGATACGTATCACGATACTCAAGGGGCTGATCCGATACGTATCACCATACTCAAGGGGCTGATCCGATACGTATCACGATACTCAGGGGCCGATCCGATACGTATCACGATACTCAAGGGGCTGATCCGATACGTATCACGATACTCAGGGGCTGATCCGATACGTATCACGATACTCAAGGGGCTGATCCGATACGTATCACCATACTCAAGGGGCTGATCCGATACGTATCACCATACTCAAGGGGCTGATCCGATACGTATCACGATACTCAGGGGCCGATCCGATACGTATCACGATACTCAAGGGGCTGATCCGATACGTATCACGATACTCAGGGGCTGATCCGATACGTATCACGATACTCAAGGGGCTGATCCGATACGTATCGCGATACTCATGAGCCGATCCGATATGTATCACGATACTCAGGGGCTGATCCGATACGTATCACCATACTCAGGGGCTGATCCGATACGTATCACGATACTCAGGGGCCGATCCGATACGTATCACGATACTCAAGGGGCCGATCCGATACGTATCACGATACTCAGGGGCTGATCCGATACGTATCACGATACTCAGGGGCTGACCCGATACGTATCACGATACTCATGCGCCGATCCGATATGTATCACGATACTCATGAGTCGATCCGATACGTATCACGATACTCAAGGGGCTGATCCGATACGTATCACGATACTCGGGGGCTGATCCGATACGTATCACGATACTCGGGGGCTGATCCGATATGTATCACGATACTCAGGGGGCTGATCCGATACATATCACGATACTCGGGGCCTGATCCGATACGTATCACGATACTCAAGGGGCCGATCTGATCCATATCACGATACTCGGGGCCTGATCCGATACGTATCACGATACTCGGGGCCTGATCCGATACGTATCACGATACTCAAGGGGCCGATCTGATACGTATTGTGATACAGTAAGTATTTATTTATTTATTTTAAAAAACGTGATCATGATTCCCCTCTATTTTTCCATACAGCAGGGAATCAGTCTGGACTCCCACACCCCCGTTTAGCGGCATAAAAAAAAAAATTATAGCGATCCCGTGCATTCAGATTAGTTTATTTGCGCCACGTGTTGTTCACGAGCAGCGTCACTCACGGGACGCAGAAGTTTCCTTAATAACAAGCTACGACCGGCGCACGAAAAGCGCGTCTCCAATCGGCGGTAAATGACCAAAAACACATCGACAGTCGGCGAGTTTCGTGATTCATAATCCTGCGCCAATATTAAAGAAGAACTAACTTCTAACTAACTCGTTTACCTTAATAAATCCTTTCCGTAGTCCCTCTGGGGGTAATACAAGTGTTAATGGGATGATTGGAGGGTCTTTCACGTCCCCCTGGTGTCTCTGGCCAGAAAACCACAATTGCAACTTGACTGCCACCGAGTCAGAGCAGCAATACACACTAATGGAATCACAAAGAAGAAGCTAACAGGCTAACGGCAAAGCTAACTACGGGCTAACGCCACTTTAAACAGTATTTACAGCCAAGTTTTATTGATAATATTTTGGATTGAAACGTGGGCATATTTTATAATAAAAGTATAATTCCAACAAAGCGAAACATAAGTGATGATGGACAGGTCTTTGGACGTTCACCTCTTAACCTGAACCAAGCTTATTGTGTCCAGGTTGGCTTTATTCAAATCTAAAAGCTTCTTGAAAAAAGCAACAAAAACATGACAAAAAATGAGACAAAAATGTGACATAAACGAGGCGACGATGCAACAAAAAAGTCACGATCAGTTTTGTAAGTCTTAGCTTTCAAATGAGGCGTTACTCTGGCCTAATAGGCTGTAAACTCTCAGGTCAAGAAGCTTTGAGATTCGGGTTAAACTGGAACAAATGTGTACGGTTAAAGATTAAACTCATTCTTGTGTTGACCTTTTGGTATTCCTCACGGTCTTCTAATTAATTTACAAAGATTGGGGAATATAAAAAACATTTCCCCCCGGTAGTCAGGAGGATAGTCAGGAGGACAGGGACAAATGTGCAGTAACGCTTCTCACCACTTGATGGGGGTGTTTTCTTTAAAAATGATATTCATATATTTTAATGCATGGTCAAGGATTGGCACTTTTATTCAACATGTTGGAATACTTCTGACATTTCTCTTTATAAGTAATTGTAACCATTACATTTGAACACAGAAATGAGGCCCAATTAGACCTCAAATAATGGACCTCCTCATTAGAAAAGATAATGTTTAGACGGACTGTATTAGGCGTCTATTAATTCACCTGCAGGAGGATTCTGGGTAATATTCGAAATCAGGTACTAAAAAAATAAATAAAAATACAGCTTTGATGTTACTGGTCCAGGGACAGTTGTTTGAACTCAAATAAGTGATTTTACCCCATTTCTTTCTTATTTTTAAACACTTTTTTTTAAACAATTTTTTCCCTATTTTTTTTCTTAATACATTTTTTTTGATATTTTTTTCTTTATTTTCTTTTTCTTCCCAATTTTCTTCCTAATTTTTGCAATTTTTTTCTGATTTTTCCTGCCCAATTTTTCTGTCCTTATTTTTTGCCAGATGATGGTTACTCAGTGTATCGATTATCTAGATTTCGTCGCTGAAAATAACAGCAATTTTGGCAATTTTTATGCCTAAAATTTCTTTATTTTTGAATAAAAACATGAAATGGCAGAAAACTTGCAATACATTTGATCTCATATTTATATCAGTAATGCTCAATAAAAGCTTACATTGATATCTATATTTTGTTTGTTTGTTCCCTATTCACCTGCAGTGTCGTGCCTTGAAGGGAAGTAGGTAACATGTATGAATGCAGCTCTATCTAACCAACTAAAGGTTGAATTGATTACCAAACATCAGAAATCACGACTTTGCCGACAACTCTTAAACCCGAGCGTCTTGTCTCACCGCAGAAGCGACTGAAGTTTCCAGGCCTGCCTTCATCTACAGAGATGGGAGCGTGACAGGCCTCCGGAGCTTTGAAATCGTTTGAAAAGTGAATTGTCTATGCGTTCCTCAGAGCCGTGAGTGACGAGGCGATTGCATGGGCTCCTATAGATCTGCATAAGAAACGCAGATCAAACGTGAGGGCAGCATTAAGAGTCTGGACAGCCGAGGAGTCCGTCCGCTTCGTCCCTTCCTCGTCTTCCTCAACATCAATGTTCATGTAAAGTCATATCCAGAAAATCCCCAATGTTTAAACGATTTCCTTCTATCATTGAGCTACTGCTATTGCTGGATTAAGTTCTAGAATGTGATGTCGTCACCGGACCCAGTGGGGGGGTCCATTACACTTTCACAAGTCATAGCTCAAAAGAAAGAGTATGAATTACAAAAATGATCATTAATATCAGTCACTGGGTCCATGATCTCTCTGTACAAGAGCAAAAATGTCCTCAAAACCAAAATAATTTCCCCCCATATAATAGTATTGGCCTTTGGAACGCTGTGATGTCGCCTGCAGCCCAGCAATGTTCAGAAGCCCCTTATGAGAGACCACCAGGCCCGGTTAGAACCATGAGACCGTCCTTCTGTGGACCCACCACCTGCAGGGGGCGCCATAGGGGCTGGTGCAGCTCCAACAGCTGCCCCCACGACCTGGCAACGGACAAGTGGAAGAAAATGGACGGAAGTCTTTCCCATAGAAATGACTTCATCTACCAGAGCCTGTTCCTACAAATGCACACCTTTTGTTAGCCGTAGAATCCCGGACCCGACCGGCACAATACTAACGTATGGGGAGGTATGTTTTGTCCTTTTCATGGCATTTACATAATTGTTGTGGTTTCTTTATCCTTAACTTCGTATATGATGATGTTTGGTCATTGGATGTGA
The DNA here is from genome assembly GCA_021464625.1 of Proterorhinus semilunaris. Lineage (NCBI taxonomy): Eukaryota > Metazoa > Chordata > Actinopteri > Gobiiformes > Gobiidae > Proterorhinus > Proterorhinus semilunaris. Next base: position 29,397,040 of record CM038359.1, read on the forward strand.
CTAAAAAGAAAGCAGACACGTAACTGAATTCACGTTAGCATTGAGCTCAGAGGACACTTGTATTCGCTAATTTGTATCTGTAAAGTAAAATCTCATAATGTCTAGTTCATTCATTAAGGATTTCTAACGAGGCTTTGACCTGAATGTCGATAACCAACAGCTGAAAACATCTGGATTGCTCATAATTTGCAGTGATTGATGCCTAATAAGAAAAACACATTAAACAGGCTAACGGACTCTGAAAAGTAGCCCAGACTAGCCGACTTGCTAACTGTCCACATACTTTAGGATCAAATTCCATTTCTACAGATTTATTTCCATTTGAAAAGAAAAAAAACTGGAATGGAATCTATGGAAACCAAAGTTTATTTATGCTTTATGCTTTATTTTAAAGTTCGTTACCGCAGCAACACTTCTCTCTTGCTATTGTGATTGAACAACTGTTGGCCTTGATTTCATTATTTCAGGAGATTTTACAGGTAAGACCTGTGTTTAATTGATCCCATATGATGAAACATCATGAAGATTAATGTAATTATTGTTGCAATTTATTGTGATGTTAAAATTAAGTTTTTAGCTTTACGATTGGGTTTTTTGTGTGGTGTCACTGTGTCGAATGATGAAGAAATTAAGATTTTACAAACTGAAATACTGAAGTTCACACTAATGATGCACTAATGATGCTTTATATCATTTTGCTAATTCATTCTGTAGAGTTCAGGACTGTAATGTTATATCGTTATAAGCATCATGATATTTGCAGTTATAATAAAATGGATATTTTTAAAGGTAAAATACTGGAGTTACTGTTCACATTAAACCACTTAGACACCACAGTGAGTGTGATGTATTTACCAGAAGAGACTGAACAGCTAACGGAGTTGTTCCACTGCTTTTTATTAACTTTCTATACTGTTTTTAGCTCATGTTAGTCTATGGAAAATGTATACTAACAGCCACAAACATGGCTGATCTCCATGGTAACAGTGGATATTCCTGAACTCTATCGTTGGTGCTGCTGACTGTAAACATAGGGTCTAAACGATCCATCAGTTGGTCGTCACATCTTTACTTTTAAATCTCATTGTTTTCTGTGGCGTCTCTGTCCAGGGCTGAAGCTTCACCACCTGTTTGTGAAAATGTCTAAAGTCCAAACGCTGAGAGCTTTGGTGATCGAGCGTCTGGCGGCGGCGGCTGAAGATATTTCTGAGCTGTTTGAAAGAGCCACAGCGGAGTATGAGGAGGATCTGTGTCGCTCTGAAGACGAGGACCAGAGGACACAGCGGCTCCTGGACCAGGCTCTGAGCAGAACAGTCCTGTGGAACCAGGGTCTGAACCAGGACTTGACAGAGACTGCTTGGATTAAAGAGGAGCCAGAAGAGCAGAGCGTCTCTCAGGAGGAAGAGCAGCTGCCAGTGTAGGCTCCAGCACTTACAACACGTCACACTGCTGTTTCACTGACACATGTTATTATTAAGTCTTTCTGTAAATGATCTCCAGGTCTGTCTCAGAGTCCGGTGCTGTCAGGGTGAAGACTGAAGAGGAAACACAGGGAGAGGACTTCAGCTCAGAGACACATTTCCACTCAGAGACTGAGGGACACACTGAGCACTCGTCTGACACAGACAACGATGACGACTGGGAACCTCCCAGCTTTCCAACTGCAAGAAGCACAAGTCTATTTCCCAAATTCAAGTCTGCACCAGAGACCACTGTCCACAAAGAAGACAAGTCCGGACCTGACGGAGCTGAGAAGAAGAAGCACCAGTGCTCAGTTTGTAAGAAGAGATTTGGAAGAAAAGAGCATTTACAAACACACATTAGAGTTCACACCGGGGAGAGGCCCTACAGCTGTTCAACCTGTAACAAAGCCTTTACACAACGGTCTGACCTCATCAGACACAAAAGAACACACACCGGGGAGAAACCTTTCAGCTGTCTAACCTGTAACAAAGCCTTTATACAACGGTGTGACCTCATCACACATATTAGAACACACACAGGAGAGAAACCTTACAGCTGTTCAACATGTGGGAAAATATTTTCAATTCAGTCTAACTTAGTCAAACACAAAAGAACACACACCGGGGAGAAACCTTACAGCTGTCTAACCTGTAACAAAGCCTTTACACAACGGTCTGACCTTATCACACATATTAGAACACACACAGGAGAGAAACCTTTCAGCTGTCTAACCTGTAACAAAGTGTTTTCCTACAAATATCAACTCCAAAAACACATGAGCACCCACGGAGGACAACGCCCCGAGCTCGACGGGAAACAAAGTGTTTGAAGTCTGATGTTTTGGTCACAGTTCAGTTTGTGACACTGCAATAAAAAAAAAATCAGCATATTTTTGTGCTTCAGATTTCACTTTTTCGCAGAAGCAAAAAATCCTCTGGAAAAGAACATGACTTAACTTTGCAATAATTTGACTCAAGTACAAGTAAAAAGTAAAAGAACAACTACTCTAATAAGTACAATATCTTCAAAAGAGGGAATTGTGGTTCTTGTACTGTATTTTTCTTTTTTGAGGACGTTAAAGGAGAAAACCTACTATCCTTCTCTCAATTTTTCCTTTTAAATCGTTCCCTATTGAAACCTGGCTTATTGTTCTGAATCCGTTAAGGTTAAAAATGGCTTATGAATCTTTTACAGCGAAAGTGTCGGAGGTACATTGTTGATAAAGCGTTTGAAGAACACATGCCTTTCAGTCGTGTGACGTTTGTTGTTACGGCGGCCATTTTGAATACCGAAGTAGAATTATGCAGCGCTACAACATGTGACAATATCTCTACTACTTGAAAGAGAACTGATTGGCAGTGGCTTTTGTATGTACTTGTGTAACAAAGTTAATTTGTTTATTGAATTTCATCAAAATGCACCTGATTATTAAAATCATAATCAGCGTTAACACCCCCTTTTATTTGGAGTGTGTTTTACCTGGCAGAGGTGGTTTCCATGGCTACGCACTTTGCTTCTCCCCTTTGACTGCTGTGGGATTTGACAACGGTATGTAAGTGGTTTGGCTCTTTGGTAATTTTACTCAACTTTATATCAGTTTAATTTGTTTTATCTGTAACATAACACTGTTAAATCTGTGTTTGAAGTGATTATTTGAAATTTTGGGAATTTATATTGACATTTAGGCTGTGTCCGAATGTCCACCCTAGTCCCTAACCCCTCATTCACTACATAGGCTGCACTATATAGTAGACTCTATAGTCACTGATTCTGTTGCTATCCGGACAGAAGCCACTACTTTCTCCGAGCTGCGTGACGTCTTTTTTTTTTCTGAATTTATTTATTGTTACAAACGTTTATTTTATGAAACAGAACGACAGTTTTGGCACTTTTACAGGCGTTTTATTTGACATTTAAATTAAAATTAAAACTATCATATAAAAAAAACTAATCACTCCAGCGTCAGCTCAAAGACGTGCAGAAAGTCGGTCAGAGCCCGGTGTCCGAAGCGCCAGCAGAATGAGTGCCTACGTCTGCTAAAAGTCGCTGAACTCCGGAAAAAAAATATTTCTGCGATAAAGATCAACCAAACTAATGAGACAGGGGACTAATTATGGATAAAGAATCAGATATATTTAACATGGATTTTACATGAATGGCTTGGATTATTTGAGAGGAAGCTATCTGTGATTTAACAGCTCGAGCTAAAGGTTAGCAGCTAACGCTAGCATGTTTCACCGTAACCGTTTATATTTAAGTCATTTATTCATGATAAAGTCGCAACATACGATTGAAACGGCTGATTTCATTCCGTCGTGTTGTTTAGTTCAAAGACCTGCTGCTGTCAGGCGTTCTTCTCCGACTCTCGCAATGCATTGTGGGCTATATTGACCCGTTTAGTGACCGCTGCTGCTCACTACTTTTCAGAATGCATTGTGGGAAATTTTGAGTGCACTACTTTTTTCTCTCTGGACATTCGGACACCCCTACAAAATGGCGTGACCACTATATAGTCACTATATAGGGAATAGTGGACATTCGGACACAGCCTTAGTCAAGTTTAGATGTTGTCAGATCTTTGTCAGTTAGCTTGTCAGTTAGCTTGTCAGTTAGCTTGTCAGGGGAGTAACTGCCACAGCTCCATAGATACAATGCACAGTTCATACTTTGTAATAATACTCTTGTATCCGGTGCGTTTAGGGGCAGAAGACACTGTAGGACCACCTGTAATCCCCCGTCCTGTCTATGTGTGATTCCAGAGCTTCATATAAAAGCCACAAAGCCTTCCCGAGTGGAGTGGTCTCGTCATTGCAGCCCGGGTCAAACTTCAAGGGGTCACGCTCGTAATCATTGCTCAAGAAGGTCATGTGACTAAACCACGGCCATGTTGGGGTTTGCGCTGATGGAAACCGTCTGAAGCCACAATAACTGTCCTGATCATTTCAGTGATTATGATACATTAAACTTGTCCTGCTCTATTCAAGGCCCTCAAAGACGCTTCACAGAGGGAAGATGGGATTTGAAGGGTGTTTAGGCGTCCCAACTGTGCCAAGAGAAGATGGTGTTTGGTGTGCACAGAAATCGGGGCATATTTCTCTATAAATATAACATCCGTAAAGTGACATTTCATCTCGTCTTTATCATGAGTGAAGTCCTTTTCGCTGGACGCTTCTCCTCTGCAGTTTTTGCTTTGGCCACTGGAGGGCAGTAACTCTCAACACTTGTACTGTATCTCATAGTCACACGGAGCTGTTCCTGAACGCAGCGCTGACAGGTCGTTTACAGCAGATTTAAAGGGTGACGGAGACAAAGCTGCTGCTGGGAGTTCACACACGCCACACGGAAAAATTAATATCCATGTGTGGGAGACAGAAATGTGGTAGTTTCTTTGATTTACCCGCGTTACTCGTACTCACCTTTTCACGGCATTGCTAATGTCTCAAGGAAAGTCGTCTATGGGGCTTGACATTTTCATTCAACACATACTGTATTTCTCAAAACAAAACAGTGAATGTTAATGACGAGGATATATGGTTGATATGATGTGGTTTAAACCTAAAATAAAAAGTGAGTTTTGATGATAGTGGTTGAGTCTAGATCAATTATTACTGTAATTGTAAAATGTCTTTAGGTCTGTGATTCCTGCACTTTTTTTTGCTGCAAAGAGTCCATAATGGTCCTGAAGAAAAAGTAAACAGCTTCTTATCATGCCTCCACAAACGAGGTATCCGGGCGAGACTCACAGCTAAGCCACACATGCCCTCTATTGTTCTGGCTGATGGACGCTCACTGGAGGATAAAACAGATCAACTGCGGAGCTCTTCCAGAAGACGGTGAAAGGCCGTTGTGGAGCGGAGGGAGCTGCCCAGGAGGAGCTGCGCAGGTTTTTGTCAAAATGTTGCTGCTTTTTTTGTGAATTTTTGTGTGTGGATTTTTCATCACGGGGCGACGGTGGCGCAGATGGTAGAGCGGGTCGTCTCATGATCGGAAGGTCGGTGGTTCAAATCCCGCCTCCTGAAGGTGCACATTGTCGTTGTGTCCTTGGGCAAGACACTTCACCCTCCTTGCCTCCAGTGTCTGCGTACACTGGTGTATGAATGAGAGTGTGAATGGGCCCCCTATGAGAGACCAACAGGCCCGTTTGGAACCGTTTGGAACCATGAGGCCGTCCTCCCGTGGACCCACCACCTGCAGGAGGAGCCATAGGGGACAGGTGCCATGTGACTTGGGCAGCTCCAACAGCTGCCCCCACGACCCGGCAACGGACAAGTGGGAGAAAATGGATGGATGGATGGATGGATTTTTCATCACTCTTTAGTCGTCTGTTTTTGTTGCTTTTTTCTTGTGTTATTGACACATTTTGATTTTCTATCAATTTAAATCAGTCTCACCACAGGTTTTGCTCAAAATCTGTCCTTTTTTTTGTATCGTTTTGCGTTTACAAGGGCTCGAAATTCCCGGTTATTATCGGGAGTTTTTAATATTCCGGTTTTGTCTTTGATCATATAAACGCAGTTTCCTGTTTAAAAACCCGGAAAATAACAGTTTCCCGATTTTGAGGAACCCGGATTTTCTGGCTGGGATTTTCCGTCAGTAACCGGGGTATAACTTCATGTAAACGCTATTTTCCGGTTTTAAGAAACTTCCCATTTCTTGCGCATGCGCAGTTAATCGTAAAGAGGAGATGGAGTTTTATATTTGAACCATGAAAGAACTAAAAGTAGTGAATGTTTAAGATGGAAAGAAGCCTCGTAATGTGGATTTATGCCAAACTGTCGGCGACCGTTTCAAGGCGTCTGGTTTTCCTCCGGACGCGGAGAGGAGTCGACCACGACAGAGACGGATAACGTTTTTCATCCACAAACTATGAGTGAACTCCATCAGCTCCACTCTCTCACACCGGCCCCGGCTTTAACCTTCACCCAGAGCTCCCGGGTCCACGTCGGTGATAAAGACAGACCCAGGACGGGTAAAGGTCAAGAATGACCCACAATCTGCCGTCACTGCCGTAGCTCAGGATGTCGAGGACGAGCAAAACATTGAGCCCGAAGTGGGCGTTCAAAAGAATAAGCCCCGCAATAAGACACACACTTATGCTTTTAATATTTTCAGTGTATTGTGCTCAAAAATATAATGTGTGCGCCTGCGCGGACAGAGCTTAAATTCAAAAAGCCGGGTTTCCTTATTTGATCATGTAAACGAGGAATTTGAGTTTCCCGATTTCTCCGTGTCATATAAACACCATATCCCAAAAACTGCAATAACCGGAATATAGCGAATAACCGGGAATTTCGAGCCCTTGTAAACGCACTCATAGAAGACTGTATGCGTCACTATTTGGCGTATTTATTTTTGTGTAAATCATCTTCTAAATCACAAGTATGCGCGAGTATGTGACACTTTTTTTGTCTGGCAAAATTCGACCAAGCGTGAAGAAGCTTCGTGGACGAGAAGCGAAAACTGCCCCATGACGGAACATAACTGGACGACTAAGAGCGGACACAAACTACCTTCAGCGGCGCCTCCTCCTTAGACCTTTGGCCCTCAGGTACCGCACTCTCCTCTCCCTTAATAAACACGGAATGAAATAAACATCTCGCAGCCGTCACTCACGACGCACCGCTGTTTGCATCCGACCAAACATTACCATAAAAATAAGCCTTCGAAGGTCAGTCCCTCGAAAGCGCGGACACGCAAAACTGCTATGACTCTGAGAAAGTTATAGAAATAAGATATAATTACAGAGAAGGGCTTGAGCTATGACGTGTGTGTGATGGAAACTGTCGTGAAGATGATTTTAAAGTCGTCATGTGGGTTTTTCTTCAATGGCTCTGAGGACATTTGACCAAACGCCACTTTAACCTCTTAAAGGAACATCGTTTTTCCACACTGAGATCTGTTCTTACCTGAGCTTAGACGAGTGGACGCGTACCTGTCTGGTCGTTACGCGTGCGCTCAGTCACGCAAAAAGAACCAAAGACGTTGTTAGCATTTGGCCTCCTCTCCTCTATGGGGCCAAACGGAGGTGACGTTTAAATACAGTTTAAATACAGTTACACGACCCAAGTATAGTCACGCAAAATTAAACGTGTCGAATTTCTAAGGGGATAAAATGGGGGACTATATTGTGAGGCGTAATAACACCATAGGAGCACTTCGACTTTACGAACGTCTAAGCTGTGGTAAGAACTAGGGATGTAACGATTCACTCAAGCCCCGATTCGATTCGATTTCCGAATAGAAGTTCCCGATTCCGATTTTTCCCGATTTTTTTTTTTTTTTGAAAAGAATGACTCCTTCATACCAATGTTTCTTTTGTTTTAACATCTGTATTTTTGTCCTTGTAACAAACTACAACTGTCTCAGTAAGAGAACTTTACATTACAAACAATTACAAGACATGAAAATGAACTATAATCATTTTGACAGAGTGCTTGTAAATTTACATGTTTACAAGCAAAGCAAACATTTTGAGATTATATTTATTTATCAAACTTTTATTTTATTTTTTTGCAGTTTGAACATAATACTACCATTTAGAACTAATTTTACAGTGCAGTTTTGTTCACCCTTGAAGCCTCACTGCCTCCGGTGCAGCCTTTGTAAACATAAGGACAAAGACATGACAGCTCCTGTAGGTGTTGGATTATTTGACAAACGGACATTTGATGAGGATTTCAGCAGAATCAGAGCAGGTTGGTCAGATGTTTGTCAGTTTACCATCTTTGGTAAACGTCTGTTAAAAGGCTAAACTCTGCGTTAGCTGCTAACGCTAATCTCGTAGCCGCTAACTTTAGCTGCGTCTGCTGCTTCCATGCCTGCACGTGTTTGTGTTTACATGGTGTGGCGTGTGTTGGGTCTGAGGCGGGGGAGGTGTGGAGCTTGTCTTGAGAAAAAGTTAACGTCGTTAGAAACAACGAGCTAGTCTGTTCCAGTCTGTTTCGGTCGCGCTAAATGGAGTAGCTGAGGGTGGCTTTAAAATCGAGTCTTTTATTTTTTACATCGATTCACATTTTACGCATATTAAATCGATTTTCGATGAATCGTTACATCCCTAGTAAGAACATATCTCAGTATACAAAAACGGTGGCCTGTTCCTTTAAGACGAGGTTAAAGGAGTTAAGGCCTAACTGCACATTTTCCCCTTTTTCGATTTTACTCAAATCTAAAAGCTTCTAGAAAAAAGCTTCAGCATGACACGCAACAAAAAAGTAACAAAACGGGTGACAAAAATGTGACGACAACACAAAGGAAAACAGCTTAGATCACTTTGGTAGGTCTTAGCTTTCAAATGAGGCGTAACGCTGGCCATTGGACTGCAAGCTCCAGTCGATAAGCGTTTTAAATGGGTTTTAATATGAGTGTTAATTCTGATCTACATGCCATTGACTTTCTTAACCGTGAACTCACAGGACGGGCATGTTTCTCAGCCGGGCGAGGTTGTCCCGGGGTGGGATTGGCGGAGGGATCGCGTGTCGAATTCGAAAGCCGGGATCGCATAGATTGAGCCCGGGCTCGTATCAGACGCCGCCGTCACTTTGTCCCCGTTCTGGAATTCAATTTTCCTTGAGTCGATTCTCCCGCGGCCTTTTGAGCTCGGATTAGCTACCGCACTCCTGCCGCCGTGTGATAGACCGGCAGAGTCGGGCGGGACGGACCGCGGGCCCACCGTTAGAAACTGCAATATTGATCAACTTCCCGATTATTCGAGCAATCTAACTCTAAGCTCCTCCCACCGCCTCAGAGCGTCATACGATGCTGGTTTTAAACAGAAATATTACATGTGGGAAGACAATGGCCCAGTTGGTGAAGTGGGTCGACCTTCATGATCGGGAGGTCGGGGGTTCAAATTCCTCTAAGTCATTGTGTCCTCGGGCAAGACACTTCCCCCGCCTGGTGTGAGAATGAGAGAGTGAACTCACTGGTTCCTTCATGTAAAGCGCTTTGAGAGCCTAAAGGGCTGTATATGTTGAGACCATTCACTGTGTGCTTTTATCCATCCATCCATGTTCTTCCTCTTTATCCGGGGCCGGGTCGCGGGGGCAGCAGTCTCAGCAGAGATGCCCAGACTTCCCGATCCACGCACACCTCCTCCAGCTGTTCTGGGGGGACCCCGAGGCGACACCAGGCCAGCTCGGAGACATAGTCCCACCAGCGTGTCCTGGGCCTTCCACGAGGCCTTCTCCCAGTGGGACATGCCTGGAGCACCTCCCGAGGGAGGCGACCAGGAGGCATCCGGAACAGATGCCCTAGCCACCTCAGCTGGCTCCTTTCGACGTGAAGGAGCAGCGACTCGAGTCCGAGCTCCTCCCGGGTAACTGAGCTCCTCACCCTCAGCCACCCTGCGAAGGAAACTCATTTCGGCCGCTTGTATTCGCGATCTTGTCCTGTGTGCTTTAATTCTGACTTTAATTATAATGTTATTTTTCTCCAATACACAATTAAATATGTTCATTTTGACTGGGGAATACTTACAATCATTATTATAATTAAGTGCAAAACAGTGTTGTATTTCTCATGTAACAAAGATATTATGATAAAGTATTACAGTATTAGCTGTTAGCTCAACAACCCAGTTCCTCACTGTCGCTGTGCAGCTGTTTCAATGAAGACGAAGAAATGGCGAAGCTACGGCGAGCGTTTTTCCTCTGATGAAAAGGCAAGAGATCGAGGTGAGGAAAGCGTTTCCTGGACACGATGGACCTCAGGGTGAGCTTTTTGGGAGCTGCCATCGCGCTGCCCATAATTGCCACGACCCAAAGATAAGTCAAAGATGTGCGAGTGGCTCAGGTGTGTTTTTGATGAGAAAACCACACTGGAACATCGGGAATAAGCACTAATGTTCTCCATTCCCTTGACTTTCATGGTTTGTTTTCTGGTGTTTCTCGTCTCCTGCTACTTCCCATGGTCTTCTCCAAGGTCAGGAACTTTCCCTAATGAACTTCAGACGGACTTCTTTACATCTGATCTGGGACTATGGATTATCACGGGACATGACACACACGTATTATCAAGTTAAATATGCTGTGATACGTATATAACAAACTTAGCCCTTTAAGGTTGAGATCACGAGGGGCCAACGCGGCAAACGCTCCGGTTCTTTACACCGCGTCATCTTTACAGTCGGTTTTTAACCTTACGCAGCAAAATGCAAATAAACCAAAACCTCCCGGAATCCCACGAAATTATGCACCGGATCAGCTCCATGCGGGGCTTCAAATAGAATGGAATATGTTCACAGAGTAAATCGGCGAAAAATGTAGAGCAGCGATTTGGACGGCGAGCGTTCTTCCACTAATTGATGAATAAGTAACAATGAGGAACTAAACACGAGCCCCTGAGGAAAGCCTGAACATCAATTTATAATAGAAAACCACCAGTCGAACACCTCCGAACTCTACACACGCGTTGTGTTCAAGGACATCTGGTATTTGGTTTGGCAATAAAGCCCTAAAACCACCATAACAAATGTAACAGCTGATGGGATTCCTGGGGTTTGTGTTGTTTTTCAATAGATTGTTTGTTTGAATGAATCTTTATTAAAGTAAAAGGAAATGGATGAAATGTTAACAGTGAAAAGGAGCATATTTAGAAGAGTTATTTAACTTTAACATGTTAGTCACGGACCCAGACTTCTTCACGGAGACGAGTTCACTACTTTTATGGAGCTTTTTGATCTAGTAACTGTCTCCTCTATGGGGCCAAACGGGGGTGAAGTCAGAAGCGACGTTTTCCCTATTCAGCACATTGACTTAGAAAGTCGACGTGTTTCATTTTGTGTGACTAGACTTGGATCGTGTAACTGCTCACGTAACCGTATTTAAATAGGGGGAAGAGCTCGGTCGCTTCTAACTTCACCCCCGTTTGGCTCCATAGGAATATACTGGGAGGGGCTAAATGCTAACAACATCTTTGGTGTTTTTGCGTGACTGAGCGCACGCGTAAAGACCAGACAGTTACGCGTCAACTCGTCTAAGCTCGGGTAAGAATAGATCTCAGTGTGGGGAAACCGTGGCCTGCTCCTTTAACCCCATTGAGAAACGCCGCGATGTGCTGGAGAAGGCTTTGCGCAGTGGTCACACTCTCCCGTAGTAATGTGACATTCGTGGTCAATTTTTACCCAGGACTCCCACGAACGAACACCCAGGCGACACAAGACAGACAGTTGCAGCTTCTTTTAAGCAGAATCTTTTCACTTTTTTCAAAGCGTATTCATCAGTCCCATTGTAATTTTAAATCATTTAAATCAATAAAAAAGTGCCTTTTATCGATCGCGTCTTGGATATTGTCATCAGATGTGAGTCATCTGGCTGGCGTTATTAACCACTTAACTGCCACCCTAGGGTTAGGGTTAACAATTATTTACATCCAAGTCTCAAAGCGTATTGACTGGAGAGCTTACAGTCTATATGCCAGTGTGATACCTCATTTGAAAGCCAAGACCTTTTAGTTTCTAAAAATATGTGTGAGATCTGTGTGAGTGAATCACAACTTATGTTACATTTGCCGTTCGTAACCCTAATTATATCCTGATTAGAGTTAACTAACCCTAACCCTCTGATCAGGGGAGACGGCAGTTAAGGGGTTAAACTTTCATATTAAATACAGTCTTTTGAACGGCTCTTCGACTCGGCTCCCGCTGAAAAGAGCAGTACATTGAAGATAAGACTCCATAATTAGATGCTCAATGACAAAGCACGTTTCACGTTTTGCAGAGCGCGGTGGTGCCGGGTCGTGGAATCAAAATGCGCTGCAAAAGAAAACAGAAGGAATTCCGAGCCGTTTTGCCGATCGTGTTCCCGTCTTTACAGGACCAGGTCACTGAGCGACACCAGAGCTCCATTACGGGACACATCTGTGCAGTCTACTGATAACTGCCACAAACCCATCCGAGGAGACACTGATTAGGATGATCTGGTTAATCTGGATATCGTCGTTGGCGTGATTGCTAATGGCTAATCACTTGAACATCGAGACAAGCGCGGCGGCGACTGGAGCGGCGTGCAGGCGGGTGCTCGTGGGAGCGCTCCATAGGGGGGGCTCTGGGGGATGTGCTGCCGGATATAAATACATTCACGTATCTTTGCAACGTCCCGTCCTTTACTGCGGTACTCTGGGCTCACAGCATGAAGGGCCCGGGTTCAATTCCTCTGGTGAACGCACTTCCTCCAACAAAACACACACATCAGGGTTCACACAGGTACATTTAACGCCACTGTAATGCCCAAGTGCTATATGTAAATGCAATGAAGGAAAAGATTTGGCGCCTTTTTCGTTTAACATTTCAAACAGAGGAAGAAAATTGGACCCAAAAAAGTGATAATTTTCAGCCAAAACTGCACCAGAATTTGTTGCAGAACGTAATTTTGGTATTTTCGATGAAACATTGTTGAGCAATGTCTTAAATTTAGATGTAATTCCAGTTTGAATCAACTGTAATACCTTTTAAGGCCTTGTTTTGGCACAATTCATTGAATGACTTGATGCTTTTTGATGCCCCGCAGGGACTCTGAAAGTAATACAATTCTGGCATTACTAGCACTCCAAAAATGTCATGCCGCTGCAACGCTGGGGCATTGACGATTTTCTCAAGACGGTCTAAACGCAGCCAATGGAGAGTCACTTGATCAGTGGAGCTCCAGACCTCCACAGGAAATGATGTCAGCGTCCCGCAACATTTATGTAAGTAAATCTCAATAAAGCGCCTTTTGGAAACTCCACTATCCTTAAAGGGGGGGTATTATGTAAAATCGACTTTTTCAAGCTTTATATCGTGTTATTATGTCATTCCCTCATTAAACACATGCCTGGAGTGTTGCCTCGGCTCATTCACATATTTTTGAGTAATCAGTAAAAACTTAGACGGCGGCCATTTTAGGTGTAGCTATGCCTCAGTCCTCCTGGAGACGCCTCTGGACCTTTCGTCACCAGCCGAGCCCCCAACCACTGCTCCTCAGCTCAGCGGAGCCCCCTCCCCGCACAGTGTTGTTGTTTCAATGCCACAGTAGTGTGCTGAAGGGGGCGTGTCGGAAAGCTTCTTAAAGAGACAGAGGCCTATTTCAAGACGTTCAGTGCAGCCATTTTTAGAGAGCAATTTTATTCAAGGCAGTTATTTTAATTTACTGCATATACAGACCAACAGAAGGTTACGTCATCATTGTAGTGCTATAGACTGGTGCTGTGTGATTGAAAAAAGCATAATACCCCCTCTTTAAGGTTAGGATTAGGGTTAGTTTGGATTAGTTTGAGCTAAGGTGGAGGTGACCTCATTACCTGTGGAAAAGTGGAGCTCCACTGGTCGCGTGCCCCTCCCCTTTTGTCTCATGGAAAGCTCTTTGTGACCATGTCTGTGAAAGGCACTTCTTCTTCTTCCTCTTCCTCCAGACCTTTCTCGAATTTTGAAGTCAATGACCCAAAGTGAAATAGACAGAGGTGAAGTTCCACAGCAGCTTGACTCATTTCCCACTGACATAACATGGTCGGCGCGGCAACAGTTTGAAATTGTTTGCCTCCGTCCATGTCACTTCCTGTCAGTGTCCGATAAGGAAGTGAAACTATAAACATCACTAAAGAAAACTCAACATCTTAAATGTAATTGTGTCAACTTTGCTCAAAACACAACATTGTAAAAAGGTACTACAAAGTCACATTTGCTGCCTAACACTTGCTTGGGGTGTGTTTAAAATGTGCTCAGTGAACTTTACTCCGAGCCCATCTCCGTCGCTCTGCTTTAAAACTCTTCTTTTCTACGACTCGAAGCTCGTTTTGTGAAGAAACTGGCCTGAAGCTGAAGAATTCGAGGAGTTCTTGTAATCATTTTTCCTACAATAGCGACCTTCCCCGTCCACTTTCACATTTCTGCAGCGCTTCTCTTTACATCTCTCGCACTGGCTTCCTTCCCCCCCCCCCCCCTTCACCCCTTCACTTCTCTCCACGGCGCGTTCGCATCAGAAGCCGCTCCGATTCCATCTCCCAAATAAATGACTGCGCGCTGATAAAACCCGGGCGAAGGAGAGGCTGCTCCGCCTCGACTGATAAGCCCCCGGAGTAGGAGCACTTTGTATGGGTGTAAGATGTAGAAGGAGCTCCTGAGGGCACCTGAATGTGTCACCTTATCAGCGGCCCGCACCCCTCTCTGGCAGGACCACCCCCCCCACTGCGAGGACTTGATCTGCAGCGATATGGGGCTCGTGCTTTCCAGAACCGCCTCCGGGTAATCGCGTGGTAACCGCACGGCCAAACCTGTGGAGTCTTCGAGAGATTGTTTGGTGACTACGGTGCAGCGGCTGAAATTCAGAGCGGATTTGAAAAAGCCACGGCCTCACGGGTAGAGCTGGTGCTTAAGGGCGAGGCACGGCAGGGGGAAGTGTTGAATTTTCACGCAGTGGTCGATGTGGAGATTTTTTAATAGTTTGCTCCCTTAAAGCAGTACTAAGAAACTCTGGCCCCTAGAGGCCATGATCGCAACTGCAGGTGTCGTACCACGTTACGATTTTATAACTTATTAAATGTCTTGGAGAGTAAATACTATGCTTGTTTCACTCAAACTTGGCTGTAAATACTGTTTAAGTGGCGCTAGCCCGCAGTTAGCTTTGCCCGTTAGCCTGTTAGCTTCTTCTTCGTGGTTCCATTGGTGTGTATTGGCTGCTCCGACCCGGTGGCAGGCAAGTTGCGAGCATGGTTTTCTGGCCAGAGACACCAGGGGGAGATGAAAGACCCCCCAATCATCCCATTAACACTTGTATTACCCCCAGATGGACAACTCCTGTACGACTGAGAACTTACAGACATTGGCTGAGTAGGGGTGGGCCATATCGTATCGCATATCGTTATCGTGATATAATTTTGATATCGTAGTAATTTTTAATATTGTATCATGTTATACTCCATCAGAGCAGCATAAACACTGACGGTAGAACACGGGGACAGGTGCTTAAAAAGTCAAATGAAATGAAGGATGTAAACTGCTTAAGTAGCCCTCCTGGAACCTTCATCTTAACGTGGTGGAGGGGTTTGAGCCTGAATGATCCTGGGAGCTCTGTTGTCGGGGGCTTCGTGCCCCTGGTAGGGTCTCCCAGGGCAAACAGGTCCTAGGTGACGGGTCAGACAAAGAGCGGTTCAGAAGCCCCTTATGAGAGACCAACAGGCCCGGTTAGAACCATGAGGCCGTCCTTCTGTGGACCCACCACCTGCAGGGGGCGCCATAGGGGCTGGTGCAATGTGATTTGGGAAGATCCAACAGCTGCCCCCACGACCCGGCAACGGACAAGTGGAAGAAAATGGATGGATAGATGGATAATCTTCCCAAAAGGCGTAAGGCTGGGAGTAATTTGTTCATTGTCAATTATATCGTGAAATATATCGTTATCGTGATATTTCTCTTTTATATCGTGATATAGATTTTAGGCCATATCGCCCTGCCCTATGGCTGAGGTTGTTTTTGTGAAAGTACAATCTTCACCAGGTCTAGCTTAGATGAAAATCGGGACTAAACTGTGTCTAAAATAGATCTAAATTGGGACAAATCTATTTATTCTATTGTACGAGATGAAAACTCTAGTCCTGTGGAGCCGATAGTAAGTTGTGACGGTGGATTTCCAGGGCACTCGTCATGAGGCATAATTAAAGCTGTGCTACTTCCAGCTAATGGCCACCCCCAGGTCTCGGCAGCCTCTCGAACCGCACTCCGCCGAAGATAAAAGTTTCCCTACAACATTAACATTTAGAAAAGCCGGCGTATTTTTCACGGTAACCTTTAAAAAACGCCGACGACTCATTAATTCTCGCTAATGTTCCCGGCGAAGTCGCAACTCGCCGACCCCGCCAGATAAACGACCACTTACGCCCCGTATACCTCCTGCCAGCGTTTAAAGCGGCGTTATTTACCGGAAGGGGAGCGATAATGACGGCCTGGCGGGATCTCGTGTTTGTGCCAACGGTAAAAAGCCTCGGAACTGGAGGCTCGACGTAAAATGTTTTCACGAGATTACATTTCAAAGTCGAGAGCCGATCGTTGACCTTTCCCAGCGGGGACAAATGCTAATAGGGTATTGGGGTGGGGAAAAAAAGGCCCCGCACGAAAAAGACAAGATATGTGGATTAGTTTGGATATCGGAAGATCCCTGGTTCAAGCCTGAGTGAATGCACTGTTGTTGTGTCCCTCGGCAAGACACTTCAGTCCAGTTGTCCACACCAGTCGCAGCAATGACTGACTGGCAACAGAACCAATGGATGTCCAGCTCAAAACAAATCATTGATTTTTGCCGCAAATCTTCCACTTGAGAGCCCTATGAGAGACCAACAGGCCCGTTTGGAATCATGAGGCCGTCCTTCCGTGGACCCACCACCTGCAGGAGGAGCCATAGGGGCTAGTGCAGCTCCAACAGCTGCCCCCACGACCCGGCAACGGACAAGTGGAAGAAAATGGATGGATGGATGGATGGATGGATGGATCTTCCACTTGCTCGGCATTTGTTTATCGTTTGGATCCGCGTTTGCCATAATCTTGACAGCTACTCTTCCTGGTATCCTTCAAAGAGTTCACATGTTAACGAAAATAACTGCAGTACATTTAGAGCTGACACACATTAACATTCATGAGAGCAAAACCAATACACTGATCTGAGAGACGCCGGCAAAGACCTAGAGAGCATCGAGTCTTTCAAAAGTTTCTTAAAAAGTAGCGTTCGCAGAAGACAGTCTGTTCCACATAGTTGCAGCTCTGAACATCACAGATTTACAAACTGCCTCAGTTCGGTGGCGAGATACGTGACCCAGAGTGGCTCGTCTGGTGGATTACCTGCGCTGATGCCGTAAAAGGCACAATGGATGATACTTAATGATAGTACTTCGACTCTAAAGCCATGAGAGACGAGCGTGAAGATCATCTGAGCTCAAAGCCCAGAGCCAGCCTGCCCCGGACCAGACCACAGTAATCCAGGTGGGACAACATCGAAGACTGAACCACCAGGACTCTAGAATCCGAAGCCAGAACTGAGCTCAACTTCTAACAGGAAATATCATTTATCTATTTATTTAATATGGACATAGCAATTACATTGGCTGAACCAGATGCATTGTTTAAAGTGTTATAGCATATGTGCTAATGTTCAACACCTGTCCACAGGGGGCTTTTAGGTTATGTCATGGAGTGGGGTCCATTACAAAAGGGTAAAAGGGTTTGTGGTGCAAAGAAACACATATTGTTCTACAGTATTTCATTGAATTGTAACTTTTACCTTTTGTTTTGTTTCCTCTGTAGGTGTTCCGGCCAAAAGAGTCCCCAGAGAGCCGGAGTACCTAGGGAGGGGTCCGGGTTCATCCACTCTGCCAAAACGGGAGGGGTGTCCTGGACTTTTTAGCTTTATTAAACTGAGTATTTTTAAATGAGGAATTCACTGCCGAGTTAATAAAGATGATATTTTTGTAGTCATTTTCACTGTTTTATTGATAATTGGATTGTCTGTAATGGTATGTTCCAAGTATTACCACCCGCTATAAAATAGGGTGGGTCCTGCGTGGAATGTTGCCAGACCTGGTTTTAAGCTTATTTTTGTAAATAAATGGTTCCTTGGCCTGCATGGG
Source organism: Proterorhinus semilunaris (assembly GCA_021464625.1). NCBI lineage: Eukaryota > Metazoa > Chordata > Actinopteri > Gobiiformes > Gobiidae > Proterorhinus > Proterorhinus semilunaris. Next base: position 29,415,088 of record CM038359.1, read on the forward strand.
AAAACTGTCTCAGCTCTACTTTGTCCTCCAGAACAAACGTCACAGGTTACAAAGACAAAAACACATTATATAATATTCCTGCCCTTTTTGTTTCAATAGAACTGAGGCGTTTCTCCCAACATAAAAGTCCACGTGACTTTGATGAAATGCAGATAAAAGCCCTTACAAATGTTGTGTGAGATGGGCAAAAAGCCGAGGCACTCCGAAGGTAGATTAAAAGTCCTTTATGGCAGAGAAACGCCAACGCGTTACGATCCCAACAGGAAGTTCGTCAGGGCATAAGGAATTAACTAACAACTAAAGGATGTGTCGACATGAATAATCAAACCCACAGAGTAACAACATACGTAAACAACAATGTTGGTAAAGGGTAGGTAAGAATATCACACGTAAAAAGCACAATATTTACAAAAGACACAACCCTTGTGCAAGTGTGCTCACCAACATAGAACAAAAGAGACATATTTACATCAACAAACCACCACTAGAGGAAACATGAGATTCACATTTTAGCGGCGTCCTGGCCCGTGTTTTAGTTGTTTGTAGCGTTTATTTTCCTCGACTGAAATATTTAGTCAAAGTGATATTTTTCTTGGACGGCTGGCTGCTTACTCATTTTGTCTTTTAAACATGAAGCGGCTCATCTTCCTAATGACACCCCCGCAGTATGTCGTTCGACTGAATTCGGAAACACTGCTTTTCACTGGGCTCCGTTCACATGGAACTTACGGCAGAAGGAATTCAAAATCACGGCCCTCATTTCAGTGAATCATTTAAGTCTCTCGTGACGTCGGTCCAGTTAAAGTTATAAACCTACAATAAAAGAGACCTCGGCCAGGACTCTGTGTAAAAGACAGTTTAGTTTCTCAATGGGACTAACCTAGTTAAATAAAGGCGAAAAAACATGACTGAATTTAGAGTGCACTAAAAATGTAAAGATGTCACCTCTCCGCTAACAGCTCGCCTCTCTCCGCTCGCCTCTCTCCGCTGTCTCCTCCGCCTCCTCCATCTTGGAGCTGAGGCCCGTCTCCTTTTCTTATTAAATCCACTGAAATACGTCCCGCTTCTTCGTGTCGCCGACTTTTATCTCCATTTCACAGAACTATAGCCAAGTTTTTCGGCTTCGTAGCAGTAGGAGCCTTGCACTGCGATGTTGTGACACTGTTGACACCCCTGACCAAACTGTGACACGCACATGTTTCCCCACGCTCACAAACACGGGCCTAACTTTGCGGATTCGGGGTCAGTTTTTGAAGCTGGAGGAGAAATGAAGCGATGAGAGGACAGACGTGTTATCAAACATCAGCTGTGTGTCAGAACCGTGTAGTGTGGACCCCCCCATTCTATATAAAATAGAATAAATATTAATATTAAAACCGGAAAATGGTTATTTGACTAAACCTAAATGACTTTTGCGTTTCGTGCTCAGTAATGGTCGTCCGCTGTGGCTAATCTTTCACACTTGGCTAAAAAGCTCTCGAGCGATTCCCGGCTGCAGCTCTGATTAGGACGTTTTCGACCTTTCCAAAAAACGGCACAAACGGCTGCAATTATACGAAAAAACAAAACACAATTATATTTGTGCTAATGAGCGTCCTCCGCTTGTGCCGCTTTCAGAATGTGTCCCGTGCGTAATTTCCATAAAACTCATCTTCCATGTACAAAAAAAAAAGGTCAGAGGGATACACAATAATGGATGAATTAAGCGCTGGCTTAAAAATATGTGCCTTCTTTTGGAGCATTATTTATTTTTACACAAAGCATGAACTCCAAATTCTCGTGGGGAGAATTCAGAACACCCACAGGTCCGAAAACGGAGGACAATTTGGTTTTGGCAGCAGATAGAAAATCTTTTCTCATTCTGGGGATAAAACAAAAAGCTTTAAAATGCACATTAATGTTGGCAATAGCGGCAGTAGATTATTCGCTGAATGAACCGTGTATATTTTTGCTCTCACGGTCTGGAAAACTACACTGCACGCTGCATGAATGTAATTTGATAAAAAAAAAAAAGGGAAGAATGAAAGTGGCTGCAGTGTAATGATCGTAGTGCTTAGTTTGAAAGCCTCGACCGTCTTCTCTGTGCTGAATGAGCCGAGGCGCCGACACACGACTCGAGCACAGAAAGAACCACCATGATCATTTGAACAGAAGTCACGGGACCAACACTTTCACTGTGTCCTTTGGCTTCATACGGTCACACGGGCTCTACTGTTGAACGAGAGCAACACTTGGCTGATTTTGTCATTCAGGATTTATGCACCGGGCGCCGATCCCGTGGGCGCCGCTGGGCCCGAGCTCCCGCTCTGGGCCCGAGCACCCGCTCTGGGCACCAGGCGAATTCCCCCTGATTACAAACACAGGAGCCATCGCTTTGTTTCTCTGTGACAGCCGAGTGCGAGTGTTGCAACCCGGCTCAGCTAGATTAAAAGTAACAAAAACCAACATGTAAAAATGGGTGAATAAAGTTGTAATTTAACAAAAGCAGTGTAAAACTGCTTTGTCGAAATTGGCAACTGTGTCTCAGACAAAATGTCCATGACCTGTGGAGTCCCCCAGGGGTCAATCTTGGGACCCCTCTTATTCAACGTGTGCATGCTTCCATTGGGTCAGCTAATAAACAGCAACAATGTGTCGTACCACAACTACGCAGATGACACTCAGATCTACGTGTCACTGACGGCAGGTGAACATGGGCCTGTAGATACTCTCTGTCACTGATACAGGTGAACATGGGCCTGTAGATACTCTCTGTCACTGATACAGGTGAACATGGGCCTGTAGATACTCTCTGTCACTGATACAGGTGAACATGGGCCTGTAGATACTCTCTGTCACTGATACAGGTGAACAGGGGCCTGTAGATACTCTCTGTCACTGATACAGGTGAACATGAGCCTGTAGATACTCTCTGTCACTTAGAAATCTAGGAGTAATCATGGACTCAGACCTGAACTTAAACAGCCACATTAAAGCAATGACATCATCAGCTTTTTACCATCTGAAAAACATTAAGATCAGAGGAATAGTGTCAAAACCAGACTTAGAGACACTCATCCATGCATTTGTCTCCAGCAGGTTAGACTACTGTAACGGCTGCTCACTGGCCTTTCTAAACGAGCTGTTAGAGCTGCAGAACATCCAGAACGCTGCTGCTCGAGTCCTGACAAGAACCAGGAAATATGACCATATTAGTCCAGTGCTCCGGTCTCTGCACTGGCTTCCTGTCACTCAGAGAATAGAATTTGAAACAGCTCTGCTTGTGTACAAGTCTTTTCATGGTTTAGCACCAAAGTCCATCTCTGACATGTTAGAGCCGTATGAACCATCTCGGGCCCTGAGAACTTCAGGGAGGGGTCTCCTGGTGGTTCCCAGAGTCAGGACTAAACACGGCGAGGCTGCGTTTCAGTTTCATGCAGCTAAAATCTGGAACAGTCTTCATGAGGATGTGAGACAGGCCTCAACTCTGACAATGTTCAAATCCAGGCTGAAAACAGCTCTTTTTACCCGAGCAGATGAAAACTGAAAGTATTTTATCTGCACTCTTGCCTTTTACTGTCATTGATTAACTTTATGTTGATGTTTTATTGATTGATTTGATCTGTTTTCTTGTAATTTTATGCAACTGTGAAGCACTTTGAATTGCCTTGTGTATGAATTGTGCTCTACATATAAACTTGCCTTGCCATTTATGTACATGACGTGATGTACATAATGTATGAGACGGCGTATAGTGTAGGAGAACTTCACAGCTGGACCCGACTGAGACGTTTGATCCGTCCCCCTCCAGAATCGGTCAGACTCTGGAGACCACAGGGGGAGCCGGGGCGTTCCCACCCTGAGCCCCATCTCACGTTTTCAATCGACACGAATGGGCTCTTTGAAAATCCTCCTGTAAATGGATTCATCATCGTGTTTGCTTTGTGAATACATTATCGCGGGTCTGTTGGCGCCGCACGCTGACACCAGAACAAATGAACCGGTGCCAGGCCCTCAGCGCCGGCCCCATTATTCCTACGACGTTAGCATATGGTGGAAGTAGTCGGGGACGGCGCATTAAGACGTAATGAGTTTTTCCTCCCGCTGATGACGAATGCTCTGTCGCACCTACAAAGTGTTGATAATGTTACCTGTAATGTCCTCCCGTCACTTTCAATGTGAATAAATGAGTCGGGACCATTGGAGAGGAGCGAGAGGAGCGAACTGGGAATTCCCTCTACAGTTTAGTCAGTGTCAGGCCACGGCGGCGCCCCGACACACAAATCTGGTGTCTGTGATGTTGCATTGACTATCAGTATATGTGACTGATTCAGGAGAGGTGAGCATGATGTGCTGCACCGAAAACAAGTTCCACCAACTCTGTCGTGTGGCCATTAAAGGGATAGTTCAGGGTTTTTGACAAAGGGTCTCATTTCTTAGTTATCCAGAGTGTTGTTGATTTCTGGAGATTTTTTTTTTAAATTCATGCAGTTCTTATATTTGAAGAGTTTCGTGGCGCTAGGCTAGGGAAAGGCTAGCACGTTTCAACGGTAACAGCTAGCCTGTGTTAAAAACAGTCTGACCCGCTCCACAGTGCACATGAGGTAAATCACTTATAACACCAGACTACCCATATAAATGTTTGTGTCGAGTAATTTAAACCATTTTGCATTTAAAATATATTATTATTATATTTGAGCAGGATCAGCTTCGTGGTTGTAAGCTACGCAGTGGCGGAGTGATCTGCTAGAAAATAGTCCCTCAAAATGCGGTAATTCATGTGATGCAAGGTAAATTATATTTCAAAAATCGACGCAGACATTTCGGTAGTCTGGCGTTATAAGTAATTTGCCTCAGGTGCACTGTGGAGCGGGTCAGACTGTTTTTAATGCAGGCGAACTGATACCACAGACACTAGACCCTTCACATATAGCGACTGCATGAATACAAAAAATGATTGAATCTCCAGAAATCAACAACACTCTGGATAACTAGGAAATGAGGCCCTATGTCAAAAATCCCGAAATATCCCTTTAATAAATGATTCTGAAACGTATTCTGAGATGTTCTCCCTGAAGGAGGCTGGTTTTTCGGCAGATACACGCGATTTAAATTTACATCCCCTGTTTTTAAAGATTTTTTAAATTAATGAGTGACTTAGCAGTTGCATGCATTCAACTGCGATGCATTTAACATCATAAACAATGTAAGCAGTAAAACAACAAATAATTCAGCATTCCCGTCTTTAGAGGAACAGGCCACCGTTTTTCCACACTGAGATATGTTCTTACCTGAGCTTAGACGAGTGGATGCCTAGCTGTCTGGTCTTTGTGCGTGTGCTTAGTCACGCAAACAGACCAAAGATGTTGTTAGCCTTTAGCCTCTCCTCCTCTCCTCTATGGGGCCAAACGGGGGTGAAGTTAGAAGCGACCCTAACCTTACCATAGCCCTAACCCCAAGGAGAGTGGAGTTTACAAAAGGTTTCTTGCAGGTGTGAGCACGAATCTGTCCTATCAGGTAGTCCATAAGCAAATGTGGCATTTCTTATCCAGGGGAGGACAAATTAAAATGAATCAAAACTAAGATATAGTGCTTCTGAACTTTTGTGTTATAAATGTTACCCCCAGTTCTGCCAGCGGTCAAGACCACACTCGGTCGCTTTAAACTTCTGAAATCTCCGGACCGGCGTAACGGCACCCAGGAAGCAGTGGATCTCAAATGGTACAGTGTCGGGACCCGTTATTACCATAAGGCCCAAAACTGAATTGATTTTTATTAAACATGCAATGTAAATCTGTGTTGTTCTTACACATTAATGCTGAATATGCATGTAACAATCCTACAAAGCTGAAATCATAATAAAAGAACTGTGATTTGAACAGACTCAATGTTTGGATGCTTTTTCAGCGGATAAATATGGAAATACATGTGTTCTGGGAAAGTCTAACCCACTAAAAAGGTTTCACAACTCACTTTCCGACTCACCAGTTCCACCAGAAACGCTGGAATATAAAATATGAAAAGAGCTACACAAATAAAGTTTACTTATTTTAATGAGCTATTCCCTTAATAAATAACCTGGCAAGAGCCAGAAGATACAGAGCCAACAACATTAGCACTTGTATGAATCTGAGATGGCTCTGGCTTGACTCGCTCAGGGACAAAGCACACTCCATTAAACATTTAGTTTGTACAAATGTTGTGTTTGTGAGTCTGTAGAGGCATCGGCGCGTTGAGGATTGTTGTTGATTAGTGTCTGTTTCGCCCAAAACCACTTTTGGTTTGGTTTCGAATGGTGAAATCGGGAGCGATTCCAGATGGATTCTCAACAAATCACGAGAATTCAGTTTGCAGGCGGGGTAATCAAATATTGGCTTAGAAGAAAATGTTAACAGAGAATTTCTGATGCAGGAAAAGCTGAAGGCCAGTGGTTCGAAAACTTTTCAGACAAACCTCCAGATCCCAAACCAGGTCTGAAATGTATCTACGCTGAATAATGTCTAAACTGAGTGTAAACCAGAAAAAACCCTGACTTCACTGCATTACTAAAGCAAGACATTCTTCTTCTTTTTAGAATAGTTTTTGGCCAAATTAATTTACCATGTCGGAATTAGCTGCTTGTTTTTACTCGCAATGCCATGAACGATGATCATTTAGGCGACCTACACACTGAAGCTAAGCAAAAGTAACTAACTCGCTGCTACTACTCTGAAGTCTTGCATGCCCTGTAAAGGCTGGACAAACAAAAACTGTCCCAGAGTGAGTTTGGCGGCGTCTGCGTCTCCGGGCAGGTTTTTTCTTGGCTAACGTGGTCCATAGTTGCAGACAGTGTGTTAGCATAAATGCTGACAGCGATGTTTGAGCCTCAGAATCTGGGAGGTAATTTTGGACCAGAGAAGACCTGCTCCTGATGGATTACTTTTCCTCTTCACTTCGGTCCAGTCCTGTCCACAGGTCAGTCACGCCGACAGTAAGTAAGTAAGTAAGTGCTTTATTGTCATTGTACAAGCGTACAACGAAATAGTGTTCAGGTGTTAGTCCTGAGCCGCTGCCACTGTGTGTCAACCTGACCCGCATGATCTTGGAGGTCGGGGGAACTGTAGCACTCGGAAGAAACCTGGCTGGCTGCCCTCTGTCTCCTCTGATCCTCTGAAATGGTGCCGCGCCTCCTGGGTTTGTCCCTGTTTCAGAGCGTGGTGTCATGCACTGATCAGCTCCACCTCCTCCTTCCTCCGCTCCCTCCGCTTCACAACAGTCTTTCACCATCTCTAGTTTGTCCTTTTTTGTTTCCTGTAGCTCCTCTTGTGACACCTCGACTGTGCTGCAGCTGTGAGGAACCTCGGTGCCTCTTCAGTGTCTCAGAAGAAGAAACTTGTAGGTCTCACATGGGTTTCGCTGATAAGCTAGCCTTTTCTTTACCTTTAAAAAGCTGCTTTCTTCAGGAAAATTTTAGACTCTCAAAGTAAACAAATCCACCCAACCTCCACAAACCTCCACACAGCAAAGACGTACAAAAGTATCCAGAAAAACCATGTGTAACAAAAACCACAAATGCAGTTCGCAGAAAAAGGCAAAAAACTCAGCTGCACAAGGAGAGAGCGAGGTCACTTCCTGTTTTCACGTCGCCATGACAGTAGAGGTGGGAACCTCTGGGTAGCTTACGATTCGATACGAGATACATGGCTTGCGATAACGATGTTCTCAAGCCGATACTGCGATAATCGATATATTGCACACAAATAATCTACGATATCGGAATAAAGAGTATCGGTATCGTATCGTCCTGCAAAATATCGCGATATATCGGAAAATCGATATGTTGCCACACTCCTAGCCGACAGTCACGCATACTTTTTTATGCGCTACGTCAAACTTCATGCGAAATCCATCTTCCAAAATGCACAAATCAAAAACCACCTCAAGCGGGCGGATAAACTTTTTTAGTTTTAAATGTGAAATGTGGCGTTTCCATCACTCCTTATTAATGCGAAACCCGAGATGTTCAGAGGGAAAACTCAGTTAAAAATATCCACATTTTATGAGCTTAAAGGCCTGAACAAGCCAGTGTAGTGTAATATTACAGCCCCTTTAAGCATTTGGTTTAAAAACGGGGCCGGCAGCTTGACCCGCGGCTCGTGCTGAGCTGAGATCATTAGCCGGGCGGCACGGAGAGAACTGACGGCGTAGAAGTCTCAGGAGACAAAAAAAAAAAAAAGCAAAGCAAAATCGTGTGAATCAACCGGCGGCACATGCCCCGCGCTTTTCTCTTTCGCCCGTCTGTCTTTTGTTTTTTTGGTGCAGCGCGAGAGAAGGAAATACCTGTGAGGCCGGGAATATGAAATAGCTTCACTCGCCGGTGTCAGAACTTCGGATTCTCATTTTTACCGATTCTTCAGCGGGGATAAAAAAACACGTCGGGGTGGAGATGAGGAATTCACGCTGTCTCATTATACAGGATATAGATGAAGGGGCCCTTTTGTCGGAGTTGTTACAAAGTGGAGTTCCCATCCGGACGAGGTTTGGATTTTTGACAGAAGCGTTTCAATTAACGATACAAATGAAATAAAAAGCACGGTGGAGACGTTTCCGTGGGCGTCTGATAAGAGGAGAGTCCCGTCGCCGCGGTCTCATTCCTGTGTTAATGCTCTCTTACACTGTGCAGAGAGGGAACTGTCGGCTGCGTTTGGTATCAATGCCATTTTATTTTTAACCAGGAAAGACTTACAGACAAAGTGTGGCTCAAGAGTCGGCGTAGAATCCACTGAATTATGTTTCATGAATTTAAGGCGAGTTATCCCGGCACGAGCCAGACTGATCCCCCATGTTCAGAGATACACGGGCGAGACAGTCAAAATCGAGACGAGCCGATCATAGCACGGGAGGCGGGAGTCAACAGGGCGTCATCTTCCGCGCTAGGACTTCCGGACTTCCCATCAAACACCTGTGCTCCTCCGGGCCGCAACCAAAGCAGTGAAGATGGCCGCCGCGGCCAGTGTTTGGAACAATAGGTAACGCCGTTATTTTTTCAGTAACGGAGTAATCTAATTCATTACTCTCCCCGTCGTTACAACGCCGTTATCGTTACTGGGTCAACTGAATGACCTCCGCGGTGTCAGCGTGGGGGGAGCAGTGGAGAGGGTGGGCGGAGTCTCACGGAGTACTCACGCTGCCTGTGTGTGCAGAGCTCGTGCGTAAATCCTTCCCGTCGTCCCTCTGGGGGGGGGGGGGGGGGGGAATACAAGTGTTAATGGGATGATTGGAGGGTCTTTCATCTCCCCCTGGTGTCTCTGGACAGAAAACCATGCTTGCAACTTGACTGCCACCGGGTCGGAGCCACCAATACACACTAATGGAATCACGACGAAGAACAGGCTAACGGGCTAAGCTAACTGCGGGCTAGCGCCACTTTAAACAGTATTTACAGCCAAGTTTGAGTGAAAAAAATGATTTCCATTGTATAACTGGATGGTACAACACCCCTCTCTCCCTTTGTCTTTTCTGTCAGCGTAGTATTTACTCTCCAAGACATTTAATAAGTTAGAAAACCGTAACTTGCTACGACACCTGCAGTTGCGCTCATGGCCTCTAGGGGCAAGAGTTACTTAGTACTGCTTTAAGACTGATAAAATCATGTAGTCTGTACTGACCTTTAGCCGCACCAACTCCATTTTAAATCGGAGGCTGTTTACAATGTTGTGACGTGAACGCAACCTATTTAAAGTAGAAACCACAAAGTACAAATCTGTTCAAATAAGTGTTACGTAAATCAACTTTGCTGCTTTAAAAACAAGAGTCCACCCTCTGTACTGCAACGCGACAAACCTTCTTTGTTGCGAATCAGTGGCCTTTGACGCACAGCGCCACCTGCTGCTCTGGAGTGAGCTTTTAACATGAACTAAACACACGACAGATTTACTTTTCATGTAGAAAATATGTTTTATTCTTCATTCTGTAAAATGAAGACCCTTTTCCAAATGCTATATTTGATCATCCTCTGCTAAAATAGACAGCGATAGAAGCAAAGTATATGTTTTGAGTTTTTCCAAAGTGAAGACGCTTCTGTGATACTCTAACGTGAAGCCAGACTGAACAAAGGGGAAACTTAACGGCCACAGCTTCAATCATCATTCTTCCACGTCGTAATTATCCGCCGCCAGATGCCGCGAGTCCGTCGACGGCTGATCGCGAGTGAATAATGTCAAATTGTTTTTAATCATTGGCTGCGCTCCCACAGATCCCGCGTGCTTCGAGCGATAACCCCCCCACGCGCATCTGTTCAGGCGCTGCAGATAAAACACGGGAAAACACCTGCCAACCGTAAAGGAAATGTAAACACGGTGGGATTGAGCCGGCGCCGCGATAAAAACAGCACCGTCTTCCGTGTTCAGACAGACTGAGCCGCTTTGAGGATCTTTCCCAAAGTGGAGAAAAGATCCTTTCAATTTAAATGTGTGTGTTTTTCTAAACTTAGCATTCCATGTCCTATATTATTTAATTTTTTAAGTGGGTGATTCAATGTCAAACCAATATTTATTTATGGGGAAGGGTTATCGATTGTTGTTGAGCATGTGTGAAGTTTGGAGTTGGATCTTTTGTCGGGATTAGGTCGGGCCAAATGCGATCACATTCCAAACTCTAGCAGCATGATTAAAAAGGCACGGCCCCACGTGTGCAAGGATCTGTGCACGATTCCTGGAAGCTGAAAACATCCCAGGTCTCACCGGACACGTCGCCTATTGAGCATGTTTAAGGTTAAGGTCAACGTTCTTTGCCAATATCACGAGGTGTGGACCGACATTCAACAGGCCACAATCAACAACCTGGTCAATTCTATGAGAAGAAGATGGTTTTCTGACCCCCCCCCCCCCCGAGCCTCCCACAAAGCAAAACTGATGTCCTTTTATTGTAGACAGCCTAAGGCACCGTAGGTTTAATCAGCATCTAGTTGTGCCACACCTTTGAAGGGGATGGATTATCCTAGCAAAATAGAAGTGCTGTCAGATTTAAACAGATTTCTGAACTATATTTTTGGAAAATCGGATCTTACATGCGTTTCCAATGACATCACGCATAGTTCCGGACGCCATTTTGAATACTGAAGTAGAATTTTGCAGCACTACAACATGTAACAGTATCTCTACTCAGGATATACAGTAAATGAAAGAGAACTGACAGTGGCCACGGCCCCAGAGGTTTATGTGACATAACCAGCAAATGTGGCTCAGACGTAGCAGCTGTGTCTGTCGAGCTACAGCAGGATTTACTTTACTGTCATCAACGGTCAATGGCTTCAACACTCACATGTATGAACACTGAGGAAATGATGTTTGGAGTGTGGTTCAAGGCTTTCTCCTGGAGAGGTCAGAGCTGAGCTGTTGAAGCTAAATGCTAACCGGTAGCATGCTAACATCTTGAACAGCTTAAACACTGACTCTCTGGGGCCGTGTTTTTACCGTTACCTTCCTGAGCAATGATTACGAGTCCATGAACATACCACCGTCAGTCAGTCGTCTTTCATTTATATCCTGAGTAGAGATATTGTTACATGTTGTAGTACTGCATAATTCTACTTCAGCATTCAAAATGGCCGCCATAAAAACAAAAGTCACATGACTAAAAGGCACGTATAGATGACAAGAGCTAAGAAGAAGCTTCTGTGAATAGAAGGGAAACGTCCTCAACTCAACCTAACCCGATCCAGTCAACGATTTAAACTTCCCCAGGGTTTGCAAAGGAAGTTGCGTGGTTTAAAAAAAATATAAAGTAGCAACATTGTAGCATGATTAATAGCTCTAAAAAAGTGCATGGGAAACCCTCATGGAAAATAGTTTTTCTTTTTGCCGCCAAAAGACTTTTCTGGATCCCAGGTGCCAGGCGACGTTCATGCCAGACTTGGTGCTTTTATCGGACACAATTCTTAATTCTGCTCCATCTGAGACTTAATATTAGAGTTTTAAACCCGAATATCTGGCTCTGACTGAAGTAAGCGTTTAGCTGTAGAGAAGCAGTGAGGGGCACCCGCTGCTGTCTCTAAATACGCCCAGACCCCCCGCCGCGGCTCAGAGAAGCCCTGTTTGACTTGAATATTCCCGACTTCATGAATAATTGGCGAGTTTGAAGCGCGCGGCCGAAGTCGGGGTCCGCTCATTAAAAGGAGCGATGCGGCGGAGAGGTGACCCCGGGCGCCTCCATTTTCCAACAGACGCAGCAGGAACAAAACAAGGCCTTATTATCCCGACTGTGAGAGACAAGAGACACTTACCGCGTGAAACCATAGATCTACACCAATATCTGCGTGGGCTTAAGTGGACGCTCCGCAAGGTTTCTGGAAATGAGAGCCGTCTTCATCACCGAGCACAGAGTCGGTGTGTATCTCGGCGTTTGATTGGAAGTCCGATGCCTCAGACCAATTATTTTTTTCGCCCGAAAACTTCTGCTGAGTCGGCACACGGAGATGGTACGATTTTACCTTGAATGTCGCCTGGTCTTACCTTCTTCACAGTTGAGCTCCGTCTTCAGGTGGGGGAGGGGGGTGAACTCCTTTTAAAAGTTTGAAACCATTGGATCTGATTCTCGCTAGCGTTTGGTCATATGTAATGCGCCCGAGTGAGTGAAGCAAGCCAGCATGACTCTTAGGGGAGGCCGCTTCATATTAACTTTTTACTTTGACCACACACGAATCAGACTCCAACAGCTGCGTAGGTCTGTCTCTGTCCCAAACATAAGGTTTATATGTCTGTAGATTTAGACCAGTGCACATGCGACTTACTTGGTTTAATCCAAAGACCGAGGGCAGAAACATTGACACTGTGGTTGTGATAACAGATAAATCAGTTTAATTCATAGATACATCTGTCCCAGGGCGTTGTTCCTCATCAGTCATGGCTGATGAACCAAGGTTTCAGCAGAAACCCCCCGATGTCTGAATCCTAAAAGGTGTCCACACTTAAGCCAACATACTGTTAAATGCCGCGGCAACCGTTTGTCAGCGAGTGTCAAGCGAAAAATACATTAAAGTTAGAAATAAAGTAACAAAATCACGACGAGAACAGAAACTTTTTTTCTCATAAAATATACGCTTTTATTATTCAAATAAATACTCTGCTAAAACGTCTATTTGAACGTTTCACTGGACAGATCCCCGCCTGTGGCCCTCCATGCTTCGATATGTAGCCCGGGATCAAATAAAACAAAAACAAATCGAACACCCCTTGGTTTATGGATTTAAATCAGGATTATTCAAAACTGAGGAAAATACAAGAGCGGGTGTTTTTTACCCGAAAATATTGTGGTTAAAAGCTTTACAAAAAGAATGACTTTGTGTGATATCTTCCATTTCAAACTGATGTGAAACTACAGGCTATCAAACAAAGAAAAATAGTGTCACCGGAGTATCCATGGCAACCTCCCTGCTAAAAATGCCCCTCTGGCCGAAATGTCGAGAGTGCAGTGAGTCCCCTGTCCCCCCGTGCTGCTGCTTTGGCCCTCTCATCAGCGCCTCTGTCAGGACGGGGCCCTCGCTGACCTCCCGGCGCCTCAGCGTTAAGGAGGTGCCGGGACTGTTCTCAGGAAACAGCATGTACCCACCGCAGTGTAATGTAGCCTCGAGAGGCCAGGGAACAAACCCGGGACGAGAGCGAAGCCCATTTTCCCCACAAAAACACCATCGAACAGAACAAATATATACTCTGTGTAGATGTATTGTAACATGAACAGGGATTCGCACGGGCATTAAAACCTATTCAAACGGGCGTTATATCCAAGTCTAATGACATTGCTCAACTATTTTAATCCATAAGTTCCTCGAAAACATTCAGCGTCAACGTCATGAACCCACTTGGCGAGACGACACTGGTGAAAGAAGAGCAGAGCCCTATTGACGGCAAAAAGACTCCACTCTGAGAAGTAGTTCTAAAACTAAAAATAGAAAGGACAAATGTATTTTTCCTATATCCGTTAGCATTTAGCCTCAAACATGGCTATTTATGAACAATCCAATTTTAACCCTAGAACACTATCGCTCAAAATCCAAACACCATCACTAACGCCGGGTGATTTTTACCCGAGATAATACACCCAATAAAAAGTACTTGTCATCAAAATATATCAATACATGACAAAATTGAGTAGTGTTCTTTTATTTTAAACTGTCATATGTCCAACAAAATCAAAGAAAAGCATCATGAGGGGTCCACATAAATGCTCAAAAACGAGTGGCAAATCAGGAATTTGGGAACAAAAAATCCCTAAAAAAACCCAAAAGAACATGGAAACTTGGTTTTTGTTCCACCCATTCCTAAGATATTTGAGACTTCCCTGGTGAAGGCTCAGTGTCCTTGACACACAAATAGCTGCAGGAGAGAGAAATCACATAATATTTTTTGCTCGGGTGAAAATCACCCGGCAATAGTGTTCTAGGGTTGTCAACCCATCCCCCACATTTGGGTGACGTCACAGCCTGGTTTGAAGTCATGAATGGAATAATGAATAATACAAGTTAACGTATAAAAGTGGCTTCTGATCCAAATGTTAAAACATGGCTAAATATCACCTGTTTCAGAAATTGTATAAATGCCATGAAAGGGATATTCTTACCTCGCCATAGGCTGGACCATCGGGATGTACTTTTGGGCCGGTCAGACCAGATGAGTGACCAGGCCTGCACTGCACCACACCAGCCCACAAAAACAAACTACAAGTCTTTTGGAAGTGCAAAGCATTATCGATCTGGCGACTTTAATCCCCCTCCATTGTCGCTTTCTTGAGTTATGGTTCCCAGATAATCTCGTAAATAATGAGCAATGGGCCTCGCGGATATAACATTACTCCTGCCCCTCACGTCATACAAGTTAAAATAGTTATTGTAACGCCTTCTAGGACCCACAGAACCTCAGACTCTGTTTTTATACATTTTAGACGCCCACAGTTTGGAAATAGCTCCTGGTTCCCATTGAAAGGATTAACAGTGTTTTACGCCTTTTGGGACTAACCTCACTCTACACCTCCCTAACCCCGCGGGGAGTTTTACCAATTCATGACCTAAATCTACAGTGAGAGCATTTGGTTGGTTTTGTGAAGTTTATTTGTGTGTTTAAGGAACCTCCTTAAACGGAACACGTATTTTAAGATTGTTTAGTGATTTTACAAATGTTCCAGCAAGTTTTAAACGACAAGATTAACATTGTAAGTTCAAGGGCTTATTGTTTTGCAAATGGGCTCAACTATTGCATTGAATATGACAATTTTTCTGGCACTGGATTCACCATTTGGAGACGAAGCTCTATCTACTGGTCCATGAAGCCGTTTACAGTCAAAAGTGCGGATTTGTGGGAACTGAAACAAACACAGCAATTGTTTTCGGTGCAACCTGCCTCACAACACCTGTTTGCATAGACACCCATGAGAATTCATCGAACAACTATAAGCTCTCTTGCTTCGGCCTACTCCTTTTGAGTTCTTTTTGGTTTTTTTTTTTGTGATAAAGTAAATGTAACGATGTAAATATTGTACATAATAAGTCATTGTAAATAATAGCTCCATCCATCCATCCATCCATTTTCTTCCGCTTTATCCGGGGCCGGGTCGCGGGGGCAGCGTCTCAGCAGAGATGCCCAGACTTCCCGATCCACGCACACCTCCTCCAGCTCTTCTGGGGGGACCCCGAGGCGACACCAGGCCAGCTCGGAGACATAGTCCCACCAGCGTGTCCTGGGCCTTCCACGAGGCCTCCTCCCAGTGGGACATGCCTGGAGCACCTCCCGAGGGAGGCGATCAGGAGGCATCCGGAACAGATGCCCTAGCCACCTCAGCTGGCTCCTTTCGACGTGGAGGAGCAGCGACTCGAGTCCGAGCTCCTCCCGGGTAACTGAGCTCCTCACCCGATCTCGGAGGGTGCGCCCAGCCACCCTGCGAAGGAAACTCATTTCGGCCGCTTGTAAATAATAGCTCAAATAAATCAAATCAAATCCATTTCACTGACGCTAATATGGCGGACTTCGTCACTAAGGACTGCCGGATTGCCGTCCTCGTCGATGGCGAGTGTTTTTACTTTAAAAGATTAAGCCTGGCAAGAGATGGCGAGGTGAGGAAAGCGCTTCCTGGATACGTAGGACCTCAGGAGGAGCTTTTTGGGAGCTGGCGCAGCGATGCTAAGAACAGCCACAGAAGAAGATACAAAGATTACACAAAGTGCCGCAGAATACAGCTCCAGAGCAACATCGTAACATGGTAAGAAGTAGATTTCGGATTATACCCCCTTTGTCTTGCGTTTATGGCATTAAAACGCATTAACTTGACTTGCTGCTAGTTCTATAAACCCTTGGCTATTTCTCATCCTGAATATTTTAAGGTAAATCTGTGGCGCTCAAGCTTTTCAAACTGTTTCAATAAAGTATTATGGTGTTGAACTTGATGTACAATTTCTCCAAAAAGCGAAAATGAGTTTACTGCCACTGCCTGATACATTCTCTCCGCTTTCTGCTGCTCTGTTTCAACAAAAAAACAATATTCATGTCGGCGGAGAGGCACAATAACCTGCTCGACAACAGAGAGCGAGAGGGAGAAAGGCTTTATCACGCTGATTCGAAATGACGCTGCACAAATGCCGCGGCTACCTCAAAATTCTATTACATTCAAACACAAATACGTTCTGTTTTCCTTCCTTTAATATTAATCCAATCTGGATTTCATTTTTGGCTGATTTCTGTGTCGTCTTTGTGGCAGGCGCCGCATTAATCTCGTCCTCCGCGATTTTATAAAAGCTTGTGCATTTCAGAGCCAACGGAAGGCACAAAGGAAAGAAAATGAGTTGTTCCGTGTTGCTCGGGTGTAAATGTTCCCGTCTAATGTTTGCACTTCTGCACTGCCAAGATGGAAACTGAGAAATAAACTACACCTTGACTCGGTGACCTGTGGACCTCCATACCTTTCAGCACCAGCAAGGACTGGACGTTAGCTCCACAGTCTTGGTTTGCCCCAAGGTTTCTCTTTTTGTGACATGTTAAAAAGCTATAAAAGAACCACGAGGACAATGGCCTCGGATTTGGAGGTGCTGATCCTCCCCGCAGGCTCCGCAGGCCGCCCCAGAGCATGCTGAAGTTCATGCAGTTCCCAAACCGGACACCATCCCCATCCCTGGCTGCGCCTAGAAACGATGTCCATGAAATTGATGAACAGAACTGGTGACAAAGGGCAGCCCTGGTGGAGACCAACATGCACTGGGAACAGGTCTGACTTACTACCGGCAATGAAGCAAGCTCCTGCTACGGAGGAGCAGAGGGCCCCGGACTCCATACACCCGGACGGGGCCCCACGAGGGACACGGCCCAACGCTTTCTCCCATAAACCCTCAAGCGCCTGATGAAGGGTATAGAGCTGGTCCAGTGTGCCGCGACCGGGACGAAAACCGCACTGGTCCTCCTGATCCTGAAAAGGTGATATTTGCCATTTTGGGCGGCCACGAGGCGTTAACTCTGCAGGTACCAAAATGTTGTGGTATTTTTTCTATTTATTTTCTTTTGAAGATTAAAATAAAGCCTGATTGTGTTTGAAACGTAATGGGGATGTTCTACCTACAGCTTAAATCCTTTTGGAGATCATTTAATCTTCCCTTTGCTTCACTTTTCACATTTACATAAACCTTTTACCAGTTCTTAAATCACGACACTTTCTGCAAACTTTTCTCATCTGGTTTTTGGTCAAACCCTCTTCCAGATTAACACGTTTGCCGGTATAACCAACTATTTTCGAAATTTCCATTTTGCTCTGCTGCTCTGGTCGACTACATAGAGGGTTACTACAAAAATACCAAGGATAATGTGTCTAGAATACTTAAGCCTGCATTTGGAACGAAGACCGTAAAGACATCCGTTTTTGCAGGTTGCATTATACTTAGCCAAAGGTGAAAGGATGAACATGATAACCATATAGAAAAAACATTTGTCTTCAGCAACTAGTAGTGAGAATAGATGTAGGAATCCCACACCTCTCAACACCTCTATATAATTTCCATATAGATTGCTTGTCTAGTTCCTGTGGAAGGATATATGTCAGGACTGAAGGAAGCTAAGGGTTTAAGAGAAACACAGATCTATATTCCACGGGTTGCCAGATTGTATGGAAAGTGTTAACAATTTGGGGAGAAAGATGATCTTGGCTCAAACCCATCACTGGATAAGATTCTAACAGAGTAAATGGAAAGAAAATGCCCACAAAAACTTTATGAATACGTTCCCTCTGACATCTCAAATGATTTATTCCCGAAGCCTTACCAAATGTGATTAAAGTTACTGCATGAATCCAAAAACCTTGACAGAAACCGCCTCAAGGACCAGACAGGGCCCATTTTCGTCAGAATCTCCGGCGTCCTCGTCTATAACCGTCTGATTACACAGCTCGCAGCCCATAAAGGTCCTCTTTAACACGACGGCAGAGGGTTTACGGGGCGCTGGAGCGATTACGCGTTCGTAATTACACGAGTTCAAACCACGGGTTTGTCTCAAGGGTAGGAACGCAGAACACTCCACCCGCCCATCCGTCCAGTCCTCTGTCCAAGAATATCACTTAGCCGTTATAAACAAGACCAGGTTTGATCCAGGCAGGGGGAAGGCAAATGTAAGGATTTTTAATGCCTAAATACTATCTTTTTTTGTTTCTTTGGATACCAAGGAGAAGTTTCCTAGAAATGTCTGTGGTGTGACTATCCTTTGGATCAAAATGCTCTTATTCGTATTTTAGCAACAAATGCTTCATAAATAATTTATTGGACTCTGGAAACATTAGTGTCAAACCAAAAATATTTAACGCCGCTGCTTCCCCAGAGCCTATGGCGGTGAGTAAAACTACGGCGAATGTCATCAACGTAATGTGCATTGAGGAGGTTCCAATAACTACTTCTTATAATAAAAATACACTAAGCCTGACTGACGCGCTACATTGTCTCATAAAGAAGAAGAACTTTATTAATATAGCGCCTTTCACAAAGTCACAACGCGCTTTACATGAGACACTTGTACACTCACCAACATTGCCTCTTGCCATCGTCGAAAGTGTTAAATTATATTGTATGGTGTGAGAAAGATCACAAAATGACAGAACAAAAGCGCCGTGGAAGTCTCCTTTAAGATTTGCAAACATTCCATCAAAGAGATGTTTTATTCTCCAGTGAACGTCCATTAGCCAGAACAATAGGGATAAAAGATTAGCGTGGTTTAGCTGCACGTCTTCCCCGGATACCTCCTCGTTTGTACCCTTTTTGTTTCCCGTGGCGCCTCTCGTGCTGCCTCCACTGTGCTGCTCTTGCTGCCTCTTCAGTGTCAGAAGAATAGGAATGTCTTTAGCTCATAAGCTAGCTGTTTGTTTACTTTGTTGGGTCCTTCATGGCTAGTACGGACTCTCTGCAGTCAAAAATCCACTGAACCTCACAAAAACTGAGCAAAGATGTGCAAAAGTATCCAGTAAAACAATGTGGAACACAGAAACTACAAATCCAGTTAGCAGAAAAAGGCATGAAACGCAGCTGTACCAGGAGAGCGGGAGGTTTCCCTTTGTTCAAGCGTCGCCATGATATGTAATGCTTCTTAATGACATTTAGGCCCTGTCCATACGAAGTGAAGCTGAGGACCAAACGCAAAGATATTTGATCAATCCAGTG
The DNA here is from genome assembly GCA_021464625.1 of Proterorhinus semilunaris. NCBI lineage: Eukaryota > Metazoa > Chordata > Actinopteri > Gobiiformes > Gobiidae > Proterorhinus > Proterorhinus semilunaris. The sequence goes on from CM038359.1 coordinate 29,434,718, forward strand.
CATCGTCCATACGAGTCCGGCGTTTTGGGGGTCTGTAAACGAACATTTTCCAAACTAGGTCCCAGAGTGGAAAGATCTCAAAACGCCGTTTACGTGGAGCCTTTGTTACGTCTCCGCAACTTTTACTAAAACGATGACATCACAGCCCCAGAGTGGAGTCTGTTATCCATAATCTACTGACCTTAGAATGAGTTTTACTCATGGATCTATGATGGTTTTACTCCTCTTTGCTCCACTGGAGTCCGTGAGCCACAAGTGACGAGTAGAAAAACAGTCTGTGTTTTTGGAGTCAAAGTCACTGACAGGTTTTTCTGCTTTAGTCCCGTTACGTCTGAAGAATAAACTCGCCTCCTCGTCTCTTCTGTAAATCGTAAATCCTTGAATCCGTTTCATTTTCACTGTTTACGTTCCACACAAGTTTACTGCGCATGCGCCTCTACATCTTGTTCTGTTATCAGTGTGAGTGTCACAGCGCCACCCACAGGCCTGGCAGATGAATCACGCCGTGTTCACAGACCTGAGTCGACCCGTGTGGACGCACACATTTACTGAGCTCGTGCTTACAAAGAAAGTTTCTGAAAATATAAGCGTTTTGTCTTCGTGTGGATATAGCCTTAAGGCCTTTATTCACGAACTTCTGTTGCTTTTCAAGGCCCAGTAGGAACACACATGGCTAATCTGCGGGTTCTAGATTGCCAGGTTCGTTGGATTTTTGCACACGTCCAAACGAGGAGTGGCTCCTGAATGTCAAATCGCCGCCTCTTGAAGCTCCCGAGACCATTGTCCACCCGTCTGCTGCTCATGCCGTCTGTCGGCGTCGACCGCTCACTTTTATTGATCGGCCTCATGGAAGAGAGCAGTGCAGCCCCACCATCGATCCACGGAGGAATAAAAAAATAATCTCATGAATGTCAAGGGACAACAACTCCGACAACAACGGCGGCACACAATTCTGCAGGACTAAAAAAAGCCCAGAAATCATATCCCCGGGTGTGAAAAGTCTGGTTTGCAAAATCCCCTTCCTCCCATTTGGCCTCGTGCTTTTTAATCAATATTTCTTAAAAACAAGTACGACGCTACCGAGTCAGTGCCCAATTAAAAACTAGTCAATCGCTGCAGCGGGCCAGGCACACTTCCACACACTGGCTGGATACTGAGAGGGAGTCTGGAACATGCGATGCGTTAGTAATGGACACATAAACATGCAGCGCGCCAGGCGGAGGTGAGGCCCCGGTGTCCGCTCTGTTTCCCCCGTCTCTTCCCAGGCTTCGCTCTCATGTGCTCTGGGTTCACAAGTAACCACTGTTGTTGATACGAAATTCAACTTTAGGTGTCATGAAGACTGGTGCCGGGTTGGATTAGTTTGAAATAAAACCTCTTCCTACTAAAAAGAAGGTCCTGGGTTGATGTCCTTTAGTAGATGGGCTAGTTTTGCATTTTAGTAAAGTTTTTTTTCCAGTTTCCTTCTAAATCATGCACAGGGAAATTCCTTGTCTTTTTTGAGAATGTATTTTATTGCATGGTTCAATCAGTGACTGTTTCAGCATTAGGCAACAACTGTTTCACAAGTTCTTCAATCAACAACAGTGCTTAAGTGCATACAAATTAGGGCTGAACTGCCAGTGTGGCCTTGCGAGCAGTTAGCTTAGCCGTTTAACACAAATTGCCAATCAACACCAGCTGGAGACGGCCAGCACCAGAAAATAAAGCACGTAGGCTTGTGTTTGAGTAAACGGATCACAGAGGCAATACCAATTTATACAAAAGGTTGAATTTATTTTGACATTCTTTGATTCAGTCCTTTTCGCTTGTTTCTTAATTCCATCCATCCATTTTCTTCCACTTGTCCGGTGCCGGGTCGTACATCACATTGCACCAGCCCCTATGGTGCCCCCTGCAGGTGGTGGGTCCACAGAAGGACGGCCTCATGGTTCTAACCGGGCCTGTTGGTCTCTCATGAGGGACTTCTGAACCGCTCTTTGTCTGACCCGTCACCTAGGACCTGTTTGCCCTGGGAGACCCTACCAGGGGCACGAAGCCCCCGACAACAGAGCTCCAGGATCATTCAGACGCTCAAACCCCTCCACCACGTTAAGGTGGCGGTTCTAGGAAGGGAACTATACTATATTCAATACTAATATTCAACGACGGAGGCAAATTAGACCAAGGTTACAATCCGGTGTGGCTTGTTTACATGCATGAGACCCATGTATGTTCATCATCATGCACCGTCCCGACCAAATAAACCAATAAACCAAATATTGAAAAATCCAGGGATCTAAGGTGACGGTCAGACAAAGAGCGGTTCAGAAGCCCCTTATGAGAAACCAACAGGCCCGGGTAGAACCATGAGGCCGTCCTTCTGTGGACCCACCACCTGCAGGAGGAGCCATAGGGGCTGGTGCAGCTCCAACAGCTGCCCCCACGACCCGGCAACGGACAAGTGGAAGAAAATGGATGGATGGAATATAGTATTGAATTCCTAGTCGGATTTATTTTCACATGTAAACAGCTTATCCCAAACCTAGACGAGGTATTCAAAATCCCAGCTGAAAAAAATCTTTGAAACTAATATATCAACAAAATAAAACCATTGAAACACGGCTTTATCCGTTATTTTTAGATTGTCGTCACTGAAAGCATAGGCAATTTTTTTGTTTTCATATTTATGTCAATTATCTACAGCAAACGTTCCAGATGTATATCTAAATGTAGTTTTAGAAATGTTTGTACCATGTTGCAATGTGTTCCCCTCATTAAAAAAAAAAAAGAAAACATTAGGAGTTGTATTTGAGCCATGTTTCTGAATATTCCATGACGCCGGCCTCAGCCTTACGAAACCATGAACCACTTTTCTTGCCTCTCAATGACGGACCGAATCAGAAATATTACTAACAAACGCATTGTGCTGGACTCTGTTTTTTCGCCTCCGACTCCATCGGGAACTGACCTGCTGTGGAACAACCCCAAATATCTCCAAGTTGTCTCTGAAGTTGCTTGGCCCAGAGCCGTCCTAAATTAAACAGGAGCTACATTTTTTGCACTCAGCTTCTTTTTGGCAGCTCGCGTTCTGGCCGCGCTCCTGACACTCGCGGCTCGTTTTACTCGCAGCTCCCGGTTGTTTTCCTGCCACTGTCGAAACGCCGCGTCGTGTCCAAGGCGGTATCACCGCGAAACACAGCAGAGGTTTATTTTTAGCTGCTGGCGTGAAAACTTTCTCGGTTTTGTGTCCGACTGTGAGGAGACAGCTGCCGCCATGAGCTCGGGATGTGCAACTGGGAAAAGACGTCCAACAAGTCGTGTGTAAATAAACTCAATCTGGACTTCCTCTGGCAACCTGGTTTTCGCTTCATGTGGTTCATATCCAACGCTTTTGTCACAATGTACAATCATCGTTTCTGCTAACATTTGCAACCCCCGACTTTGCTTAAAAGCGGAATTTTGTGCGTTGTTTGTGAGTTCGTAAACGGGGGAATCCGTCTTCTTGCCAGTCGTAGATGTTATCGTGGTGAGTGCTAAATGAACATGCTGGGTTCGGGGTCCCAGTAGGTAAGAAAGAGAAGCAAAGCGCAGCAGGAGTTGTATCCGAGGTGCAGGTGTTGAGGAAGATCTTCAGAATTCAAAGCAGCACACGCAGGAAGCCGCAGTCCAAGATCCAACAGATATCGTTTTAGCAGAGCCTTCTTCAGATATTTTTCTTTTTCTTTTTTGAACCACGGTGCATGTGGGGGTTCGGGATTAAGACCACATCTAATAGTGATGCGCGGGTCGACCCGACACATTCGGTCGGATCGGGTACCTCAAAAATACGGCAAACTTCGGCTACGGGTGGGTCAGGCTACTACAAAGCGCACTTTTTTGCCTTACATTGTTGGCTTACAACATACAGTGCATTCTTATCCATAAATGCCACAAACTCGGCAGTGTTTTGTTGAATGTTTCGTTTTATGGGGTAAACGTGTCATGTTTTGTTTAGATGTCGCCGATCGCTTCTGTATGACTTGATCACCGCTACAAATGCGGCACAACAGCAGTGCCCAAGCACATACGACACGTGGTGAAAAAATGCATTAGCAAGAAGCAAGTTAAAACTAAAATAACAAAGAAACAGCATCTAACTAACCTGAGGAGTGCAACTTCTTGTAGCGTCAGGTTAACGTTAGTCCAAACTCCGTTAAGTTTGACAGAAAGAGTCGTCCATGACGTGGCCTCATGATAGTTTCTGCTCCTCGTTTCCTGATGAGTCCATAAGCGATTTTAAAGATTCCTCAGCGGTGCAGTAGCAAAACAAGGGTGCGTACCCATGTTCCCCGGGTCCTATGTTCCCCGGGTGTGATGTTTTTTTTCCGTAGGTGAGTTGGTACTTCACCCAATCACAAGTCATGAGAGTGAAATGTCATACATATATCAGTCAGCTTAACCCTGACCCTGCCCTAGCCACTCACCTTAAGGATAGTGGGCTGGTGCCTAATCTTAATCAATAGAAGTGGGGGAACATAGGTACTGGGGAACATAGGGTTGACCCCCAAAACAAAGCATTAAAAGCTAATTCTCCACTGTAAACTCGCGGTCATGTGACGCGCTGCGGCAGCCTGACTCATGACGCGTCTTTTTTAATGTGTGCGGGTTCGGATCGGGTCGGGTCGGCAAATTGAGACACTTTTTTTCGGATCGGGTGGTTCGAGTTTGATTTCCAGCGGGTCGGGTTCAGTGCGGGTCAGAAAAAAAGCTGACCCGCGCATCTCTAACGTCTAACATATGCCCTTCCTATAAAGGCCTCCTGGTCTTTTCCCCCAGTGTTCTGGTTCACATGGCGACGGAAAAAAACAAACGGTTTGCTGCGGCATCCAAACAAACATAACTAAACATCTTATGGACTAGTTGTTTTGCGAGCGTCTTAAAGGAACCGGCCAGAGATATGTCCTTACCTGAGCTTAGACGAGTTGATGCGCAGCTGTCTGGTCTTTACGCGTGCGCTCAGTCACGCAAAAAGTCCAAAGATGTTGTTAGCATTTAGCCTCTCCTCCTCTCCTCTATGGGGCCAAACGGGGGTGAAGTTAGAAGCGACCAAGCTCTTCCACATTTTCCCCTATTTACATACGTGAGTAGTTACACGATCCAAGTATAGTTACACGTCCGTGCAGTAAAGTGAAGATATTACTGCGCGGACGTCGAAGTGCTCCTAAGGTGTTAATACGCCTCACAATATAGTTCCCTTTTTTATCCGCTTAGAAAATATTTTTGTGTAACTACTCTCGTAACCGTATGTAAATAGGGAAAACGTGGAAGAGCTCGGTCGCTTCTAACTTCCGTTTGGCCCCATAGAGGGGAGGAGGAGAGGCTAAATGCTAACAACATCTTTGGTCTTTTTGCGTGACTGAGCGCACGCGCAAAGACCAGACAGGTACGCGTCAACTCGTCTAAGCCCAGGTAAGGACATATCTCCGTGTGGGAAAACGGTGGCCTGTGCCTTTAAACCTGTGCGATCCCAGATTGAGATCAGAGCTAATGTTATTCGCACTGTAGTGTCGAGTAGAACTTTTCCAATCCTTTACAAAGATGTGTAGTCAGTTGGTCGGCATTAAACAATCACAAAAACACATTGTCCTTTCGGGAAATAGAAACATCTTCTGCCAAATCCCCAAGCAGAGTGTAGTTGTAGTAGTTGGAGTCCACTGTTATCCGACTTCTCCCATAAGACAAATTAACAACCTTTCATAAACAGAGGTTCTCAGTGTAGAAATCTTACTGTGTTCATTCTTACACTATTGTCTCCCGTGGTTATGGCGGTGACGCACATGGACTCTGGCTGTCACTCCTTTCTCAATTCTCCGGCAGCAGCAGTGGTCTAAATGCAAATAAAGTCGCAATACATTCAGCTAATGCCATGGAAATGTATACTCCGGGTCCGGCCGGTGGGACTTGCAACCGAACCAGTCAAATGTATATGATTATATCCCCCCCAAAAAGGAGGCCAAAGACACGCTGTGGGAATTCTTAGAGGGAGACGCCGCAGGTGAATAGGGAAAATGTTTAAATTCTTTTAAACTTTTCGCTGTAGATTAGTGGCATAAATATGAGGAGAAAACGTACTGCACCTTTTCTGTCATTTTATTGTTTTCATATAAAAATAAGGCACTTAATGGCCCAAATGACCTATGTTTTCAAATCAAAATGCATTGAGCCAAGTTTAAATTTATGTTTTTTTATTTTATTTTGTTTACATATTGTTAAAAAAAATTGCTCACTTTGGATTTTGGATCTTGTTTAGTTTCTGAATAAGCTACTAATTGGAAAATCTGAAAAAAGTTTGAACGTACCCATGTTTTTTGCTCAATAAATCAGATTTTAGATATTAAAAACTCCCTCTGCAAAAACCTTCAAAATATTGTCAAGTACAAGAAGGTTTGGAGTCTGTATGAGCAACTATTAGTCGATTTTCTTTGTCTCAGAGGCTTCATTTTTTAAGAAGACGGAGATTGTTCGGCGTGAGCACAAAAATAATGTCTTTGTTTTATAACGCTGTTCTGGAAAGCTTAATCAGATGGTTGCCTGGTTTGGCCCTCTCACTGTCCTGTGTAAAACCAAAATTGAGAAATTGGTCCGAAATGCCATGAAGGTTATTGGAAGGCAAGAGAATCCTTCTTTAAAAACACTCTTTGAATCCTCGGTCCCGGCACAGGCAAAAACAATTCTCAGAGAACCTTCACATGTGCTCTTTAATGAATACGAGCTTTTACTATTGGGGAGACAATATTGGAACAAAATAACCACAAACAACCGATACAAAATGTATTTCATTCCTGTATCGGTTGCTCTTCTTAACAAGTGCAGATGCCTGATGTAACACTGGGCAACATTGTGGCCTTAAGGCATTCTGTTGTACTATATTCCACTGTTGAAATTGTATTTGGAATTTGAATGTATTTTAACGCATTGTTATTTTTATTGTGTGAACCACAGGACGGCGAGTCCAAGACAAATTTCCCTAGGGGACAATAAAGTTTATCTTATCTTAACTAAAGTGGAAATGGTTTAAGAAAACGGGTCCTAAAGGTTCACTTAGCACAGCACTTCTTTCAACCACTTTCCCTCAAAACTGTGGTTTACCTGCGGCATTGAAAAGTTAAAATGCATGGTTTGCTGATTTTTTTTTGTGTGTGTCCATTTTATACAAATGTTTTGCTCAAAAGTTTCCACATGTATTGATTTTACTTTAAAACATTTCAACTTTACTACATTTCTTTGCTTCGTCTAATGTTCATCAAAAGTGCATAGATTGTTGCATTGGCATTAAAAAGCTTGTAACTGGACATTAAACAGGTGGACATATCCTCCTGCACATGTGGCATAGACATAGACGTGCATACTAAAACATCGTTGACACAATTATATTTAAGATTTTGCTAAAGATTGTACATAGCTTTCTTTCAGTTTGGCCATTTTTGTGATGTTTGTAGTTTCACTTCCTTATTGGACACCGACAGGAAGTGACATGGCAGGAGGTCAACAATTTTAGTCAATGGGAAATGAGTGAATCAAACTGCTGTGGAACTTTACCTTCTTCTATGTCACTTCTGTAACAATAAAAATAACTTTCCTGCCCAACATTTCTTCATTGAAATTGCTGCTTCACTGAAATAAAATTATAATTATGCAACTGATGTCATCCATCTAAATAAGTCACAGTTTCGAAAGTATTAAAACCTGTCATATGTACTTCATAAGCATTATTTTGGTGCTTCTGTAAGAATTAAATAGTAACAATGAAATACAGGCGTAAGAGCGCGTGCAGACTTTGACTGGGGCTCCTCCTGCTGGCAGCTGTGGGAATGACTTATTAACAAACGGACTTCCAGTTTCGATTTACAGCGTGGTTTACAACAGAACGGCTCAGAACCGATATGAAGTTGGATTACGGCCTTCAAAAATGTGGCCCGTTTTAGGTTCTCAACACTGACGCGATTGTTTCCCGGAAGAACAGAACGAAGCGCTGACACCGTAGAACAGGGGTGTCAAACGTATGGCCCGCGGGCCAGAACCGGCCCGCCAGTGGGTTCAGTCCGGCCCACGGGATAAATATTGATTATTAAAGAAGAATAAACTTAATTTTCTTTAAAATTTGCAGTTCTTATATTGTCCGCTAGGGGCGCTGTGTTTTTAGTCAGTTCTATCGCTTTACCTGCTTTTTCTGTTGACTCTGGCACCCTCCTCAGTGAAATGTGATATACAATATATATACAAATCCTATATGTATACAGTGATCCTTGTTGAATGTTTTTACATGTTTTTATCGATTGATATAGTTGATAAATGTTGACATCTCTTTTGCAAGAAAAAAATAAGACTTGAAAAGAGGACCATTCACTCTAATGAAGACTATGTAGCACTTTGAGAAACTTGTAAAGTGTAAGCTGTTGTTATTATTATTAATTTATTGGAAAAAGGTTTTATTTTCCTGTTTACATCATATGTGGCCCGCGACCCGCCGTGGCAGCTGAATTTCGGCCCACGACCCAAAATCAGTTTGACACCCCTGATGTAGAAGAAGAAACAGCTAAATTAGGATCAACCTGAGGATTACTCAAAACGGCGAGAACGCGATGAATCACTACTCCAGTTGCGTTGGTTGAACGCTCGATTTTTGCATGACGTGTCCACTTCAAATGTTGTTTTCCGGTCAGAGATCTTGACTTTGAGGAGAAGCCAAACCGCGGAGACGGACGGCGACGGGGACACACCTTTTATCACCTCCAAAGTGCCACTTGTCGTCTGGGTGTAGAGCCGCACTCGGGTCGATTCGGGCCTCGAGTGGCATCGAACGTCCATTAGAAACGGCTTCACTGCGGGAGCGAGGAGCGGATCAGCAAAGGGCACGAGGCTGAGTGTGTTGTTAGAGGCGCATGGAACCGAGCGGCACAAAGTTAAAAGCAAAGGTCAAGTGTTCATCCGTATCGCCGCTCGCCAAACATTTGAAAGCCACCTCACCGCCAAGCCAAGACGTAGATCAAACCTGGAGTCCAAAAAGGAGAGTAAAATTGACCTAAATTAGACGGAAATATGTCTGGGTGGAAACCAGATACAAACCTGAACTTGTGAATCATAAGTGAAAATATCCGTATCTAGTCTGTCAAAAGGCTATCGCGATGCATGAGGGAAATCCATTTTTACATCTATCTTCAGATATTACAACAAATCGACAAAGGCGCCGTTTGCCGATGATATTTCAATTTGAGGAACGTCCCCATCGATTTTCTCCCCTGTATAAGTTCACCTGCTGCAGAATCAATACAGGCCGTTGCTTCTCAGCTCACAGCATCTACGCTCAGCCGCACGGAGGACCAGCTGCCGAGATGACGAGTGCGAGTCTTAATAGGGACTTCAGATGTATGGTTTGTCCGGAAAGTGGCTTCAAAATATACCAACACAACGTCTCGTCTCCAGTGGATCCTCTTGTGTCCGTCCAGTTTTCAGGCCTCCGCATTGGCCTCCTGTCACTCGGAGAATAGACATGAACACAACCTGGAAAGTTGAGCCTGGACTGCGCTGTCGTCACAGTGGTTTCAGCTGCTCTTATTCATCGTATTCAGCCCCGCCCACTTGTGGTTCATGCATTCCAAGCACTTCCTGTGTGCCGGGGGTTTCACTTGACGTCAATCACAGAGTGTGGCCACGAAACACTGAGAATAGACAGAACATTTTCAACGACAAAGAAGCTCTAGGGAAGTACATTTGCCGTGGCCATTGGCTGTGAGGATCTGTGTAAAGAGCTGAGGCCGATCAATATAGGTCCCCCGCGGTATGTCACATGCATCTATCAATAATAATAACCAACAATACATTGAAAAAATGTCAGCTTAAGTTAACCCTGGCCATAAACCCACTGAGGAGACTTCACTGAAGGAGGAAAAAGGACACAGAATGATGTCTTCTGATTGGGCAAGGATTATTGTTTATGTGCCGTTTCTAGGGGGATAGCGAATCAGTGATAAAGTTAGCATTAGCTATAGCTCGGCTTGGCTTCTGTTGGTTGGTCCAGTTAGTAGAATTTATGTCAAAAATATTAAGAGGCATTTGTTCCAAATTATGTGTCATTTAGCGTGACTGAGAGAATTATCAGCCAATCAGAATTCGATGTACATTGACAGTCCGCCCCCCAGGGCCTTCAGTAGCACAGGAGCGCCCCCTACGTTTTGTTCAACTGGGAAAACCGCTAATGTAGCCGCGAATGGGCAAGACGTTCCACTCAGAGCTGGATAAGCAAATATTCCTCTTGGAAATGTCAGAACCAGGAAAGTAGATTTACTGATCACGGATATTTTGAGCTCCTTCATTATGAAGAGCTTAGAGAGCAAAGGGAACGACATCGGGACGTAGACGCTTGGCCCCGGACAGGAGAAGGGTTTCCCCGCGTCAGCTGCGCTGGGACTCGGGCAACAGGTACGAGACTACAAGCGCTAAAAAAAAAGGTATGTCAAATACCAAAAAACTTTAAGTTTAATATCTTTTTATTACGGTTGATTTGCGTTTGAGTTGATCTCTGGTGCCTCGCTCTGTCAACAAAACATCTCCTAAAAACAGCCGCCTGTTTCCACGTTATAACGCGCTCGTCTCCGCCTGTCGTGTGTTTCCGTATTCTAGCACGAGTGTTCCCGAAGTTGTTTGTTTTTGTCTGGAGTCGGAGGCACCGCTGCTTTGGTTTGCGTTGTTGACAAATCCTTTAGTGAATAAGTGCCACACAAACAGGCAGTTTTATCCACACGCCTGTTGTCGATCAGTTTATATGCGTTTGCGTGAACCCAGGTTTCTATTGAAGGCCCCGACTGAAACCCCACGGCCCAACACTGATTTTCTTTGGTAGCGCCACAGCGCCTCACACAGGCCTGGCAGATGAATTGCTGCATTTCCATAGACGCTCACAGTTACTGAGCGATGACAACGTGTCTGAAATGATGAGCGTTTTGTGCAGCCTTAGTTCATCTGTGTTCCACCGCCTCCTCCACGGAGCGCTGGTACAGACTTTATTTGTTTTTCAATTACAGATAAACGAGGGGCCGGAATGGAGACGGCTTTTTTCACCCTCGGCCTGTTATTGAGCGAGAATCATTTTGTGCCGCAGTCCGTGAGAGCGAGGCCAAAACAAAAAAAACAGCAGACGACAGGAAGGGAATGTGACGACTTCTGAATCATGAACGTTTGGAGCCATTTCTATTGACGCCGTTGGAAGCTACGGATGATTGGTAAACACAGCACCCATTAGAACCTCGTATGATGCCTGGAGTGCTTTCCTCCTGGTACTCCAGTTACCACTAAAACATGTACAATAGGTTCCCCACTAGTCAATTAAAGGTCACAGAAAGCTGCTGCACTGCATTGAATGTTGGAATTGCCTATATTTGCAGCGACAAAATGTAAATCAAGTACCTGGGTGTTCACCTCAACAATAAACTGGACTGGTCCCACAACACCAACGCCAAAGTGGCCTCCACCTTCTGAAGAGACTTGAGGTCCTTAATAATAATAATAATAATAACAATATTAATGCATTAGTCTTATATAGCGTTTTTCCAGACACTCAAAGTTGCTTTTACAATTTGGTGCATTATTCATTCACTCCATACTCGGTGATGATAAGCGAGGCCACCAGTCTGCGCGCACACTATATTTGCCTCTGTAGTGTGTGTGTGGGAGGCCTCTGCTCTCCACTACGCTGCCGTGTGCCGGGCCCCGGGCCGCACAGAGCGGGACAAGAACAGACTGAGCAAGCTGGTCAGGAGGGCCAGCTCTGGACTCTGTGGAGGAGGTGAGGGACAAGCTCACCTCCATCACGGACAACACCTCCCACCCCCTGCACGGGATTGTAGAGGAGCTGAGCAGCTCTTTCAGTGGCAGACAGAGACACCCTCAGTGCAAGAAGGAGCAGGTCCTTCATCCCCACAACAAGACTGTAAAGTAACGTGTGCAATCATCTCTGTATCTGCGTCACTTTATAAACACTTGCACTATGAAATCTTTTTAATCATAGTCTGTTTATTTTATCTTTTACTGTTTATACTTTTTGGCCCCCTTAAAGTTTTTGGTTGTCATTGTAAGATGCCACTATTTACTATTTCATTGTTTGCACATTTCCTGCACACCCGAGAGCTGAATGTAACAAGTGAATTTCTCCAGTGTGAGATCAATAAAGGCTTTATCTTAAATAATGGATAGACCCATTAATGGACGTTGACATATTAGTTACAAAGATTTTTTTTTTTCAAAGATTTGGGATCTTATCTAGTTTGGGATTAAGCGCAATATAAGTGAAAAGATCTGTAGTAAACATTCAAATTTCACCATGTTTGTTGGGATTTAAAGCTCAATAAAGCAGGATAGGAATTAGATATAAAAAAAAAAACCTCCTTCAAAATATCGTTCAGTCCAAGACCGGAGAGTTTGTAGTTGTTTAGAACTAATGTGGAGATGTCGCCGCATGAGTGGAAGAAAACAAAGCAATGGCCTTGAGTTTATATTGAGCTTCACGAGCTCGACAGTTCTTCTCGAAATGCTGCTGTGGACCATCCCTTCCCACCCCGGTGCCGATACGGAGGCCAGAGCTGCCCCGGGGCGGCCTAAATCAATGGTTTCTCACTGAAATGGGAAAGTGAGTTTCAATCGCAGTGTTGGCTCCGGTGGAGAACGTGTCCCCGGAGAATATTACGAGTCTGTACATTCAGATGCACGAGGTGTGAAGGTCAGTGATGCTGTTCCTTAAGACGCACCTCCACACGAGCCTCGACGTTACTCTATATGTTAATTCTACATTTCCTCCTGCTCCCCTTCCACCGTGGCGTGTCTCTTCAGCGGTTCTTATTTAGTTCAGAGTTCATACAGGTAAAAAAGAAGAAATCTGTGCATAATTCATTTCTTATTCAAAAGCAAACTTGACATGGCTGCTTTGAACCTCTTAACTCCCACCTGAACCGAGCACATTTTCTCCGGTTCGACGTTACCCAAATCTCAAAAGCTTCTTGAAACAAAAAAGCTGCAAAATAGCGACAAAAACAAGGTTAAAAAAAGCGTCAAAATGAAGCATTCGAGACATGGGCAGTGTTTAACTCACAGTGAGCCTTTCTGTGTGGAGTTTGCGTAGGTTTCCTCCGGGTTTCCCCTACCACTAAAAACATGTACAATGGAAATTATACCATGGCTACAATCCGGTGTGGCTTGTTCATTAACATGCACCGTCCCAACCAAATTAACCAATAAATAAAATCAAATAACGACGGCCAGATGCAGTAACTCACAATATCTAAGACGCAATCGATAAAAGGCGCTTTTTTATTTTTTTTTATTGATTTGATATTGATATGGGGGCGACGGTGGCGCAGATGGTAGAGCGGGTCGTCTCATGATCGGAAGGTCGGGGGTTCGAATCCCGCCTCCTGAAGGCGCATGCTGTCGTTGTTTCCTTGGGCAAGACACTTCACCCTCCTTGCCTCCAGTGTCTGCGTACACTGGTGTATGAATGAGAGAGTGAATGGGCTCCCTATGACCATCAGGCCCGGTTAGAACCATGAGGCCGTCCTTCCGTGGACCCACCACCTGCAGGAGGAGCCATAGGGGACTGGTGCTATGTGATTTGGGCAGCTCCAACAGCTGCCCCCCGGCAACGGACAAGTGGGAGAAAATGGATGGATGGATGATTTGATATTTTTTATTGAAAAAATTACAGTTGGACGGAAAAACGTGTTTGCGAATCAAATCTTGCGCCTCAACCAATGGCCGCTGGCTGCTCTGCTTTGTGACAGTGACACTAGGGGCCGCCATTGCTGTAGTACCTCCATACAGCCGCTAGTCCCCCATTGGAATGCATTGCACTTTAGACATGTTAAAAACAACTTTAGACCTCGGTGCCTAATTTTTTTGGAACTTTCTATGGTTAGATATTGCTTTGCTCTTACTGCGCCGCTATGACCGAACAACACGTCACGCAAGGGCCGAGTCTACAGTGAAGATCCCGCCCTTATGCCCTTTTGAGAAATGACGGTCTATTGGCCTCAACTAATAAAAAGAGGCTGCAACTGTCTGACAAAAAAATGTTTTTTTTTCTTGTTTTCATGTTATTGATTAATTTATAGCAGTATAAATAGTCGAGTCATTATTTTCCACATTGCAGATTCTTCACACGTTTCATCAGTAGACGTGCCTTAGTTCAGCTTTAGTCCAGGTTTATTTTTCCTTTAAACCTTTATATTGCCTAGAGAGATTTCGATGGACTGAGGCTGTTTCCAATTCCCTTCACAGTTCACATCATCCTGTCAGACTCTTCTGGCACGGCTGCCGTTTGCCCACGGACGTCTTCAGGGAGATCTCCACCTGTTTAGAGGCTCATGTTGTTTGTTGTGCTGATTAGTTTGCAGTCAACAGTTCAATCCTCCAAATCCTCCTCATATCTGCGAACGTGGCAGTCAGACAGTTGGGAAGCCTGCCGACTAAACGTGTATGTTGCATTTCGATATTTCACGCTGGACCCGCTGTCGTCTCGTTTTTCATTCTTGAAACCACAGATATTTGGTGTGACAGTTTCCGCCATCATCCTAAAATATGGCTAATGACAGATTTCATAAAAACAAAAAAAACAAGAAAGATCCGCACAGCTTGCTTAGCTCCCAAGTAGCGATTTGATTAATTACGCCAAGGTAACGTTTCGGGCTTCATCAGACAAAAGTGTGCCACAGATGCACCTGCATTTATGTGGGCTGAATGGCTTGTCATGTGACAAATGTGGGCCAATCAGAATAAAAGAGACAGTATTTAACAAACAATGGTGAAAGACAAAATATGTCTCTAATGCAGAGTATTCAATTACATAACATGCAGGTCTCTATGCACAATAGCATCGAGAAAATAGAAATAGACATCATACAGTGTTCCATTAATGATGCATCCTGGCATATTGGAATAGTGTAAACAAAGTTCAAAACAAAAACAAAAAAGCTGTGGCCACAGCACCAAAAAACTGATAAAAGCGAGAAAAGGACGATCAATGGTTAGATTGACATGAAAACTATAGTGTCTGTACATGAGCTGGAACACAGGCCCTGTAGTATAAATGTCAATAAATCAATAAACAATACATAGAAGGTTTATAAAAAAGGGCGCGCATCAGGCTCTTCATTGAGTCATTGGGCTCAATGTATCCAGTGTGTAAATCCAGAAGGCCTCCATTGTCAGTAGGAGTGAGTTGATATCGCTATCTGCTAGATAGTTTAACATTTTTGATACAGACATATCTCAGTGCGCTGACATTATGTAATGCTTTGGTAAAATGAACTGCTACTGGACTTTTAGAATCATGTTTCCGTATGTTGAAGCGATGCTCCGAAATCTGAGTTTTTAAAGGTCTGGTGGTCTTTCCAATGTAACAGAGCCCACAGGGGCATTTTAGCAGGTAGATTACATTTTTTGTATTGCAGCTAATTGTTCCTTTAATTTGATGTGTTTTACCTGATCTGGGATGGCGGAAAATGTTGTTTTTTTGTGTGAAATTGCATTGAGCGCCATGTCCACACCGATAGTTTCCTTGTGGTATTTGTTGTAAAAAGTGTTGAGTCAAAGGGGCCAGGTCAGCTCTGATAAGCATGTTATTCAAGTTCGGTGGTCTCTTGAAAACAATGCGAGGCGGTGGAATGTCTTTAAGATAAGGGTCTGAATCAATAATGTGCCAACTGGAGAATATTGGACGATGCAGTTAGTTTTGGACTCCGTTGTTATGGTGCGTTTTTCACATAAAGCACAAAACCCTGCCCTGGTACCGAAAAATGGAGTCAACTGCACAAACAGGCAATTGCATAACCTGGCTATGTCAAATTACAGATTTGCACGCGAGACTCCGTGTTTAGGGCAAACGATGTGGGCTGTGTTTTCCTGGAGCTTCAAATACAGTAGTTTCCGAAACGTAATGGGGAAAAAGACACGACCATAGGCTCGAAAACTATCATTCTGCCTTAAAACGGTAATGAGAGAAAATGAAAGTGGAGCCGCGCCGCCTTAAATCCATCCAGCGAGAGCTGCCTCGGTCATGTCCGCCAGCGCCGCTCCTAATCTACAAAGACACACGTTTCATTGTTTTTTTTATAATCCAGGCCATTTTACAAACGCTGGATTAAAACAACATGCGTTTCTCGTCTGCACCTAAAAAAAAAAGAAAAACACACAATCCGCGGGGAATTTATGCGTATCGCTGTTAATGGGGATAATGGATTTACCTTTGAGCTTTTACGTCCACGGTGCATTTCATTAGAACACTGTGTCTTTTCTCTCTCTTTTTCTTTCTCGTCAAAAGTCAAAAGTGTAAGCTTCAAAAGAGATTACCCCGAAAGAGCAAAAGGGGAGCTTCAATTGCTGGAAATATGAGCAGCAACGAGGTGTTTATGTGAAAGGTAATTTTGAATGTAGCTTCGAGGTCGTGGGAGGAGCGCCGTGTGCAAATGTCGCCACATAACTATCTTTTAGGTTTATATTTTTAAATGATTGCGCGATCGTTTAATGGGAAAACGCCTGCAGTAGCATATATCAAAGAGGCAGTTTGGTGAAGAAAAGAAGAACACACTCGACATCGTTATCCTCTACATAAAACATAAGAAACACAAAGTGCAGTTCGTGGTTTGGGCAACTTTCAAGCACATTCTTGGACAGAATTAAAGAGCTTTCATATTTATAATGCGTCTTTTCCGTGACTGCTGGGCGGGTTGTAAAGTAGAAAGTGTTGCGAGGCTGTGTGGCGTGGAAACTCTTTTACAGGTGCAACATTTATTTCTGTAATTCAACTTAAAAATGTGAAGCTAATATACAGTATGACTCATGACGTGCAAAGTGACGAGCCTTTGTTTGTTTTGATTTTGGATGATTGTGGCTCACAGCTTGTAAAAAACAAAAAAAATAATTCAAAATCTCAGAAGATTAGAATATTACATGAAATCAATAAAAAAAAATAAAAAAATTTAAACATTAAATGTCCTTAATGCGGTTGCGTGGCATGGATGCTCTCAGCCTGTGCCACAGCTGAGGTGTTATGGAAGACCAGGATGCTTCAACCAGAGGAATCTGACATCTGAAGCCCATGTCCAGAGTCCGTCTGTGTGTGGAGGCTCTTGATGCTCTGACTCCAGCCTCAGTCCACTCCTTGTGAAGGTCCCCCACACTTTTGAATGGCCTTTTCCTGACAGTCCTCTCCAGACTGCGCTCATCCCTGCGGCTTGTGCACTTTTTCCTTCCACTTAACTTTCTATGAATGTGCTTTGATCCAGCACTTTGAGAACATCCATCTTCTTTTGCTCTGACCTTTTGAGGCTTTTGTCAATGATGGTTTTCTGCACAACTGTCAGGTCAGCCGGTCTGAACCCATGATCGTGCATTCTCCTGAACCACTGAGACACCATTGAAAGTCTCAGGGACCCTTTGCAGGTGTGTTGGATTCATCAGCTGAATGAAAGGAGACACTTTGAGCTACAATATAGTCCCTTTACACAATATTCGAATTTTCTGAGATTTTTTATTTGTTTTTTTTTTACAAACTGTGAGCCAAAATCATCAAACAAACAAAGGCTTGATATATGTCACTTTGCATGCAATGAGTCTATATCATATTAGTTTAACATTTTAAGTTGCATTACATAAATAAATACACTTTATTTATTAAATACACCTCCAAGTTTCACCTGTAGACGCACACTGATGCCTGTGTGTGAAAAGTAGTTACCACACACACAGCAAAAAAACTCAACAGGGCCGACTGTGCTCTTTATGACACAATGAAAAGAAGTGAGAAACACCTTGAGAATTATATAAAGGTTTTTGAAACCTTATCCTTTGTCCCGTGTCTTTCTCACATATGTTTTGATTCTCTTGGGTCATAACACCAATGTCTTTGAGCAGCTGGAAACTGACAAACAACAATGCATTTCCCAAACACACAATGATATCAGAATATATGCAGGCCGAATGATAAAGATGAAATGCAATGTACATTTTACACATCATATAAACCGCACTAACGTCTAAAGAGACGAGAGCTTAGCCTGAGGGATGCACCTTTTCTCCTATAAGGTAAAAATAAACTCACCTGGATTATTTAGACTACCTGTTACTGGAAATCTAATGAAAACTGCATGAATGTGTCGTGTGGCTTTGGATGATCTAAAGATGTTCCATTTGTGCCGTGTAGTTCTTTGTGAGAGGAGTTTCTTTGTGAACTCCAGCAGCAGCAGCAGTGAATTAAGCGATTTGTCTGGGTGCTGTGAATTGGTTTGCAGCCCCGGGCCCTGTCCAAATAAACGGCGCAAAATGAAGTTGGTTTATTACTTCAAATGAGCTGTAATGTTGTTCAGGCGGAGCTCCCCGCTCTGCGCGCACTGTTTACCAGGCCGGTGTTGACACAAACGATTCTGCAAATGAACTACCGTGACGCCCGAGGAGAGAGGCGGGGGGAGACACAGTGGCTTGTTTCTAACGATCTCTGGGTCGATTCTCTGTCTGTCTTTCTGTGTGGAGCTTGTATGTTCTCCCCGTGTATTGGCTTGCCCATTAAACTTCAAGTCAGGCAGAGCTAATTCTCTGGCTGGTTGTCCTGACTACGGCTGGGTATCGTTCGTTTTCCCCCCCGATACCAATACTTTAACAATACTTGGTTTTCGATACGGATACCAGAACTATACCTTTTTTCCGACTCATATATATATTGGTCATCTGTTTGGAAGATCTGTAAATGTACAATATCTGGCTCATCTCAAATGTCAAGAAATGTGTGAAAAATGAGAAATAACTTGGGGGAAAATGTGAAAAAAATAAAATAAAATTGGGGCAAATAGGGAAAACATAATGAAGTAGTAGTAGCTACAACAGTAGTTTACTACCACTGAGTGGAGGAGTGAATGAATAATGCAACGTAAAGCGCTGTATTAATCCAATGCATCATTATGATTCATTATTCTGTTTATGTTGGTTGAGCATGCAGCTGTAAGCCTATTCATGTTTCAAAGTGTCTGATTTTATTTTTTTTAAATAAATGAATAAAAAAAATCTTGAATGTTGATTTTTCTCTTCTCTTCTGTGTGTAATCGCTCTCCTATAACACACCCTGGGCTTTTTAGATCTGTAGGACTTGTTAGGTTCAGATGCATCTTATTGAAATTATTTTAACAATTATATAAGGGAATAATTCAGGCGAAAATCATTTTAGACACTTTTGTTCATCAAATAAACCCAAAAAAGTGACTGAACATGGGTATACACATTACAAAAATGTTGTATGTGGTCCAATTGGTCAAAACCAAAGAGCCCAAAGTTGTAACTATTTTATAAGTGTCTTTTTGTTCACAAAATCTTCAAAAAGTCCTATTTCTATGATTTAGAAGAAAAAGAATTGTTCCAAAACAGAATAAACAGAGAGCTACAATATCACATTTAGGGCATATGTTTCTTTTCAATCACCGGCTGTAGACAGAGGACCTCACACGTGAGCCCATTGCCGGTATACTGTTGTCAATGGTGAGTGCGCCTGTATCTGTAGCCTATCCTTCGTGCGTCTGGCTCAAAATAGCATTTTGCGCCGGTGTTAGCGCAGATTTCCTACTTACTTTCTGATGTGTGATCCTTTCCGGGCCTACGACGTATTATTACAGTCAAATAAACGTTGAACACATCTTCGAATGCACGTAATCCATGTAGTAAAGTTTTTAATTCAGATTCCATGCGTAAAATTTACAAAGACCGCATTTGTTTTGGCGATAGGGATAATACCTTTCCACTTCTCTCTGTGTCTGGTCATTTCCAGGTCAGAGAGCGCTGCACACGGAGGACTTAATTATCTTGAGCCAGCTCACACTCCAAAAGGAGATGCTACCATTGGACAGTTCGTTGCGACGTCATTCTGTAGTTTCTTAGTGCATTTCAAGATGGCGGACCGTCGACTCGCGAGCGTCAGAATGTTACGGTTTTGGTGCAAAAAAAAGTAATCATTTACGGATCAAAATTGACACAATAATGTAAACCATTATCTCAGATGGCACAGACGACATGGCCGCGGGGTAAGAGTTAACTTACCAGTTACCAGCTGCGTGGCAGCTTTGGTAAGTTGGTAAGTCATGACAACAAAGAATTCATCGTGATCATGATGTGAATCATTTTCACAAGTCACTTCCTTTAATGCTGTCCCTGGACCAACAGCATCAAAACTTGGATGTAAAGATTTTTTTTCCGGTACTTGCTTTCGATACTTTCCTTTTCCTATACCAGTCGTACCTAAACTTTAACGGTACTCGGCCCTAGTCCTGACCATGTCACTCAAAATCTGGAACAAATCCCCAAACACAAAGGTCAAAAGGAACGGCCAAAACAAGCGAGAAGTTAGAGCTTTGTAAACAGCCTATCATTTAAAATTGGTGCAGCTAAGAACTCTATTGTGTTAACTATACTAACCGTCAAAACACTGCATTTTCAACTTGGTTTATGAGTAATATCTCTGGCTGGACACATCCACATGTCCAAAAGCGTGGACGATATTCAGAACGATGGCCTTGATGTTGGTCAGATGAAAGGCGGGTTTGTGAATCCAATCCTTTCCAACTAACGATCAGGGAAAACATTTGGAGAACATTTTGGAGAAGCAAGTTACAGATGGTCACCATTAATCCAGAAGCAAAATGACCAATTTAGAGCCCGTTTCATACATTTTAAATGATCAGCTGTGGTCCAAACTCATTTCTAACTAATGCATTTTTAACATTCCAATTCCTCACAGAGATGAGTTCATTAGCAGGTTTCATAACTTTTTGGGACCATTATACAACGTGTTGAAGGACAAAAGTAATTTCACGCCACATCGAGGGAAATAAAGCTTTAAATTCCATATTAGAAACAATGTAATATACAGTGCCTTGCGAAAGTATTTAGCCCCCTTGAACTTTTCAACCTTTTGCCACATTTCAGGCTTCAAACATAAAGATATAAAACTGTAATTTTAACAAGTGGGACACAATCATGAAGTGAAACGAAATGTATTGGATATTTCAAACATTTTTAACAAATAAACAACTGAAAAATTGGGCGTGCAAAATGATTCAGCCCCTTTACTTTCAGTGCAGCAAACTCTCTCCAGAAGTTCAGTGAGGATCTCTGAATGATCCAATGTTGACCTAAATGACTAATGATCCACCTGTGTGTAAACAAGTCTCCGTATAAATGCACCTGCTCTGTGATAGTCTCAGAGGTCAGTTTAAAGCGCAGAGAGCATCATGAAGAACAAGGAACACACCAGGCAGGTCCGAGATACTATTGTGGAGAAGTTTAAAGCCGAATTTGGATACAAACAGATTTCCCAAGCTTTAAACATCCCAAGGAGCACTGTGCAAGCGATAATATTGAAATGGAAGGAGTGTCAGACCACTGCAAATCTACAAAGACCCGGCCGTCCCTCTAAACTTTCAGCTCATACAAGGAGAAAACTGATCAGAGATGCTGCCAAGAGGCCCATGATCACTCTGGATGAACTGCAGAAATGTACAGCTGAGGTGGGAGACTCTGTCCATAGGACAACAATCAGTCGTATACTGCACAACTCTGGCCTTTATGGAAGAGTGGCAAGAAGAAAGCCATTTCTTAAAGATATCCATAAAAAGTGTTGTTTAAAGTTTGCCACAAGCCACCTGGGAGACACACCACACATGTGGAAGAAGGTGCTCTGGTCAGATGAAACCAAAATCCAACTTTTTGGCAACAATGCAAAACGTTATGTTTGGCGTAAAAGCAACACAGCTCATCACCCTGAACACACCATCCCCACTGTCAAACATGGTGGTGGCAGCATCATGGTTTGGGCTTTTCTTCAGCAGGGACAGGGAAGATGGTTCAAATTGATGGGAAGATGGATGGAGCCAAATACAGGAAGAAAACCTGATGGAGTCTGCAAAAGACCTGAGACTGGGACGGAGATTTGTCTTCCAACAAGACAATGATCCAAAACATAAAGCCAAATCTACAATAGAGTGGTTCACAAATAAACATCTCCAGGTGTTAGAATGGCCAAGTCAAAGTCCAGACCTGAATCCAATCGAGAATCTGTGGAAAGAACTAAAAACTGCTGTTCACAAACGCTGTCCATCCAACTTCACTGAGCTCCAGCTGTTTTGCAAGGAGGAATGGGCAAATATTTCAGTCTCTCAATTATTTATGTTTGAAACCTGAAATGTGGCATAAGGTCGAAAAGTTCAAGGAGGCCGAATACTTTTTGCAAGGCACTGTATTATGGTCTGGCTTTTCTCTGTCGGAGTGGAACTCTCTCCCACAGCTCGGATTCCTGAAGCTGCTCACTTTGTTTGAGTGGTCTGTGCCGTGTTGACAGCTGAGTGGGCTGACACGTGTCACTCACACTGACAGACCACCACAACAAGCACAGGAGCATTTCTAATAACAGAATGTATCTTGAAACAATTTTCCTCTTGCAGTCAAAGGAGCGAAATGTCAGTTTGCCCTGGGACTCGTGTGCCGACCGATATCCACAGTCAGCCTGCAGGGGCCGTGGATTCGGGCGGGGCGGGTCGACGGCCGTGCCCGATCACACGCGCGACAGGCACATGTGAGGAAAGTGATGCTGCAGCAAAAAAAGCAAAGCCCGACTCCAATAAAAGGGCGACAGCTTTTTTTACAGACCAGAGCAGCTTCTCATATCGTCAGGTAAAGGCTGCTCCACTTTAAAGTTCCAAACTTCATTTAGAGAAGGAAGAGGAAGAGTGGTCCATGACGTGGTAAAAGTGAGGCCTCAGGTTAGTCCCTGCTCCTCATGTCCTGTTAAGTCCATGAGCGATTTCAAAGGGGTGTCCTCAGTAACGAAACAAAGCACCAAGCGCCGTTTCTCCTGTAAACTAAATTCAGACTCATTTTTTTCGGGGGTTCCATGCCATTGGTCCGACTGCCCATAAGTCCGACGCCTCATTATTCCGAAAATGTACCATTGAGCAGAGGCGCCATTAGTCCGACATCTCGGATATACAACCACTGGGCCTAACCTTAGGGTCAGGGGACTCTTGCCTGAAGGACAATTTCAGTTTCACATACACATTTTTGGAATAATGAGACAACAGACTAACGGGTTGTCGGGCTAATGGGCCGACCCCTCTTTCGGGTGGGTTGGGTCAGCTTCACTACGGCGTTGCTCCCCCATGTGCACTGTTTGTAAAAGGCTATGGGAACATGACACTAACTTCCTTGGATGCTTTCTGTCTGTATTTTACTCCTATGCGTAGTTAGCGGCGTCTCGATGCAATAATCATGTTAGATATTTACTTCCAAAAAATATTTAAAACTTCACCCGGTAAATACTTTCCTGGAGGAGGTCGATATTAAAGCCTTAAAGCTGAAGGTTAAAGCTGAACCCTGCAGTGACCAAACGGAAGTTAGCCAAAAATATTCGGTGAACCAAACCAATCAATCAACTCGCCTTCCTGACTGGTTCCGCTCAATTTTAAAGGCACGCCACCAACATTGCAAACATTCCATCCCTTTTTTCCGCTTTAAATGTCAGATTCCAATCACCGTTTCCTGTGACATTCATCATGTTCAAACACCTTCTTCAGTTTGACATTTGACGCCTGATTTTTCCGCGTTTATCGTGTGTAATCTGTTGTTTCGACACCGGAGCTTTCACGATTGCGTCAACTCTCCAAAATGTGATTTCTATCAAGGTGACGTCCCCGAGACACATCATTAAACAACGTGGGGTTTTTGAATCACCGTAGCAAGAACGTGTCAGGGAATAGAAAGGTTGACAATAATCCAAAGTATAAAACACCATAAAAACAAGATAGTCATTCTACAATATTATTTTTTCAGTGATTTTTCTTTAGTGCAACATGAAACATAGACTAATGGTGATAAATAATGAAACTGGGCAATCAAAATAAACTGTAAAATTGGGAGAGTTCAAGTGTCTCTGGGTCTTGTTCACGAGTGAGGGACAGATGGAGCATGATACAATATCATCATCATTATGATACAATATTTATTTTATCTGTAGTCTGTTCATTACTATTCACATGGTGTCTCCTGTCCCACTCCCCCTTGGGAGTGCCTGTCTAGATCGAACGGAGGAACCCTGCCTACTGACAACAAGGACTGGACGTCTGTGATCTTGGCCCGTCTGCTGAGGGACTCCTTCGGCCCTGGGTCTCTATAGCCTGTCCATCCATGGGAGTGGATCTCTCCCTCTGTGGTTCCCCCCAAGGTTTCTCGTTTCTCCCACCGGGTTTTTGAGTTTTTCCTTGCCAGGCTGGAGAGTCTAAGGACAGGGGACGCCCGAGCTGCTCGTCTCACCCACTGCTGACGCTTATTTGGACTTTATGTTTGCCTGGATATTTGATTCGCCGGAACTTTACATTGTCTTATTTACTGCTCTGCTTTATTGCCTTAATGTTTGTTGCAGCCCTATGAGGAAACTCCTGTTGTGATATTGGGCTATACAAAACCATTGATTGATTGATTGATTGATTGATTGAGATCACACAGTCACGGTATCGGACTGTTGCTTTTTGAGTCAAAAAGCAAAGCTCTCGATTGTCCCTCTATCTACGTTCCTTACCCTCGTCTATAGCCATGAGATCTGGGTAACGACTGAAAGGACGAGATCGCAGGTACAAGCGGTCGAAATGAGTTTCTTTCGCAGGGCACACCCTTTGAGACACCGGGAGGAGCTCGGAGTAGAGTCGCTGCTCCTTCACGTCGAAAGGAGCCTGCTGTGGTGGCTCGGGCACCTGTGCCGGATACCTCCCGGTCCAGGCATGTCTTGTTGGGAGTGATGGCGGCTGGCTGCTCTCCTTTACGACGACGACACTGGAGGCCGCCATTGCCCCGCCATTGCTGTAGTACCGCCATATGGCCGCTTGTCTCCCATTGGAATCCATTGCACTTTAGACACGTTAAAAACAACTTTAATGCCCGGTGCCTAATTTTTTGGAACTGTCTACAGCTAGATATTCCTCCTGTGATTACGCTGGGTTAGACACAATCAGAGGCTGGTTATCGTAGGATCATTTTTAGAAATCTCGTGCTTAATGAGGGTCGGACTGTTAGCATTGGAGCTGCACGAGCTACACGTCACGCAAGGGCCGAGTCTACAGTGAAGATCCCGCCCTTATGCCCTTATTAGGAACATGCAACGTCAACGCTGGGGAGGAGGAGCCTGTGAATCCGCCATGATTTCCCCCTCGAGCGTGGCCATTGTGGTAATGACGGTCTATTAATAATATGTGTATGGTTGGGAGGAGGCCTCGTGGAAGGCCCAGGACACGCTGGTGGGACTATGTCTCCGAGCTGGCCTGGTGACGCCTCGGGGTCCCCCCAGAACAGCTGGAGGGGGTGTGCGTGGATCGGGAAGTCTGGGCACCTCTGCTGAGACTGCTGCCCCCGCGACCCGGCCCCGGATAAAGCGGAAGAAAATGGATGGATGAAAACTTAAAAGTAAACTCTGAATACAAAATACACAGACAAAACAAGCAGCAGAGTCTATATGGATTTACACTTTCAGTTTTTCAGGGTAAAGGATCCGGGACCTGTTTGGGAGGATCCGGCAACGATTTGAGATGATATAATGGTGTTAAATGAGAATGCTCCGGTAACGGCTTTGGCCTGTTCCCAAAAGCGTTCCCTAAACTACCAATGTATAATTTAAGCTCTAAGCAGCCGGTGGAAGTGTGAACATAATCAGCACATCCTCATACAGGGAGGGCACCCAGCGTTTAGTTTGTCAAATGTGCCAGAAAAAGCGGATTGGATTGAAATACCTGCCAAATCACCGACTCACTGCAGTGTGTTGACCCCCGAACAGAACAAAACAATCTTGTCGACCTATTTTTCTTCTCCGATTGTAAATCCTCCGCCTGATTGTTCTGTCCTCGAGAAACCGCTTTCCAAACGGCTCCAGTGATGATGGAGAAAACCGGTGACTTTCAGCTGGCGTTTGCAAAGGCTTTAGTCACTGCTGCCGCCGCTCACAGGCACGACTCCGGGAAACGAGAATTACACCGCTCCGATTCACGACCGCGGAGAAAGGACGAGGCTTTAGTCAGAAACGAGACAAAAAGCAACCGTTTTAGGTACAGTAAGAGTTTTTGAGGAGCTGTACTTTAGTCCACACATTGTCATCGTGGAGTAGGCGGTGCATTTTGTATTCGAACATGTACATTATGTTCTTTGATTTATCTACTGACAATAAGGCCATTCCGATAATAACATTAAGGTCGCATTCACACCTGGGACTCGGTTCGATTGGGGACCAAAGTTGCAACATTGTATTCAGCTTTCCAACTCCTCACAACTCTTTTTTTAATCAATCGAACCAACATTCTAAATGCAGTTCCTCTGCACGCCTGTGGGGGCGCTGTATCAAAACCTTCCACAGGAAAAACAGTGAACAAGAAACACACTTGCTCGATTAAACTCCACTTCCTGTTCCGTCTTTTGTTGACAAAATGGAGACAAGTGGCCGTGTTGGTTTTTCTTTACGCATCTTTTTGATCTGACAGAAACTTCGCTCAGAACGCACGGATCATTTTACGGACAAAATGGGAGAGAAATGAGCCGATACTCGTCATGAGAGAAGGTGATGCCACACGGGGCAAAACCGGGACTAAAGCCGGACTGGGGCACCCGGAGATATTTGTTCTTCACATGACACTGCGAAGGCTCCGGGCTGTTTAAGGTTTTTCACCTACCACTATTGGTCATCAATACATTGATTGAATGAAGTGAGTCGAGTGGATTCCAGTTAAAATTCTCCAGAAGCGTTGCCCACCCTAGTCAAACATAGGAACCCGCACAGCTACACAGACAGCTAGACGACTATTACAGTGATGAAGTGTATTGTTATAATTGTTTACTGTGTTAAAGGAACAGGCCACGGTTCTTCCACACTGAGATCTGTTCTTACCTGAGCTTAGACGAGTTGATACGTCTGGTCTTTGTGCCCGTGGAAGAGCGCGGTCGCTTCTTACTTCACCCACGTTTGGAGCCATAGGAATACACTGGGAGAGGCCAAATGCTAACAACATCATTGGTCTTTTTGCATGACTGAGACCAGACGGGTGCGCATCAACGCGTCTAAGCTCAGGTAAGAACATATCTCAGTGTGGAAGAACCGTGGCCTGTTCCTTTAAACTCTGCCCGCGTTTTCTCTCTCTCGGTTCTCAGCCGAAGCCTTTTCGATTTCCAACAATAACAGAATCATTTACACACACGCACACACACACACGTAAACAATTGTACAGGCTCACTCTGAGGTGCAATTATTGGCCGCCTGACCTCTGGAAAATCAATAAAGGCCAATGGTGCCGCACGGCTTCCCTGACCTGAGGCGGTAAAGAGCCCCTCGGTGGAATTCAAGCATTTGTGTGTATGCGTTTTGTCCATGTTAATCCTTCTTTATCCTCAGCCTAGCTTTACTGCTAACCCTGGGCCTGTCACGATAGGCAATGTTTTAAGTTGTACTTGTCGAGGAAGGAAAATATTATAGCGATATCTTTAAGTGCCACAGAAATGAACTCAAAAGCTTAAAAATCACAGTAGAGCTTTGTTCCAAAAATGCACAATAAACATGAAAAACGTTGAAACCCATCTTTTTTGGGGGTAAAGTGTTACTTTTGAAAAATACATAGCGTTCTAATATTAACAGGTTTACTGCGGGGCTTTAAGATTTATTAAATGAATTGTGTGAAAAAAAAAGTCAGACAGATATTTCACAACATTCATGCCGTTTTTGAGTTAATTCTCTGACTGGCAATCTCTTTCCTTTACTTCCTCAACTACCTGCCTTGGATCCGGCACGCCAATTACAGGACTGGGATGTGCGTGTTTTTCCTTTGGGGGGGGGCACTCCTTTTGAGCAGTGTTTGCTGCTCAAATAAACAAATAAACTAAACTAAACTTTTAATAAAAATAGAAAAGGGGTGAGTGCATCGCTGGTCTGGAAAAAAGTAAAAAACGGTCGAAACGCGTAGGCTGGTCCATTTCCCAATAAAGGACTTTTAATTTTTCTACTTTGACTCGAGTGCCTCGGACTTTATTTTGCTTTTTAGATTGCTTTCGTTACTCTGCACAAGCTCCTCCACCCAGCAATCTCTGCAAATTTATCCATTCTAAACTAAACTTTTACCTTCATTCTCGGAAAAAGCTGTTAAACTAAGTTTCTTCTTCTACGGCGTCAGCGCCTCGTTCTGTACTTCCTGATTACACTCGCATCATTGTTCAAAAACGGATCTCTACATTTTAAAGTCCATAATCCATCATGATCGACATGAGCCGTTCTGAAGCCGAAGTTATTTTTAAGAACATTATTCCTACAGCTGCCACCAGGAGGAGCCCCTGTCTCAAAGCTCTTTCTCTTTTAAAGGGACTATACAGAGTTTACATTTTTTTTAAATTAAGTATTTTCTACCCCCTACACGTTCATGTAGCCATGTCCTAATGTGTAGAATGAGCCCAGACTTGTTCACCACAACTGCCTCTAACATCCTGCACTGTCACTCAAAGGTCCCCGAGCTTAATATAGAGACTGCAGTTACGCCTAAGACCTGAGGTGGCAGCAATGACTATAAAATGATCCACTTGCATCTAGTCCCTTTAATTCTTAGAGACATATTTTCAAAATATAAAATGCAAAATATCAAAGCTGAGGCTCCTAAATGATGTTTTTAAGTCATGTCCATTTTAAATGTCATTAAAATCATTGAATTGGATTCAAACTTGAATCTACATTTCTTGGAAGATAAAGACATTGCTCAACAACTTTTACAGTGTAAGTTTATTGAAAACACCAACATTATTGGCTTAAACATATTCAACTACAGCTGAAATTGAAAGCATGTCTTTGTTCAAAGTGGCCCCTTTTAAAAAATCCAATTTGCTTTAATAAAAGTATAAATTTCCCCCCTTTCTTCTGTTTGATGAAATGTCTGCAGACTTTGAGAAATGAAATACGTGCAGATCTGGTCATTATAAGGTTATTAAAAAGCACTACATTTGACTTGCTGCTGCCTGTATAAAGCCTGAATAAACATGTAGGACAGTCAACAAGATTTATTTTGTATTTGGTCATAGTTTTAACCCTTCATATGCCTTGGAGTGCTTGAATGCTGAAAATTAAATAACTGCTGTATTTCTTATGCTTGGGGCACGAAGACATGGGATCATTCGTTTAAGTGCAAACGACAGGTTTATTTTAATTTCTCAGCTGCTGACAGGAAGTGACATAGATAGAGGTTAAGTCCCGGAGCAGCTTGACTCATTTTCCATTGGCATAACATGGTCGGCACGGCAACAGTTTAAAATTGTCTCGCCTCTATCTATGTCACTTCCTGTCAGTGTCCAATAAGGAAGTGAAAACATCACAACAATGGTAAAGCTACGGTAGCACCGCGGTTAGCGCTCGTGCTTCACAGCTAGAAGGTCCCGGGTTCGATTCCCACCTGGACGGGGCCTTTCTGTGTGGAGGTTTCCCCTACCACTAAAAACATGTACAATAGGCCCAGGGACTGCAGGTGGAAATTAGCACAAGTGCTATTGTCACAGGTTCGAGTCCGATTTGGAGGATGTTATTGGTGTGGCGTAGCCAATAAAACAAATGCAGTTTAAAAGGATAAAATACAATTTAATATAAAAAGTTAAAAGGGGACAAACTACCATAAAAACAACCGGTTGCAACATTAAAAAGCCCGTATAAAAGTGGGGATAAACAAAGAGGGCTAAAACCTGGGGGTTTAAAAGGGACTAAAAAAAGGAGCGGGCGTGCGTGCTCCAAGGTGCTTCTGGTTTCCGTAGTGTAAGAAGGTGTGTAGTTATGTCCCGTCCCTCGCCGGTGCCCTCCTCCACCAGCCAGTCCTCGCCTCCTTCCTCTCCGCCGCGCCTCCCGACCACAGCGGGAGCTGTGGTCGGGAGCTGTGGGCGTCCCGAGCTGCGTCCAAGTCCAGGGGTCCACCTCGGGGCACGTGAGCTGGGGGAGCCTGTCGCCGCGGCTCGACCCCGCCGCGCCTGTCCGGGGGACTTCCCTCTCCCGAGCGCTCCCGAGCCGCCTTCATGGCCTCTCCTGCGCGCCCACGGCCCTTCCGTCCATGGCGGCCGTGTGTCCCCGTTCCGTCCCCGTTTCCTGTCGAAGGGGCAGGCCAGGCCAGGCCAGGCCAGGCCAGGCCAGGCCAGGCCAGGCCAGTCCGTGCGTGCCTGCCTCCGTGCGTCCTTGTTGTCACCTTTTTTTGTTCCCCTCTGTCTCCAACCGCTTCTGCTTTTATTCTTTCCTCCCAGGTGTGCCCACTTGCCGTAATTAGCAGGGGCGGGGCAACGAGCTTAGAATAAAACATGCATAAAATCAAACATAAAACCATGCAGATAAAAACACACTAAAACCAAGTTAAAACCAGTCCACTCGTGCCCGTGTCACTATAACCTGGTACAAAGCATCTCTTCTTTCTGAGGCTAATGTATATTGTACACTGTTCAAATAAAACAAATAACAAATAAAGCTGTGTAAAATGTGGTATGCTAGGTTTTAGCAAAAAATATGCACTTTAAGGTTGTTGATGATGTGCCTCTTTAAGCCATTACTGTCATTACTGTCCCTGAGGTAAACAAGACTGCAGGACATAGACTTACAGAAACATGCAAGCGAGACCGTGAACCAGGACAAGGGGGGCTTCTTGCTCTCAGACACGAGGATCCCTGTTGTAGGATCTAATACCTCCTATAATCCCAGAGTTTCCAGTGGTTTTAGTTGAGTTCCAGTCCTGGTCCGGTGTTTTAATGCCCCCCGTCGCACTTGTCTCGCAGCATCATTCGTCCCGTTAGTTCTGGGACATGGATCCATCACGGACGGGCCATTGAAGCATCGTCTCCACATGTTACTACTTTAGCCTTTCATCTGTGTGGAGAACTTAGAACAAGAGCTAAAGGGAGACGGATGATTTGTTGTTTTGAGGCGCTGTAATGGCTTTCATGAGGCGAATGTAATGGCAGATATCAGGGACGCTCCCAAACACGGAGCAGAATGGGAAATTGACTGGTGCTTTTTTTTTTTAAAGTGCGCAGTGAACAGAGATGGAGCACATTGCTGCTTATTGTTGTGGACGTATATTTAATATGAGCAATAGAGATCCTGATGTCAATATTTTTTGTAGTTCCTAAATGCTCAAAGTTTGTATTTAGGGAGAAAAGAAAGGAGTGTACAGTTTCCAAAACACAGTTGCATCTGGGCAAACCGTGTAGCATAAAACCTGCTAACGTGTCAGTGGCTCAGACGGTACAGCGTGTCACCTCGTGGCTGGAGGATTGTCTGTTCAAATCAGCAGCACGAGTGAATGGGACTTTGCTCGCAGCCCAATCTTTCTTTTTTGGCTAATTACATAATTTTTTTTATGTAATAGACCAGTTTTCTTTCAGGGGGCACAGTCCTACACTGCACACATGATTGATGCATATCTTTGATATTTTTCTAGTGGGCATATGGTAATCCTGCAGGAATTCTAGGTTTTATTGCACATGAATTGGAATTGGGGCTCAGACCCCGGTGGAAGATTGAATTAACGATGAAATACGTCGATGGTGAATGATTGACAGAGTCTTTCCCCCCGGAGCCTGGACACCAGTGGGGGTAGAGGATGAGACCCACGACGAGCAGAGCCGAGGAGAGGGCCGGCGGAGGAGGGTCGCAGCACAGCTGGGAAACGGCCGAGCGATGGATGAGGAAGCTCAAAATGAAGCAGGAATGAGCAGCTGCGGTGATTGGCTGTTGCTTGAGATGGGACTGTGATTGGATGATTGGTGAGGCTCTGCCCAGGTCGGTCTTCCAGGTTGAATTTGCGCTGAAGCTTCATATCACGTAGACTAAAGCACAGCCGATATCATTACATGACGGATTCGGACCTGGACTTCATGACTGATTTACATGAGGCGGTATTCCTCCGTTGTTTATATGATGACGTCATCAAGACGAGTCGACTCCACTTTGACTATTTTGAGTCGACCTTTTAAAATGTTGTGTTATAAAAAGTTGGGGAAAAAATAAAAAATAAAAATGGGTGAAGCCCCTTATGAGAGACCAACAGGCCCGGTTAGAACCATGAGGCCGTCCTCCTGTGGACCCACCACCTGCAGGGGGCGCCATAGGGGCTGGTGCAATGTGATTTGGGCAACTCCAACAGCTGCCCCCACGACCCGGCAACGGACAAGTGGAAGAAAATGGATGGACCTTTAAAGATGATGTTATCGTTCAAGCCCAAGCTTTAACTGTCGCTTACCTGTCGAGTGTGGACCGAATAATGACCACATCGCAGCTCTTTCAGAAGCTTGTCAAGCTCGTAAAGTGCAACACAAGTGTGTCATTATAGCCCTTTGCACACCGAGACCTCGACAAACACGCTCTGAAAGGCATGTGTATCTCTAAAGTCAAATTACCGCTGAACTGTCATGGATCACGCTTGGGCGACATGAACACGTGTTTCGTGTAGTTCAGCTGATGAATCTTCAGTCTTCTCGTCTGAGGAATGGTCCACTTTTGTACAAGATTATTTTTGTAAACTGCTCCATTGCCCTTTATTGCTTTCCTGATTTCCAGATCCATGTTTTACAGCAGTTGTTCCCTAAGCGTTCCTCTTGAGCTTCTCATTAAAACGCACTATTTCTTGATGGTGTTGCTATTTACTTATTCACTATTTATAAGTAAAACAGCGGCGTTTACTGTCCCCGTACCCCTAGTTGGGAAACAGTGCATTTGTGAGTTCAGATAAAAAGCAAGAATAAAGTAAATATACGCCGCTTCAGACAATGAATTAATAACGTTTTTGTGTGCGTGTGTGTGTGTGTGTGTGTGTGTGTGTGTGTGTGTGGCGACAGCCCATTGACGGCCGCGTTTTCTCGCCGATGCGTTCGAGGGAGTCGGGAAAATTGCCTGGACTCGATCTCCGTGAATAAACATGAAAAACGGGCTTCGCAGACGTAATTGCGAGGCTTTCTTCGAAGGGGAAAAGGCTCAGCGCCGCCGCATCCAAATGTTTTTGATGATAAACATGACCATTGTTTACTTTATAATTGCTTCTCGGTGTCCCGTAATAACTGTCTGATATAACTGTCTAAGGCAATTTTAGAAGTGGGATTTCAACGCGGCGTGGAACAGAGCTGGGCAGTTTGGAGATGAGACACGTCGAGGTGGTTTTGGTTGTTTTCACGGGAGGATGGTTAACTCACTGCACCACTATAACTATCCAGCCATCCATTTCCTTCCACTTGTCCGTTGCCGGGTCGTGGGGGCAGCTGTTGGAGCTGCACCAGCCCCTATGGCGCCCCCTGCAGGTGGTGGGTCCACAGAAGGACGGCCTCATGGTTCTACCCGGGCCTGTTGGTCTCTCATAAGGAGCTTCTGAACCGCTCTTTGTCTGACCCGTCACCTAGGACCTGTTTGCCCTGGGAGACCCTACCAGGGACACGAAGCCCCCGACACCAGAGCTCCAGGATCATTCGGGCGCTCAAACCCTCCACCACAATAACCACTATAACTACTGTATGTTAAATGTGCTTCTTTATTCTAATTACGCACACAATTCTTTTATCTTGTTCAAAACAATCATAATCAAAAGACATAAGTTTTTCTGTTGGGAACATTTTCCCCACAATCTCCAATAATCAGAGGCGGATAGAGTAGCCAAAATAATTCACTCAAATAAGAGTAAATATTTTTTGTGATAACCCAGCGTTATCATAGGAGGAAAATGTAGCTGTAGAAAGTTTAAGACAATTAGAAACCAGGCTTTAAAGTTGTTTCTAACGTGTCCAAAGTGCAATGCACGCCAATGGGGGACTAGTGGCTATATGGAGGTACTACAGCAATGGCGGCTCCTAGTGTCATCGTCAAAAAGCAGAGCGGCCATTGATTCAAATATATTTCTGAAGGGGCACAAATCACAAATTACATATATTTTTTAGATCGACATGAAGCTTTTGTAAAAGTATAAAGTATCTTTAGTCTTAGTAAGACTAAAGATACTTCATTACTTGAGTTAATTCATGATTATAATAATAATAATAATAATAATAATAATAATAATAATGCATAGATTTTATATAGCGCTTTTCTGGACACTCTTTGCATTTCATTATTCATTCACTCCATACTTGGTGGTGGTAAGCCACTATTGTAGCCACAGCTGCCCCGGTGTAGACTTGCTTATATTTTCTGTCGTCACTATTTTTGTTTCCCCTTTTGTCTTTCTCTCTGGAAAATGCTTTGTTGATTGTTATCCGTGAACTTTCAATAAATGCAGCGTCTTCCGCAAAACTGTGATTTTATGTTTGAAATTAGTTCGAATTTGACGACAACCAAGACGAAGCAGCGGCCAAATGATCCTACAAAGGAACTGAATGATATAACTACTCTAATACCATAAGTACAGTTTCTTCAACAAGAAGTTACTCAACAACAAACCTTCCAGTTCTGTGCCTTTTTTCTGCTGCTGCTGCTTCTTCTCTTTCGATCGAGCCATTTCCCAAAGAAATCCATCCGGTGTTGGTGCTGGAAGAGCGGACGCACCTTTCACTTGGAGAATCAAAACTGGACTTCCTGGAACCACAACGTGTGTCCTGGAGCTGACGAATTAGACGACGTCACTGCTTCTGTTAAACGTTCTTTCAAGCGCTCTCTGAATATATTCTGTTTCTGAGATGGAACAAGTATCTGAACCTATTAGTATAAAAGAGGTCTCGCGGCCATTTTGACTCTTTTAATGCGGTTCATGCCACGACGACGACCCACACAGGCTTTTATTAAACTAGCCATGAATCAATAAAGGCTTTTTGGACTTTTTTCCTGACCCATCGAGCCTCTGGCTAAAACAAGCGCTCTCCTCCCGGATATCGCTCCGGCAGATTCCGTGATGACCTTGGTTTGATGGTATGTTTTAAAGCCCTACAGTGTGGCTCCCGTGTCGGCGCGTCTCCACGGCAACGGGGCCGAGTGCACACGCATTAAGCTCCGAGCTCTCGAGCGATGAAGGAAAGCGCTCTCCAGAGGCGGCTCGCGGGGCACAAACGGGATGGAGTTCAGCGGCGGGGGTCGCGATGAAGTAAGCACTTAGAACGACGCACTCGCCGCATCACGCCTCGGTAATATACGGTGTGGTGTTACGGTTCCGTCGCGGTTTAGGTTATTTATTTATTTATTTATTTGAGCAGTTTATCTGCAAAGATTTCAGCCCTAATGAATAAATCTAGATATATTATTAACAACAAAGCTCTATATACTGTTCACTCCCCCATTCAACATATTGTGTAGAGATCTGGGGAAATGCGTATTAAAGTAATCTTGACCCATTGTTTAAAGTTCAGAAAAAGGCAATAAGAATAATCCATTTAGCCGGATACCGTGAACACGGTAAATCAAAAACAATGACATTTGAGGACCTTACTGAATTTAAGATGCTCACATCAAAAGTCACTTCCTGAGAGTTTACAAAGTATGTTCTGCAAACGAGAAGTCAAACACAACTTGAGGGGTAAAATTAGTTTTGATAAACAGTACTCATGTGTCCCACGAGACGTGGTGTAGAAATTTGGAAAAATCTAGATCAAAGCATTAAAATGTGTAAAAATCTGGCACACTTTAAAAAGATCTGCAAAGAATCCATATTCCTCAAATACAAACTGACATTGTGAGTGTTGTTGTGCATTCTTTTGCTGCTGTTGTTTTTTTATTACTGTTCTTTATTATTTGCTGTTACCTTGCCAGATGTTCCCTTGTTTAAGATTTGTTTATAATTTTTTTAATGAAATGTTATTGTATGAGCCTTTAGCTTCGGCCCACTCGGGTCAGCGGTGTAAGAGTGCCATTCAAATTAAACAGATGCTTATTTTCTGGAGTTAGTATTAATGCGACAGTTGTTCCTAAACCTGATTTGTGTCATTATAAAAATTCACGTTTTCACACAAAACCGTCCAGAGCTCAGTATCATTAGCCTCGACGTTTTGAGCAGGGTTTGGACAAGAACAAAGACCGTGAAGTGAAAACAGCATAGACAGAACCACCTTTTTCACTTTGTGGTTTGTGTTTTTTTCACTGGTTTATTTGGTCACGACAGTGCAGGTTAATCAACACATATGGGTCTCATGCATGTAAAGATGCCACACCGGATTAGGCTAATTTCCATCTGTTGTCCCCCACTCTGGCGGACTCCTGGCCACCCCATTGGCCAGTGTTAATTGTAATACTGTAGTATCAGTTATGAATATTTTCAGCCCAAATTCACAGCCAGCCAGGCAAGCCGCTCTAGACCTAGTTTTGGTTTGCCACCCCAAGATTTTAAGTGGCCCCATCTGGCCACCCCTATGAACAATTTCTGGAGGCGCCACTGGAAGCGGGACAGCTCACGGGGCCGCTCTGGGTCTCTCACGGGGCCGCTCCGGGTCTCTCACGGGGCTCAGTTTTCATGCCAGGTCGCGCCGGTCCTCGTCTCCCCTGCGTGTGGCGCACCCCGCAGTCGGCAGCTCCTCCGCCACGAGCCTCTCCGCTCCTGCCCCATGCCTGCCGAGGCCCCTCAGTCGCCCGGTCTCGTTCCTGGTGCGTCAGCCTCTCTCATACCATCACAGCCGGTGTCCTCGTCCACCGCCGAAGGGGCACGGCAGGGCAGGCCAGGCCATGCCAGGCCAGGCTGCCTCCGAGCCTCGTACCAAACCGCTTCCTCCTTTATATCATTCCTCCAGGTGGGTCCACTTGAGTCAATCAAAAAAGGGGCGGGGCAACGAGCTTGAGTATAAAAACATGCATAAAACCAACCTTAAAAACATACAGATAAAACACAATAAAACCAAGTTAAAACCAGTCCGCTCGTGCCCGTGTCACACCGGTTCTGTTTTTACTTCTGTAGACGTAGCAGTGAAAACTCAAAATCAGATTTATATGCAACAACGTCTACTGTCACGGCAGACGTAGAACAGGCTGGATTATTAGTGCAATACAAGCTTAAACTTCTGCTTCTCACATATTTTTTTGCTTTGCCTCAGACTGTTTCCACGTGTGGAAAGGTGTTCCCTGTAAACCAGGTGTAAGGATCTGTCCATTTTGCATCAACATGACCTGACACAGCCCCGCCGGCTCTGACCGCCTCTGGACTGGGGAGAAACGTGGCCGTTCACACTTCAGACATTGTCCGGGCGCAGCGAGCGCTCATTAGGCCTGCAGTCCAGATCAGAACGGACGTGATCAGCAAACGGCCGAAGGCTCCCGTTTGGAGGGAGCGAGAGATCATCAGTTATTTAGTGTTCGGAGTCTGATGGCGGCGGGGATTAGCCGCTCGTGTGGCGGGGGGTTCTGTTTGTGATGGGCCGTAGAGCCTGCTGCCTGAGGGGAGATGGTCTAACAGTGCGTGTCCAGGGTGAGAAGGGTCGGCTGTGATCCGACTCACACGCCCCCACATCCTGGTGAGGGATCGAAGCCTACAGCCAACCACCTTCCCACACGTATTCATTTAGAAATATCTCTCGAAAGTACATCTTGAACCTTTGCACATTTTGTCATGTTTACAACCCTAAACATCAAGTAACAGACAACTGTGAAGTGAAATCAAAATGATTCATGATTCTGTTATTTTTCAAAAAATAGAAAAGTGAAAAGTGGGGCGTGCATAAGTATTCATACAGCATTAAATTTATTAAATTGCCATTGTAACATAATGACTGCAGAATGTTCACACCTTGCTCTAACCATTAAACAGAGGCCACCTGTGTGTAATCTACTCTCAGTATAATTCCAGCTGTTCTGTGAGGGCCTCAGTACTATGGTCAGAGTGTATTGGTCACTAAACAACATCATGAAGGCCAAGGAGCTCACCAGAGAGGTCAGGGATAAAGCTGTGGAGAAGTTTAAAGCAGCGTTAAGTTATACAAAGATTTCCCAAGATTTGAACATCTCACGGAGCACTGTTCAATCCATCATTCGGAAATGGAAAGAGTATAGCACCACTGAGAACTTACCAAGACACGGCCGTCCACCTAAACTAACAGACCGAACAAGGAGAGCGCTGGTCAGAAATGCAACCAAGTGCCCCAAGATAACTCTGGAGGAGCTGCGACGTCCTGCCGCTGAGCTGGGGGAATCTGTACATGGGACAACTATAAGTCGTACTCTACACAAATCTGGCCTTCATGGACGAGTGGCAAGAAGAAAGCCATTATTGAAAGGAGGCCATAAGAAATCCCGTTTGAAGTTTGTTAGAAGTCATATGGAGGACACAGCTACCATGTGGAAGAAGGTGCTTTGGTCAGATGAGACAAACATTTAACTTTTTGGCCCAAATGCAAAACGTTATGTATGGAGCAAACCTAACACTGCTCATCGTCCTGAGTGCACCATCCCCAGTGTCAAATATGGTGGGGGGAGCATCATGCTATGGGGCTGCTTTTCCTCAACGGGGACTGGGAAGATTGTAAGAATAGTTGGGAAGATGGATGGAGCCAAATACAGAGACATTTTGGAGGAAAACCTGCTGGAGTCAGCAAGAGAATTGAGGCTGGGGCGGAGATTCACCTTCCAGCAGGACAATGACCCTAAACACAAACATCTACAATGGAATGGTTTAAAACAAACATATGGATGTGTTAGAATGGCCCAGTCAAAGTCCTGACCTAAATCCTAATGAAAAACTGTGGAAAGACCTGAAAACTGCTCTTCACAAACGCTCTCCTTCTAATGTGACAGAGCTTGAGTTGTTTTGTAAAGAGGAATTTGGAAGTTGGAATTCAATCTGAATCAAAGGCGAGAGCACCAGCCACTCAGCCACCGCACAACACCGTCAAAACCCACACAAGTGCAAAAAAACACACTACTCCACAGACCTCGCTCCATAATGACCGCTCTGTCTGCTCAACAAAACAAAAAAAATGAAATCAGAGGATTTTTTAACACGGGGCTCCGAATGTGCAACCACTGTGAGACAAGTAATGATTCCGCTGTAATTTTGATCCTCGTGCAAAGTCTCTCGAAAGAATTACAATTCACGCACGAACAGAGACGACGTCCAAAGTTGGAAATGGGATTTTTAAACGTTGCCGAAGACGCCAGACGTTTGTTCATGTTCCACCGTAATGATTTATTTAAACCAAAAGCTGCTGAAGAGTTCCCGATCTGTGCGGAGTAATTGTTTGTACGTTTCGCTGCAGCGGGAGAGTAACTAGAGTAACTGCAGCTTTTTTTTCAATCGCACGACTTGTTTACGATCCAGCCTTAGTTTGGGAAACGCTGGACTGGAAATATTTGTGAATTTCAGTGTTACGGATGGATGTTGGGAGGAAGAAGAAGAAGACCGTTATTTATATAGGAGAGGTTTTCTACTGTGTTCGAGGTGTTGGACTCACTAAATTGGGCTTATCTCTCGCACTAAAAATAATAATCATCGTATCAGAGGTTCCGCTAGATTTTTTAGGCCATTCACAAGAATTATCGGACACATAAAAATGAATCAATTACAGTAAAAGGCGAGAGTGCAGATAAAATACTTTCAGTTTTCATTCAGCCTGGATTTTAACATTGTCAGAGTTGAGGCCTGTCTCACATCCTCATGAAGACTGTTCCAGATTTTAGCTGCATGAAACTGAAACGCAGTCTCACCGTGTTTATTATTGACTCCGGGAACCACCAGGAGACCCCTCCCTGAAGTTCTCAGGGCCCGAGATGGTTGGTGCTAAACCATGAAAAGACTTTGACAGTAAACAACATGGCTGCCCCCCCTACAGTCAGAGTGGAGCTGTCCATGGAGAGACTTTGGAAATAAACCACTAAATCTTTGTTTGAAAGACATGCCGCCGGACAAGGAAATGTTGTGCGTAAAAGCTAGTTTTTTGACACGCTGTAACTTTACTCCCCGGAGGTCTATGTGGACGAGCTAGCACTCAAGGTGAAGAGCGGAACTTCATCTTGGAATTTAATTACAAAGTTATTGCCCGAAGCCTCTCTGAGTGTGATAGCTGGGTGCATGGTGAAGTGTTCCAGGTTGTCTTTTGATTAATTTAGCCGGATAAATGTACCAACTTCTTTGTGACAGAACAATAAACCAAATGGCCCTCTTACCCACATGGATACTTTTGTAAACACAGATGTGTCTGTGTTTGGGCCTTCTGGCCACACGCATCCAGATACATGACATCATTTCCTTGGAGACTTCTGTAAACGCTGTATAAACGGAGAGGTGTCCATGCGCGTATCCACGGCAACATTATTAGTTTGACCAATAAATGAGCCCATGGAGGTGGAACGTTGTGTCATCAGTTCTGCAAACACTCTGTGGCGTGGACAGAGATAGTTTTGTATACGGTTGTAGAAAAGCGTTTGTGAATCCTCGAGCCAGGTGATTCTGACCATCAGCCGGGCTCCACATCTGGAGGTGGGTCTCCGGGCGCTGCATTGCTGTCGTCCCACTGCTGAGGACAGATTTCCCTACGGGACAATAAAGTTCATTGTAACCTTAGATTGTCCCTTCAGTGTGAATCCACCAGCTTTGCACTACGCCGTGTATGACAAAGCTGCTCGCTAACCTTTACAGAGTTTGCTCACATATTGATGGGAATGTTCGAGCTGAATATACGAGGAGTTTACTTTATAACTTGTTATTGTTTAGAAATGGACATATGGGTGAGTTTGGCTGCAAATACCGGGGAAAATCCAGGGAATACAGATCGGCGCCAATTTAGCGAGATTTATTTATTTCTGTGTGCATGTTAAATTTTACAAGAATCCATAAAGCAAACTGAGTGACTGAAACAAAGTCATTGGGCCAAAGGTCATCGCTTTCATTCAGAGGCATTACTCTGACCTAGGCTGTGACATTTTAGATTTGGGTAAAGCTGAACTGGAGAAAATGCACTATTAAGAGGTTAAAGGAACAGGCCACACTAGAGAAAGAGAGCCACCCTTTGCTCCCGGGACAGTCTGAGCTTGGTCCGCTTAAGGTAACTATGAGAGCCTTGTTTTTGCATTATTATTGTACATGGAAATAGTTTTTCCACTTATGTTTTGTTGCAGTGCATTGTGAATAATTAAAATGACATACCTTTTGTTACGTTTTCATTTCCATCTGCCATAAGAACCCCGTCACATACAAAAACACATTGCAGTTTTGTTTTAGGACTGTTCCTTCTTAACCTAAAGGCTTTTGCTTTTCATTTTCAAAACCAGTTCCTGTTGTTTGCGAAGCCTGATTCACTTTTCCAACATTGGACGGCGGGAACTCGTACAGAAGATCCCACTCGTGTTTGCTTTTGCCACGAGTCTTTCCGTCCTCGCTCCCATCACGTCTTTCTCCGGTACATTTCCGCTCACACACAGGCCCGTCTCTCTGCTCTGTCTTCATTTTGATCCGGGTCGGGGCGGCAGTGTTTGTTTTTCTCCTCCGTGTCCGGCGCAGGGGCTGATGATTGTTTGCGAGGTTCGTGTGCGAGGAGGAAGCGAGCAGAGAAATATAAAAAGAAAGGATTTATTAGAGAGAGAAGTTGCTGATGGAAGGGCTTTTTTTAATGCGGCGAGGGAGTTTCTTCACACTGAGGTGCAGTTTTCAAACTTCTGGGAGCGGCTGTCATAAATTTGTAGTTTTATTATGTGGCGATGTAGCGTTCGCGAAGTCCCGGCTCCCTCCACATTCACAAATGTACTGTTTCTTTGCAGATTTTTTCTGTTGGAAAGACAAAGAAATCCCGTAGTGTCTCGTACCTGCTGCCCCGCTCCATGTGTGGAGAGCAGGGGTTCCCAAACCTTTCAGGAAGGGACCCCCGAAAATGACCACGCAAACAATTGGAGACTCCTGTAAAACGACATCGCCGCTTATAATATCAAGCAGCAACACTTGAATCAGTGGTTCATGGTTCCTTTCACAAATACGAGATCACGCGCTCACGTGTAACTTTTTTTGTTAAGCAGAATTCCCACTTCAGCGGCGATAAGACGAGAGAAAGGACATTATTACCTCCTGAGTCGCAGGGACAGACCAGATCCACATCAGGACACCGTTTTCTAAAAGCTTTAGCTTCTTATTCAGTCTTGGTTTTAACTACCGTATTTTCCGGACTATACGTCGCTATAAAAAACGTAACGTACCACATTCGTGGCTACATGAAGCATAAACAACAAACTAAATAGGTGTCTGGTATCTTAACGTCACATTAACAGATCAGATAACTATAGGCAAGGCAAGTTTATTTGTAGAGCACAATTCATACACAAGGCAATTCAAAGTGCTTCACAGTTGCATAAAGTTACAAGAAAACAGATCAAATCAATCATTAAAACATCAACATAAAAATGACTCATTACAGTAAAAGGCAAGAGTGCAGATAAAATACTTTCAGTTTTCATCTGCTCGGGTAAAAAGAGCTGTTTTCAGCCTGGATTTGAACATTGTCAGAGTCGAGGCCTGTCACACATCCTCATGAAGACTGTTCCAGATTTTAGCTTTAGCCTCAGCGTGTTTAGTCCTGACTCTGGGAACCACCAGGAGACCCCTCCCTGAAGTTCTCAGGGCCCGAGATGGTTCATACGGCTCTAACATGTCAGAGATGGACTTTGGTGCTAAACCATGAAACGACTTGTACACAAGCAGAGCTGTTTTAAATTCTATTCTCTGAGTGACAGGAAGCCAGTGCAGAGACCGGAGCACTGGACTAATATGGTGGTATTTCCTGGTTCTTGTCAGGACTCGAGCAGCAGCGTTCTGGATGTTCTGCAGCTCTAACAGCTCGTTTAGAAAGGCCAGTGAGCAGCCGTTACAGTCGTCTAACCTGCTGGAGACAAACGCATGGATGAGTGTCTCTAAGTCTGGTTTTGTCTTAGCATAAAGAACAGACCAAACTCTCCATCTCACTCCAGATCACTAAATCCATTTAAATCTTCATCCTCTGTGTCACTTCTGAACAATCGCCATGGCAACAACCTGGCCACGGAGGCATAGCTGCACCGCCGCTCACAGCAAAGGCTCATGTTTGTTTTTAACATGTATAAGGTGGTTTTCAAAGACGCAAATATCTATCATAAAATAAACGCTTGTACTTCAGATTTTTTTATCGGGTAAAATTCTACGCGGTGTGGCTTTGAGAAAACGTCTGCATTTGCGCCGAAGCGACTCATGAGTTCAAGGTGCTTTATTTTTAACCCACTGCGGGTAATTTTTTGACATCTGGAGAGACCCCCTGGAGATACTAAAGCAGTGTTTTTTAAACCTTTTCACTTTTTTTTTACCTTAAGCTCCACTAGGCCTCGTTTGGAGTAAACCGGGACTAATAAACCTGAAACACGTCCTGTTCAAATGAATATACTCTCCACTGCAAAAAAGTAAATTAACTGCGGGCTAGCCCCACTTAAAAAGTATTTACAGCCAAGTTTGAGTGAAAAAAATGATCTCCATTGTGTCATAGAGTTTAGGGGTGGGCGATATGACAAAAATAGAATATCACGATTTTGAATTATAAGCTCCCGATTTCGATTTTATCACGATTTTTTTTATTGTAACTAAAATAACTTAATTACACACTGAATAATAAAAATATTGAAATAATATACTAATTTATTCAACTGT
Source organism: Proterorhinus semilunaris (assembly GCA_021464625.1). Taxonomy (NCBI): domain Eukaryota; kingdom Metazoa; phylum Chordata; class Actinopteri; order Gobiiformes; family Gobiidae; genus Proterorhinus; species Proterorhinus semilunaris. Next base: position 29,478,331 of record CM038359.1, read on the forward strand.
GATAATCAACAAAGCAAAAATAGACTTCAGCAAACTAACTCTATACATTAACACTAAGTTTGGTAAAGGCTTGTTGTTTGTGTCTGTTGCTGTCTGACCCTTTCACAATAAGAGTCTTACTGAAGCGATAACATACTGTGTCTTTTATTGTGTAAAAGGCAAACCAGAAGCAGATCGTTACCATAAGTTGTTACTTGACCAAGTAATTCACCAAAGCTGGACAAGTCTTATATTTTCAAAGACTTGGATAAACAGCATTTGTGAACACGGCCCAGGATTTAAATTAAACAAATGAGAAGGATCTGATAGAACTGTGAGGACGAAGGACACGCTCGCTTCTTCACACACGTGTCGCAGGTAAATAAATAAACACACGCTGAGCAGAGCAGCGGCGTTACGGGGGAAATACACACCTCTGAAATAGAGACGGAACGCTGAGTTTAAAAGCTCCAGATTGAGGAGCCTGGTCCTGTATGTGACTGTAGAGGAGCGGCTCGCTGCCAAACGCTCACATTAGCGTCCGACATTAGCGTCCGACATTAGCGTCCAACATTAGCGTCCGACATTAGCGTGGCAGAACGTTAGCGGCTTGGGTTTACATCACTCATGGTGAAAAGAGTCAACTGTGCAGAGGTGCTTAGAACCTGATAAAACGATCCCACAAAAGGTGCCGCGCCATCTGGCAATCGAACCTTTGGCGGAGGGAACAGAGTGATCACAGCCTGGTTGTCGATGTGTCTCTATCACACGGGGCACATTCTGTTTTCCCGATGGAGCTTCTTCAAACGTGTCCGCCGCCCCCACGTCCACTCCCCTGCCCGCGCACTGACCTCGGCGGACGGAGCCGGGTCGCGGCGCAGATGGCGGTGGCGAGAGCTCCGCTGTTAGCGCCGTCTGTCCTCATCTCTGTTCCAAAACGCCGCTGCCCTTTTGTCCCACGAGGAGCACCGCCTGAAGCCTCGGGGGCGCCGCGGGAGGAACACGCCGGAGTCACGGCCTGCTTGCTCATTTTGCGCCTCGCCGAACACGGCCCCGTCAGTCAGAGGAGACCCTGGAAACCGGAGTCTGTTAGCGGAATTAATTAAAGCTATCAGCGGCGGCTAATGAGCTAAACTTTTGAATTAGTCAAAGTGTCGAGTCAGGACTTTCCCGGCTGGATATTCTGGCTTTCCATGAATGGTCTCAATCTATTTCAGTGAAGCTTTTCTCCTCTTATTGACTTGGTGCAGTCGTGTATTGTTCTCCCTGTGGACAATGATCAGCCGGTTCAAATCCCAGACGCAGCAGAAAGAAGATGAACTATTGATATAATATTAGAGAACGGAACCACAGAATACCACTGAAGTCTTCCAGCTGACGCAGATACAGGCTTTGTTTTCACTTTCAAAACCGAAATAAAATGTGTTTTTCTTTTTGTCTATAGCAGTGGTTCTCAACCAATGAGCGAGGAACGGAGTCACCCCCTGACTCGGGATGGGCACCGTTAAATGAAAAGGGTCGGGGGTGGCATCCAAATTTCGGTTCTATAAAAACAAAGTAGGTTTTAATCAAAAATACTAACATTTCATGTACTTGTTGCTCTATTTGAGTCTGTGTGAACTAGAAAACGATTAATCAATTACTAAAATAGTTGTAGGACTATTTCAATAATCGATTAGTTGTTTCAGCCCTAATCTCAATGAGCTTCAAAAGGTCGTCACGTAAAGTAGTTTAAACAGTCTCTGGTGACTAAAGAAGAATGTATTTCACCTTTTTTCTTTTTTTAAACATAATTCCACATGTGTTAATTCATAAATGAATGCCCTCAGTGAGAATCTGCAATGTAAAAAAAACATGTTTTGACCAGTACTGTAGTTTATCGTTATTAGTATAAGATAAAAAACGATTGCACGTATCCTGTTATGTTTTCATATAAAAATACTAAGGTTAAAGGTTCTTTATTTGTCATTATACAAAACTGCTCAAAGAAACGTGTCCTGCGTTTGACCCGTCCGTCGACGCCGCTGGGACAAACCGATAAAGAGTCTGCAGGAGCTTCAAGCTACGAGATGAATACAGTGAAGATGAGTTGCAAGAGTGGAATGAAAACGTCTTTAACCGCCGCCGTCTCCCAGAAATGACCATATTTGGAGAACAGCGTCATCTCGGTCGCCTTTCGTGCTACACGTGGATACCAAACATGTCAGTGAATAAGCGCGGGAAAGAAGAGGGAGTGCGGCCATGTTGGAGTGACTTCCTGGCACAACCATCAGGAAATAAGCCTCGTAAAAGAGTGAGTTTGCTCTCTTTTTTTTACTCCGACAATAGAACTAAGACGTTATGGGAGAAAACTAGCTTCGTTCAGACAGAATTTAGCCCAGTGTAGGCCTTGATCTCGGCTTAGAGGTCATAGACGGTCTTTTTTTCTTTAACCACAGCTCTATAGTCCAATAAAATTGCCTTGATGCTTGTACACATTTCTATTACTACTTCAAGTTTCTATCGCCTTCAGACCAGACGACATTTCTCCCATTCAGCAGAAAGACACCCCCCCCCCCCCCCCCCCCCCCCCGGGAAATCTTAATTACCAAACAGGCCGCTCCACGGGCTTATCGCGAGGAGATGGATTTCAGCGAGACGTTTTCAACAAACAGGGGAAGATGGAGAGTGTGAGGGGAAAACGCCAGCGGACTTTGGGACATAACCTTTTCACTCTCACCTCGAAGCAAAAATGTCCTATTCCAAACTTTGAGACACAAACGATCGTGGAAAAGTGTCACTTCTGAAGTTCAAGCTGTAATACATTAAACATCGACGTCCCAAAGCAAATGGTAAACCACAAATGTACTGCATGTGATTGTAATGCCTTTAAATGCCATTTCATTGCCTTCATACCATATTTATAATGGCACAAATGTAAAAAATCTTGGCATATTATCCTTTCGTAGACATTCAAACAGGGGAATGAGGAAAATGTGATATTCAAAACTAAAAATTGAGCACAGTGGGAAACCTTTGAGCAAAAGAGAGTGTACAATTTCGGAACAGCGGTTGAATTTGTTTTTTTACTATAGTGTTTTTGCAGTAAAAATAGTTGAGCGATGTCATTGCTGTGAGTTCTGTCTCTAACAAAAAACTAGATTTTCAAAGAAATGTTTAATTAAAGCCAGTTTCAATTGAACTTCTTTTTGAATTACTTCCAATGGTGCAATATGCAACTTTGATATGTGACCCAGCGGCCGAATGGGCTTAGCGCCTCTGCTCCTATGAGGCTTCAGGATCAATTTTATTACATTTTTTTAGGATTTCCGGTAGTTTTTCACAATGGAATATGGTTCAATCATCAGTGAAACCTAAAAGAATTGATCCGGGAGCGTCCTACAGGCCATCGGGATGGTAAGCGAAGGCGCTATGCTAACCACCCAAGCATCCGCTGGGTCAAATCCGTATAAATATACACTTTCTTTATATATAGAAAGTTGCACCTTTAAGGCTTGAGGCCCGTCTCACATCCTCATGAAGACTGTTCCAGATTTCAGCTTTAGTGTGTTTAGTCCTGACCCTGGGAACCACCAGGAGCTTTGTCCTCTTCAAAATAAGGTTAAGTTTGACCTTTTTCAATCTGAAATAGTTCTTAGAAACCCTGTTAGGTCCTCGAGTACCCCCAGGGGTCTCCGTAATTGTAATCACATTCAGCCCCCTTTTTCAATTTATTGAGGAATCCCCGTAAAATAACCGCCAGGCTCATTAGGATCGAGAAAGATACCCGCAATAACAGAAACCCCACAAGCATTGGGAACGCCGTCTGGCGGTAAACTCCTCGAGACAGAGCGAGATAAAAAGTGGAAACGATTACCGCTCAGGAACATGTGAAACGGAGCTCAGAGCGAGTTGAGAGCGCCCGATAAAGCTCCATAGAATATTCATGATGGCGGCTGCTGCCGGTGAGGGCCTCGGCACCCGATTCCCCCGGCGCAGATAAGCTTTCCGAGCGCTCCCACCCAGTCTGTCGTGCGCAAGGCTAATCTGCAACCGCCACGACTTAAACACCCGTGTTCTAATGTTGTATTGTTGTTCCCTCGTGACAAGTCTGGGTAATCCCGCACAGTCTGCCACCTCAACAGCTCAAAACAGTTGGAGGAGCTTTTGGGGGAACAGGAGGAGCTGGGGGAGGACCAAAGATTGCTCAAAGGTCAGTGTTGGGCAGTAACAGAATACTAATTTCGAGTAACTTCCGGTACAGTTATTCTTTTATTTCAGAGTATTTAGAATACAAATGTCATTTTCCGAAAATCAAAAGGAATACATTGCGGTACCCGAGGTCTTGGCGTGAGAGAAAGGGCTTCACCTCGGTCAAAAGCCATTGTGGAATGATAAATTATGTCTGGCAATGCTGGACCCGAGCGGCAGCATGTGAAGTGAGAACAGGACCGGGCCAAGGATGGAAGCCTGTGGCACCCCCAGCTCTGTGGTGCGTAATCTTTGATCATTAACAATCTCTTCACTCAAAATGAAATGATTTAAAACTCCTTACGGCTCGGTTCAGGATCAGGACAAAAGCCTAGATTTATTTACAATATTATTTACATTTCTCACATTGCATTGGATTCATTTTCAATTCAGTTCAATAAAAAAAAAAAGGTTTATTGTCAATCCTCGTACTGTTTTTGACGTCTTGCCCTTTAGGATTAACCACCGCAGTAAAACTTTCAACTTTTAAAAACAACCACATCAGTGCCCAAAGGTCCAGATAATTGTGCTCTATTCCGAAATTATCTTCGTTTAATCTCTTTAACCCCTTAACTGCCGTCTCCCCTGATCAGGGGGTTAGGGTTAGTTAACCATAATCAGGATATAATTAGGGTTAAGAACGGCACATGTAACGTAAATTGTGTTTCGCTCACACAGATCTCACACATATTTTTAGAAACTAGAAGGTCTTGGCTTTCAAATTAGGTATCACACTGGCATACAGACTGTAAGCTCTCCAGTCAATACGCTTTGAGACTTGGATGTAAATAATTGTTAACCTTAATCCTAATCCTTAACCCTAACCCTAGGTTGGCAGTTAAGTGGTTAAAACAGTGCATGACTAAAAAGTGATCTAGAGTAAGTACATTTCCGGTGCTAAAGCGATGACCTTCACAGTTCTGTTGAGGGGAAGAATCAAATTTGAAAGCCGGTATTTTCAGTTTTCTTAAAATCACATTCCTCTCCAGTCTGTAGTGCCCTTGATCTCACCTTCCACGCTCTGTCAACGGAGACCACATTTTCAGCTCGAAAAGCGGTGGAAATTCCTTCATGATGTCAAAAGACTCATTTTGTCTTCTCCGTAGTCTGCTTTTGATGACTAAGCGATGGAGATGAAGATAATAAAAACAAGGATACATCAATGCAGTCCATCTCCTATGTGAGCCATGTTTCACACTGCAACACACCTCACAGTGAAGAATACATGAAACTTCTTTGAGTTTTATTGAATCTGTTTGCCATAATCGTCCAGCCCTGTGTGACCGAGAGCATAAGGAAGAGTGAGACAACTGAAAATCCACAATATGTATTTGTACGACACATTTTTAACGTACGCGACAATTCAATGTTGTCGGGAAACCTGAGTTTGTCCTCGTTTCAGAGCGTGGTGTCCTGCACTGGTCGGCTTCACCTCCTTCTTCCCTCCTCTTCCTCCTGCGCAGCTCCCTCCACTCCACAGCAATCGTTCACCGTCTTCTGTTTTATTCTCCAGTGAATGTCCATTAGCCAGAACAATAGTAGTGAGGCATAGAGTGAGTCCGGTGCCTCTTCAGTGTTTCAATAGAAGAAATGTGTACAAGGTCTTTTGCTCATGAGCTAGCTGTTTGTTTACTTTTAAAAAGCTGCTTTCTTCAGGACCATTATGGACGCTTAGCAGTAAAAAAAATGTAAATAAAAATCCACCGAACCCCACAAAAACACGGCAAAGACGTACAAAAGCATCCAGTAAAACCATGTGGAACACAGACGCCACAAATGCAGTTCGGGTGAAGCTACAGCCTATGGGAGCCCGCAGGGTCAAACTACCTTCAGGTAACTTGAAGGCGAGTCATATTAATGGCGCCATGATGAACACACTTTGAGTGCAGAACGGGTCCGATGTTGGAGTACAAGCTTTGCAAATGTTGACAGTTTTGCAGTCCAGCTATGAAAGAATAAAACCAGCAGCAGTAGAAGAGCGGATGTGAATGAAGTAAAATTACTTCTCCGGGTACGATTTTGACGATACAACAACTTTACAGAACTCAAAAGGGTAGAATTTGCCCGGTATGCCGCTTGAAAAACCATTGAAAAATCAAAGTTTGTGGCACCGTTTATTCACCGCTGGCGCTCCCCTGTTCCGAAGTGTGGCAGGTGCGTGGTTTGAAAGCTTTATACACTGACCCTGATGCAGCGAAGAGAACACCGTGTTCAGCTGCGGGCCTTTCTTCACTTTTCAGGCCCGAGGTGAAATAACTACGGTGGGGACATAACTCAGTCGCACCGGCACAGACGGAGGCCAGGTGCAAGAATCTTAAAGGGGGGTGTTATGCTTTTTTCAATCACATAGCACCAGTCTATAGCACTACAATGATGACGTAACCTTCTGTTGGTCTGTATATGCAGTAAATTAAAATAACTGCCTTGAATAAAATTGCTCTCTCAAAATGGCTGAACTGAACGTCTTGAAATAGGCCTCTGTCTCTTTAAGAAGCTTTCCGACACGCCCCCTTCAGCACACTACTGTGGCATTGAAACAACAACACTGTGCGGGGAGGGGGCTCTGCTGAGCTGAGGAGCAGTGGTTGGGGGCTTGGCTGGTGACGAAAGGTCCAGAGGCGTCTCCAGGAGGTGGGGGCGTTCCTAGGAGGACTGAGGCATAGCTACACCTAAAATGGCCGCCGTCTAAGTTTTTACTGATTACTCAAAAATATGTGAATGAGCCGAGGCAACACTCCAGGCATGTGTTTAATGAGGGAATGACAGAATAACATGATGTAAAGCTTGAAAAAGTCGATTTTACATAATACCCCCCCCCCCCCCCCCCTTTAAGATGGATTCAGCAATTTTGCAAATGTGTCTTTCTAAAACCGCGAATTGTCCGTAGCGTCGCACATGACCGTCTGAAATGACAGTATCTCCAAATCTTTGCCACCGTTCCTCCACTGCTGCATCCACTACCACTGCGTAACCATGACAACTGCCATTCCTTCAAGCAACAGCGTGCGGTGGATTTCATCTTAATGTTGCACAGTTTGTCCGTGGCATTTAGCCTGCCCTTCAGTGCCTCCCGCAACACGGTCCACCCGTCTCTCCGTGGCCTTAGTCCTGTTATTTTTCCATTCTTGAAACACCGCGACGCTTTCATCGCCCCAAACGTGCTCATTTATCTCGTTCACTGGAGCCGTGGGCGTCTACCACACGCAGCAGCTGTAATTATCATGAGTACGTCAGCGCAGGAAATTCAAACTGAGTTGTTTCATTTTTCTCTGCCTTTGGAGGAAGTGATTAAACCAGGTTAACTCATTATTGAAATAACCCCAGAGCGAATGCGTGCCGTAATCAAACCTAAAGGCACTTCAACGAAAGATTTAACCAGCGGGACCTTCTCTGTGGCGACTCCGCTGTGTTTGAAATCACGCGGCCAGCCCACGGTGACCAGATTTCCCAAATTTAAAAAACCGGGACACAATTGGATTATGCCGCAGGGTTCCCAAATCTTCACTGTTCTTTCCCACGCTGAATGCTGAAATCTCATGACATGCACCATTCAAGGAGACCTCCAGAATTTAGATTTTTTTAATTGGTTTATACTTGGTAATTGATATTAACATGGGCCGAAAACATTTTTGCCACAGATCGGCACTGCCATTGTATTGCCATTGGAAAATGTTCACCGCTAAAATCTGATGTTTAGTAAGGCAAGGCAAGTTTATTTGTAGAGCACAATTCATACACAAGGCAATTCAAAGTGCTTCACAGTTGCATAAAGTTACAAGAAAACAGATCAAATCAATCAATAAAACATCAACATAAAAATTAATCAATTACAGTAAAAGGCGAGAGTGCAGATAAAATACTTTCAGTTTTCATCTGCTCGGGTAAAAAGAGCTGTTTTCAGCCTGGATTTGAACATTGTCAGAGTTGAGGCCTGTCTCACATCCTCATGAAGACTGTTCCAGATTTTAGCTTTAGCCTCAGCGTGTTTAGTCCTGACTCTGGGAACCACCAGGAGACCCCTCCCTGAAGTTCTCAGGGCCCGAGATGGTTCATACGGCTCTAACATGTCAGAGATGGACTTTGGTGCTAAACCATGAAAAGACTTGTACACAAGCAGAGCTGTTTTAAATTCTATTCTCTGAGTGACAGGAAGCCAGTGCAGGGACCGGAGCACTGGACTAATATGGTGGTATTTCCTGGTTTCTTGTCAGGACTCGAGCAGCAACGTTCTGGATGTAAGTAGATTGGACATTTGAAACAAATCAGTGTTTCACCTGAAAACGGCTTTGTGTCCGTGTAGAAACTGATTTTTATCTTGACTTCTCCAGTCCTGTGTAATCTGATACGAGTGACGGGGCGGGCACAATTAAAAAAAACAGCGCCCCCGCGAACTTACGGAATAAGGTAAATATTGGGCAAAAATCAGGACAACTGGGACAAATCAATGGTTTTGGAGGAACGTATTGGCATGTGGGACAAAGGACTCAAAGCTGGGACATCTGGTCACCCTAGGCTAGACTAAAACAACACGTTTTTGTTTTTATCCTTGACTGGCTGAACGCCGGCGTGATCAAGGACATGTTTCATTGCCGATATGCGTGCCATCCCTGTCTCAGGAATCTTTTGTAGTTGGACTTTGTTTGAAGTGGTAAAGTCGGCTTGTCTGGGGCTCGCGTTCATGTGAAACACCGGTCAACGAGGGTCTGGAGGCAAAGCAACTGGACTTTCATGTAGAGTACACGGCACTGGAGCACGCGCCGCGGTGAAGGAAGCGTTTGATTTTCTATAGTCGTTCTGTTGGCAGTTGTTTTATCAGATTCTTTATTCATAAAGCAAACAGGAAAACATCTCTCTTACTTACACCAGTGTTACTTTATTCAATGCAACCTTCCTTCCATCCATCCATCCATTTTCTTCCACTTGTCCGTTGCCGGGTCGTGGGGGCAGCTGTTGGAGCTGCACCAGCCCCTATGGCTCCTCCTGCAGGTGGTGGGTCCACAGAAGGACGGCCTCATGGTTCTAACCGGGCCTGTTGGTCTCTCATAAGGGGCTTCTGAACCGCTCTTTGTCTGACCCGTCACCTAGGACCTGTTTGCCCTGGGAGACCCTACCAGGGGCACGAAGCCCCCGACCACAGAGCTCCAGGATCATTCGGGCGCTCAAACCCTCCACCACGTTAAGGTGGCGGTTCCAGGTGGGGTTCAATGCAACCTTTCTATGATAATGCATAACGTTATATCTTGCCTTAGTTAATTGCATGTCTGGACATTATGACTTTGGCTTTCTGATATGGAGGAGAAATGGAGGCTTCATGAGCAGTTGACATGTGGCTGATTGCAAATGTCTGAGCGGGATTACAGGCTCACTGGGCATTGATTGTGCTGAAGGCCGGGGTGTATTCATTCATCACTGTCAGAGAAACAGGAAATGCTTGGGTGTCTACAATAGAAAGCCTTGTACTACTTCGGTGGATTTTTATAGTTGGGAAGTCTAGAAGTGAGTCGGTTATCGAGTTCAGAGGAACACGGCAAATGCAAAATTTCCAATAAGTATGAACTGGCGAGATTGAAACTAATTTAGCAAATTCCAGTGTCCACAAGTGATTCATGCATCAATACATATTTGTCGGCTACAGTATTAGCTATTGGCTTCAACTTAGACCTTCTAGCATAACTAGCACAATTAGCATAGTACGCGTACCAATTCCAATGATCCCAACGAGGCCCCGACAAGTTCCCGATCCACAGGTCCCAAGGCTGGCTCTAAAATGTTGCATTTAGAGAAATGAGTTGCCAGCCAAGATGAGTTCTTATAAAGATTGTTTGTTTGGGAACTAATCTTAGAAGCAGCTGTTTTCAGCTCCTCTCCCACACAACTAACTTCTTATGTTGTTTAATTGCAGTTGGCAAACAACTTTTAGGTGCATTACCGCCACCTCCTGGAATGGCCGGGAAGGCCCCCACGAACCCAGTCTACCCACATTGAACTGAATTGAATCACACTTACTGAATCGATATACTCCGGGCAGAACACTGAGGTCTTCTGACCAGTTGCCCTTAGACTGCCCACGGTCCAACCGGAAAACCAGAGGTGATCGAGCCTTTGCTGTTGCCGGTCCTAAACTCTGGAACTCTCTGCCCTTGGAAATCAGGTTCCAAGGGCAGGAAACCTCCTCTATTGTCAATTTCAAGTCGCTGTTAAAAACGCATCTTTTTGCACTGGCATTTTAATTCAAGCTGAGCTAGACATTTTTATACTGCAGTTTTATTTTTAATTTTCTGTTTATCATTTGTGGTACCTAGTATGTTGTATGTTGTTTATATGTTTGCTCTGAATATGGAAAGCACTTTGGGGCAGTATTCTGTTTTTAAAATGTGCTATACAAATAAACCTTGACCTTGACACTGAAACAAATGAACCCATTCTCTTAAGAAACCTTCACACGGCTTCCTTTATCACTATCCTCGAGCACCCTTGTAATAATAAGAACGTAACCTTATTTTCATGCATGCCTGAAGCGCCTCTCTGCTGTAGATATCTCACACGCTGCATAAAAACTGCACATATGTCCAAATTTTAACTGTGACAAAACGTCCTCCCTTCGTCCTTCATCTCCCCAACTTCAGACTGGATAGAATAGACAAAGCGAGCTTTCCCACCCTGATCCCAACTCTTCTGCCTGAACTCTTTTATCCTCATTTTCACAATACTTTTAATTTCAGCTTTCCTGTACCCCACTGAAAGGTCTACATTCTCGCCCCTGCTTTGCATACCTGTCAATCCTAATGCTTTTATTCTGCTCATAACTTGTACTATTTTCAATGCCTCGACTCTGACTGAATATTCTCCACTGGTTAGAGCTCGACTGGAGTCAACACACAACTAACTGGAGGAAGTGAGGCAACACAAAACTTCCCCCCAAATCTTCTACTGGCCGAGGTAACCAGGTGACATGTCAGGTGACCAGGAGATGTGACTCTTTGACAGAGAACGTTTACCCCAAATTGATTTTAACCCCGGGTTACACTGACTTGCTACTGTCTTATTCTTACCAAGAGATGTCATTTGTAATTATAAAACGTATAATATCAATGCCGAGGCTCCCAACAAGTCTGTTTTTGAGCCCCATGGGATATATCCATGAATCTGTTGTTTGTGTTCCCCTTTTTTCTAAGGAGAACATTAATAGAAATAAACTTCACTGGGTGACTACAAGCAAAGTAAAGGAAAACAGACAAACAAAATTATGAATCACACCATTTACATCTTTGGTTACGACAAAATGTCACAATACGACACAAAATGTCTGCAATTGACTAATGGTTAGCCGTGATGTCATATGAAGCCCATCAAAAGCCCGACCTCCTCCATTAGCAGCTCATTGCAGTCGCTCGGTTGTCAGCTTATTCTCACGACTCGGAACAATTTCAACTAAAATCTCGGTGCCTCGTGCTTCGGCACAACCTGCCTCTCCCTTTTTGCAAATTAAATTCAGTGCAGTCCGTCCCAATTAATGGCCTGTTCTGAACTTTAAGGGAAGTTTGGGTGTAGTTTGTGTTTCCAGCCCATTCATTACCCGAATTGAAAGCGTTTAACGACACCTCGCTCTAATTGTCCTTGTTAGATTTCGGCTGGTGCTTTGCTGCGAGAGGGAGACGGGAAATCAAGAGCTTAGCCTCCAGATTTGTCAAAGAGCCCGAACAATGGGCCTTAAAACGACAGGCGTAACGTTTGCTCTCAGTTGTGTCACAGCGAGGCGAAGATTCCAACACTTTGCAAAATCTGTAGGCAGGATTCTCTTCTCGTGATCGCTGAAAGTATCATTGACTCATGTAGTAGTAGTAGTAGTGGTTTATTCGGTCATTTTCATTTTCATAATTTTAAACATAAAAACAAGCATCTCCATAATTCATGCACAACACGACCGAAAGGGTTTAGGCTGAAGTAAAAACTTATTGTGCCTAAACCCAATTTACAGACTTCCACGAGAAAACAAACACAAACATTAATAGTAAACAATATCAAGTGTCAAACAGAAGAGAAATAAGCATGTATTTAGAATTCATTTTAACATAAATTTCGACACACCAATATATATGTAAATATAAATGTTGTTTTACGTTAATTTATTTTAACTAAATTATCTATTAAAGTCTTTTCACTAGTTTCTTACTTTATTCATCCTTAACTTATATATTTTTGAAGGCTTTGACTGTTTTAGACTGTTTTAAATGATCTTCCAAATCGTTCCACAGATTAACACCTCTTACAGAAATACATCGACTTTTTTTAATTCTTTTTTGCCTTTGCTTTTTTTAATATGGCAGTTCCTCGGAGGTTATACGGACTTTCCCTGTGTTCAAAAAGCTGCTGGATGTTTGGAGGGAGAAGATTATTATGTGCTTTGTACACTATTACTAAAGTATTTAAATCAACAAGGTCATGGATTTTCAATAGATTTAGCTCTACAAAAATGGGGGTTGTTGGTGCATAGAAATCTGCTTTAGTGATGATTCTTATTGCCTTTTAGAAAAATAGGATGAGTATTGGATTTGTAATTGTTTCCCCATATTTCCAAGCCATAATTTAGGTAAGGAAGTATGAGGGAGTTATACAGTAATAGAAGAGATTTTTTTTATCAAATACAGTTTTCATTTTACCAATTACAGCAATGGTTTTTGCTAATTTTGTTTTTAATGTACTTATATGCGATTTCCATTCAAGTTTTTCATCAATGATAACTCCTAAAAATGTATTTGCTTACACTGAACAGAACGTGTTTTGACTGTTTTATACGTACAGGAAATGACAAACTTGGAGTAAAATGAATCCACTTGACAGCTTTGTCCTTTGTTGACGTTTGCTCCGTTGAAAAGGGCAGGTCCAGACCTTTCTCCGTGTGGTGGCCTTGGGGTGGCGCTCAGTCAGACCAGAGGGTGACGCAGGGTGGAATGAATTCGAGCTTTAATCAACAATTCTCGTCCAGTTGCATGTTTCCATAGCTATCAACAAGAGTGTCTAAGGCAAACAGCACGACAGTTTATAAAACATCTACATTTGGATCTTTTCTCCTAGTTCTCCCATACCAGATCCTATTATGAAGGATCTGGTCGATATTTGAGATGATGCGGAGCAGTGGTTCTCAAGTGGTTTGGCTTTGGGACCCACCATTACTCTAGGATGACAAGCCGCGCCCCCAAATAAAAATGTCATGCAAATAACATGCTATAAAACAAATGTTAACTATGGCAAAGCCTAGTTTTAGTAGAACAAAATCAACAATTGTAGCAATATGTAAAAAACAACACCTGTATCTACAGTGCGTGCAGTGACTTTACCTCATTCATTTGTTATCTCAAAGAAAATGCCAGATTAGATCATTTTGAAAGTGTCAGTTCAGCACGAGTTATTTATATAAGTCAATTTTTAACATGACCTATGTTGATGTCAACAAACTTTGCAAAAAAAGTTGGAAAACTGGGAAAGTTGATGCTGCAATGCTCTGCGATAAACACCAAGCTTTGCGAAAGGAGTGAAACAGCGCCCCCAATTTGACGCTGATGGCCAAAAAGTGTATTGCATCCATATTTAACATTGAGAATGAATGGGAGAGAGTTGGTATTAACCATACAACAGACTTGTTTCAGCGGGCCACCCCTGATCTAGAGCAACCGCTACCTGTCCTACGGAGGAGTGAGGAGCAACAGGAAGAGATTGACTTCAGAGAACGAAGGAGTGAATGCCTTGCGCTTATATACCTGCGGCGCCACCAGCTGGTAGGAGGCGATGCAACAAGAGACAAAAACAAGATGAAAACAAAAATGAGATGAGAGTGAGGATGAATACGCAACAAAAGAGTGAAACAAGATGAGAATGCAAAAAAGTGACACAACCCAACCAACCCCCCCCCCCCCCCCCCCGTCATAAAGAAGGCCGTTATCTCCACATCTCTGACCCGCGCTGTTAAACCGGCCTCGGCTCCGCGTGTGCAGCTGAGTGGACTCTTTCTATAAATGGCTTTTCCTTATCTGCGGCGTGTCACAGGCAGTACAGCGCTCTCTCCGCTCGACGCCGTAATTCATTTTCAGCTTTCTCTTCTCCCTCCGCTCGCATTGTCACCGCCTGTCAGCCGCCGAGATAATGGACCCGGAGCCAGTTGTTTGCGAAGAATGTCAACCGCGCACGGAGACGCGGCGAGGAATCCGGGAGTTTGTGAAGCTTCAAAGTGGTCGAGAGCGCTTCATTGAGGAGCTAGTCCACTATTTATGCGCCCTTTGTGTTCTGATGTCGGCAGTTTAAAAGGCCACGGGGTTTTCACACAAAGAATTTCAAAAAGTAAGTCAATAAAGGGGACATCTAAATCAAAATCAACTTTTGAGAAACTTGTAGAACGACTTGTATTTTGCGTCATTCAAGCTGTTTATCCATGTTCAAGCAGCACTAAGTAACGTGTTTACCTTAATAAATCCTTTCCGTAGTCCCTCTGGGGGTAATACAAGTGTTAATGGGATGATTGGGGGGTCTTTCATCTCCCCCTGGTGTCTCTGGCCAGAAAACCACAATTGCAACTTGCCTGCCACCGGGTCAGAGCCACCAATACACACTAATGGAATCACGAAGAAGAAGCTAACAGGCTAAGCTAACCGCGGGCTAGCGCCACTTAAACAGTATTTACAGCCAAGTTTGAGTAAAAAAAATGATCTCCATTGTGTAAGTGGCAACAATGTGTCGTACCTCAACTACGCAGATGACACTCAGATCTACGTGTCACTTACGGCAGGTGAACATGGGCCTGTAGATACTCTCTGTCACTGATACAGGTGAACACGGGCCTGTAGATACTCTCTGTCTCTGATACAGGTGAACGTGGGCCTGTAGATACTCTCTGTCACTGATACAGGTGAACATGGGCCTGTAGATACTCTCTGTCACTGATACAGGTGAACATGGGCCTGTAGATACTCTCTGTCACTGATACAGGTGAACATGGGCCTGTAGATACTCTCTGTCACTGATACAGGTGAACATGGGCCTGTAGATACTCTCTGTCACTGATACAGGTGAACATGGGCCTGTAGATACTCTCTGTCACTGATACAGGTGAACATGGGCCTGTAGATACTCTCTGTCACTGATACAGGTGAACACGGGTCTGTAGATACTCTCTGTCACTGATACAGATGAACACGGGCCTGTAGATACTCTCTGTCTCTGATACAGGTGAACATGGGCCTGTAGATACTCTCTGTCACTGATACAGGTGAACATGGGCCTGTAGGTACTCTCTGTCACTGATACAGGTGAACAGGGGCCTGTAGATACTCTCTGTCACTGATACAGGTGAACACGGGCCTGTAGATACTCTCTGTCACTGATACAGGTGAACACGGGCCTGTAGATACTCTCTGTCACTGCATCGAACAGATCAGTTTGTGGATGCAAAACAACTTTCTCCAACTAAACTCAGACAAAACTGAGATCATTGTTTTTGTCCCACAGACACAAAGACAAAGTGTTATCGGTCACCTTGAGTCTCTCTCTCTAAAACCAAAACATCAGGTTAGAAATCTAGGAGTAATCATGGACTCAGACCTGAACTTAAACAGCCACATCAAAGCAATAACATCATCAGCTTTTTACCATCTGAAAAACATGAAGATCAGAGGAATAGTGTCAAAACCAGACTTACAGACACTCATCCATGCATTTGTCTCCAGCAGGTTAGACGACTGTAACGGCTGCTCACTGGCCTTTCTAAACGAGCTGTTAGAGCTGCAGAACATCCAGAACACTGCTGCTCGAGTCCTGACCAGAACCAGGAAATACCACCATATTAGTGACACGGGCACGAGTGGACTGGTTTTAACTTGGTTTTAGTGTGTTTTTATCTGCATGGTTTTATGTTTGATTTTATGCATGTTTTATTCTAAGCTCGTTGCCCCGCCCCTGCTAATTACGGCAAGTGGGCACACCTGGGAGGAAAGAATAAAAGCAGAAGCGGTTGGAGACAGAGGGAGGCACGTAAAAAGGTGACGACAAGGACGCACGGGGGCAGGCACGCACGCACGCACGCACGCACGCACGCACGGCCTGGCCTGGCCTGGCCTGCCCCTTCGACAGGAAACGGGGACGGAACGGGGACACACGGCCGCCATGGACGGAAGGGCCGTGGGCGCGCAGGAGAGGCCATGAAGGCGGCTCGGGAGCGCTCGGGAGAGGGAAGTCCCCCGGACAGGCGCGGCGGGGTCGAGCCGCGGCGACAGGCTCCCCCAGCTCACGTGCCCCGAGGTGGACCCCTGGACTTGGACGCAGCTCGGGACGCCCACAGCTCCCGACCACAGCTCCCGCTGTGGTCGGGAGGCGCGGCGGAGAGGAAGGAGGCGAGGACTGGCTGGTGGAGGAGGGCACCGGCGAGGGACGGGACATAACTACACACCTTCTTACAGAAGCACCTTGGAGCACGCACGCCCGCTCATTTTTAGTCCCTTTTAAACCCCCAGGTTTTAGCCCTCTTTGTTTTATCCCCACTTTTATACGGGCTTTTTAATGTTGCAACCGGTTGTTTTTATGGTAGTTTGTCCCCTTTTAACTTTTTATATTAAATTGTATTTTATCCTTTTTAAACCGCTTTGTTTTATTGGCTACACCACACCAATTACATCCTCCAAATCGGACTCGAACCTGTGACATTAGTCCAGTGCTCCGGTCTCTGCACTGGCTTCCTGTCGCTCAGAGAATAGAATTTAAAACAGCTCTGCTTGTGTACAAGTCGTTTCATGGTTTAGCACCAAAGTCCATCTCTGACATGTTAGAGCCGTATGAACCATCTCGGGCCCTGAGAACTTCAGGGAGGGGTCTCCTGGTGGTTCCCAGAGTCAGGACTAAACACGGTGAGGCTGCGTTTCAGTTTCATGCAGCTAAAATCTGGAACAGTCTTAAGGAGGATGTGAGACAGGCCTCAACTCTGACAATGTTCAAATCCAGGCTGAAAACAGCTCTTTTTACCCGAGCAGATGAAAACTGAAAGTATTTTATCTGCACTCTTGCCTTTTACTGTGATTGATCAATTTTTATGTTGATGTTTTAATGATTTCAACTGTTTTCTTGTAACTTTATGCAACTGTGAAGCACTTTGAATTGCCTTGTGTATGAACTGTGCTCTACAAATAAACTTCTTAAATAGGGTCGAGGCTTGTGGGCTTACAGGGTGATGCTACACCAGAGGAGAACCACCGCTCCCACGTTCCAGAGACAAGGGAATGGCCTTTCCTATGAAGCGGATGACATCTTTATTTGCCATTTTTACTGGAAGATAATTGTGGAAAATTGCCCGCGCCTCTCAGTTCTGCCTCGAACGACACTGTCTCACTCTGTGTCGATGGAACACTTGGAGTCAGTTGGGTGAATCTTGGCCGGGGCTCTCAGAGAGACATCTGTTACCTCATATTACTTTTCACTTCCTTGCTCGTGGAAAAAAAAACTCGAGATGCGGACACTTCCTTCTTTTTCTCGAACTCACGCATTTCTCTAACTATTGCAAAGTCCTCGAGCAAAAGACACCGCTCCAGGTTTGTTTTACCTCACATTCTTGCATAAAAGGAATAACTCTTTGCATAGTTTTAAGCTTTGAAACGAGAAAACGGTGTCAAAAAAGATGTTTAAAGAAGCCCCTTAGGATCTTCAAAACGTGCATCCATTGTGTTTTCTGAGGCGAGAGGAAGCCGGGGGTAATAAATTGTGTGAAAGTGCAAAGCAAAGACGCTAAGAGGAAGTCGACAAAGGCGCATTACGTCCTCATCGAAGCATATTATGAGGGAAACGGCTGAGCGGCTGTAAATGATGTGATTGATGTGTTTTGACGGTTTGAAAATCAATGTCACGGGAGAGAGAGGAGGCGCTTCTCTGTGTTTTGGATGTTCCTATGCTCCTGTGGCGAGGGCGGGTAACAGAGATCTCTTTGCAGAAAACCTGTGCATTTGCCATAAAGTTTTGCAGGAATAGCTTCGTCTTTTCCCTGTACCTCTTGGGCAGAGTTTTAAGCTTAAAAAAGTGACCCTGACCAAGAGAGGCTTTGGCTGTACTTTTGCCCCATGTAACACAGACTATATTTAGCTCATCCCTGGATTACATTTACTGGGAAAAAACGGTTTGCAATGACAAATCCTTTAAGTGGACAGATCCTGCGGATGGGGCATATAAATAGACTTGTTTTGGTGCCTCAGCAATGGGATTTAACATTTTATCGTTTAGTTTAGTAAGGGGACCATGTACATTTATAACCATAGACTGTAAAAAAGAATAGACATCTCACCCCTCCCCGTTTACCACAATGACCACGTTCGAGGGGGAAATCATGGCGGATTTACAGACTCCTCCTCTCCAGCTCTGACGAAGCATGTTCCTAAAACCTGAGAACCGGTCAGAAATGTCACGGAACAAGCGAAGAAAGCCCACACATGAAGACACGCACGGCTGTAGTGGCTGTGATGTTGGGTTCAGACCATTTTTCAAACACAAGTGCTGCCTCTTAACTGAAAAGATGAAATAAAAACTACAGTCCAGGCCTTCCCTGTTTAATAGCACAAGAAAGTATTCAATCATCTGCACATCGGGTTCTTTTTTCCGCGGGGAAGAGCGAGGCTGCGTCGCTGGAGCGTGCGGCGGAAAATGCCCTTTTGTCGCCGGCTGCCTCCGGGTCGGAAAAGAGTTCTCGGCAGATGCGATGCTTGAACCTCGCCTCGTCCAATCACCTCCGAAATGGAATTATGGAGCACTTCGCAGCTGACTGGCATTTCGGCAATAAGCCCCAACCGTGAGCAGGTTTAGACAGCCAGAAAATGATACACCCCCCCACTGAAAAGATGGATCCTCTTCTCTCCCCTCTTCTTCACCCCTGACACCCTCTGTTCTCTCGACGCCGTTCCTCTGCAGTCACTTTTTGTTTTGTTTTTCCGCAATTCCCCCCCCCCCCCCCCGCCCCCCGAAAACTTGCAGTAATTGAGGCTCGATGAGGCTCCGAGATGGAGCTGATGCAGCCTGCCAAAAATATCACAGGGGAGCCGCCAAGAAAGTTTGGTGCGACTCGTGCATAGCAAACAGTCGATACATTTATGTATCGACTGTTTGGGCGTTTTGGGGAAAGCGACACAGATATGTTGAAACGAGCCATAAAATAATCATATTTGGAAGTTACCATAATAGTTTTATACCTACAGAGAAGTTGTGTAGTATTAGTAGCAGACGAGTAGTGTCAGTAATAACAGTAATTGTGCTGAACCTACACAACATTTGAGTAGTAACGGTGGTAATGGTGCTGTATTTACTATGGCAAAAATAATGTTGCTAATGTTAGCTTTTCTTAGCCGCAAAATAAGCCTGACTGTTCACGGATTTATAAGTAGTGAAATGAGTACAGTGCCGTTTACAATATAGTTTACGAGTTACGCTAACTTTCTGCCCAGGGAATTGAAGAGACGATTTAGGCTTTTCCTAGTAGCATTTCTACCAGTGGAATTATTTCATTATTACAATTAGACCTGCGTTTATGCACAAAGTATACGAGTTTTTTATTTTTCTCCTTCAAACGTAATTCATTCGTTTATCTGTATTATTTGGCTTCTTCCCTCGATTCACTTTGCTTTGCATTTGCTCAAGTATCACATCTTGGAAAATATTCACTCAAACTGATTTGGTCTAAATATCTCACACAACAGTAACGTTTCTTACCTGAGTTGAAGTCACGCCTGCAAATCTGTAAATCGACCAGGACAGGACTGTTCTTTCTGGTGCTCGTAAAGCCTGAGCGCCTCATGCACGAGCTGATCATCGAGGCTGCAGTTACGCGTTTGGCCTGAGGGGGCAACTGCGAGCACAAAACTGCCAAACTCCACAGAGCCCCTTTAAGGCAACAGGCCACCGTTTTTGCATACTGAGATTTGTTCTTACCTGAGCTTAGACGAGTTGACGCGTAACCAGACAGTTACGCGTCAACCAAAGATGTTGTTAGCATTTGGCCTCTCTTCCTCTCTGCTTTGGAGCTGAACGGGGGTGAAGTCAGAAGCGACCAAGAGACATTTGCCCTATTTACATACGTGAGTAGTTACACAAAATTAAACATGTCGATTTTCGAAGCCGATAAAACGTGGAACTATATTGTAAGGCGTAATAACACCTTAGGAGCACCTTGACGTCCGCACAGTAATATCTTCACTTTACTGCACAATTCATTTAACCTCTTAACCCCAGGGTTTTATTATTTTAGTCTCAGAGCTTGGATCTTGGCGTTTGGTGCCCATTTGAGCCCAACCCACTCTGAGTCATTGTGATTTGATTGGCTGCAGAGTTACACTGTAGGTCAGACACCATGAGTGACAGTAACATGAAGCTAAATAGTGAGCCTTTATTTTCAGTATAAAGGCTGAAGCCTCATTGCTTTGTAGTCACAGACTGGGAAGAGAAGAAGGAAGTCATGGAGATTCTCATTTTGAACATTACAGTTCTGCTGGATGTAACATTAAACGTTTAAAATTCACGTATTCCTTAGTAATAGTCGTGAACATCCTTAATTTGTGATTGAAATGTCAGTTAATTATTTATTACCCTCGTTCTATAAAAAACAACTCTTGCTAGTCGTGGTGCAGCAGGACTGATGTTACAGAAGAAGCTTATGATCATTTCTTCAACACAGTTACTATAGTAACTTTTTTCACCAAAGTAAAAGTAGATCTACCACAGTCCTGTCCACATCTGTCATGGTCCACCATGACCCACCATGACTCAGAAGAACTGGGACACACATGACACTCCATCAGATATAATTGTCATGTTTTTTTTTTTTTTTTGTAAAAAGAGAGTAATTAATAAATAACTAATATTTTTAATTATATAATATCAGGATGTTCACATTTGTATTTCTACGTTTTTTTATTGGAAAAATATTTTTTTATATATTTTTAATTTTTACCTTTTTTGGAGTTTCAGAATACGATATGACTCTTATATCCAGCAGAACTCTGAAGTTCTGTCTAAAGCAGAATCTCCATGACTTCAATCTTCACTTCTCAGTCTGGCTGAAGAGCAACAACTCCTCAGCTTTTTTTTACAGACAATAAAGATCTCACTATTTAGTGTCATGTTACTGTCACTCATGGTGTCTGACCTAAAGTCTAACTCTGAAGAAATTCAATTCACATTTTCACTGAGAAGGTTGGAAGGGCGCCCCCTTGTGCCCAGTGGCGTCCAACTGCCCGGAGCATTACTGCCCCCCGATCGGGTGCCGTTAGGGCTGAGGAGGTTAATGACCTAGAATTCTTGTTAGTGTGCTGCAGAAACCCTGTCCCCCGGAATCCTAATGGGACTTTTCCCGAACACTTCCATGAGAAATCGAGGCGACTGTGTCCACATCGGTTGCGACACATAGTGTGGTGGAAATGTGGCGTCATACAGCAGAAATATGAGGAAATGAGAGCAGCCGGACAGGAAGTCAGACGTGACCCCAAACAACCACTGACAGGGTTTTGGAAATTAATCATGATTTTAAACACACAAAGAGGAAATCGCGTGGACGAAGAGAGAAAGAGACGACCCCCCCCCCCCCCCCCGAAGACTCTCCTGCTTCTTTACAAAGCAGGACCTTTGTTTCACGCGCCCGAGCAGTCTTTGACACGCGCAGGTCCGTCCTCTCGAGGTATAATTTCTCAGTTCAGTGGCTGCAATCTGCACATGTAGCGCTGCAGGTATGAGAAAAGATGTCAGCTTTAACTCTGACAAGGAAACGGCTTTCTGCATGACGGGAGCTGATGGAACTGCGGGGGTTTTGTCCCGGCCTGACTCTGACGAACACTTATTTATCCTATACTGAGCCCTTGCCTGATATTCCACTGCTTCTCTATCGACCAAGATTTCATTTCTTACAATTATCGGTCAATTCCCTGGTTTGGTTATCCGCTTTTCTCACCCAAAAGCCTTTTAGCAGCATATTTTTAGCATAATCACTTCCTAATTGGTTTTCTAACTTGGTTTAGTCATTAAAACGGAGTCGCGGCGGCGATTTTTTTAATTGGTCGTGTCGTTATCTTTTCCCACTTGCACGAAGCCGATACTGAGGCTCCTGATCGGCTCTGGCGCTGTATCTGCAGGGAGCGCTCCGGGATGTGGGATATTTCGGTCGCTGCTCAGGTGAAGAGGCCACAGCGCGGGAACACGCCGAGTCCTAATGGGCTGGAGGACGTGCGATCGGCTCAGACCGTCCACAGAAGGAAGCCCGACTTAATGAGATACCGTTATGAGGCAAAGACGCCGTGTCTTTAAGAGTTAGGGATCTTAGACTCGCATGTTAACAGCTGGATAATTAGAAGTTAATAAGAACAAGTCACAAATATTAGTATTGTGGTTGACAGGCTCCTCGAAGCGCAACACTGTAGTCATTATCCATTTACTCCAAACTCTGTAAGTCTGCGCCATTGGCCCTTCTGAAAACCAACCATTCACTCACACACCGAAGCTTGGGACACACTCGAGGATATTCAAATCTTTTACGATTTTGAAAAGGGATACAAAGGGGCGGCTTCCCTTACCAATAAAAACATGTACAATAGGTTAGTCCTCCTGCCAGGTATTGCTCGGGCTTCCCATCTGGAGATGTGTCCTTGAGCACCGGCCTACGCTGGCTGCCCACTGTGGAATTGAGGATGGGTCAAATGAACAGAACAAATTTCCCTATGGGAATCAATAACTTAACTTAACTTCAACGTGTACAGACGTCAGAACAGTTTTCCACATTTAACCTCTCACTCGTCTGAAGCCACAGACCGATATCTTTACAGAAAGTGAAAGTGCATGTGTTGAAACTCCGAAATGAGACTACGCATTTACACGACTTTCTCTGCACTTTTCCGCGAAAATAAACCCCGCTAGCATGTTGCGCTCACTTCAGCTAAACACACGCCTTCTGGAGCCTGAAACTGCTGCGACAAAACTTTATAACAGCTGCTATTGTCTCTTTGAACCCTCGCAGAGTGGAGACGAGGGCAGCTCATGATTTTCCCAATTGTCTCTTGCCACAGTAGCATCATTCCATTCGCAATTAAGGAAAAATCTCAAACGTCCAACACATTGCTACTTACAGTTTGAGTTTTTAGAGGCTTTGATCTGACGTGAGGACGTAGACCAGTGGTCGGCAAGAAGCGGGACGTATTTCAGTGGATTTAATAAGAAAAGGAGACGGGCCTCCGCTTCAAGATGGAGGAGGCGGAGGAGACAGCGGAGAGAGGCGAGCCGTTAGCGGCGAGGTGAAGCTGAACAGTCCGTCTCCAAACTCAGTAAGTGTCGCTAAACTCTGTTCACGGTTGAAATGTAGCTTGAAAAGGTGGTTCTCGTGAACGTTTGGTGATATAAAGTTGTGCCTTTTCGTGTGGGGCTGTGGCCATGAAATGAGCTGTTTGTGCCGCTGTTTTCACGGAGAAATTAAAATGAGGCACGGCGGTGTTTTTCTGTCTTTATTTCACTCTGTCATTGGACTAGGACCCTGCTGCTCCGGATATAACTGTCATAAAGAGCATCGATTTTGAGACGCCTTGACTCAGACTGAAGTGGAAAGGACGCTCTGAATGACCCATGTTTCGTTTCGTGATGTCGAATATTGTACCTCTTTGCAAACGGAGATGACCTGGTTGCAGATGAGGCAGAGGTTTGGCGTTCACATATCCAGGTAGGATGAAACCATATGTTTGTCGCCTTTCCTCCCTGAAACTCCTGTTTTCACTGTCCACTTTTCTTTGTTGTCCTTTGGAAAGCGACATGTTTGTGATGCTAACTTTATGTTTTGCTAGTGCTGTGTAACCCACGAACATCCGACAGACTCGGGGACAGTATTGTTTCAAACAATATTTTATTTTTAAACAAAAAATATGTATAGTTTGGGGTTATCTAGTATTGAATATCCATGCATGAATAAATCTATTTTTTATCAATTGACCGGCTGCCCCGCCATCTATCGGCGTAAAAAAATATTGGCCCGAAGCCAAGCCAACTTGCCGACCCCTGACGTAGACCGTTAAAAAGAATAGACAGCTCCTCCTCACTCCTGCCCGTTTACCACAACGACCACGTTCGAGGCGGAAATCATGGCGGATTCACAGACTCCTCCTCCCCAGCTCTGACGAAGCATGTTCCTAATAAGGGCATAAGGGCGGGATCTTCACTGTAGACTCGGCCCTTGCGTGACGTGTAGCTCGCGCAGCTCCAATGCTAACAGTCCGACCCTCGTTCAGTATGAGATTTCTAAAAAATGTCTTACGAAAACCGGCCCGGTGCCTCTGATTGTAACTAACCCAGCGTAATCACAGGAGGAATATCTAGCTGCAGAAAGTTTTTCCAAAAATTAGGCACCGTGCTCTAACGTTGTTTTTAATGTGTCTAAAGTGTAATGATTCCTAATGGGAGACTAGCGGCTATATGGAGGTAGTACAGCAATGGCGGCCTCCAGTGTCATAAAGCAGAGCAGCCAGCAGGCATTACGTGAGGAGCTTCACTAAAAGTTATCTCTTGCCAGAAAGTCTTATCGGTAAACAGCTCCCGGAACTCGAGGCAAAAACTAATCTAATGTATCACCAGCTTTAGGCAACATGGGTGAGAGTGAGGCCCAAGGACGTTTCAACAGCAGTTTGCACGGTTTGGAACTGCTGACTTCTACCCAATTTTCTCTTTACTGGATGGAAGGTGAAGTGGCCGTTGAGGCTGCCAAAGTTGAAAGTTGTTTATAATCTGGGCAAGCGGAAAGGTTGGGGTTAGAGTTGGGGATTAAACCCTGCTCTTCGTCACGTTTTCCCCCCGCGATCCTGCAAAAACAAGCTCCGAGCCAAGTCTAACCCATCGCATCAGAGATCAGGCGAGATTAGGCTTGTTTTCAAGGGAAATAATACGTGCAAAAAGACACTAATGTCACACAAATCCACATAAGCCGGACAGACAATGGCCTTTTGAATGCGGCTCTTTTTCTCCTGTTTAAAATCGTAATCAGACAGGCCGACAGACAGCAGGCGGAGGAGCGGCGTAATACACTTTATTCCGAGGAACGCAAATGTCAAGGCTCTCGTTCAATCGCCTGGACGCTTGAATGTCTCGCCCCGGCTGCGGAATTCCATTATGGGATTATTATCTGTTCATGGTGCCGAACCCTCCAAAAGGTAAAGAGGCTGAGACGTCGCCGAGCGTCATCTGCAGTGATCGCCTGTCACGGAGAATGAGCCTCTCGCTCTCAGATTTATGGCAAACGGTGGACGATGTAGATATGCAAAAATGGTTCTGATAGCCAGGGTTCAAAGTCGTCGCCGCATTTTTCACTCTAAACCTTGGCGTGGAATGCAACGCTCAACTCCCCGGGTGATTTGTTCCCTTACCCGTCCTGGGTCTGTCTTTGCCACCGACGTGGACCGGGGAGCACTGGGGGAAGGTCAAAGTCTGGAGGGAGAGAGTGGAGCTGATGGAGTTCACCGAGAGCCTCTTGGTTTGGTCATTTTCAAGGTTTTCCGTCGTGAACGTGTGGCTGGGGTGGTTGGGACTCTGCGTTGTGTTCTAATGATTTACTCCGTATGTCGAAGGACCCACAAGGGAACGGGAACTCCACTCCATCTATCTTCATCTGGCAGTGTTAAAACAAAAGAGCACACTTTAGTCCTAGCTTGTCTCGTGCCCCACATGTCCATCTAACAAGAAAGACATCCAAAAACATAAGCAACAAAGTATTACCATAAATGATACTCAGACAATCTAGTGACTTAAAATACATGAGTCTGGATTTTTACATGCAGTGTGTTTTTGGGGTTTCTATCATCTGGAAACTATGAGATCAAAGAGAAAGCCGGAATATTCAAAACTCCCAATAATAACAGGGAAACTCGAGTGCACGATAACACACTCATTAACAGCTAATTCTCCTGAAACAGACAGTTGTCTCGTCGTGGGAGTGCTGCTACTTTCCGACCAAAGACAAAGCCGGAAGAAGACAAAAGAGTTAGTTGTGGACTTTCGAAGAGCACGGGTCCAGCATGCTCCTCTAACAATCAATGGTGCTGCAGTGGAGAGGGTGACCAGCACTAAGTTCCTGGGTGTGCACATCACAGAGAACCTTTCCTGGACCATGCACACTACATCTCTGGTCAAGAAAAGTCATCAGCGTCTCTACTTTCTCCGCAAGTTAAGAAGAGCTAGAGTCCCAGCCTCTGTTATGTGCAACTTCTACAGAGGGACTATAGAGAGCATCCTGACCAGCTCCATCACTGTGTGGTTCTTCTACAGAGGGACTATAGAGAGCATCCTGACCAGCTCCATCACTGTGAGGTTCTTCTACAGAGGGACTAAAGAGAGCATCCTGACCAGCTCCATCACTGTGAGGTTCTTCTACAGAGGGACTATAGAGAGCATCCTGACCAGCTCCATCACTGTGTGGCACTTCCACAGAGGGACTATAGAGAGCATCCTGACCGGCTCCATCACTATGTGGTTCTTCTACAGAGGGACTATAGAGAGCATCCTGACCAGCTCCATCACTGTGTGGTTCCTCTACAGAGGGACTATAGAGAGCATCCTGACCAGCTCCATCACTGTGTGGCTCCTCTACAGAGGGACTATAGAGAGCATCCTGACCAGCTCCATCACTGTGTGGTTCTTCTACAGAGGGACTATAGAGAGCATCCTGACCAGCTCCATCACTGTGTGGCTCCTCTACAGAGGGACTATAGAGAGCATCCTGACCAGCTCCATCACTGTGTGGCTCCTCTACAGAGGGACTATAGAGAGCATCCTGACCAGCTCCATCACTGTGTGGTTCTTCTACAGAGGGACTATAGAGAGCATCCTGACCAGCTCCATCACTGTGTGGTTCTTCTACAGAGGGACTATAGAGAGCACACTGACCAGCTCCATCACTGTGTGTTTCTTCTACAGAGAGACTATAGAGAGCATCGGCGCCAGCACTGCCTCCTGCCGAAGGAGCCTCCAGCGCATCGTGAGAGCAGCGGAGAAGATCTGTGGAGCTCCTCTCCCCTCCATTAAGGACATGTACTCCACCCGTCTCACCCGCAAAGCCCTCAGAATCCCCAGGGACCCTACGCACCCATCACACAGTCTCTTCAGGGTAATGCCTTCAGGGAGGAGACTGCGGAATCTACGGGCCAGGTCGAGTCGACTTAAGAACAGCTTCGTACACAGGGCCATCGGGAAGCTGAACTCCCTGCCCTCCCTCCCAGCCCTCTTCCACCACCCCCGCTCCACAATCAAGGATGAGAGAAAAATAATTTCAAATCAGTCACACGGTTTGACAAATAAAAAAAATCTTGAATCTTGATAAAACGCTCTAGAGGCGGAACTGGGACGTTTGTAAACAGGGCTCCTCACATGGAACTGCACTTTGTGGGCGGACCTCGACTATAAAGTCACCCAACACTAGACAAAGCCATATTACATACATATAATGGAATGTACAGAATATCAGCAGAAAAAAAATTGTTTAATGCAATTTTCCACGCTACACTCGTTTGATCTCGCGCAGATTTTGCATAACGTTCTGGCTGGAGACCGTAGCCGTTCAGCGTGTGTTCAAAGTTTCACGGTCTCCAAATGGCGTGGGCGGCCTGGCCCTTGAGCTACACACAGAGAGAAACTGTGAACCTCTCTTCGCTTCTATTGTAGCCATTTTTCTAAATCGTTCTCATTTTAGTCGCAGCTTTTCAAGGAGCTGACCTGGAATTACTTTACTACAACAACCTTCGATTTTGCAAGCAAATAGAGGCAGGTTTTATATTGTTAGTTACCAAAAAAGCACATTTCTAGCCTTGATAGAACCCAAGACCACAATATTATTGTCATTACTGTCATTGTAGAGCCAAAATAACTACATGTTATTTCAGTGCTTCTTCAATTGTTGGGCAACATTTTTAGGACATGTGCTCGGATTTTTTTTTGCTTTTGTGTCAAAAATACTGCTTACATTTCTTTCATGCCACTGTGGTTGTACACAGTTGCTTATTTATCTCCCAGTGGGGAGGGATTGTTCCCTTTTCAGGAGCAATTTTTCACCCGAGAGCAGAGAAGAAGAAAACATGGAGGCGACCAAACATGCTGCAGCCGGGCGGCGTCATGAGAGGAGTTTGATTTGGTGGGGGTTGCCCTGATCCAGACCACTATCACTATGACCACTATAACATATATTTGTTTCCATTGAAAAATACCTAAAATATGAAGAAACAAATGTATGTGTTTGACATGAGCGGCTCAACTTTACTCCACCCCGTCTCGATGTTGACTAAAGGCAGCTAAATATGACATTTAAATCGCTTATGTCCTCATCCAAATTCATTCTGTGGTTACTCACTGCAACAAAAGACTTTTCTTGGTCAGAGAAGTTAGTTTAGGTCATTAGAAGAATGTTTTGCATTGTTGACAACCAGTGGTGCCAGTA
Organism: Proterorhinus semilunaris; assembly: GCA_021464625.1. Taxonomy (NCBI): domain Eukaryota; kingdom Metazoa; phylum Chordata; class Actinopteri; order Gobiiformes; family Gobiidae; genus Proterorhinus; species Proterorhinus semilunaris. The sequence continues at coordinate 29,506,997 of CM038359.1, forward strand.
ATGAGTTACTTACTAACGGATTACTGTCTTTTCAGGAACTAGTATATACCGCCTTACTATTTCCAAACAAGTTATCAGATTAAAGTTACTTTTACAAATCGCTGTGAGTTACTATTTTCTCATGTTCCTCGGTAAAACATATGTGTGCGCCTCGGTGAGCGATGTAACACATGTGACAAGTCCCGTTTTCAGCCGGAGGACGTGAACGTTGGTCGAGGAGAGAGTTGGAAATACGTCTGTGTCCACTTTGTCGATGTTACTGTTAAAATGCACGACTATTGGTAAAGGTGATGTCGGCAGCTGATTAATGTAATTTAGAAAGTAACTTGTAACCTAACTTAGTTACTTTTAACATCAAGTAACCAGTACAATAACTAGGTTACTTTTCAAAAGAGTAATCAGTAATTACTTTTACTCTACTATTGCTGGTAAACAAAATGACGTCATTTTCTTCTCACAGCTCTGGGTGCGAGAAGAAAGCTCTCGTGTCTTGTGGAGGATGAACAGCCCTTAAACCTACTTAAGATCTGCACAAATCCCACTCTTTTAAAGCATTAATCTTATTTAAGACGGTACGTTTTTGAAAAGGATATAAGATAAAAACATTGCTACGACCTCAAAAAAGTTAATTTTGCCCTCGGCGGGAATTTGGAAAAAGTTGTTGAATTTCTACTTTGGACGTTTCCATCCCAAGGACAGCTGCCGCCTCTGCTCGTGTTTAATCCCATCACAGAGCGGCCGGACCCCACAGCGCCGACTGCAGTGACTGTAAAAGCTCTCTGCCGACGTGTGATAGGCACCGTCCCCTCTCTGATCAAACGCGCTCCTGAAAATACGGCGTCCATCTCCAGCGCTTTCATCAAGGTGTCTTTGAAGGGATGCGTGGAGTTTTTGGATAAACACGTCCGCGCCGATGTTCCGGCCGCCAAAAGACACGGCCTTCACAAAAATGTGCAAATGTCTAAAGGGATACGGTTTGTCTCGGGGAGGCATTTAAATCACAATCTCTATTTCAATCCCCAGATAGATACTTACAGTTACAGAAGAGGAATAGCTGAAGGTGTTCGCGGGTGCTATCTGCTGTTCAGGACACACAGGCAGATCCATAAATGCAGAAAAGAAGAAGAAATCCATCCAAAAAGCAAGGCCTTAAATGTCATACAAAATTTGCTTCTGGGATCGGATCGGTACTAAATGACGAATGCACGATATTCCATATGCGTATTCTACATTGAAGTCGTTTTCCTCCCGTGGCGAGGGAGAAGTAGTTACACATGCAGTTTTTCTTAACACCTGTGCTCTCGCGCCAACGCTACATTAACTTTACTGCTAATTAAAGAACAGTGAAAAGTGCAGAGGTTTTTTTTTTTATAGGTACAGGCTCATTGTGGCCACGGAGCGTGACGTTACAAGATTGTGTTTGGACATGTTTCGCCTTAATCGCTTTCCTGAACTGAAACGACAAGCACTTTTTCGACCACGATGGAGCATTTGTCCGACAGGTGATTGAATGGACAAGCTAAGTGGACATTTGTGAATGATCCTGGGAGCTCTGTTGTCTGTCCTGGTAGGGTCTCCCATGGCAAACAGGTCCCGGGTGACGGGTCAGACAAAGAGCGGTTCAGAAGCCCCTTATGAGAGACCAACAGGCCCGGTTAGAACCAAGAGGCCGTCCTTCTGTGGACCCACCACCTGCAGGAGGAGCCATAGGGGCTGGTGCAATGTGATTTGGGCAGCTCCCCCACGACCCGGCCACGGAAAAGTGGAAGAAAATGGATGGATGGATGGTAGATATGTACTCTTACTTACCATTTAAAGGTGAACGCCATCAACGACGCCAATAAGATCTTTCATCAACAAGAAACGTTGCTACTGATCATTTAGGAGCCATGACTCTGGGCTTCCGAACAAGAGCTGTGGGTTACTATTGTTAATGTCCTTCACCAAGCTCCATGGACCACAACTGGGTTTGAGGAAGAAGAAGCCATTTTGGTCTCATCTGACCAAAGCACCTTCTTCCACATGTTTACTGTATCCCCCATGTGGCGTATAGCAAACAAGACTTCTTATGGTTGTCTCTTAAAAATGGCTTCTTCTTGCCACTCTACCATAAAGGCCAGATTTGTGCAGTGTGCAGTTTCCCTCACCTGAGCTGTAGCTCTCTGCAGTTCTTCCAGGGTCATCATAGGCTTCTTGTTCGCTCAGTAAGTTTAGGAGGACGGCTGGGTCTTGGTAGGTTTGCAGTGATTCCATACTCTTTACATTCCTGGATGGTGTATTTAACTGTACACTGACAGATGTTCAAAGCTTTGGGAATCCTTTTATAACCTAACCCAGCGTTATACTTCTCAATAACTTTATCCCGGACCTGTCTGGTGTGTTCTTGGACTTCATGATGCTGTCTGCTCCTCAATTAACAGACCTCTGAGACCATCACAGAGCAGCTGTATTTGAACTGACAGCTCAAATCAATCTATTTATGTTTGTGGTCCATAGAGTGGCAAAATGTTTAAAAGTTAAAGGGGGCAGATACTTTTTCAACCCACTGTATCTTCCTTGAGTTCTGGAGTCATAGTTCAAGACAAACGTTCTAAGCTCTACCACTGAGAGTGAGTGGGCAAAGGTTGAGAAAGTTTTGAATTACACACTGTAGGACCTTTCAGGACCTTTTTATAATCCCAGGTCTAGTGCAGCAGTGCGCTCTCTCTGTGAGTCAAAGACGGTCCATTTCTCAAACCACAGAGTTATTAAGATGCACAGTATGCGCCGCGTCCTGCTGAGCCAGTTTCGCTTTTATAAATCAACTTAAAAGTTCAAAGCATAAACATCTCCCTCGCGATTACGCTTTCGTAAATTCATTTACATTTTGGGTGGTTCTGCCTGTCCAGTGCACCTCAATAAAGAAATGCATCATAATCACAAAAGGGCTGTATCAGGGCAGACTCTTTGAGATTTTAGGGGGAGACTTTCAGATTTTGGGCCAATTTAACTAAACTGCCTAATTGTCATAACAAAGTATTGCACTATACAGTAAGTAATTATGAGGAAAAATGTGAAAAAATAAAACAGTCATGTGTCCAAAGTGAAAAGTAACATAAAATGTAACAAAGTGCTGTCATTGGAAAACAAAGGAGTGCAAGTAAGTATCGATACTCAGTATTGCAGCAAAAACAGATTTTGTCCCAGCCCTATTGAGTACTGTGAGGAACTGCTTGAGTGTAAAAGTCTGATTCATGTTTCAGTAGCGATATAGATTATGAGACAAAACATGAAATATTGTGAAAATACCATAACAACCTATACAAATAAAGCATAATGTAAACTTAAGGAACAAAACACACAAAAAACACCTTTTTACGCATTACAATAAAAATGCAGCATTTTATGAGGCATGAGCTACTATTTTAAGTAAAAATAAAGATACCTCATTTTAATGTTACTTAAATGTTGTACTTGAGGAAATGAACCCGAGTACTATCCAATAGAGACCTGCACGGGACGGAAAATCCCGCGGGACTTGCAGGACCCAACACAAATCCCGCGGGAGCAGGCGGGATTCAAACTGCCTCGGGCGGGAGCGGGCGGCAGACCAAAACACGTCGGGTCCCGACATGTCCCGTTTAAGAAAACAACAGGGTGTAAAGCCTGGTTCACACGGGACGATTTTAAAATTGTCGGCCGATTTTCCAAACCTGAGAGACCCCACACATGGTGATACAAAATCACGGGTCTCACAGTTTTGGTCGTACAGTGTGTGGTGCGCAGCCACACGGCAAAATCAACACATCACACACGGACCGATTTGACTCCCGAGCGTTCCCAGATCAGACGGGAAATCTCACAAAATCCCTCGAGATCAAGCGTGACTTCGGAGTAAACAATCATGGTGGACGAAGAGGATTACACCAGGATTATGCAGACTTGACCCTCAGACTCGACCCTCAGACTCGATCCTCAGACTCGTTTCCCAGACTCGATCCTCAGACTCGATCCTGAGACTCGATCCTCAGACTCGATCCTCAGACTCGACCCTCAGACTCGATCCTCAGACTCGATCCTCAGACTCGACCCTCAGACTCGACCCTCAGACTCGATCCTCAGACTCGATCCTCAGACTCGATCCTCAGACTCGACCCTCAGACTCGATCCTCAGACTCGATCCTCAGACTCGATCCTCAGACTCGATCCCCAGACTCGATCCTCAAACTCGATCCTCAGACTCGATCCTCAGACTCGATCCTCAGACTCGATCCCCAGACTCGATCCTCAGACTCGACCCTCAGACTCGATCCTCAGACTCGTTTCCCAGACTCGATCCTCAGACTCGATCCTGAGACTCGATCCTCAGACTCGATCCTCAGACTCGACCCTCAGACTCGATCCTCAGACTCGACCCTCAGACTCGATCCTCAGACTCGTTTCCCAGACTCGATCCTCAGACTCGATCCTGAGACTCGATCCTCAGACTCGATCCTCAGACTCGACCCTCAGACTCGATCCTCAGACTCGATCCTCAGACTCGACCCTCAGACTCGACCCTCAGACTCGATCCTCAGACTCGATCCTCAGACTCGACCCTCAGACTCGATCCTCAGACTCGATCCTCAAACTCGATCCTCAGACTCGATCCTCAGACTCGATCCTCAGACTCGATCCCCAGACTCGATCCTCAAACTCGATCCTCAGACTCGATCCTCAGACTCGATCCCCAGACTCAATCCTCAGACTCGATCCCCAGACTCGATCCCCAGACTCGACCCTCAGACTCGATCCCCAGACTCGATCCCCAGACTCGACCCTCAGACTCGATCCCCAGACTCGATCCCCAGACTCGATCCTCAGACTCGATCCCCAGACTCGATCCCCAGACTCGACCCTCAGACTCGATCCCCAGACTCGATCCTCAGACTCGATCCTGAGACTCTATCCCCAGACTCGATCCTGAGACTCTATCCCCAGACTCGATCCTTTTTTAAAACGTTTTTAGATCTGAGTAATGCCAAATTAAATATACCGATATTCTGATTGAAACGTCTATGAACCTCGCGGCTCCTCTTTCCAAAACTGGCACTTGCCTTTTTCCCGGGCAAAAACTTCAGTCAATATTTGCATGGCGCTCTCCCCCGCCGCCTCCCACTGCTCGGCGCCGTAATTAAACTCGTGTTTGTGGAGATGGAGACGAGGGGGGGGGCACAGGGGCGCAGAGGAGACGTGCTGTGAGGAGGGACTGTTTATTCTTACACCAGCGGGCTGCCAAATAAAGGGCATGCGCAGAGGATTATCACACTGACTGTTCACGCGATTCCAAGACAAATATATGGACCGAGCGTTTGGAATGATCAAAGCGGACATTTAACCTGCTTGTGGAGACTTCGGCGCTTTATGTTTTGGAAAAGGCGAACCTTCCACCCAACTCTCTGGAGCCCGGATGACTGAGAGTTTGTGAGGGCCTGTTTTCAAGCACGAGTCTCGTTATTTCATTTGTCACCAAGAAATAAACAATTAGCAATATCATCACAGCGTTAGAAAAAGTGGCCGACTTAAATGAGATAAATGGCCTAAAAGTGCTTAAGAGCATTTACCCTGATTTTGAGCAGGTTTGGACTAAGGTTGAAAATCGAACAAGCACTATTTCACTTAAAGGGGGGGTATTATGTAAAATCGACTTTTTCAAGCTTTACATCATGTTATTATGTCGTTCCCTCATTAAACACGTGCCTGGAGTGTTGCCTTGGCTCATTCACATATTTTTGAGTAATCAGTAAAAACTTAGACGGCGGCCATTTTAGGTGTAGCTATGCCTCAGTCCTCCTAGGAACGCCCCCACCTCCTGGAGACGCCTCTGGACCTTTCGTCACCAGCCAACCCACCAACCACTGCTCCTCAGCTCAGCAGAGCCCCCTCCCCGCACAGTGTCGTTGTTTCAATGCCACAGTAGTGTGCTGAAGGGGGCGTGTCGGAAAGCTTCTTAAAGAGACAGAGGCCTATTTCAAGACGTTCAGTACAGCCATTTTGAGAGAGCAATTTTATTCAAGACAGTTATTTTAATTTATTGCCTATACAGACCAACAGAAGGTTACGTCATCATTGTAGTGCTATAGACTGGTGCTATGGGATTGAAAAATATAGCACCAAAATATATTAATTTAAAATATGAGAAATTAACGTTTTATGCAAAACAAAAAGTTGATATTTGTGTGTATTTGACCTTGTAATGATTGACCCATCGGTATGAGTGGTCAGCATGGCACGTTCCATCACAGCGGTCTCTCAGACGCTCCAGGATCAATTGTTTGGAAGGTTTTCACCTCTGACCGATCCTCTCGCCAGAAAACCATCAAAATAAAATAATCCTGGAGTGTTGTAAAGGTGATCAAAAGTAAATGCGCCATGCTGACCACTCACAAGGTAAAATACACACAAATATCAACTATTTTTGTTCGCATACAAAGTTGCACAATGCACCTTTAATACGAGGCAAAACACACTTGAATTGAGACAGGAGAAGTCATAGGCAAACAGAAACGTGCCTCTTGTTTTACAGTTCTCTGCATAAAGTCGACACTAGAGCTGGTGAAGACCTTGGCTGGAGCTCCCCCTGCTGGCATCTGTAGGGATCACTTTGAAACTTTCAGTTTCGATTTACGGCATGGTTTTACAGCTTAAGCACGGCCTGACAGAACCAATATAATGTTTTGGCTTTAAAAATGTGGAAAACAGTTTTGGGTTTTAACAAACAAATCCAGGAAGTACAGAATGTAACAAGAAATGGCTAAATTAAAAAGCTTTGCCCAAGAATTACTCAAAAAATGACAAGGGACATTAAAACTAAGTGGATTTTAAGTGATATTAAAGTATAATTGTCTAATCTAATATAATTAAAAAAAAATGTTTCAGCGTGTAGCTCAAAAAATCTTTATCCTCGGCGCCCTCCGCAGGCTGCAGAGGGAACTGTCGGTCTATTATGTGAAATACAAACCTTCCTGTTTACCGATCGCCTTGATAACGAATCCACGGCGCCGCGATAAACAGTGTTTGAGTGGAGGATTGCTCAGAACGGGTCCGTAATGGTTTATGGACTTTGAAAATGCAGAGGACACTTTCCGATTATATCTCTCTAATGCAACACAATCTAGGGAATACAAAACAGAGCGCTTCTGCGGTGAGAGAAGAAACGGCCAGAGCAAACAATATCACTGTGTAAGAGTAAATCAGGCAAACCACTGCCCCAGGTCTGTTTTTGATGAGGGAACGCTGTAGCACTCGATATAAGGATAATTTAATAAATCACTCTATTTTTAATAAATCACTGAATTTGATTTCCGTCCTTAAAGGGCATATGACACATGAGGAACATAGTTAACACAATTATGTTTAAGATTTTGCTAACATTTTTACCCAGATTTCTTCTTCAGTTTGAACATTATTGTGATGTTTATAGTTTCACTTCCTTATTGGACACTGACAGGAAGTGACATAGATAGAGGCCATTTTAAACTGTCATGAGGAAAACGAGTCGAACTGCTCTCGAACTTTACCTTCACTCCTTCAAAAAGATAATTATTACTACTACAACTGATGTTATCCATCTAAATAAGTCATATGTTCAGAAGCATTAAAACCTGTCATAATGCACTTTAAGTAGAGGAATAACTTATACCGATTTTGTGTGGACTGTCCAGAGATAAGATGGAACAGGTGTGAATCCATTTAAAATAAATGCAATTCACTTCAAAAAACTCTTGAAATACAACAAAAGGCAAAGGCAGTTCATATTGTCTTAAAACCTGCACAAATCCCAAGACAAGGTGCCATTTTCCCCAGACAGAGATGGGAAGGATTATGAGCTATTAGCAGTACCCCAACTCATGTCTAGGGCCCACAAATGCCAGTCAATATATACAGGTTTAACAACTTTCAGACTTCACCAGTGCATCTTCAAGGCGCCTTCAACCCTACATACACCCACAGGTCTTGGTCGTGTCTCGTCCTCTTGCGTAATTCGCCCCTGGGAGCAGAACAAACGAATGGGGGGGGGGGCCCGACACACAGGGAGACCCTTCTTAATAAATGGAGGCGCCGGGCCCCGACACGCTGATGTATTGGGCACCGGCAGCTCTCCGCACTTGTGTTTCCCCGAGCCGAGGTGATTTTTCATGTCCGACGGCCCCCGGATCGTGGCCCGCCCGCCGCTGTTCAAACAGGCCGGAGATTTCCCCCAGCTCCGCGCGGGATGAATGGGGTGCGGATTTGCCAATGATGAAGACAATGTGGGCGAGATACTCTGTCCAGAAAAACGGGATTCCATTCTGTCTTGCTAAGTACAAAGTCTACAGTTTATGGGTGAGGTTAAAGATGCCCTGTAGGAGGCCCCCTTACAGAGTACACCCGCGCAAATGGGGTCATCAGTAACATGTCAGTGCGGGCGGACGCCGGCTACAATAGTGTTGGACGTGGAGTATGGTTTGTCCAATGTCAAGAAACTTAAAACGTGAAGACTGTTTTTATATCCTCTCAGTGGATGAACAAAGACTATAACGAAATCATTTTGTAGATGCACCTTTTTACAATGACAATAACATAACGGTGATGAGCTAAAAATTCATCTTTGGTGTAAAACTGTAGATGAGATTTGAGGCCGATCGATATATATCGGGCCGATATTTGGGGATTTTACAATATCAGCTATCGGACGATCTAGCGCTGAAAAATGCAGATCTTTCCGGGACCGAACATGACATTTACTTCCCGTTCTTTGCTTTGGAAAGAAAAGTCAGGGCTTCAATGAACAAGATACACAGTGAGTGAAATAATATAAAATACGTGTTAAAATGTACTTTTAACAAGTAGTAACTCAAGGCTATGTACTTTTCAGAGCCTTTTACGTGTTTTCCTCTCAATCAAACTGAGTGGAGTGTGTTTATGTTCTTGGAAACTCCGGTGAGTTATTACAAACTAGCAGGAAAATCTTGAATGAGACCAGCCTAGTACCTGAACTTCCTGAATGACCAGGTTATTCCATCAATGGATTTCTTCTGCCCTGATGCACGGGCATATTCCAAGATGACAATGCCGGGATTCATGAGGCTCACATTGTGAAGGAGTGGTTCAGGGAGCAGGAGATGGATCGGTCACTGCAGAGTCCAGATCTTAATCCCATTGAGAATCTGCGGGATGTGCCGCAGAAGGCTTTGCGCAGTGGTCACACTCTCCCATCATCAATACAAGGTCTTGGTGTGAAGTTTATCACTGGATCTTTTGACATTGCAGAAGCTTTTTGAAACAAGGCCACAGCGAATGCGTCATCAAAGTCGAAGGCCGTCCAACTGTTTTTTTACACTGATTGTGATTATTCCCACATCATTTCTACCTGATTAGGTTTACACATGAGACCATTTATTCAGAACAAATAATGTTGAAAGATGTGGCTGTTCCCCTCCTGACCCCTAACGTCAGGAGGGGAACAGAGTTTGACCACGAGCTTCTGAAGATAAAAGGTGGAACTTCCCCATCTGAATCAATCCGGGAAAAAGGCTACACTATTTGGAAACGCCTACTGTGATGTGAAATTCTTGCACTGAGATGCGTTTTGTGTTATTCCTGTTTGAAAGAGCCAACTCTTTGCTGAATGGAATCACACAAACACCTCCCGTGGCCTCCTCGGCTGTGACAGGTGCTCAGTGACTGTACCATCTGCCGCCTTCACCTCCGCCGGCGTTTCCTCACACTGCGATTCTTATCGGCGCTCGCTGGATTACACACACATTCAACACTGTTACCGCTCACAAGCTGCTCTTTAAACGCCGCACTGGTACAGGGAGGAGGCGTTAGCTTTAGTTTCAGTCAGTACTTATGTATGACTCAGCAGTAGCAGTGATAGTATACAGTGACTGACTCGTTTAAAGGTTCAACGTTCAATTGAGGCTTTACACGGGCCTATAGGCTTTGAGCTCGGGTAATGCCGAAGTGGAGAAAATGCGCTCGGTGGGTGGCAAAATGTGATCTCAAGTCACTTCCTCGAACTTAAAATTGCCCAGGAATAGACCATCTACCACAAACACGGGAAAGAGCCTGACTCGTGCAGTAAACGGGCAATTGGATGCAAAGTCTTAGTCATTTTCTTCACTCTCACGGCCTCCCACTGCAATGCCATTTCACAGGATACTTCCACTTTTATTTTGCTGCTGCTGTTTTCAGAAGAGGAGGTCACTCCGAGCCCCTGAGCCTTTCACACTGTAACTTTATCAGAAAGGCTTTATTGAGTTGCCGGGGCTTATAGCCGAGCCCGAGTGCAGCCGACAGCAGATTGCAGCATTCGGAAAAAATCGCCCGAAGACACAACTCCGCTGCGCTTTCATTTGTCTCCAGCGGAGTCCGTGTGAAGGACACGGTGGACCAGGTGCCGATACGAAACCTCAGCGCCGGAAATATGAGTTCTATCGACGGCGCGTTGAGAGGTTGTGTCGCGCGACGGGCGTTTTGGAACGAATTAGTTAGAACTCACGAAACACGACCACTCCACCCGGTGATGTCACGCAGTGGAGGGTCTATATTGCCATCAAAGGGGAGTGGGCCTTTACTATTAGTTTGTGCTTCAAAAAGAAACATGTTAGATTTGGGTAATGCCAAACTGGAGAAAGTGCGCTTAGTTCAGGTGGGGGTTAAGAGGTTAAAGAAGAGCTCAAACGTATCGTATAGTATAATGCAAATGTTCAATAGTCTGCTCTATCATAAAATAATAATACACTTCCTTAAAGAAGCCTGACCCTGCTTTATCTCAGCCAATGAAGACGACACTAACATTTTTCAAATGTTCTCATTGAACCAAACCTTTGCCCATGTGATTATAGGCACGTCAGATCCTGGATTTTCTAAATGTGGTTTAGGTCGTATTTGTGAGAAGACACTCAGCATCCTTGTGTGGTAACCAGCCTGATTGGCCAGACTTGATTATTCTGTTTTCTATTCACTATTGGCTTTTGAACTCTTGACCTAAACTCATATTACTTGTATCACAAATGAAAAGCAGGAATCAAACAACTCTATGAATGACAGCTGATTGACGTGTACTTCGTAGAATGCAGGTGAACAAGTGTTTTAAGGTCTGGTGTGGACATGTCCCCACCAACTTTGGCCTGGCGGGGACAGTCCCCACATTGCTTGTCCCACTGTGATGTGAGGGGCGAAGGGGGGCATGTCTTCTCATTGTGTGATCTTTCACAAAAGCTTTACACAAACGCTTTTTGTTTCGTGTTAATTGGTGAAATATTTACGGAGATATTCACATTTTTGGGTTGCAACTGCCCTACTATGGAGGATTGAAAGTGCCACGATTAAATAAATAAATGCACCGGTAAATAATTAAATAAATGTGTCATTAATTAATTAAATATGGAATAAATCAATCAATGTATTATTAAATGTGTCATTAATTAAATTACCAATGATTCTGTGTAAAAAATGTCATATATAATTGTTGATTATGTGTTGCAGTGTTTCCTGAATGAATTTTATCTGTCAAACTCGCCCATCAAAGTTAGAGGGGTAGGTCCTAACACCTGATTGGTCACCCTGCTCATTGAGTCAAGGCAAATCAATCCCAGAATAATGGATTGACGCAGACATTCTGAGTGAACATACGGTACGCTGGGTGGCGCTATTCACCTCGGGCAAGAAAACCCGGTTCTGTTTGAGCAAAGCATCGGAACCGTACGTCTTCTTCATTATCGATCCCTCTCGTCGACGCTCCCGCTCTGAAAACACTCTTTTCGCGCCTCGGAGCTAAACGCTCGTGCGTAATGACATCGCTCTCCGGTCTGTTGACGCTGCAACATCGGCCCAATCTCAATTCTACCCCTTTCCACTGCGTTTTGTGTGTTCACGAGACGAAAGGGTGTCGTCAATTAGCTGTTGGAGCTACACCAGCCCCTATGGCGCCCCCTGCAGGTGGTGGGTCCACAGAAGGACGGCCTCATGGTTCTAACCGGGTCTGTTGGTCTCTCATAAGGGGCTTCTGAACCGCTCTCGGTCTGACCCGTCACCTAGGACCTGTTTACACACATCAACTTCCAGCTCTCTCGCGTCAGCTGGAAGCTATGCGACTTACGCCTGCGATTCTTGAGATAAAGTGTCCATTCACCTCCCGAGATATGACAATTGAAGAGTCCATCAACATGTCTAAAGATTTCTGTTTCTGAACACAACAAAAACATGTTGCACTATACATGTATCTGTTGTCAGTGTTGGGAAGAATACTTTGAAGCTATATTTAGTTACTGAATACTGAAAACCTGCCTTAAAATGTATTTTGTAACGTATTCCGTTACTTTGTCTAGTCAGAGTACTGTATTCTGAATACTTAAAATACTTTTAGAATACTTTCACATTGATTGTCATTATATTCATGTATAAGTATGGCATATAATTACAAAAATGACTACTACGGTTGTTGGAACACCTGTTATAAACTCACTTACCATTAATTAGGAACTCAAAAAATCTTGGCAAATGCACATGAGCAGCAGATACGGCATCATGTGACACATGTGTAGTGTTTGAACTTTAAATGGCGTTTAAATCTCTTATTTTAGGAGGACAAGCATGTCAACATTAAAAGTTAATGTGCAATATGGAGCTAAAATGTAATGATTAAGACAGGGATGTATTCCCTTGATATTTGGAAAGTAACTGTATTCTAAATACTCTCAAATGAAAGTGTAACTTTACCAGATATAGGGTATAGTTACTCAAAATGAGTATTCTAAATACTTGTATTTAGTTACTCCCCAACACCGTCTATTGTACTCAAGTTCATTATTATGATTATGATTAGAGTTTCAGACGCACGGTGACTATGATCAGCAAGGCCAACTGCACATACTGAACAAGTCGGCCTGCGATGTTGTTGTTTGGACAACAAAAGACATTGCTATTATTCGGATAGTGCAAGACAGTACATGGACACCAAACATAAACAAACTCATTGACTTTTATTTTAACAAGATGGTACTTGTTCTTCAACAGTAAGACAGAAACAAGAGATTGATTAGTGGGTCATTTTAGGCTGACATAGTTACAACAGTTAAATGATTTATGAGGAATGATTGGTAGGTGATTGTGCCACCACCTACTCTTCACAAACTATGTTGCCTTATTAAACTGAGAAAAGCTACGGTCATTGTTATTGTTTGATTTCTGAAACCTGGAGTGAGTTGAGCATCTCACTAAGAGTTGAAGGGCAGGGGCGAATACATTTCTATGGGAGAAAAACAGTTATTTGAAAGAAATTGACATTCTTTGACCGTGATTGGAGTCCCAAACCTGCCACATTATTCTTATTAGGGCTGCAACTAACGATTATTTTGTAATCGATTAATCGCTTGGCTGTGGATGGTGTAGGAAAACGGTGTTTTTTCATTTGTTTTAATCACATAATGCTAAAGTGCGCCACTTGAGGACATGTTGAAGGAGTAAACTTAAAGTAAATGTTTGTTGGAGGCGCCAATTCTGCTTTCTGATTGGATGAGACACAGACAGATATTCACGGTATTTACAATGTACAAAACACTACAGACCCAAACTGTAAAAACAAAGTAGGTTTACATCAAAAATACAAAATTTTCACGCCATTTTTGCTCTACTTGAGTCTGTGTGAACCAGAAAACGATTAATCGAATACTAAAATAGTTGTCGACTATTTCAGTAATCGATTAGTCGTCGATTAATCGATTTCAGCCCTAATTCTTATGGATGAAAAGTTCTTCCTAATGACCAACATCAAGCACATGTTTTTTCAATATTGTCACCACTTTTGGACACCTTTATGAGATAATTATACCATAGTTGCTGGAAGAGAGGACTTTGAACTTTGTGGCAGTTTTTGTTTCATGTGATTTTCCCCAGGAATTACACAGAAAACAATAAAATAACACTTTTACCATTTTAAACAATAAGATCTTTAGAATGTTGTGATGTCACGTGAAGTTTTGAAATGTATTGCGAGCTATACAATATTATTCTGTGTTTCAATTCTCTGCAATTTCAGCGATCATAGCTTCTTGAAAGTTAACGAGCATTGAGCAAACCTGAAAGACTTTTGTGCGGATATGACGAAACTGTTTAGGGATGTGGTCCAGTATTTTGAAATTCTTTATCCTCTCGTTCACTCTCTCCACATGACTGCGCGATCTTGCTATCTTCCTGCAAGCCTGGACTTCAGCAGGGGTATACTGTCCCTTCTCTTTCAGGAATGGGGGGATATTAAGGTGTACTGCAGAAGGAAGCAAAGGATGAATGGTAAATCCCTTGTCAGCAAGGATCAAATCACCTGGAGACAGTAGCTGGAACATCTGGCTGTGCTTAACAATAGCCACATCTGAAGTACTTCCAGGATAAAGACTGCTGACATACACCAAACTACCATTGGGGGCAACTCCTGTGACCGCTTTTACTGTGTGCCTGTTCTTGTAGTTACTGTAGGTGTGTGCCTGTGACTTCATATCCTTTCCCGGAACATCCTGGGTGACTTCTGTTGCATCTATCACAAGACGACAGCAGTTGAAGTCACCAAATGTAGCAGGCATAGAAGATTTGCACTTCAGCAGAGACGGAACCTTCCCTGCCATCATGCCCTCAAAAAAAACTTAATGAAGAGTGAAGATGTGTGTCACTACAATATTATGGATGGTAGCCTTGCTCGTACAGAACCTTTCTGCTAGGTCCAGTAGTGGACTGTTCATCTTCAGCTTCATCAGTGTGACGAACGGCTGGTCTCGGCGGGATATAGCTCCTGGTACCCATCCATCTACATATGACAGGTCAAATCGCTTGAGTGTGTCATCTATTGCATTAAATACGTCCCCCTTCAATGATGTGTACGTCAACATCTGTACAAACACAAATAATTAATAATGTACTACATGTGCAATACATTGAAGCAAAACTAAATATTACTATGAATTAAATGATAGTGAATGTATCATACAATCAGATGCAAGGTCATGCGATTGTATTTTGGTAATATATACACGTTTACTTGCCTTTGTTTCATCCATGATAACCATTTCTACTGAAAATGGTTGTTTAGTCGCTTTAAGATGCACCAATTCTTCCTCTCGCCCTTTGATACGTATTTGTAGATCCTGCAAAAACAATTGTTTAATCCTCGCTCATGCGTCAGAAAGCAAATTCCCAAGCAAATAAAATAACATTGTCCCTTACAGCTATCTTTGCTGCAATTTGGTCGTAAGCCAACTTATATGGATGATCATGGTTTTACTAGCTTCATCTGTTCATTAGCAACCATCTCCAAAGCTTCCACGCCCATTTCACAGTCATTGGAAGCTTCACATTGGGCCTTTTTCCTTTTTGCAGTCCTGTCAAAAATAACATTATGTAGTTGGGTTACCTATTAATTTAATACCAGTATGCTTATCCATTATGAATGAGTACCTTCCTATAACGTTTGGGTCATCGAAGTCAAAATGATGCCTGGAATTCCAGGGGAATATTGTTGGCCCATTTTCTTTCAGCTGGTCCTTGAAATGACAGCTGCAAATCCTGTCGGCTATGGTAGGTCTCCTTGCCTTTCTCCTACAATTATATCGGCATACACGTCATGTAGATTATTATGTTGTGTGTAAATAACATCAACCTGCCAGGGGGTGTACAGATGGAAATTATCTCAAGGCTACAATCTGGTATATTTACATTTGTTAAATGTTCATTAATATGCATTGTTCCTCCTTCATCTCCCAAATAAATAAATTAATACAATACATTAAATAATTACAAGCCAAAATTAAATGCTCGGCCGCGCACTACTATTTACAGGTTAGCATTACAAGTCTGTAAAATCATTACAAGTCATTACAAGTCTGCAAAATCTGACAAAATGTTTTCTCAAACCTGCATAGCTTTTCCCACTGCTTCAGTAGGTCTTTGGGAAACCTAAAAAATTAGCATGAGTCGCGTAAACTTTGGTGATTACAGCCGAACACAAAGCAGAGCATTTTTTGCGGCATTCAATTTAGCCGCCTTTTCGAACAGCTGGTTGTTTGTTTGTATCCGAGCGACGAAACGAAGGTGCTTCTGGTACGAGACTTTCCAGCCCTATAGCGCACAATGTACAATGGCCACGAGTTGTATACCACTGATTACTACCACAACAGTCCCACAGAATTCTTTCAAAAGTTTTCTCTCACATATGATTGATAGTCATCGGCCCTTGCAGTGTCAAATTAGAATCAACACTTTCTAACTACGCTAATCCTAAAGAGTGACAAACTCATTTACAGCAGCCGATACGGAACTGGTGAATTTACCCCATGACCACGAATGGACGCTTTAGAAAAGAAAATGAACTGGTAGCGGCCCGTGATAGTTTGGTCTCGGCTTGCATGGGATTTGAGGACATTTTGCGTCGATAATTCAGAGATTTTGATGATCAGAGTGAAGTCGCTGGTACTTGCTCATTAGTTTCCGTTAGTGTTTGCCCCTTCCGTGACACGGGGCGGTGTTGGCTATTTATTTCCGCACGTGAAAAGTAAGGAGCATGGAAAGATCAGCTCAATCAAACATCTTGCTCAGGGGTAAATGTAGATGGAATTGGGTCCAGATGCTCAACACTTGGTCCAGCTTCACCGACAGCAGATATACGTGTCATTTCATTAGTCCATATCAGAGTATCTTGAATCACTCCGACACAAATTATAGCTACAGTGCTTTGTTGCCACCATTCATCTGTGGTTTGGGCGGCTATTCAGCTGATACTGACACCAAAATGCTAATAATTGATTGCAGCATTGGCGCCGATCCACTCTAATCTTTGGGCACCCAGATGAATTTGCCCTGATTACAAAATGATTCAATAAATAATGCCTAACCTGTAAAGTTTAGCTCCATAGGTAGAGCGCCGGGGTCCCAACCACGAGACTGCTGGTTCGATCTCGATCTCGACCTCGACTTTTGTTTTTGACTGGGAAGAACGTACATGAATCGGCGCCTATGGATTGCGGTGAGCACAGTCGGACAGAGTGTTTGTCCGACTATAATTAGATATACACGCAAGCGCTTTTAGCACAATCGGGAAACCAGACACAGCCCTACGCTGGGCCCCGGGAAGCAGAGAGCGGGACAGGAAGAGACTGAAACAAGCTGAGTGTTCTTAAGACCTGTTGTGACAAGTACATTTCTCCATTGTCAGATCAATAAAGTCTGTCCTTATCTTTTTAATGACATTTAAGGCCTTCATTTTAGCACAATGTATTTATTTCCTTTTTAATGCCCTGTGGAATCCCTTCTTTACCTCCATTGGGAACTTACAGTGCTGTAAAACTTGGGAACCGCATTCAAACAGATGTGCACACAGACACTGGAGGCCAGGCAGTGTCTTGCACAAGGGCCACTGTTTTTATGTTTCTTTTTTGTCGCTCTTTTGTCACTTTTTTGGTCTTATTTTTGTTGCGTATTCATCCTCGTTTTTGTCTCTGTTTTTCACGCTTTTCTCAAGAAGCTTTTAGATTTGGGTAATGCCAAACTGTGTGCTTGGTGCAGGTGGGGGTTAAGAGGTTAAGGCATGAGATCCAGGGAATTGAATTGCAGTTATTTGGTAATAATTTAATAAACATAGTTGTTTGAGAATAACATTAAATCGCTATTTATCATACTGGGTCAAGCTGTACAGTCGTACTATCCGTGAGTCAAGGCTATGACAGAGATAGTACGACTGTACAGCTTGACCCAGTATGGTAAATAGCGATTTAATGTTATCCTGTAACAATAATCACTATCTTAACTTTTAGACTGTGCTTCCCTTGTCACTCAGATATTTCTAGTTCCGGCTCATTTACACAGTCTGTCCCAAACATGTCCCATCTTCTGACCGTAAAGTGACCAAGAAAGTATTTCAGACTCAAACAGCTCTGTAGATAGTTTGGTAGAAATTCTACCAAACAAGTTACTTTATTCTACCGTAGAATGCAGTTTAAGGCCCAATCCCAATTCTCCCCCTTAGCCCTCCGCTTAGCCCTTTCCCTTCGTTTTGCGCGTTCCAGAGAGACGAAGGGGTGTCCCAATTGTATTTTGCGGTGAGGGGTAGGGGTGAGGGCGAGGGCAACATAGCCCTTCAAGCGAGGGTTTTTCAGATGCACACTTCAGACGAAGGGGTAGGAGGAGTTTGACAAAACACGGAAATAAGCTGCGAAATGAATTCACAAACATCATCAATAAGCACTCTTACAACATTTATAAAGTTTCAGAACGCTTCGTTCATGACTTTATTCGCTTTGTGCAACAATTAGAACAGTCCATTGCTTTATACGTGTCAGTTCTACGTTTTCGCTTTGCTGCTGCAAATGCTCCGTGTATTTGCGCTGTATTGACTGACTTTTGGCATTTCTTTCCAAACATTCGATACGTCGCTAATGTCATAACACACGGGGTTCATGGCTGCTGCACCCGCGGTCTGTCTCCCCGCGCCGCTGTGCTCTGAGCCCGGGTCCGAGGCCGTCTCTCTCCCCGCGCCGCTGTGCTCTGAGCCCGGGTCCGAGGCCGTCTGTCTCCCCGCGCCGCTATGCTCAGAGCCCGGGTCCGAGGCTGTCTGTCTCCCCGCGCCGCTGTGCTCTGAGCCCGGGTCCGAGGCTGTCTGTCTCCCCGCGCCGCTATGCTCTGAGCCCGGGTCCGAGGCTGTCTGTCTCCCCGCGCCGCTATGCTCTGAGCCCGGGTCCGAGGCCGTCTGTCTCCCCGCGCCGCTGTGCTCTGAGCCCGGGTCCGAGGCCGTCTGTCTCCCCGCGCCGCTGTGCTCTGAGCCCGGGTCCGAGGCCGTCTGTCTCCCCGCGCCGCTGTGCTCTGGGCCCGGGTCCGAGGCCGTCTGTCTCCCCGCGCCGCTGTGCTCTGAGCCCGGGTCCGAGGCCGTCTGTCTCCCCGCGCCGCTGTGCTCTGAGCCCGGGTCCGAGGCCGTCTCTCTCCCCGCGCCGCTGTGCTCTGAGCCCGGGTCCGAGGCCGTCTCTCTCCCCGCGCCGCTGTGCTCTGAGCCCGGGTCCGAGGCCGTCTGTCTCCCCGCGCCGCTGTTCTCTGAGCCCGGGTCCGAGGCCGTCTGTCTCCCCGCGCCGCTGTGCTCTGAGCCCGGGTCCGAGGCCGTCTGTCTCCCCGCGCCGCTATGCTCTGAGCCCGGGTCCGAGGCTGTCTGTCTCCCCGCGCCGCTGTGCTCTGAGCCCGGGTCCGAGGCCGTCTGTCTCCCCGCGCCGCTGTGCTCTGAGCCCGGGTCCGAGGCTGTCTGTCTCCCCGCGCCGCTGTGCTCTGAGCCCGGGTCCGAGGCCGTCTGTCTCCCCGCGCCGCTATGCTCTGAGCCCGGGTCCGAGGCCGTCTCTCTCCCCGCGCCGCTGTGCTCTGAGCCCGGGTCCGAGGCCGTCTGTCTCCCCGCGCCGCTGTTCTCTGAGCCCGGGTCCGAGGCCGTCTCTCTCCCCGCGCCGCTGTGCTCTGAGCCCGGGTCCGAGGCCGTCTCTCTCCCCGCGCCGCTGTGCTCTCCGCTCAGGCCCGGGGCTCAGAGCGGAGGCTGCGGGTGCCTGTCCCCGCCCTGTGCGCACTGCGAGCGGGTCTAACCTCTGCCCGTCCCCGCTGAGTGGATACAAGAACTTTGTGATACCTTTCAGTATGAAAAGCGCTTTATAAATGAAGTTTGATAGATTGACGAGCGGATCGGCTGATCTCTGGCAGCTCTGGCTGCAGCCACAGCGACACACGGACAGGGGGAAGGAGAATGTAGCGCCGAATGAAGCAGAAATTGATGACAATCTGTAGGGTTTGGGCTGAGTTTAGGTGCTTGTTTAGGTGTTACAAAACAGCATCAATCAAGTGATGAACTGGTTTAGTAGAAACATGCTATACAGACAAGTAGGCTTGCTTTTTATTTACATACCCTGATTCATCTGTGTTAATAGTAAATGCAGTCAAATGGAGGGCTGTCCCATTTCTAAGGGCGGTCTTTTCAACCCTCGCCCTTAGCCCTTGGTTTCAGGGTGTAGGGAAAGGGCAAGGGCTAGGGCTAGGGGTAGAAAAGAGAATTGGGATTGGGCCTAACACGTGTTTAAAGGTTTACAAAAAAGATTTGTGTTTTGACTCATTCCTCCTAGTTCTTTTAAGCGTATTGTTATGACCCTCTTTTGTTTCACGCGAGAACCAGCGTTGTCTTTGTCAACCAACCAACCAATCAATCAATCAACCATCCAATCAATCAACCAACAAACCAATCAATTAACCAACCAACCAACCAACCAATCAACCAATCAATCAATCAGTCAATCTTTATTTATAGAGCGCTTTTCATACACAGGTGCATCGCAAAGTGCAACGAAGACATTAAATGTTGTATTGTTGACGCACCTTTTTTTTAACGAGCTAAAAATAGCTGTTTGGGAACTAAAACCTAGCGTTTATGAGTTTACGAGATGAAATGTGGTTCGTCAGAGTTTGTGCGACCCAGGTGAGGCCCAGTGTCCCGGTACACGGCAGTGGCCGTGAGGCGGGGAATCCACACAAAGTTTGCGCAGCAGCGGTATTTTGTTAAAAAAAACAGAAAACGAAACATAAATATAAAAAAACATAAATATAAAAAACTTGGTAAGCGTCTCTGTGGCTGCAGTCCAGGTTCTAGTGTCTCTGGTCCAGGTTCTAGTGTCTCTGGTCCAGGTTCTAGAGTCTCTGGTCCAGGTTCTAGTGTCTCTGGTCCAGGTTCTAGTGTCTCTGGTCCAGGTTCTAGTGTCTCTGGTCCAGGTTCTAGAGTCTCTGGTCCAGGTTCTAGTGTCTCTGGTCCAGGTTCTAGTGTCTCTGGTCCAGGTTCTAGAGTCTCTGGTCCAGGTTCTAGTGTCTCTGGTCTAGGTTCTAGTGTCTCTGGTCCAGGTTCTAGTGTCTCTGGTCCAGGTTCTAGAGTCTCTGGTCCAGGTTCTAGAGTCTCTGGTCCAGGTTCTAGTGTCTCTGGTCCAGGTTCTAGTGTCTCTGGTCCAGGTTCTAGAGTCTCTGGTCCAGGTTCTAGTGTCTCTGGTCCAGGTTCTAGAGTCTCTGGTCCAGGTTCTAGAGTCTCTGGTCCGTGTCGGTGCAGCTCAAGTCCATAAACATTAACGCTGTCGCCTTGTTTCATGTTAAAATCACTAATGAGGATCATTTGCGATTCATGCTGTTAAAAACTGTTTTCCTGCTCTTTAGTGTTTGGTTAAATTGGTGCATCATGTTCCACCTCCTGACTCGGTGTAGGATCTGAGCCACCGTACGCCAGGTGTAGGTGCGCTCAGATTGATAAATGCCAAAACAGGCGGTGATTTTTCGTACACCCCACATACGCTCTGATTTCACCGTACGCAAGTTTGATAAATGAGGGCCACTGACACTTCTACTAGGGCCTATTGTGGTGTAATCTGTTTGTCAAAAGCTATACAGCCAATAGATACAGTAACTCTTATTTCCAATACTTACAATTTCCAATTAAATATAACTTTTTATAATGAATATGATGAAAACGTGACTAAAACTAAAAGCATTTTCATCCAAAAGACTAAAACTAAAAGGGCTGCCAAAAACACTGGCGAGAACAGATATTTGAATATAGCCAAAGCACTGGAGAGAGAGAGACCCTGAACTCCGTTGACAGTTCCTTTTTATCGTTGTTTTGCGTTCCTCTCACAGAGAGGGTCACTGCCTATCAGTGACCCAGTTGTTTGTGTCTGTGTTTGTATTTTATCTGTATTTCACGTTATGTGCATAATGATTATGGTGATGGCCATTGTTTATCAGCTAATCTCACTGACATGGTCGTCATATCCTGTAGCGTGTAAGCAAAGTGTGAGTCAAAAGCTTGTTCAGATTTAGCTCAATCCAGACTTGGGTCACAGCAAAAACAGTCACTGCTCAGAGACGAGTCTGGACACAAGGTAAGGACTTTACATTACTACATATTACACATGTGTTTGCTTGGCTGACTGTGTTACTGTTTATTTTTCAGAGTCACAAAGCTCAAAAGGTACGTCTTTATTTATCCCAAATGTGTAAAAGAGTGATTTAAATGGACAGTTCCATAATAGAAGTGTCTGTTTTTTTTCCTTTGAAATAGATGAAGTTCCTGGTTTGCCTCATGATGTTGGTCTCAAATGCAGCAGGAGCAATAGGTGAATAAAGGTCATTTTCTTACATAGTTACATAGTCCTACAACTACAGTAGTTTAGTTTATTTGTTTATTTGAGCAGTTAGTCCGCTCAGAAGGAATGGGCCGAAGCAAAAGGCTTATAAGCTCCACCCCCTTTCATTTCTTGTACAATGTCTAGTACAGAGCAAGTAACAAATGATCATTAATATATTTCTTACAAATTGTTACCAATGCCAAACATTAGTACATAACTCACTAGTGTAACATTAGCGGAAGTATTCTATTTTAATGTTATAAAGGCACGTTACTATGCAGCACTTTATATTACTGCTGCAAACAGGGGCGCATGCACCTGTTTGTCTGTTTGTTTTCTGTAAAGCACTTTTTGATACCTTTCGGTATGAAAAGCGCTTTATAAATAAAGTTTGATTTGATTTGATTTGATTATACTTCGTGATCTTGCTACTTCCCAGTTGTCATTACCATTCCCAGTATAATATCAATTTGTGTACAATTTCCTCTTTTTTTATTTTTTATTTTATTTGTATTTATTTTTTCATGTATAATGTATTATGAAAGTGCTACATAGTGTAATGCATTAAAAAGCATTAATACTTATTAATACTTATTATTATACTCCGAGATCTTAGTACTTCCCAGCTGTCGTTACCATCCTCAATATAATTTTTATTTGAGTTTAATTCATTATCATTATTATATATTTATTTATTTGAGTTATATGTGAAGTATGATGTAGCCCTGCATAGTGTGGTGCATTAAAAAGTGTGGAGCGGGCCAGTTGATGAGGGCAGTAGCTCCCCTTCAACAAACCCCCATCCAGCTGCCCTAACAGCTGATTTTGTAGATGATGTTCCTATGCTCAGTGGTGCATTAAAAGACAAGGTTTAGAGCCCGTTGGGAGGATTCCTCTCAACAGATCCATAACCTGCCAACCCTAATTCTCCATTTGTAAATTTGAGCAATAGAATGACAACCGTTCGAAGCAGCAACACTCTTCCTTGATTATAGAGGAAAAAATACACATAATTGATCCTACTGCTCCCCCTAGTGGCCACGCATTTCTTCTTGTCTGTATATTTAAAAAGTCTTTAGTTTGTATTTATATTTGAATTGTTCCGCATTAACTGTTGGACTAAAACCTTTCATAGTTGTTCTATGTTTCTGAATCCTAAACTTTAATTCATCACGTAATTCATAACAACCAGTACGTTCTTGGAACCTTCTTTGTATTTGGCTTGGTAACAATTCATACCTTGCTCTGTATAACATTTGTACAGTTTGGAACTCAACAAAACTTCATGATCTTTGATTTTAAAAATAATGAGTTTGTGTGGTCCAAAAACCCAACTTCATGAATTACTCGGATATCTCTATTTTGCAACAATACTATTGGTTTAACTGTGTTTTTATAAGTACTACCCCAAACCACAGTACAATAATATAAATAGGGCAAAATCAGAGAACAGTATAAGGTACGTAGAGCTTTGATGTTTAAAGTGTTATGTGTCTAGTTGAAATGTGCACCAAAACAATCTTCTCGTGTCTCTTTTACAGATATGTCAGGAAAAATGTTCACTTTTCCAGAAGAAACTAACACAGCTCACGTAAAGCTGATCCCAGCACGTGTGGACCCCCAGGCTGTAACAGTGTGTCACCGGTAAGTTTACTTTTCATTTAGCTCGCCTGTTTACTAGTATTGGAGGCCAAAAAGAGTAAGGAAAAAAAAGATGTATTACTTTATGACCACATGTACAGGATTAACTGATTCAAACGTCACAATTGAAAAGAGTTGTCAGACCTAAAACAATGTCAGGACAGTTTTCATTTTATTGAAAAGAAAAGTGTAAGTGGATTTTTCTTGCTTTCCTGTCTAATTATGTTGCTATGTGGATTTATAAAAAAAAAGAAAAGCAAAAATAAATAGTTATAATTACAATTCAAATGATTGATTTCAGCACTTATTCATCATCATCATCAAACCTTTATTGCAGACATGAGGTCCAGTTAAAAAAAACAGTTTAGGGCAGGTTATTCTTTAACCAGCGCTAATGTTGACTCTTCACAATCACATAGTGAGACTTTGATAATGCACTGTTACCGCCCACCTCGGCTCCTCCTCTGGTTCAGGAAGTACAAATCTCATTCAGAACCTCCACATTTAGAGTTAAAGGCACGATGGACGCTGACCCGCTATGTGCTAACTGCTGACAATCAAATATGTCACAAGTAAGAAAATAAAACAAAATGCTTTTATAGCCTTTATAAGTTTTAAGGTTTTGGATGAATCTTCAATTTAATATTTCATGTTTGTTTCCATGAATTTCCACACAGATGATTAGCTACAATCATTCTCTGAATATATTTTAGTCTATGGGAGTTTTGAATGGGCTTTCTACTTCAGTGGGCGGGACTATCCATACAGGACAGGTAACCACAGGCAGCGAGCTTTTATTCTGAAGACAAATGCAGGAGCACACACATTGTTTACAAAACATATTTATGTGCCCTATAATGTTAAAAGCACGTCTTATCCTGAGGGTTTTCACTGTTGTAAACATAACGGTTATTTTGCCTTTTCAGATCTTTCACTGACCTCAGACGAGACCATTGCCTGTTCTCAGTCGCTTCAACGTCAGAATCCAATCAGTTCCTCGTTTTCATGAATTGGGCCACTCAGGAAATTCGCCCTTACATCCATAGTCGTTCGGTTGGTTATCAAGGCCTCGACTACGCTCCCCACAAGTGGCACTCCATTTGCACCACATGGGACTTGACCTCAGGAGTGGTGCAGATGTGGTTCGATGGGCAGCCACTGGTCAGAAAATTCATCAGTGGTAGATCCCTCCTCACCGACAACCCCGTTATCATTCTGGGACAGGTATGAAAACCACCTAACTTTGTTACCTTCACTTTGACTTAACGCATACAACGCTCTGCTACTGCCCTGGACTTCCCATCATACTCATTTCCAAAAGGGATTTGACTCCTTGAAATAAATATATATTTTTAAAGATTATAAATGTAATCCATATATGGATGATCACTTAAGGGTCTTCTCTCACCGGCCTGGAGCAACGCTGGAGACTCGAGTTGGTCACAGAGATGTGTCTGAGACGTCCCCTGGAGATAAGCTGAGTCTCCAGGTAGTCCTGGTGAAAACAAACAGGTTCAATTTCAGCAGAGACCACATGGAGACTTGATAAAGTCGCATGGTCTCTGAGAAGTCCACGTGGTCTCAAGCAGTTGTGAAGCAGACAACAAATAGTGTTTGTGACGTTGCCACAGCTGCTTGAGACCACGTAGACCTCTCAGAGACTCCGCTGAAATCGAACCTACTCGTTTTCACCAAGTCTACCTGGACACTCGCCTTTGTGCCATCGGATATATTGGAGACATCTCTGTGAACAGGAGCGACTCTAGTCTCCAACTAGTCTCTAGGTCCTTTGTATGAGCGATATCAGTCCGAGTTCCACAACTCTCTCCGCTGAAAAAGGCCCTTTACTGCGTGGCTAGAACTTGACGCAAGAAATACAGCGGGAACCACATGTTTACATACACTTAAAAAAAGAAACATTTGCATTTTTTCTCACTGTCAGACATGAAACCAGAATTTTTATTTAGGTCAATTAGAATTAAAAATATATATAATATATAATAATTATATTTGTCAAATGCCAGAAGAATGAAAGATAGAAATTTCTATTACGTTTTACTAAGTCAGAAGTTTACATACACTAAGATTACTGTACCTTTAAACAGTTTAGGAAAGCCCAGATGACGATGTCGGGACCTTGTATTGGAAGCACAAGTCTGGTTCATCCTTAGGTGCAATTTCAAACAGTTGAAGGTTCAGGTTCATTGGTTCAAACAATGATAGAAATGTCCAGTCATCATACAGATCAGAAAGAAGGCGGGTTTTGTGTCCCAGAGATGAACGTGCTGTGGTCTCAAATGTGAATATCACATATGTTTTGAAGTGGTCATCACAAAGTCCTGGTCTCAATCCAGTTGAAAATGTATGGGCAGAGCTGAAAAGGCATAGGCACGCAAGGTGGCCTACAAATGTGGCCCAGTTACACTAGAGCTGTTTGAAGAAATTGACCAAAATTCCTGCCAAATATTGTGAGAAGCTTGTGGAAGAAAATTCAACATTTGACCCAAAATATCAATTTTAAAGGAAATTCTACCAAATACAAATGGAATGTACGTAAACTTTTAGTTTTGTAAAAAGTAACAAAAATCGTGTCGAAAATTCTTCTTCTGGTATTTAGCAAATAGAAATAATTTCTAAAAATCTAATTGACCCCCACAAGAAAAATGAATTCTGGTTTCATGTTAGACAGTGAGAAAACATTTTTAATGTGTCTTTTTATAAAGCACATGTAAACATATGGTTCCCGCTGTAGATACTTCACCGGAGCAGATATCTGTGTTTATATATAAGAGAGTTTATCTTGAATCTAGTGGGTTCTATGGTGTTTGTTTTGGACTGGTCAAACTATTTCAGATTTTTGACAGTTTCTACATCACCACTGTTATAACCCTGTCAATATAATTTGTTTTTCTCTAAACAGGAACAGGACTCTCGCGGTGGAGGATTTGACATCCATCAGTCCTTCGTGGGGATGATGTGTGACGTGCACATGTGGGACTCCGTGATCTCCCCCTGTGAGATCACGAAGTACATGAAGGAGGAGAACTTCACCCCGGGAAACGTGCTGAACTGGGCAGCGCTGAACTTTAATCTTATACCGAGAGTCCTGATTGAAAATAAACAAATAGGCTGTGGCTTGAATTTAGCACCAACTCCTTGGACTGGGAATGTGACCTCCCTCCCAATAACTGTTAGCCCTATTATTACTCCCTAACCCTAGGGTTGCAGTTAAGTGGTTAAATCCCATTAAATTAATATTTTTTAACCACATAACTGTGGTTTAGTTTGACAGTGAAGTTCTTTTATTTTCTATTATTACTTTATTATATATACCCAGGCCTAAAAATGCTTCATATACAAACACATATTCAATACAGATTTGTCCTGGATACTTAGTTCATGGTTTGTTTGTTTGTTTATTGTGTATTCAATGTTTGACTTGACATTTCATCTGATTTAGCTCCTGTTACAGAAATGGAATAACCTTTAATCCTGTAGTGATATAGATATTTAAATTGGTGGTGGAATAGTCTACTTTCATTGGGCCAATTGAAATTGCTTGTTTTAGATAGACCATAATGATTATTAGCATACCACATTAAACAGGAGGGCTGCACCAGGGACACGGGACTTTGTGCTGAGAATAACAGTTGTGTGACTTTAAAATACCCATTAAAATGCTATTTTACAAAAATAATGATACTGTGTGTTGTCTCTGTGGCCTACAGGAATGAACAAAAAACTCAAGAGCTTCAGCCTGATTTAGTCTCTCACCTTGAAGCTTACTTTTAAGTGTATTGTCAGTAAATTCTTGTTCTAAAGAGTTACCCTGGAATAGGCTAAATGGCACGAGCCCTCCACTTTTTCACTGGAACCACGTTGACTCGTCTCCAAAGCTGCGCATTTTATATTGCGAGTCTCCAAATGCGCACGGCTAATTAGCATTAGCAGACCTATGGCCTTTGTCACTGTATTGTCCTGATTGCAGTAAATTACAATAAATATAAGGAAAGGGAAACTTTATGGGTTAAAAGGAGGAGAGAAGGAGCTCTGTCTGTGGCTCTGTCTCTGACTCTGCACCATCCAGGGACTCGCCTCACTTCATGTTTAACTGTCATTTATGACAGAAAGTTGCATCTAAGGCCTGCTAGAATAGCACATAAGACTAATATTTCTCTTTCCTAGCTTAGTGTCATTGCATTGCAGAGCCCACCTCATCAAAGTCAGTGTTGAGTTGAAGCGCGCGGTGCTGAGGGCTGAACCATTTGGCACATTTTTAAAGGGGTGTCAGGGCCCTGAGAGTCATCCATCATTATTGTTTGTGCAAAATTCTGTCTCGCAACCACTGTATTTCAGCCATGTTTTGTTCATATATTCTTATATCAATTATGAGGAATATTAGAAAGCTTTTTGCAGCACTTTTGAGGGCCCCTACTCTGCTCTGGGCCCTGGGTACTCAGTACCCTTTACCCCCCCAGTCCGACGCCCATGGATGTGTAAACTGATCCATGACTAATTATGAATCTGAATAAGGCCGTGTCCACGGTCTGATGTCGTCAAACCAGCCAAACCAATGTTACTCTATGGGAGCGGGGAAAGCAATACTAAATCTATCTATTATCATTGATTAAGGCGAGACACGGCAGGTGAAAGTATTGATTTTTCACACAGTGATCCATGTGGGGATTTTCTCCCTTGACATTTTTCTAACATTTTCCAGTCTTGGACATAACAATATTATGAAGAGAGGATTTTTGTCTATCTGATTTCTTTATGCATTATTCTTTAAATAAAAAGCAATGACATTTGTGGACCTAACTGAATTTTAGATGGCTGAAATCATGTTCAAAGCCTCACAAATGTCGCTTCCTGAAAGTATACAAAATATATGACGAGAAGTCAAGTACAACTGAGTGGTCAGAGTTTTGATAAACAGTACTCCATAATTACCTTAAAAAGTATCTAAATGAAAACATCAAACATTGTACAAATCTGGCACACTTTGAAAAGGTTTACAAAGAGATATGTTATTTTAGCTGTTTGCATTGATTCAGAAATCCACAAAACTCATTATACTGTATATACTCTGCTCCTGCTTCAAGCACTCACTGCATCTCGTCTCCTCACCCACATGGAAAGAACCTATATGAGGATATATGTGACCAGTCACAGAACCCAAAGACACAAGTCGTTTTGGGGCATTATGAGATAATAACAGATTGTTAAAGTGTAGTCTCCAAGCTTTCCAATGATGTGTAACACATGGAAATCTGATAATATTTGGAGGTGCAGCGGTGATTTGAAGTTGGCAATTCCCAAAAAACCAAAGGGGTTTAAACGGCCTCTGAAGTTTTGGGCCATTCTCTTCTCTCTGCTGTTGGGAGGGACAATAGGGCTCATTTACATCTCATTTGGATAAGCCATACCCCCTGTCAAACTCCCCCTCAAAGCACTAAAGCACAGAGAGGGAGCACAAAGGTTATTGCTTCCACAACAAACCATTGTTTACCAGTTTCATTATGTGTATCTGTTTTATTTTTGGTTTCATTTATTGATCTCACCTCACAGCAGAAGGTTGTTATTGTTCTCTTACATTTTTTTATATCAATTGATAAACTGTCACTGGCTTGAGAACGTGTTGTGTAACACATGTAACTTTTATGTTAAAAATAATGTTAATGGTTAAATCAAAAACAGTGATATATTATATACAGTATGAGTATGAATCGTTTTTATTGCCATTGTTGTTTTTTGCTAATGATAAATAATAAGCAATATACTATTGAAAATAAAAGTATATATCAATTAATAAAGCAAATCACTCAAACATTGCTTAGAGAGCGCTTTTCATACAAGAATGATGAAAGATAAGTTTACAATATATTTAAAAAAACAACAGAAGAGATCTGGTGTTTGGGTATTTTAATGTTATTGCAATGCTCTGATTCATGAAACCTCACACAGTTTCTACACATCATCCCCCCCTAAAAATTCATAATATAAATACTTTAAGTGAGTTACAACTTTACTTTAAGCCATAGAAAAATGCCAATTGAGTGAATATGAATCCATATTTCAGTAATAACGGATCAATACCTAATATTTACCACATCACATGGAGGTTGATTTTTATTCCTTCAAGTTTTTATTATTCAATGCTTTAACCTTACTGTTTTTATACACTCAACGCCATCTGTTCTTAAACAATGTTTTCCTCTAAATCTGCACCACATAGTATGCACAGTCATTTGCACTTTATGAAAAAAGAAATAAAAGTTTTCTGTTTTGGCAAGCATTGTGAGTGGTCATTGTCCACTTCTTAAAGCATAAATATTTTGGCATTTACTCAAAACATAAATAAATCCAAAAATAATGCACAACAGTTTTTCTTCCTGATAAAGGTCTAGTAGGATGTTCTGAGATGAATCGGCGTTGCTTCTTCTGTGTGGGTAGTGGTGGGTGAATGTAACACAAAGTCTCTAAAACTAAATTCAGGTGGTTGGTTGATAAAGTGACATTGCAGAGCTGCTCCTCTGCAGTCCCGTGCAGTGGGTGAACTCTCCTCCTCCACAAAGTCCTGACCACTTTTAGAATGGCCTGATGTTTAGTCCAGGTGGGGCCAGGACAGGAAGACCATCCATACGGAGCAGAAGAAGAAAAAAAGATCTTCAGTTAAATGTTTCATTGAAGCAAATCAGAAAACTACACTGAAGTCGGTAAAGTGAAAGTACCTCAGCGATCTCTGCCAAAGTGTTGACTCCTGTCTTCATGTAGGCTTGATCAGTCCAAAGCCACAGTCAGGGGAAAACAGTGTGGCAGCAATAAGGAAGTTGATTTCAATTTTATCGTGAAGCTTGTGTCCAACACGCCAGGCATGAAGTTGTTCTTGTTCGGCCCACTGCAGTTGTCACAATGAAGATCCACCTCTGTTTCAGGAAGTACATTGGTCCTGGCTGGAGAGGGTTTGTGGGAAAGTGTAACTGTAGGAGAGAGGGAACTTGGATTAGATTAAATGAAATGTGTGTCTTTTCATAACTGTCTAACAAAGGTAAACATTACTATATTGATGCTATTCTGCATTATTTCACGCTACTATCAGGCTGCTTATTCTCATGAATAAATCACCCTTTAAGGGACATTAATAAATTAATAAAGTAAAGTGAATGTGTGTTAAAGATCACCTGCTGAGCAAAATCAAAACATTAATGTACATAAAATATAAATAAAACAGGGATGGAGGCATGAGGAGGAGGAGAGGGATGGAGACAGGAAGAGAGGGGACATAACAGAAAAATAAGAATAAAAGAATAGACACATACCTCTGGTCTCTGGCGGAAACTTGGCATAAAGATTTTCTTCCTGCATCTGGTCGGGCTGGAGCTGTTAGACCCGGCCTGAAGAAAAAAAAAGATCTCAGAGTCTGTATCTGTACTTCCTGGTTTAGTCTTGGTTTAGACCTCAGTTAGTGGTTGGCCCTGGTTTGAGTCAAAGGAAAAATCCTGTACATTGATGAATACTTTTACCTTATAACGCACGAGTGTCCGAGCTAGCTAATAACAATAGGTATGAGAAAGTCTAAACATGGACTAAACATGAGATAACGTACGTGTTTTTAGAATGAACACAAGATGATGTTTACTAGGCCATAGTGATGTAGATAATGGACATAGTGTAGCTGCTCTTTAATTTACAGACACAATCCTGCGTGTTTCTCTGTCTGCGTCTGCTCCGCCTCACACTGAGAGAGAGCTATGGATGCGTTTATAACTACATTTATAACTTTAGAAGCCTCCTGTACTACTTGTAATGCACATACACGAGAGGAAAAGGCCGAATTTGCGTTTTATCGCCGCGCGCGTTCCCCATTGTTTACATTTCACTGCAGTAATCCAGAGTAACTTTATTTGGTCATAAAACCGAAAATATGAAGCGGATCTCTCTCAAATAAGAAGTGGCTGAAAGCTAGGGATGCGCTGACTACATTTATGGAGTAGTTTAAGTTGGGAGAGGTCTTGGTTTTAGTGTAAATAGCAGGTTCAGCTGCACGTTAGCTTAGCCGCTAGCCGTTAGCTTAGACGTTAGCCGTTAGCTAATAACAGCACAATAGACTCGTCAAAACTGGCACAGCACCCGCAAGCGATAAAAACAAACAAACTTTCACTCACCCGTCTGAACCTTTGCCTTCTGCTCAGCAAACTCGTAGTAAATCCATTTTCCAGTGTAGTAGTGGCAGCTTCTGAGAGCCACACAGGGGAGGCTTACAGCCATGAAGCCGCACACGCCCCCACGGCGTGCGCTATTTCTCTGACAAAACCAGACTTTTTCAACCTGAAAACTGATCGACAATAGGCGTATGTATAAAACTGACTTTTTTGCGTGGCATTTGTTTGCTAAAGCCTGTGTGGACTACGCAAACCAAGCAGCTGTGTGGCTGTGTCCCCTCCTCCTCCTCAGTATGTAAATACACACAGACAAAGGCACGCCCCTACAGCGGCTCCCAAATCTCCCCAAAACAAGCAGGTTTGAACCTAAAAGTTTACGCTTTTAAATATACCAATACTGGTAGCTTAAACATGGAGAGGCTTCTTCGTGACTTCAACTAAACGATTCTGGAAAAAAGTGAAAATCACCAATTTTCAAAATAAAAACTTTGTTTACGTTTTTCTCCAAACGCAAGCTGCCGACTTGTGTCTTTGGATTCCACGGCGGGTCACATATGTCCATATATGAATCCTATATGCACATATATGGTAATATATATGTGTATATATGCCACATATAGGCAAAATGGAGGTGCATATACAGGCTATAGGTCTTATTGCTTCTTTATATCCACATATAAGCCCTATATGTACATACAAGATATGTCTCCTATGTTACTCATGGCGGGATCTGGTCATTTTGTAGCTCATATCTCACATTAACAAATGTCATACATGATGCCTAGCTCATATTTTCTATTATCAAAGCAATAACTAAGTAAAACTAACTAAAAAAAATGTATTTCACTAAACCATTTCAACACGATATGTTCCATTCTAGTCAAACACAAATTGTTTTTCAGCAATTTGTGTCAAAAGAAGACTTAAAAAAAGACTACATCAGGACCAAAACAAGACTAAAATAGAACTATGTTACACATCTATAAGTTCAATGAACTTTTTTATTTTAAATTAGTTAAAAAAAAAAGAAAAAGGAATATGTCGATCACAGTCAGAACAAGACTTTAGTGGTATAGAGCATACAAAATCTATGATTTTTGCCTATGGCTTTGCAAGAACACTGGACCAGGATAGAAACCTAGCTTGGTCCCAAGGAACATGAACATGGAGTTCTGTCGGGTCTACTTGGAAAATAGAAGCTATTAAAAACTTAATCTAAATTGTACTTGATTCATCTTCTGTACTCAGTAGTCACAGAAGATGAATCAAGTACCTTCATTGAAGATGGACAACTCCTGTACGACTGAGAACTTACACAGACATCAATATAAATTGATTTATTGAAATAAACAAATACATATAATAATAATTAAATGAATCTAAATTGAATTTGTTATGTGTCACTGAAAAACATTAACACTGCCATGAAATTCTGCGTAATAGTTTGGATGTATTTTTCAAGGATTTTTGATAGAAAGTATGGGTTTTTCCTCAATAGGCAGAGTGTCATACAGCCAGAGTGCTAGAGCACATCTCCCGTCTAGGCTTTGTAGTCAATCACGTCAAGAGCCTGTTGCAACCGACCCAATGGCTCCAATATCTGGGGCTAGTCCTGGACTCCAGAAACATGAGAGCCTCGCTCTCACTGGAGAGGTAGGCGGCGCTATTGGACCTAGGTCGGGCCGCACTGGACGGGCCTCAGATCCGCCCTCAGCGGATCCGTTCACTGCTGGGCAAGATGGCGGCAGCTCACCCGGTGGTGAAGCTGGGCCTGTTGCATATGAGGAACCTCCAGAGGGGGTTTTCCCGTCTCAGAGGGATGTCGAGGCCGGTGCGGGTTCCCCCGGTAGTGCGGAACGACATCGCCTGGTCCGGACGGACAACACCACTGTGGCCGCCTATCTGAACAAGCTGGGGGGACCAGGTCCACAGTCTGGCAGTGGAAATCCTACTGTGGGCGGACACCCACCTCGCTTCTCTGACGGCCCGCCACATCCCTGGCGAACACAACGTGGAGAGAACGCACAGTGCCCACTCTGGTTCTTGCTCAGGTCAACAGACGGGCCTCCTCTCCGGGTGGACGCTTTGGCCCGTCGGCCATGGCCAGTCGGCCTCCTATACGCCTTCCCTACTCTCTGGCTTATGGCGTCTCTACTTCGCAGGGTGAGAGCAGAGCGGGTTCTCATTCTTGTGGTGGCCCCGGACAGCCCTAGTGCCAGGTGGTACCCGGACTTGGTGGAAATGGCTCTTGCCCAACCGTGGCCCCTTCCAGGCTGGCCCGACGCCCTAGTCCGACGCCCCCGGTTCTGGGGCACCGGCTCATGGTTTGGAAGCTGAGAGGGGGAAGTTGCTATGTTTAGGCCTTCCCCCCTCGGTGGTCGCTACGATCCAAGGGGGTCGAGCTGCATCCACAACCAGGGCCTACGAGGTTCGATGGCGGCTTTTTGCCGAATAGTGCTCAGGTAGGACTTTGGACCCAACATCTTGCCTCATTTAGGATGAGTTTCCTTCAGGACCTACTGGACAGGAGCAGGGCGGCCGCAATTCTGGCGATTTTTGCGGCGGCCATCACCACTGGTCACATGGGGTTTGGTAGTTTTACAGCCTGTAGTTACCCCCTGGTGAAGTGATTCTTGCCGGGAGCCCGCCGGCTCTGGCTTCAGCTAAGAGGTCGGGCGATCTGTGCACTTTCTGTGCATCCGTCCTGCTTGTCTCTCCCTGCCGACGATGGTCTAATGGAGCTGTGGCCCAACCCGTCCTTCCAGCCCAAGGTCATCACGTCCTCCTTCAGGTCCAGGGTGATCGGAGTGAGACCTTTCCTCCCTCCTCCGCACGTTTCTGTGGAGGATAAGCGTCGGCACAGCCTTTACCCGGTGAGGGCTGTGCGCTGTTATTTGGATCAGACGTCTGACTTTAGACGGTCAGATCAATTGTTTGTTGGATTTGGAGCCAAGAAGGGGGCTGCCACTGCCGTGGTGGTCAGAGCTCACTCCACATGTGGAGACACATCCGTGAAGGAGATCTGCCAAGCAGCCTCTTGTTTCTCTTCTTTGACTTTTGTACAGTTTTACCTGCTGGATGTCGCCTCCGACTCTATCGCCCATTCTGTTTTGACCTTAGTTCCCCAGCGGCGCACTTGGGACTGGTGGCCTGGCTGGGTTGTGTTGGGTGTGTCCGGCGCTCTTGGGAGAGGCTGCCTGGGACACACCCATTGTGTTTTAGACTTAGTTGGTGTGGTCGGTTTGGATTCCTCAGGCGCTCTTGGGAGAGGCTGCCAGTCTAGGACTGATCAAAATTCCTTCTTGTGGGTTCTGGCGCTCTTGGGAGAGGCAGCCTTGCACCCTTTTGACCGGGCACTCCCAGCCCCTTTTGGTTGGCGGCTGGGGTGGTGTTCCCGTCTTCTCTGGTGAGAGATTATGGTGCCTTGGATGGTTGACTGCACTCCTACACCCTTGTCGGGTGCACGTCGGCCCCGGACTCGCGCCAATCACTTGAGTCCATGCCTGCTGTGAGTACATCGGTCTCCTCTGCTTCGCGATGGCTTATGCATCAGCAAAAGCCTAAAGGGCTGAAGCAACATACAGTATGAAATAGAAACCCCAGTTACCTAATGTAACCTAAGGTTCTATGAATATGTTGTGAACCCCTTTAGCTTCGGGCCCAGCAGGCAAGTCCTCTCCTCCGACGGCTGAGTTCAAAGGAGCAGGGTTGGGCTAGGCTCGCTTTTATAGGACCTGGGGTGTGCCAGGCTCATAGGGTGATTGGAGCAGTTAGATCGTTTGATCTTCTGAAGCGTAGCTTCCAAGAGATTATGCATCAGCAAAAGCCTAAAGGGCTTCGCAACATATTCATAGAACCGTAGTTACATTAGGTAACTGTTTTTTTTTCTCTCCTTTGAAATAGATTAAGTTCTTGGTTTGCCTCGTGATGTTGGTCTCAAATGCAGCAGTGAATAAAAGTCATTACATAGTTACATAGTCCTACAACTACAGTACATGAACAAGAACTAATGAAGCTTATGCGCAAATTCAACAAGGAAGACTCAACAGCTGTTCAACCACCGCTCATCACCGGCAGCTGTTTCCACTCATCAATCACAGTCCAGCCATTCAGCTTCTCTACATCAGCCACCATCACTTAAGATTCCTTCTTAAGCACCATGGCCCATCACTCGGAGTTTCCCAGCAGTGCTGCAACCTCGTCGCTTAAGGGAAACTAATGTCTGACTCTGATTCTACTGCCGGGCCCTTGCCCCCCTCCAGCGGGGACACGGGTCCCACCGTTCTGCGCACTTCCCGGAAAAGTGCCCGCATCGCTGCTCGCGCAGCTCACGTCTCCCCACGCTCGGCCCTTCTGTCCAAGGGGATTCGTCCCGGAACCGGTCTAGGTCCTACTCAACTGGCTCAACTCACCGCTGTCCTGCCGTCCGGCGATTCATCTCCGTCTCCGCCCGCTTCGCCGCCTCCTTTCGTTCTCCCGGGAGGGAAACGGTCCAGGAAATCTTCTGTTTCCCCCGCCAAACGCCGCCGTGGTCGTCCTCCATCCGTGGCTTCGGCCCATGTCTCGTCTTCGCCTTGGCCTGTTTTCGCTGCTGCTCCGGGCTCCGTGACTGCCGCCGCTGCCGTGCGGGGCTCCACATCTGCGGGCTCCGCGTTTGCCGCTGCCGCGCAGGGCCCTACTACTGCCGCCTCCGCGTCTGCCGCTGCGGCGCCGGACTCCCGGCCTGTCTCAGCTCCTCCGGTTCCGTTCGTGTTCTCCGGGGATTCCTCGTCTTCTGCCGCGGCCCCACCCATGTCCGCGGAAGACTGTCGTCTGATGTCTGCCTCCATGGACGCTCTTCGCCACTCCGTCTCCGGGCTGTCGGCCCATCTCCTGCTCAACGCCGCTCATCCTGCCGTTTCCACTCAGCCCGCGCTCGGTGCGCTCCACGCTACTCTCGCCGCGGTGACCCAGCCGGATCTCCCCGTGTTCTCCCTCGCCAGCGCCCGTCCCGGGCCATCTCTGGGTAGGCTGTATTCTCCGATGCACGCTTCTATTTCGTCAAGGCTGCGTTCGAAAATCTTAGAGGGCGCTTACGTAAACCTGGTCTCGCTCATTCTCCCCTCTCCCGAGGTCGAAAGTCAGATCGCGTCCTCGGGTGAGTTCACCACGGTTTTTAAATCTTCTGACCCCCGTCTCTCTAGAGATTTAACCATAGGCGAGTTTTTAGTGGCATTCAGTGTGTATCGGGACGTTCTGTGCGCCGTGTATCCGGATCGCCGGCCCGAGTTGGACTATTACCTAGGTCTGATCGGGGACCTGAATTTAAAGTATGGTCGGTCGTTATTCTACCAGTATCACAAAGCTTTCGCGGCCAAATCAGCGTCGCTGATCGCACAAGCTAACGTGCGTCTGGACTGGTCCGTTCTCGATACGGAGTTGCTGATCATGCTCACTCAGGCCGTCTCCTGTTCGCTGTGCGCTTCTGTCGGTCATTCCGCCCCTCTTTGCCCGTCCGTTCCTTTCACTGCCTCGCAGCCCGCGCATCAGCCACACGTTATCAAGGGCCCCTCATCCCCAATAGATCGCCGTGGCAGAAAAATCGAGGTATTTAACGCCGAACCCATATGCAACAACTTCAACGAGGCGGTTTGCACCTATGGTAATTGCCGTTTTCTTCATATTTGTAGTTTCTGCAAGGATGCCCATCCGAAGTCCGTATGCCCCCGTCGCATGCGCCCTGCCAGCTCGGGCAGCCGTGGCTTCAAGCGCTGATTTCTCGTCACCTATCCACCCCGATCAACGTCTCTGCACTGGCTTTTGAACTTCGTTTTCACCCGGATCCCGGTTTCGTTAATTTTTTGCTCACGGGGCTTTCCCAGGGTTTTCACGTGGGCGTTTCGTTTTTGCCCGCGTCGTCTTTCGTTTCTAAGAACTTGCAATCCACATTGTGCGAACCAGCAGTCGTTTCTCAATTACTTCAGAGGGAGGTTTCTAAGGGGTACATGATCGGCCCATTCAAGTCATCCCCATTTTCGCCATTCCGCACTAGTCCCTTGGGCGTGGCCACTCGCAAATATTCGGGCAAGAAGCGTTTGATACTTGACCATTCTGCCCCCCACTCGGGCCCCGTTCCCAGCCTCAATAGTATTATACCCCAGCCCCGTTTTCGCTCTACTACGCTACGGTGGACCACGCTGTCGCGCAGATAAAGCTGGCCGGTTGCGGCGCTTGGCTTGCCAAGGCCGACGTCACGGACGCTTTTAAAATCGTCCCCATTCATCCATCTTTGTGGCACCTTTTCGGAGTGCGGTGGGAGTCTCGATTTTATTTCGCGGTTCGGCTAACGTTCGGTTGTAGGAGCAGCCCGTGCTTGTTTAACATGGTTTCGGAGGCACTGTGCTGGATCCTACTTAACAACGTCAGGGTTCCGTCTGTACTTCACTTGCTCGACGATTTTCTTCTGGTTGACCCCCCCGCGCTCTCGCCCGGCTCGTCTTTGTCTAAACTCAAGCTCCTCTTCGGCCTTCTGGGCGTGCCCCTGTCTGTCGAAAAGACAGTCGGTCCAGCCACCGAGCTGGAGTTTTTGGGGATCAAACTGGACTCCGTCGCCATGGTCGCTTCTCTTCCGCCCGATAAGCTAGCCCGCATTCGCGATGTGATTCAGACAGCAGCTTCCACCCGCGATATCACAAAGCAGCAGCTCCTGTCCCTGCTGGGCCACCTCAATTTTGCCATGCGTATCATACCCCAGGGGCGTTCTTTCATCTCGCGGCTGCTCATTGCAGCGCACTCCGTTACATCGCTGTTCGACTTCGTCTCCCTGGACGAAGGGTGTCGCTCTGACCTGCGTTTCTGGTCCCTCCTGCTAAACGACTGGAACGGGGTGTCGTTCTTCTACGATGACGTCGTACATTCCGCGGACGCTTTGCAATTTTTTACGGACGCCGCACCGTCCTCCGGGTTCGGGGGGTTCTATCAGGGTAAATGGTTCGCTGAGAAATGGCCTCCTTCCTTCCCCGTCGCGGAGTCCTCTGCGTTCTATGAAATCTTTCCCATAGCCGTAGCTTGCTGCTTGTGGGGTCACCTCTGGGAACGCAAACGAATAGCCGTTCGGTGCGATAACATTGCCGTGGTCGAAGTCATAAACAAAGGACGTTCCTCCTCAAAATCAATCATGCCTTTCATGCGTCGCATCACTTGGCAAGCGGTTCTAAACAATTTCATCATTACTGCTCGTCATATCCCCGGTCGTTCTAATGCTATCGCCGATGCTCTGTCTCGTTCTAAGTTTCAGATTTTCCGTCGATTATGCCCGTCCGCCAACGTTCATCCTACCCCCGTTCCATCATTGGAAAAAATGACTCTGGACTAATCCCCGCATCGCTGCAACCGTACCTGGGATCAGCCGGGAATTACATCGCTTCCGGACTCGCTCCTTCCACCCAAAAGTCCTACAATTTCGCATGGTGTCTGTATTGCAAATTCAGCTCAGCCCATCATATCACCCCTTATCCAGTGCTAATCTCTACAGCCCTGGCCTTCATAGTTCACTGTTTAGAACATTGCCATTTTAAGCTCCCCTATATCAAAAGTCTGTTGGCCGGTGTGAACTTTTACAGCAAACTTCATCAGCCGAATTCAACCAGCCTATTTACCAACCATTCGATCAAACTCCTCCTAAAAGGCATCGCTAAGCAATATCCTACCCAGCCTGATAACAGGCACCCTATCACCCTGCCTATTCTACACAAATTGCTCGCCGCGATTAATCAGAGTTCATTCAAACCATATCTCAAGTTACTCCTCGCTAGCTCATTCCTATCTGCGTTCTACGGTCTCCTCCGCGTAGGCGAGTTCACGACCCCGAACACCCTGTTCAATCCTTCTAAAGGGCTGACCTTCTCCGATTTGAGTTTTCATCCCGAATTCTTCAATCTGGTCCTCAAGAGCTCTAAAGGCAAAGGCGCCTGTAACATAGTCATTGCCCGCACAGGGGGCCCGTTCTGCCCTTTTCTAACCATGCTGAAATTCGCTCAAAAACGTTTCAAGCTCGGTCCGCCCAGTCAAGCGCTGTTTTTAACCCCGGAAGGGTTACCTATGACGGCATCCAGGTACCAAAATACCTTCGGTCGGCGCTCCTTCTCTGTGAACTATCCCCACACAACTATTCAGCCCACTCATTCAGAATCGGGGCCGCTACATCCGCTGCTGCTCAAGGCCTTCCGCCAGCAACACTCCAACAACTGGGACGCTGGTCTTCCTCGGCCTACATCTCTTACATCCGTCCTGAGTTGAACTCCATCCTTTCAGCTCAACGCTCCCTTCACAACTAAGTAGGTTTCGTGCACATAACTGGTGGTGGTCTAGACCCATCTCACTCGGCTATCATATCTCGTCAGATACACCACGCAGGCTCGCTGCCGGAGGCTTCTCCTCCCCGTCTACTGCTCTCTAGAGGGCTCTGCTCTGCTGCTCCCCTCGCCGGAGGGTTTCCGTTTCTGCTACCCTCGTCGGAGGGTTCCCGCTCTGCGCTGCTCGGCTACTCTCGTCGGAGGGTTCCCGTTTTTTTCGCTACCCTCGTCGGAGGGTTTCTGCCTGCTACCCTCGTCGGAGGGATTCTAGGCTTATTCACCCCTGCATCTGTCATTTCTACAGTAAGCATCTCATCATAGTTCAGCTCCATTTCTCATTCTCACTGTCATTCGTTCCCTCAGGCTCACAGGCTGTCCATTATCTCAGCTGGTTTTGTCTCGGCCTGCGTGCTCATTATAAACCGCAGTCACTCGCCATGTCAAACGTGGTAAGCGCAGCTCCATCAAAAAACACAAGCAATTGTCGTCACGTCATTGTCTGGGCTCAGACCCCGGGTACTTTTTGGGGGAAGATCCTGGCTATCATTCCACGCCGTGCGGATTTATCGTGCATCCAATCTTCCGCCGGGGTCTGAGCCCCAAATTATGTTCTGCTTCATTCAATAAAACGT
Source organism: Proterorhinus semilunaris (assembly GCA_021464625.1). Taxonomy (NCBI): domain Eukaryota; kingdom Metazoa; phylum Chordata; class Actinopteri; order Gobiiformes; family Gobiidae; genus Proterorhinus; species Proterorhinus semilunaris. The sequence goes on from CM038359.1 coordinate 29,547,931, forward strand.
CTAAACGCTTTTCTGTCTGTGTGAGTCTTATCAGGTTGAAATGAAGCTTATGCGCAAATTCAACAAGGAAGACTCAACAGCTGTTCAACCACCGCTCATCACCGGCAGCTGTTTCCACTCATCAATCACAGTCCAGCCATTCAGCTTCTCTACATCAGCCACCATCACTTAAGATTCCTTCTTAAGCACCATGGCCCATCACTCGGAGTTTCCCAGCAGTGCTGCAACCCTCCTCCACCCCTATTCTCCACCTGGGCTCTCTCGGCGCTGCTCGAACGTCTGGTCGCCCCGGGTCTTCTACCACCACCAGTGTCCAGGCTCCGGGGGAAGATCCTGGCTATCATTCCACGCCGTGCGGATTTATCGTGCATCCAATCTTCCGCCGGGGTCTGAGCCCCAAATTATGTTCTGCTTCATTCAATAAAACGTCTAAACGCTTTTCTGTCTGTGTGAGTCTTATCAGGTTGAATTGAATTATATTAAAGTTTATAAATGATGCTCTTCATTTGCTCTCGAATAAACTACTTAAAAATTGAAATGTGTCGATTACATAATAAGCTTTAACAGGATGTGGCGTGTTATGTGTCTAGTTGAAATGTGCACCGTAACAATCTTCTCTGTGTCTCTTTTACAGATATGTCGGAAAAAATTTTCACTTTGCCAGAAGAAACTAACACAGCTCACGTGAAGCTGATCCCGACACTCGTGAACCTCCAGGCTGTAACAGTGTGTCACCGGTAAGTTTATTTTTCATTTAGCACGCCTGTTTACTACTATTGGAGGCCAAAAAGAGTAAGGAAAAAAAGATGTATCACTTTATGACCACATTTACATGATAAACTGATTTGAACATCCCAATTGAAAAAAGTTGTTAGACCTACATTTTTTTTTTTTACTATTCGAGAGGCTGTTTGAATCTCTAAATAAATAAAAAAGTGCCCTATTCACCTGCAGCGTCTCGCCTTAAACTCCCTACATGCCAAACAAATAATCAATATAATATCAAGGTTTGAGGGGACTGCTTTGCTTTATTTGGATGTCGCTGTGTTATGAAAGTGAAAAATTCAAATGTGTCATACTATCGACATCTTTGTAAGGTTTTGTGTCTTCTTTGACACTGTTAGAGGATAACATTAAATCGCTATTTATCATACTGGGTCAAGCTGTAAAGTCGTACTATCCGTGGGTCAAGCTGTACAGTCGTACTATCTCTAAGTCTGTCTATACTTCCACAGAAGAGGGATAAATACCTCTCAGAGACTGAGAGATAGTACGACTGAGAGTCCACAGTCAAGGCTATGACAGAGATAGTGGTATAGTAATTGTCACGATCACTCTAATTTTAGTATTAATCTGTTTTTTTATTGTAACCATTCATGAAAATGCGAGTAAAATTTACTCAAAAAATCTAAGCTCAAGTTTGACTGCATTATCGGGATCAGAGCTGACAGTCCGGCTTTTTAACCCTTTCTACTCTGGTTTTAATATTTTAGGCTGCATTCAAAACAATTAAATTATAGCCTCTAAGTACTAACACTGGCAACTATTCCTTAACCTTTCATGGGGTCAACTGTTAGATTTCAATGCAGTTAGTGAACTAGAGCTTCAGGAGCATTTGCCCTATTTGACCGTCCTTACCCAGGGGAAGGGATAGTGAGATCACCAACAGCTGTTCTTCTTCTTCTTTAAAGTTCAGTGGAGGCCAAACAAAAGCGCATACTGCCACCTACTGTATATTGTCCAACAACAACATAGTGTCCAAATAAAGACATTTAAGGCGGAAACAAAGAAACATCCAAATGATCCTTCACATTTCCCTTTATTTGATCTCAACAGCGGTTTCATAAAGCTACAGTATGTAAATAAGACATGTAGCTTACGTTTCTACTAAATGAAAGCAAAAGCACAAACTGCTTCATTTAGGCCGTTTACTGAGGAGGCTTTAAAACCATGTGACTGGGCTGTGGTGACGACAACATGCATTTTGTCACTTTTATAAAGTTTGGCTTGTGCAGAATCTTATTTTTTTTTATTATTCTTATTATTAAATGTGCACCTGTCAATCAACAGTGGTTGCGCATTAATCACTCGTGGGGGCGAGGGGGGTGGGGGATTGGCGCAGTGGCTTATGGGATGGCACATAGCTCCTAATCGCTGGTAAGGGACCACCAGAGGTCACTATGCTAAAGTGGCTATGATAGTTAGCATACAGGCCACTTTCCCTAACTCCTTCCTAACCGGCAGCCCAATTCGGATGCTTCTTAACATGACATCCGGTTTGGCATAAGACCTCTCACCAATTTACTGGTTTCGGATGGGGCACCCTTCTCAGAGCTTGGATCTTGGCGTTTGGCCACATTTGAGCCCAACCCACTCTGAGTCACTGTGATTTGATTGGCTTGAATCTGAGGCCTCAGCTGTTTTCTGTGAAACGGCTGAGGCCTCATTGCTCTTCACTCTGTCACAGACTGAGAAGTGAAGAAGGAAGTCATGGAGAGTCTCATTTAGAACATTACACTGCTGGATGTAAGAATACAATATTGAAATTCAAGTATTCCTTCGTATAGGTGTGAAAATCCTGAATTTATGTGATTAAAATGTCAGTTAATTATTAATTACTCTCATTCTGAAACACAAAACAAAAAAACAAATCCTTGTCATTTGTATCTGCTGTAGAGTCATGACACTTCACCTCATTTCACATAACCAGGTGTGAAAAAACACAGACTTTGTAGTCTAAAATATTTATGTACAAATCCCACTTAGATTTTACTTCATAAAAGCAAGAGAGTTTTACTTAGTTTAGAGTGGTAAGATTTAATCAGAATCCCATCATGCAAAACCTTACCAGGATTTTTCTAAGCAAATGTTAACAGTTATTATTTTCAGTGTATATATCGGATTTACAAACCGTCAGTCAGAGGGATGAAGGGGGATTTCCATTTTCAAAAGCACATGGGACACAATGGGCAACTTTTGAGCAAAACATTATTCAAGATTCAAGATTCAAGATTGTTTTATTTGTCAAACCATGACTGATTTGAAATTATATTTCTCTCATCCTTGATTGTGGAGCGGGGGGTGGGGGAAGAGGGATGGGAGGGAGGGCAGGGAGTTCAGCTTCCCGATGGCCCTGTGTATGAAGCTGTTCTTAAGTCGACTCGACCTGGCCCGTAGATTCCGCAGTCTCCTCCCAGAAGGCATTACTCTGAAGAGACTGTGTGATGGGTGCGTAGGGTCCCTGGAGATTCTGACGGCTTTGCGGGTGAGACGGGTGGAGTACATGTCCTTAATGGAGGAGAGAGGAGCTCCACAGATCTTCTCCGCTGCTCTCACGATGCGCTGGAGGCTCTTTCGGCAGGAGGCAGTGCTGGCGCCGTGCCACACAGTGATGGAGCTGGTCAGGATGCTCTCTATAGTCCCTCTGTAGAAGAACCTCACAGTGATGGAGCTGGTCAGGATGCTCTCTATAGTCCCTCTGTAGAAGAGCCACACAGTGATGGAGCTGGTCAGGGTGCTCTCTTTAGTCCCTCTGTAGAAGAACCACACAGTGATGGAGCTGGTCAGGATGCTCTCTATAGTCCCTCTGTAGAAGAACCACACAGTGATGGAGCTGGTCAGGATGCTCTCTATAGTCCCTCTGTAGAAGAACCACACAGTGATGGAGCTGGTCAGGATGCTCTCTATAGTCCCTCTGTAGAAGAACCACACTGTGATGGAGCTGGTCAGGATGCTCTTTATAGTCCCTCTGTAGAAGAGCCACACAGTGATGGAGCTGGTCAGGATGCTCTCTATAGTCCCTCTGTAGAAGAACCACACAGTGATGGAGCTGGTCAGGATGCTCTCTATAGTCCCTCTGTAGAAGAACCACACAGTGATGGAGCTGGTCAGGATGCTCTCTATAGTCCCTCTGTAGAAGAGCCACACAGTGATGGAGCTGGTCAGGATGCTCTCTATAGTCCCTCTGTAGAAGAACCACACAGTGATGGAGCTGGTCAGGATGCTCTCTATAGTCCCTCTGTAGAAGTTGCACATAACAGAGGCTGGGACTCTAGCTCTTCTTAACTTGCGGAGAAAGTAGAGACGCTGATTACTTTTCTTGACCAGAGATGTAGTGTGCATGGTCCAGGAAAGGTTCTCTGTGATGTGCACACCCAGGAACTTAGTGCTGGTCACCCTCTCCACTGCAGCACCGTTAATTGTTAGAGGAGCATGCTGGACCCATGCTCTTCGAAAGTCCATAACAATCTCTTTTGTCTTCTCCACATTTAGAGAGAGATTGTTCTGTGTGCACCACATGGCCAGACTGCTCACCTCGCTCCTGTAGTTTGACTCGTCTCTGTTGTTGATGAGACCCACCACTGTTGTGTCGTCTGCAAACTTGATGAAGAGGTTTGAGTCGTACTTTGGAGCGCAGTCATAGGTCAGCAGAGTGAACAGGAGGGACCACAGCCTGTTGCAGAGATGTGTTAAAAATTTCTGTGAAGACCTCAGTGAGTTCATCAGCACAACCTTTAAGTACACGACCTGGTATGTTGTCTGGACCCGGTGCTTTGTGTATGTTGATCCTGCTCAGAGATCTTCTCACACTCTCTGGAGATAGCTTCAGCACTTGGTCTTCAGGAGGTGGTGTTGACTTTTGTGCCGGGGTTCTGTTGAGTTCCTCGTAGCGAGCAAATAATTCATTTAGAGCGTTCAACAGAGAGGTGTCACTGGCACAAGTTTGTCGAGGAGGTTTATAGTCTGATGGTCTTTATCCTCTCCCACAGACTCCGAGTGTCTCTGCTGTCTCTGAAGTGATCAGTTATCTTTTTGGAGTACTGCTTCTTGGCTTTTTTGATGCCGCGGGACAGGTTGGCCCTAGCTGTCCGCAGTTTCTCCTTGTCATTATGGACAATTCCAGCCATAAACGCCCAAGTGAATATGTTTTGGACCATCATTGTTGGATTTTTGATGAACTTGTGTAGTTAAAAGAGTGGAACAATGCCATTATTTCCCGATAACTTTAGATGGAATCTGATTCAATGCTGGAGAGTGGGACAGGAAGAGACTGAAACAAACTTAGTGTTCTTAAGATCTGTTGTGACAAGTACATTTCTCCATTGTGAGATCTGTCCTTATCTTTTTAATGACATTTAAGGCCTTCATTTTAGCACAATGTATTTATTTCCTTTTTAATGCCCTGTGGAATCCCTTTTCTACCTCCATTGGGAACCTAAAGTGCTGTAAAATTTGGGAACTGCATTCAAACAGATGTGCACACAGACACTGGAGGCCAGGCAGTGTCTTGCACAAGGGCCACTGTTTTTATGTTTCTTTTTTCTTTTGTCACTTTTTGTTGTGTTTTCGTCACTTTTTTTATCTTATTTTTGTTTTCATCCTCGTTTTTGTCGCTATTTTGTCACGCTTTTCTCAAGAAGCTTTTAGATTTGGGTAATGCCAAACTGTGTGCTTGGTGCAGGTGGGGGTTAAGTTAAGTGGTTAAGGCATACATAAATAATTACTCAAACTAATAACAATAACAATAATCACTATTTATCACTATCTTAACTTTTAGACTGTGCTTCCCTTGTCACTCAGATATTTCTAATTCCGGCTCATTTACACAGTCTGTCCCAAACATGTCCCATCTTCTGACCGTAAAGTGACCAAGAAAGTATTTCGGACTCAAACATCTCTATAGATGGTTTGGTAGAGTATCTACCAAACAAGTTACTTTATTCTAAAAAGCTATACAGCCAATAGATACAGTAACTCTTATTTCCAATACTTACAATTTCCAATTAAATATAACTTTTTATAATGAATATGATGAAAACGTGACTAAAACTGAGACAGAGACAGAGAGACAGAGAGAGAGAGAGAGGAAGTGAAGTCCTGAACTCTGTTGACAGTTCCTTTTTATCGTTGTTTTGCGTTCCTCTCACAGAGAGGGTCACTGCCTATCAGTGACCCAGTTGTTTGTGTCTGTGTTTGTATTTTATCTGTATTTCACGTTATGTGCATAATGATTATGGTGATGACCATTGTTTATCAGCTAATCTCACTGACATGGTCGTCATATCCTGTAGCGTGTAAGCAAAGCGTGAGTCAAAAGCTTGTTCAGATTTAGCTCAATCCAGACTTGGGTCACAGCAAAAACAGTCACTGCTCAGAGACGAGTCTGGACACAAGGTAAGGACTTTACATTACTACATATTACACATGTGTTTGCTTGGCTGACTGTGTTACTGTTTATTTTTCAGAGTCACAAAGCTCAAAAGGTACGTCTTTATTTATCCCAAATGTGTAAAAGAGTGATTTAAATGGACAGTTCCATAATAGAAGTGTCTGTTTTTTTTTCCTTTGAAATAGATGAAGTTCTTGGTTTGCCTCATGATGTTGGTCTCAAATGCAGCAGAAGCACGAGGTGAATAAAGGTCATTTTCTTACATAGTTACATAGTCCTACAACTACAGTAGTTTAGTTTATTTGTTTATTTGAGCAGTTAGTCCGCTCAAAAGGAATGGGCCGAAGCAAAAGGCTTATAAGCTCCACCCCCTTTCATTTCATGTACAATGTCTAGTACAGAGCAAGTAACAAATGATCATTAATATATTTCTTACAAATTGTTACAAATGCCAAACATTAGTACATAACTAAAATCACTAGTGTAACATTAGCGGAAGTATTCTATTTTAATGTTATAAAGGCACGTTACTATGCAGCACTTTATATTACTGCTGCAAACAGGGGCGCATGCACCTGTTTGTCTGTTTGTTTTCTGTAAAGCACTTTGTGATACTTTTCGGTATGAAAAGAGCTTTATAAATAAAGTTTGATTTGATTTGATTATACTTCGTGATCTTGCTACTTCCCAGTTGTCATTACCATTCCCAGTATAATATCAATTTGTGTAAAATTTCCTCTTTTTTTTATTTTATTTGTATTTATTTTTTTCATGTATAATGTATTATGAAAGCGTTACATAGTGTAATGCATTAAAAAGCATTAATACTTATTATACTCCGAGATCTTACTACTTCCCAGCTGTCGTCACCATCCTCGATATAATTTTGATTTGAGTTAAATTCATTATTATTATTATTTATTAATGTATTTATTTGAGTTATGTGTGAAGTATGATGTAGCCCTGCATAGTGTGGTGCATTAAAAAGCCAGAGTGTAGAGCGGGCCAGTTGAAGAGGGCAGTAGCTCCCCACCAACAAACCCCCATCCAGCTGCCCTAACAGCTGATTTTGTAGATGGTGTTCCTATGCTGAGTGGTGCATTAACAGACAAGGTTTAGATCTCGTTGGGAGGATTCCTCTCAACAGATCCATAACCTGCCAACCCTAATTCTCCATTTGTAAATTTGAACAATTGAATGACAACCGTTCCAAGCAGCAACACTCTTCCTTTATTATAGGGGAAAAAATACACATAATTTATCCCACTGCTCCCCCTAGTGGCAACGCATTTCTTCTTGTCTGTATATTTTTCAAAAGTCTTTTGTTTGTATTTATATTTGAACAGGTTGATGTTTGGACATCGTTTCAATTCCATCTCCAGTTTATTCCACAATTGTTCACCATTAACTGTGACAACAATGTCACAAAACTTCCTGATCTTTGATTTTAAAAATAATGAGTTTGTGTGATCCAAAAACCCAACTTTATCAATTACTCGAACAGCTCTTTTTTGAAACAATACTATTGGTTTAACTGTGTTTTTATAAGTACTATCCCAAACCACAGTACAATAATATAAATAGGGCAAAATCAGAGAACAGTATAAGGTATGTAGAGCTTTGATGTTTAAAGTGTTATGTGTCTAGTTGAAATGTGCACCAAAACAATCTTCTCTGTGTCTCTTTTACAGATATGTCGGGAGAAATGTTCACTTTTCCAGAAGAAACTAACACAGCTTATGTGAGGCTGATCCCGGCAGATTGGTACCTCAAGGCTGTAACAGTGTGTCACCGGTAAGTTTACTTTTCATTTAGCTCGCCTGTTTACTAGTATTGGAGGCCAAAAAAAGTAAGGAAAAAAAAGATGTATCACTTTATGACCACATTTACAGGATTAACTGATTCAAACGTCACAATTGAAAAGAGTTGTCAGGCCTAAAACAATGCCAGGACAGTTTTCATTTTATTGAAAAGAAAAGTGTAAGTGGATTTTTTCTTGTTTTCCTGTCTAATTATGTTGCTATGTGGATTTATAAAAAAAAAGAAAAGAAAAAATAAATAGTTATAATTACAATTCAAATGATTGATTTCAGCACTTATTCATCATCATCCTCATCATCATCATCATCAAACCTTTATTGCAGACATGAGGTCCAGTTAAAAAGTTTAGGGCAGGTTATTCTTTAACCAGCGCTAATGTTGACTCTTCACAATCACATAGTGAGACTTTGATAATGCACTGTTACCGCCCACCTCGGCTCCTCCTCTGGTTCAGGAAGTACAAATCTCATTCAGAACCTCCACATTTAGAGTTAAAGGCACGATGGGCGCTGACCCGCTATGTGCTAACTGCTGACAATCAAATATGTCACAACAAAGAAAATACAACAAAATGCTTTTATAGCCTTTATATGTTTTAAGGTTTTGGATGAATCTCCAATTTAAAACTGCATGTTTGTTTCCATGAATTTCCACCCAGATGATTAGCTACAATCATTCTCTGAATATATTTTAGTCTATGGGAGTTTTGAATGGGCTTTCTACTTTAGGAACCCTTCAGTGGGCGGGACTATCCATACAGGACAGGTAACCACAGGCAGCAAGCTTTTATTCTGAAGACAAATGCAGGAGCACACACATTGTTTACAAAACATATTTATGTGCCCTATAATGTTAAAAGCACGTCTTACCCTGAGGGTTTTCACTGTTGTAAACATAACGGTTATTTTGCCTTTTCAGATCTTTCACTGACCTCAGACGAGACCATTGCCTGTTCTCAGTCGCTTCAACGTCAGAATCCAATCAGTTCCTCGTTTTCATGAATTGGGCCACTCAGGAAATTCGCCCTTACATCCATAGTCATTCGGTTGGTTATCAAGGCCTCGACTACGCTCCCCACAAGTGGCACTCCATTTGCACCACATGGGACATGACCTCAGGAGTGGTGCAGATGTGGTTCGATGGGCAGCCACTGGTCAGAAAATTCATCGGTGGTACATCCCTCCTCACCGACATCCCCGTTATCATTCTGGGACAGGTATGAAAACCACCTAACTTTGTTACCTTCACTTTGACTTAACGCATACAACGCTCTGCTACTGCCCTGGACTTCCCATCATACTCATTTCCAAAAGGGATTAGACTCCTTGAAATAAATAAATATTTTTAAAGATTGTAAATGTAATCCATATATGGATGATCACTTAAGGGTCTTCTCTCACCGGCCTGGAGCAACGCTGGAGACTCGAGTTGGTCACAGAGATGTGTCTGAGACGTCCCCTGGAGATAAGCTGAGTCTCCAGGTAGTCCTGGCGAAAACAAACAGGTTCAATTACAGCAGAGACCACATGGAGACTTGATAAAGTCGCATGGTCTCTGAGAAGTCTACGTGGTCTCAAGCAGTTGTGAAGCAGACAACAAATAGTGTTTGTGACGTTGCCACAGCTGCTTGAGACCACGTAGACCTCTCAGAGACTCCGCTGAAATCGAACCTACTCGTTTTCACCAAGTCTACCTGGACACTCGCCTTTGTGCCATCGGATATATTGGAGACATCTCTGTGAACAGGAGCGACTCTAGTCTCCAACTAGTCTCTAGGTCCTTTGTATGAGCGATATCAGTCCGAGTTCCACAACTCTCTCCGCTGAAAAAGGCCCTTTACTGCGTGGCTAGAACTTGACGCAAGAAATACAGCGGGAACCACATGTTTACATACACTTAAAAAAAGAAACATTTGCATTTTTTCTCACTGTCAGACATGAAACCAGAATTTTTTTTTAGGTCAATTAGAATTAAAAATATATATAATATATAATAATTATATTTGTCAAATGCCAGAAGAATGAAAGATAGAAATTTCTATTACGTTTTACTAAGTCAGAAGTTTACATACACTAAGATTACTGTACCTTTAAACAGTTTGGGAAAGCCCAGATGACGATGTCAGGACCTTGTATTGGAAGCACAAGTCTGGTTCATCCTTAGGTGCAATTTCAAACAGTTGAAGGTTCAGGTTCATTGGTTCAAACAATGATAGAAATGTCCAGTCATCATACAGATCAGAAAGAAGGCGGGTTTTGTGTCCCAGAGATGAACGTGCTGTGGTCTCAAATGTGAATATCACATATGTTTTGAAGTGGTCATCACAAAGTCCTGGTCTCAATCCAGTTGAAAATGTATGGGCAGAGCTGAAAAGGCATAGGCACACAAGGTGGCCTACACATGTGTCTCAGTTACATTAGTGCTGTTTGAAGACATTGACCAAAATTCCTGCCAAATATTGTGAGAAGCTTGTAGAAGAAAATTCAACATTTGACCCAAAATATAAATTTTAAAGGAAATTCTACCAAATACAAATGGAATGTACGTAAACCTTTAGTTTTGTAAAAAGTAACAAAAATCGTGTCGAAAATTCTTCTTCTGGTATTTAGCAAATAGAAATAATTTCTAAAAATCTAATTGACCCCCACAAGAAAAATGAATTCTGGTTTCATGTTAGACAGTGAGAAAACATTTTTAATGTGTCTTTTTATAAAGCACATGTAAACATATGGTTCCCGCTGTAGATACTTCACCGGAGCAGATATCTGTGTTTATATATAAGAGAGTTTATCTTGAATCTAATGGTTGGCAAAAGGAGGAGCAGCTTTAGTGGGTTCTATGGTGTTTGTTTTGGACTGGTCAAACTATTTCAGATTTTTGACAGTTTCTACATCACCACTGTTATAACCCTGTCAATATAATTTGTTTTTCTCTAAACAGGAACAGGACTCTCACGGTGGAGGATTTGACATCCATCAGTCCTTCGTGGGGATGATGTGTGACGTGCACATGTGGGACTCCGTGATCTCCCCCTGTGAGATCACGAAGTACATGAAGGAGGAGAACTTCACCCCGGGAAACGTGCTGAACTGGGCAGTGCTGGACTTTGATCTTATACCGAGAGTCCTGATTGAAAATAAACAAATAGGCTGTGGCTTGAATTTAGCACCAACTCCTTGGACCGGGAATGTGACCTCCCTCCCAATAACTGTTAGCCCTATTACTACTCCTTAACCCTAACCCTAGGGTTGCAGTTAAGTGGTTAAATCCCATTAAATTAATATTTTTTAACCACATAACTGTGGTTTAGTTTGACAGTGAAGTTCTTTTATTTTCTATTATTACTTTATTATATATACCCAGGCCTAAAAATGCTTCATATACAAACACATATTCAATACAGATTTGTCCAGGATACTTAGTTCATGGTTTGTTTGTTTGTTTATTGTGTATTCAATGTTTGACTTGACATTTCATCTGATTTAGCTCCTGTTACAGAAATGGAATAACCTTTAATCCTGTAGTGATATAGATATTTAAATTGGTGGTGGAATAGTCTACTTTCATTGGGCCAATTGAAATTGCTTGTTTTAGATAGACCATAATGATTATTAGCATACCACATTAAACAGGAGGGCTGCACCAGGGACACGGGACTTTGTGCTGGGAATAACAATTGTGTGACTTTAAAATACCCATTAAAATGCTATTTTACAAAAATAATGATACTGTGTGTTGTCTCTGTGGCCTACAGGAATGAACAAAAAACTCAAGAGCTTCAGCCTGATTTAGTCTCTCACCTTGAAGCTTACTTTTAAGTGTATTGTCAGTAAATTCTTGTTCTAAAGAGTTACCCTGGAATAGGCTAAATGGCACGAGCCCTCCACCTTTTCACTGGAACCACGTTGACTCGTTTCCAAAGCTGCGCATTTTATAATGCGAGTCTCCAAATGCGCACGGCTAATTAGCATTAGCAGACCTATGGCCTTTGTCACTGTATTGTCCTGATTGCAGTAAATTACAATAAATATAAGGAAAGGGAAACTTTATGGGTTAAAAGGAGGAGAGAAGGAGCTCTGTCTGTGGCTCTGTCTCTGACTCTGCACCATCCAGGGACTCGCCTCACTTCATGTTTAACTGTCATTTATGACAGAAAGTTGCATCTAAGGCCTGCTAGAATAGCACATAACACTAATATTTCTCTTTCCTAGCTTAGTGTCATTGCATTGCAGAGCCCACCTCATCAAAGTCAGTGTTGAGTTGAAGCACGCGGTGCTGAACACCGGTGTGGGCTGAACCATTTGGCACATTTTTAAAGGGGTGTCAGGGCCCTGAGATTCATCCATCATTATTGTTTGTGCAAAATTCTGTCTCGCAACCACTGTATTTCAGCCATGTTTTGTTCATATATTCTTATATCAATTATGAGGAATATTAGAAAGCTTTTTGCAGCACTTTTGAGGGCCCTTACTCTGCTCTGGGCCACTCACCCATTCATACACCAATGTACGCAGACACTGGAGGCAAGGTGGGTGAAGTGTCTTGCCCAAGGACACAACGACAGCGTGCATCTTCAGGAGGCGGGATTCGAACCCCCGACCCTCTGATCATGAGACGACCCGCTCTACCATCCGCGCCACCATCGCCCCGATGTTACTCTATGGGAGTGGGGAAAGCAATACTAAATCTATCTATTATCATTGATTAAGGCGAGACACGGCAGGTGGAAGTATTGATTTTTCACACAGTGATCCATGTGGGGGATTTTTTGCTAGTTTTCTCCCTTGACATTTTTCTAACATTTTTCAGTCTTGGACATAACAATATTATGAAGAAGAGAGGATTTTTGTCTATCTGATTTCTTTATGCATTATTCTTTAAATAAAAAGCAATGACATTTGTGGACCTAACTGAATTTTAGATGGCTCAAATCATGTTCAAAGCCTCACAAATGTCGCTTCCTGAAAGTATACAAAATATATGACGAGTACAAGTCAAGTACAACTGAGTGGTCAGAGTTTTGATAAACAGTACTCCATAATTACCTTAAAAGGTATCGTCCTCCTTCAGGTCCAGGGTGATCGGAGTGAGACTCTTCCTCCCTCACTCCACATGTGGAGTGAGCACATGTGGAGCACCAGCCTCTTGGTCCTCTTCTTTGACTTTTGTACAGTTTTACATGCTGGATGTCGCCTCCGACTCTATCGCCCATTCTGTTTTGACCTTAGTTCCCCAGCGGCGCACTTGGGAGTGGTGGCCTGGCTGGGTTGTGTTGGGTGTGTCCGGCGCTCTTGGGAGAGGCTGCCAGTCTAGGACTGATCAAAATTCCTTCTTGTGGGTTCTGGCGCTCTTGGGAGAGGCAGCCTTGCACCCTTTTGACCGGGCACTCCCAGCCCCTTTTGGTTGGCGGCTGGGGTGGCGTTCCCGTCTTCTCTGGTGAGAGATTATGGTGCCTTGGATGGTTGACTGCACTCCTCACCCAGCCTGTGGGCTTCTGCCTTGCTGACACGTTGGTTGTCGGGGTGCACGTCGGCCCCGGGCTCGCGCCAATCACTTAAGTCCATGCCTGCTGGGAGTACATCGGTCTCCTCTGCTTCGCGATGGCTTATGCATCAGCAAAAGCCTAAAGGGCTGAAGCAACATACAGTATGAAATAGAAACCCCAGTTACCTAATGTAACCTAAGGTTCTATGAATATGTTGTGAACCCCTTTAGCTTCGGGCCCAGCAGGCAAGTCCTCTCCTCCGACGGCTGAGTTCAAAGGAGCAGGGTTGGGCTAGGCTCGCTTTTATAGGACCTGGGGTGTGCCAGGCTCATAGGGTGATTGGAGCAGTTAGATCGTTTGATCTTCTGAAGCGTAGCTTCCAAGAGATTATGCATCAGCAAAAGCCTAAAGGGCTTCGCAACATATTCATAGAACCGTAGTTACATTAGGTAACTGTTTTTTTTCTCTCCTTTGAAATAGATTAAGTTCTTGGTTTGCCTCGTGATGTTGGTCTCAAATGCAGCAGTGAATAAAAGTCATTACATAGTTACATAGTCCTACAACTTCAGTACATGAACAAGAACTATTGGTTTATATGAAAGTTTATAAATTATGCTCTTCATTTGCTCTCGAATAAACTACTTAAAAATTGAAATGTGTCGATTACGTAATAAGCTTTAACAGGATGTGGCGTGTTATGTGTCTAGTTGAAATGTGCACCGTAACAATCTTCTCTGTGTCTCTTTTACAGATATGTCGGAAAAAATTTTCACTTTTCCAGAAGAAACTAACACAGCTCACGTGAAGCTGATCCCGACACTCGTGAACCTCCAGGCTGTAACAGTGTGTCACCGGTAAGTTTATTTTTCATTTAGCAAGCCTGTTTACTACTATTGGAGGCCAAAAAGAGTAAGGAAAAAAAAGATGTATCACTTTATGACCACATTTACATGATTAACTGATTTGAACATCCCAATTGAAAAGAGTTGTTAGACCTACATTTTTTTTTTTACTATTCGAGAGGCTGTTTGAATCTCTAAATAAATAAAAAAGTGCCCTATTCACCTGCAGCGTCTCGCCTTAAACTCCCTACATGCCAAACAAATAATCAATATAATATCAAGGTTAGAGGGGACTGCTTTGCTTTATTTTGATGTCGCTGTGTTATGAAAGTGAAAAATTCAAATGTGTCATACTATCGACATCTTTGTAAGGTTTTGTGTCTTCTTTGACACTGTTAGAGGATAACATTAAATCGCTTTTTATCATACTGGGTCAAGCTGTAAAGTCGTACTATCCGTGGGTCAAGCTGTACAGTCGTACTATCTCTAAGTCTGTCTATACTTCCACAGAAGAGGGATAAATACCTCTCAGAGCGTCATACTGATACGCAAGCAAAACATTCAGTGACTGAGAGTCCACAGTCAAGGCTATGACAGAGATAGTGGTATAGTAATTGTCCCGATCACTTTAATTTTAGTATTAATCTGTTTTTTTATTGTAACCATTCATGAAAATGCGAGTAAAATTTACTCAAAAAATCTAAGCTCAAGTTTGACTGCATTATCGGGATCAGAGCTGACAGTCCGGCTTTCTACTCTGGTTTTAATATTTTTAGGCTGCATTCAAAACAATTAAATTATAGCCTCTAAGTCCTAACACTGGCAACTATTCCTTAACCTTTCATGGGGTCAACTGTTAGACCTCTATGCAGTTAGTGAACTAGAGCTTCAGGAGCATTTGCCCTATTTGACCGTCCTTACCCAGGGGAAGGGGAAGTGACATCACCAACAGCTGTTTTTCTTCTTCTTTAAAGTTCAGTGGAGGCCAAACAAAAGCGCATAGCGCCACCTACTGTATATTGTCCAACAACAACATAGTGTCCAAATAAAGACATTTAAGGCGGAAACAAAGAAACATCCAAATGATCCTTCACATTTACCTTTAGCATTATTTTATCTCAACAGCGATTTCATAAAGCTACAGTATGTAAATTAGACATGTGGCTTACGTTTCTACTAAATGAAAGCAAAAGCACAAACTGCTTCATTTAGGCCGTTTACTGAGGAGGCTTTAAAACCATGTGACTGGGCTGTGGTGAAGACAACATGCATTTTGTCACTTTTATAAAGTTTGGCTTGTGCAGAATTGAGCAATTTAAGGCCTTCATTTTAGCACAATGTATTTATTTCCTTTTTAATGCCCTGTGGAATCCCTTTTCTACCTCCATTGGGAACTTAAAGTGCTGTAAAATTTGGGAACTGCATTGTGCACACAGACCCCGGAGGCCAGGCAGTGTCTTGCACAAGGGCCACTGTTTTTATGTTTCTTTTTTCTTTTGTCACTTTTTGTTGTGTTTTCGTCCCTTTTTTTATCTTATTTTTGTTTTCATCCTCGTTTTTGTGGCTATTTTTCACGCTTTTCTCAAGAAGCTTTTAGATTTGGGTAATTCCAAACTGTGTGCTTGGTGCAGGTGGGGGTTAAGAGGTTAAGGCATACATAAATAATTACTCAAACTATTATAATTACTCCGGCTCATTTACAAAGTCTGTCCCAAACATGTCCCATCTTCTGACCGTAAAGTGACCAAGAGAGTATTTCAGACTCAAACAACTCTGTAAATGGTTTGGTAGAAATTCTACCAAACAAGTTACTTTATTCTAAAAAGCTATACAGCCAATTAATCAACCACCCAACCAACCAATCAATCAACCAACTAACCAATCAACTAACCAACCAATCAACCAACCAACCAAAAAACCAACCAACCAACCAACCAATCAACAAATCAACCAACCAAACAATCAACCAACCAACCAATCAACCAATCAACCAACCAATCAACCATCCAATCAACCAACCAACCAATCAATCAACCATCCAATCAACCAACCAACCAATCAATCAACCAACCAACCAATCAATCAACCATCCAATCAACCAACCAACCAATCAACCATCCAATCAACCAAACAACCAACCAACCAACCATCCAATCAACCAACCAACCAATCAATAAATCAATCAATCAACCATCCAATCAATCAACCAACCAATAAATAAATCAATCAACCATTCAATCAATCAACCAACCAACCAATAAACCAATCAACCATCCAATCAATCAACCAACCAACCAATAAACCAATCAACCATCCAATCAATCAACCATCCAATCAACCAACCAACCAATCAATCAACCATCCAATCAACCAACCAATCAATCAACCAACCAACCAATCAATCAACCATCCGATCAACCAACCATCCAATCAATCAACCAACCAACCAATCAATCAATCAACCATTCAATCAACCAACCAACCAATAAACCAATCAACCATCCAATCAATCAACCAATCAACCATCCAATCAATCAACCATCCAATCAACCAACCAACCAATCAATCAACCATCCAATCAACCAATCAACCAACCAATCAATCAACCAACCAACCAATCAATCAACCATCCAATCAACCAACCATCCAATCAATCAACCAACCAATCAATCAATCAACCATTCAATCAATCAATCAACCAACCAACCAATAAACCAATCAACCATCCAATCAATCAACCATCCAATCAACCAACCAACCAATCAACCATCCAATCAACCAACCAATCAATCAACCAACCAACCAATCAATCAACCATCCAATCAACCAACCATCCAATCAATCAACCAATCAATCAACCAACCAACCAATAAACCAATCAACCAACCAATCAATCAACCAACCATCCAATCAATCAACCAACCAACCAATCAATCAATCAATCAACCATCCAATCAATCAACCATCCAATCAATCAATCAACCAACCAACCAATCAATCAATCAACCATTCAATCAATCAATCAACCAACCAACCAATAAACCAATCAACCATCCAATCAATCAACCATCCAATCAACCAACCAACCAATCAATCAACCATCCAATCAACCAACCAATCAATCAACCAACCAACCAATCAATCAACCATCCAATCAACCAACCATCCAATCAATCAACCAACCAACCAATCAATCAATCAACCATTCAATCAATCAATCAACCAACCAATAAACCAATTAACCAACCAATCAATCAACCAACCATCCAATCAATCAACCAACCAACCAATCAATCAATCAACCATTCAATCAATCAACCAACCAACCAATAAACCAATCAACCATCCAATCAATCAATCAACCAATAAACCAATCAACCATCCAACCAACCAATCAACCAACCAACCAATCAATCAGTCAATCTTTATTTATAGAGCGCTTTTCATACACAGGTGCATCGCAAAGTGCAACAAAGACATTAAATGTTGTATTGTTGACGCACCTTTTTGTTAACGAGCTAAAAATAGCTGTTTGGGAACTAAAACCTAGCGTTTATGAGTTTACGAGATGAAATGTGGTTCGTCAGAGTTTGTGCGTGGAGCGAGAGAACACACCCGGTAAACGTGACCCTGGGCGGCGCCGTGCTGCTCATGATGCGGCCGGACTGTAGCGAGGCCGGCGTCTCTACACTCTCTCTGTCTCCCCCTGCAGTTCAGCGCTAGCATAGCTCCTCCAAAGAGCGCGCCTGACAGCCATGTGACAGGGACTTGATCTGTTCTCAGGACAGTTTTAAATATCGTGGCGTATGAACTAGGGCTGAATGATATGGACAAAATTTAATATCTCGATATTCATGCCAGATATCTCGATATCGATATGATACGATATATATAACTATGGGTTAGGTGAAACTAAGCATTTTTCAGAAAAAAAAACTTATAATAGAAAAGAGTGCAGTTTTATTGATGAAAATCTATATTGTTTATATCTGGCTTTTTCAATTTTAATATTTTGAATGTTCATATCTCGATATGAATACAATAACGACATATCTTTCAGCCCTAGTATGAACGCAGAAAGCATGTTGATGTACGAATGTGCAGACAGCGCTGTTGGTAACAAAAAATTAAAATGTCAAAGTGAGGATCAGATGACGAGGGAAAAGGGCGTTTGGGAAAAGTCCTGCTCACAATGGCCCTCATTTATCAACATCGCGTAAACAAATGGTGTATGTGTATTTACGATATACACCAGAGTGCGCGTGACATTTATGAACCTGTGCTTTCCGCTCAGATCTTATCGTACGCAAGCGCAGCTGATGGTAAATGTCCCGGAGAAATCCCAGCGTCATTTGAATGAAACGGCCAAAAATATTCACGTATGAGGAGGCCTCACCCACGGGTTATACGGCACGCACGCACAAAACACGGCAAAAAAGAAAATTTCTCCGACCAGGAAATGATAAATAGTTGTTTATATGATATTGAAAAATCTGTCAGTAACCAACGTTAACCGTATAGCCAATCCAAGATCACATTTACTAATAAAAAAAGAGGGGGAAAAAGAAATAGGCTAATAATAAAAAGTGACCTTATATTAAATAAGCTGTAGGCCTAAATAGCCTATATAAAAAAGGGTATAAAATTAGACTACATTAAAAAAAGCGTGGATACAACACTGCAGTCAGAGCAGACTCTGGACCAGGATCTGAACCACGAAAAGCAGATCAGCTCCGTGGACTCAGCGTTAGAGCCGGGGGCAGAACTACGCGTCTTTCGGCCTGAGCAGAGCTTTCCTCCGGGAGGAAACAGGTGCGCGGAGCTGACAGCCGACCGGAACCTCATGAACCCGTCTGGACCAAAGACAGCCCTACGAGACGTGCTTCGATCATTCCCTGACGAGAGGAGAGCGCGCGGTCAGCAGACCCTGTGCGCCGCTCAAACCCGGACTTTACGAACCCGGACTTTACGAACCCGTCCGGACCGACGAAAGCTGTGGAGCTGTCGAAGGATTGGTTTGACGCCCGAGATACTCGCGAGCACGGAATACGGTCCACAGACTCAGCGCTCAAACCAACCAGAACACGGCGCATGGCCACGCGCAGACCCAGGTGAGGCCCGGTGTCCCGGTACACGGCCGCGGGTGTGAGGCGGGGAATCCACACAAAAATTGCGCAGCAGCGCTATTTTGTTAAAAACAAAAAACGAAACATAAATATAAAAAACATCGTAAGCGTCTCTGTGGCTGCAGTCCAGGTTCTAGTGTCTCTGGTCCAGGTTCTAGTGTCTCTGGTCCAGGTTCTAGAGTCTCTGGTCCAGGTTCTAGAGTCTCTGGTCCAGGTTCTAGTGTCTCTGGTCCAGGTTCTAGAGTCTCTGGTCCAGGTTCTAGAGTCTCTGGTCCAGGTTCTAGTGTCTCTGGTCCAGGTTCTAGTGTCTCTGGTCCAGGTTCTAGAGTCTCTGGTCTAGGTTCTAGAGTCTCTGGTCCAGGTTCTAGTGTCTCTGGTCCAGGTTCTAGTGTCTCTGGTCCAGGTTCTAGTGTCTCTGGTCCGGGCTGAGCCTCTGGGCTCGGACCCGTGTCGGTGCAGCTCAAGTCCATAAACATTAACGCTGTCGCCTTGTTTCATGTTTAAATCACTAATGAGGATCATATGCGATTCATGCTGTTAAAAACTCTTTAGTGTTTGGTTAAATTGGTGCATCATGTTCCACCTCCTGACTCGGTGTAGGATCTGAACGCACCGTACGCCAGGTGTAGGTGCGCTCAGATTGATAAATGCCGTACACCCCACATACGCTCTGATTTCACCGTACGCAAGTTTGATAAATGAGGGCCACTGACACTTCTACTAGGGCCTATTGTGGTGTAATCTGTTTGTCAAAAGCTATACAGCCAATAGATACAATAACTCTTATTTCCAATACTTACAATTTCCAATTAAATATAACTTTTTATAATGAATATGATGAAAACGTGACTAAAACTAAAAGCATTTTCATCCAAAAGACTGAGACTAAAACTAAAAGGGCTGCCAAAAACACTGGCGAGAACAGATATTTGGATATAGCCAAAGCACTGGAGAGAGAGAGAGAGAGAGGGAGAGAGAGGGAGAGAGACAGAGAGAGAGAGAGAGAGAGAGAGAGAGAGAGAGAGAGAGGGGGGGAGAGAGAGGGGGAGAGAGAGAGAGGGAGAGGGAGAGAGAGGGAGAGAGAGAGAGAGAGGGAGAGACAGAGAGAGAGGGGGAGAGAGAGGGAGAGGGAGAGAGGGACAGGGAGAGAGAGAGGAAGTGAAGTCCTGAACTCCGTTGACAGTTCTTTTTTATCGTTGTTTTGCGTTCCTCTCACAGAGAGGATCACTGCCTATCAGTGACCCAGTTGTTTGTGTCTGTGTTTGTATTTTATCTGTATTTCACGTTATGTGCATAATGATTATGGTGATGACCATTGTTTATCAGCTAATCTCACTGACATGGTCGTCATATCCTGTAGCGTGTAAGCAAAGTGTGAGTCAAAAGCTTGTTCAGATTTAGCTCAATCCAGACTTGGGTCACAGCAAAAACAGTCACTGCTCAGAGACGAGTCTGGACACAAGGTAAGGACTTTACATTACTACATATTACACATGTGTTTGCTTGGCTGACTGTCTTACTGTTTATTTTTCAGAGTCACAAAGCTCAAAAGGTACGTCTTTATTTATCCCAAATGTGTAAAAGAGTGATTTAAATGGACAGTTCCATAATAGAAGTGTCTGTTTTTTTTTCCTTTGAAATAGATGAAGTTCTTGGTTTTCCTCATGATGTTGGTCTCAAATGCAGCAGAAATAATAGGTAAATTAAAGTCATTTTTTTTTAATGGTTGCATAGTCCTACAACTACAGTAGTTTAGTTTATTTGTTTATTTGAGCAGTTAGTCTGCTCAAAAGGAATGGGCCGAAGCAAAAGGCTTATAAGCTCCACCCCCTTACTACAATGTCTAGTACAGAGCAAGTAACAAATGATTTCTTACAAATTGTTACCAATGCCAAACATTAGTACATAACTCACTAGTGTAACATTAGCGGAAGTATTCTATTTTAATGTTATAAAGGCACGTTACTATGCACCAGTTTATATTACTGCTGCAAACAGGTGCGCATGCACCTGTTTGTCTGTTTGTTTTCTGTAAAGCACTTTGTGATACCTTTCGGTATGAAAAGCGCTTTATAAATAAAGTTTGATTTGATTTGATTATACTTCGTGATCTTGCTACTTCCCAGTTGTCATTACCATTCCCAGTATAATATCAATTTGTGTAAAATTTCCTCTTTTTTTATTTTATTTGTATTTATTTTTTTCATGTATAATGTATTATGAAAGTGCTACATAGTGTAATGCATTAAAAAGCATTAATACTTATTATACTCTGAGATCTTACTACTTCCCAGCTGTCGTTACCATCCTCAATATAATTTTGATTTGAGTTTATTTCATTATTATTATTTATTTATTTATTTGAGTTATATGTGAAGTATGATGTAGCCTTGAATAGTGTGGTGCATTAAAAAGCCAGAGTGTAGAGCGGGCCAGTTGAAGAGGGCAGTAACTCCCCACCAACAAACCCCCATCCAGCTGCCCTAACAGCTGATTTTGTAGATGATGTTCCTATGCTCAGTGGTGCATTAACAGACAAGGTTTAGAAACCGTTGGGAGGATTCCTATCAACAGATCCATAACCTGCCAACCCTAATTCTCCATGTATAATTTGAGCGATTGAATGACAACCGTTCCAAGCAGCAACACTCTTCCTTTATTATAGAGGAAAAAATACACATAATTGAACCCACTGCTCCCCCTAGTGGCAACACATTTCTTCTTGTCTGTATTTTTCAAAAGTCTTTTGTTTATATTTATATTTGAACAGGTTGATGTTTGGACATCGTTTCAATTCCATCTCCAGTTTATTCCACAATTGTTCACCATTAACTGTTGGACTAAAACTTTTCAAAGTTGTGCTATGTTTCTGATCCTAAAGTTTAATTCATCACGTAATTCATAACAACCAGTTACATTAGTGCTGTTTGAAGACATTGACCAAAATTCCTGCCAAATATTGTGAGAAGCTTGTGGAAGAAAATTCAACATTTGACCCAAAATATAAAGTTTAAAGGAAATTCTACCAAATACAAATGGAATGTACGTAAACTTTTAGTTTTGTTAAAAGTAACAAAAATGTCGAAAATTCTTCTTCTGGTATTTAGCAAATAGAAATAATTTCTAAAAATCTAATTATTATAGAGGAAAAAATACACATAATTGAATCCACTGCTCCCCCTAGTGGCAACACATTTCTTCTTGTCTGTATTTTTCAAAAGTCTTTTGTTTATATTTATATTTGAACAGGTTGATGTTTGGACATCGTTTCAATTCCATCTCCAGTTTATTCCACAATTGTTCACCATTAACTGTTGGACTAAAACTTTTCAAAGTTGTACTATGTTTCTGATCCTAAAGTTTAATTCATCACGTAATTCATAACAACCAGTACGTTCTTGGAACCTTCTTTGTATTTGGCTGGTAACAATTTATACTTTGCTCTGTATAACATTTGTACAGTTTGGAACTCAACAATGTCACAAAACTTCCTGATCTTTGAATTTAAAAATAATGAGTTTATGTGGTCCAAAAACCCAACTTTATGAATTACTCGGATATCTCTATTTTGCAACAATACTATTGGTTTAACTGTGTTTTTATGAGTACTACCCCAAACCACAGTACAATAATATAAATAGGGCAAAATCAGAGAACAGTATAAGGTACCTAGAGCGTTGATGTTTAAAATGTTATGTGTCTAGTTGAAATGTGCACCAAAACAATCTTCTCTGTGTCTCTTTTACAGATATGTCGGGAAAAATGTTCAGTTTTCCAGAAGAAACAAACACAGCTTATGTGAGGCTGTACTCGTCACTTGTGAACTTCCAGGCTGTAACAGTGTGTCACCGGTAAGTTTACTTTTCATTTAGCTCGCCTGTTTACTAGTATTGGAGGTCAAAAAGCGTAAGGAAAAAAAAGATGTATCACTTTATGACCACATTTACAGGATTAACTGATTCAAACGTCACAATTGAAAAGAGTTGTCAGACCTAAAACAATGTCAGGACAGTTTTCATTTTATTGAAAAGAAAAGTGTAGGTGGATTTTTTCTTGTTTTCCTGTCTAATTATGTTGCTATGTGGATTTATAAAAAAAAAGAAAAGAAAAAATAAATAGTTATAATTACAATTCAAATGATTGATTTCAGCACTTATTCATCATCATCATCAAACCTTTATTGCAGACATGAGGTCCAGTTAAAAAGTTTAGGGCAGGTTATTCTTTAACCAGCGCTAATGTTGACTCTTCACAATCACATAGTGAGACTTTGATAATGCACTGTTACCGCCCACCTCGGCTCCTCCTCTGGTTCAGGAAGTACAAATCTCATTCAGAACCTCCACATTTAGAGTTAAAGGCACGATGGACGCTGACCCGCTATGTGCTAACTGCTGACAATCAAATATGTCACAACAAAGAAAATACAACAAAATGCTTTTATAGCTTTCGACGGTGGCGCAGATGGTAGAGCGGGTCGGCTCATGATCGGAAGGTCGGGGGTTCGAATCCCGCCTCCTGAAGGTGCACATTGTCGTTGTGTCCTTGGGCAAGACACTTCACCCTCCTTGCCTCCAGTGTCTGCGTACACTGGTGTATGAATGAGAGTGTGAATGGGCCCCCTATGAGAGACCAACAGGCCCGTTTGGAACCGTTTGGAACCATGAGGCCGTCCTCCCGTGGACCCACCACCTGCAGGAGGAGCCATAGGGGCATGGTGCTATGTGACTTGGGCAGCTCCAACAGCTGCCCCCACGACCCGGCAACGGACAAGTGGGAGAAAATGGATGGTTTTGGATGAATCTCCAATTTAAAACTGCATGTTTGTTTCCATGAATTTCCACACAGATGATTAGCTACAATCATTCTCTGAATATATTTTAGTCTATGGGAGTTTTGAATGGGCTTTCTACTTTAGGAACCCTTCAGTGGGCGGGACTATCCATACAGGACAGGTAACCACAGGCAGCGAGCTTTTATTCTGAAGACAAATGCAGGAGCGCACACATTTTTTACGAAACATATTTATGTGCCCTATAATGTTAAAAGCACGTCTTACCCTGAGGGTTTTCACTGTTGTAAACATAACGGTTATTTTGCCTTTTCAGATCTTTCACTGACCTCAGACGAGACCATTGCCTGTTCTCAGTCGCTTCATGGTCAGAATCCAATGAGTTCCTCGTTTTCATGAATTGGGCCACTCAGGAAATTCGCCCTTACATCCATAGTCATTCGGTTGGTTATCAAGGCCTCGACTACGCTCCCCACAAGTGGCACTCCATTTGCACCACATGGGACATGACCTCAGGAGTGGTGCAGATGTGGTTCGATGGGCAGCCACTGGTCAGAAAATTCATCGGTGGTACATCCCTCCTCACCGACATCCCCGTTATCATTCTGGGACAGGTATGAAAACCACCTAACTTTGTTACCTTCACTTTGACTTAACGCATACAACGCTCTGCTACTGCCCTGGACTTCCCATCATACTCATTTCCAAAAGGGATTAGACTCCTTGAAATAAATATATATTTTTGAAGGTTATAAATGTAATCCATATATGGATGATCACTTAAGGGTCTTCTCTCACCGGCCTGGAGCAACGCTGGAGACTCGAGTTGGTCACAGAGATGTGTCTGAGACGTCCCCTGGAGATAAGCTGAGTCTCCAGGTAGTCCTGGTGAAAACAAACAGGTTCAATTACAGCAGAGACCACATGGAGACTTGATAAAGTCGCATGGTCTCTGAGAAGTCTACGTGGTCTCAAGCAGTTGTGAAGCAGACAACAAATAGTGTTTGTGACGTTGCCACAGCTGCTTGAGACCACGTAGACCTCTCAGAGACTCCGCTGAAATCGAACCTACTCGTTTTCACCAAGTCTACCAGGACAATTTCAAACAGTTGAAGGTTCAGGTTCATTGGTTCAAACAATGATAGAAATGTCCAGTCATCATACAGATCAGAAAGAAGGTGGGTTTTGTGTCCCAGAGATGAACGTGCTGTGGTCTCAAATGTGAATATCACATATGTTTTGAAGTGGTCATCACAAAGTCCTGGTCTCAATCCAGTTGAAAATGTATGGGCAGAGCTGAAAAGGCATAAGCACGCATGGTGGCCTACACATGTGTCTCAGTTACATTAGTGCTGTTTGAAGACATTGACCAAAATTCCTGCCAAATATTGTGAGAAGCTTGTGGAAGAAAATTCAACATTTGACCCAAAATATAAAGTTTAAAGGAAATTCTACCAAATACAAATGGAATGTACGTAAACTTTTAGTTTTGTTAAAAGTAACAAAAATGTCGAAAATTCTTCTTCTGGTATTTAGCAAATAGAAATAATTTCTAAAAATCTAATTAATTCTGGTTTCATGTCAGTTTTTTTAATGTGTCTTTTTATAAAGCGCATGTAAACATATGGTTCCCGCTGTAGATACTTCACCGGAGCAGATATCTGTGTTTATATATAAGAGAGTTTATCTTGAATCTAATGGTTGGCAAAAGGAGGAGCAGCTTTAGTGGGTTCTATGGTGTTTGTTTTGGACTGGTCAAACTATTTCAGATTGTTGACAGTTTCTACATCACCACTGTTATAACCCTGTCAATATAATTTGTTTTTCTCTAAACAGGAACAGGACTCTCGCGGTGGAGGATTTAACATCCATCAGTCCTTCGTGGGGATGATGTGTGACGTGCACATGTGGGACTCCGTGATCTCCCCCTGTGAGATCACGAAGTACATGAAGGAGGAGAACTTCACCCCGGGAAACGTGCTGAACTGGGCAGCGCTGGACTTTTACACTATAGAGAGGGTCGAGATTTTAAATAAACAAATAGGCTGTGGCTTGAATTTAGCACCGACTCCTTGGACCGGGAATGTGACCTCCCTCCCAATAACTGTTAGCCCTATTACTAATCCTTAACCCTAACCCTAGGGTTGCAGTTAAGTGGTTAAATCCCATTAAATTAATATTTTTTAACCACATAACTGTGGTTTAGTTTGACAGTGAAGTTCTTTTATTTTCTATTATTACTTTACTATATATACCCAGGCCTAAAAATGCTTCATATACAAACACATATTCAATACAGATTTGTCCAGGATACTTAGTTCATGGTTTGTTTGTTTGTTTGTTTATTGTGTATTCAATGTTTGACTTGACATTTCATCTGATTTAGCTCCTGTTACAGAAATGGAATAACCTTTAATCCTGTAGTGATATAGATATTTAAATTGGTGGTGGAATAGTCTACTTTCATTGGGCCAATTGAAATTGCTTGTTTTAGATAGACCATAATGATTATTAGCATACCACATTAAACAGGAGGGCTGCACCAGGGACACGGGATTGTGTGCTGGGAATAACAATTGTGTGACTTTAAAATACCCATTAAAATGCTATTTTACAAAAATAATGATACTGTGTGTTGTCTCTGTGGCCTACAGGAATGAACAAAAAACTCAAGAGCTTCAGCCTGATTTAGTATCTCACCTTGAAGCTTACTTTTAAGTGTATTGTCAGTAAATTCTTGTTCTAAAGAGTTACCCTGGAATAGGCTAAATGGCACGAGCCCTCCACCTTTTCACTGGAACCACGTTGACTCGTTTCCAAAGCTGCGCATTTTATAATGCGAGTCTCCAAATGCGCACGGCTAATTAGCATTAGCAGACCTATGGCCTTTGTCACTGTATTGTCCTGATTGCAGTAAATTACAATAAATATAAGGAAAGGGAAACTTTATGGGTTAAAAGGAGGAGAGAAGGAGCTCTGTCTGTGGCTCTGTCTCTGACTCTGCACCATCCAGGGACTCGCCTCACTTCATGTTTAACTGTCATTTATGACAGAAAGTTGCATCTAAGGCCTGCTAGAATAGCACATAACACTAATATTTCTCTTTCCTAGCTTAGTGTCATTGCATTGCAGAGCCCACCTCATCAAAGTCAGTGTTGAGTTGAAGCACGCGGTGCTGAACACCGGTGTGGGCTGAACCATTTGGCACATTTTTAAAGGGGTGTCAGGGCCCTGAGATTCATCCATCATTATTGTTTGTGCAAAATTCTGTCTCGCAACCACTGTATTTCAGCCATGTTTTGTTCAATTCTTATATCAATTATGTGGAAATTTAGAAAGTACAATTTTACTACTTTTCAAAGAATATGGAAGATAACACAGAAAGGTTTTTTTCACTCATAGTTAGTGGTTGTCCAAAGCCATAAACAGACCATAAACAACCGCTAACTATGAGTGAAATAAAAAAAAAAATATATATAACATTCTGCCGGGGTATGTAAACTTTTGAGCACGACTGTATCATCTGTATGATCGTAAACGATAAAACAGGTGGTACTCTAGACCTGTCAAAGGACAAGGAAAATGCTTGGTAAAAAATATTTTTTCCTGTTTTATAATTTGTACAATCATAAACAATTAAACACGTGGAATTATTAACCTATCGAAGGACTGAGAAAATGCTTGGTAATGGTTTTTCTATTCCTTTCAACTTTTCAAATGCACTATTTGTACAATTCAAGTTCAAATAGATACTAGCATCTATTGGTCCCTGGTGCCTATCAAGAGTTTACTGTAAAAAACTTTTGTAAAAACAACTGCAGCTGCATGTATGATCGGTCAGGGGTAGGTTTTACATAACTTCTGTGTACGTCAACCTAGTTCTTTTGAGTCTGCAAATTCACTCACACCAGACGTTACCGTAAAAGTTCCTCTTTAAAAGATCCTTAGAATGTTTTAAAAAACGGGGGTTGAGACCGGGTCTAAAAGACATGTGGTGGGCCTCACTGAGGAGAAAACTTTATCATCTCAGCATTAACCTGGACAAAACTGTGCAGTGTTTCCTCTGGAACAAGTAGACAACCAGATGTGTTTAAAACCGTGTTCCTTTGGTTAGATAAAATATTACATCTGATCGTGTCTATCTTTCCCCTTGTCTGCAAACGCCTCACAGAGAGCGTCTGTGGGGTTTAAAGGAGGTCTGTTAAAATCAGGATTTAAAACATGTTCTATTGTTGAGAATAGGACTTTTGGGTTATTTTTGTGGTTGGTGATTATTGTGGAAAATAATTTATTTCTTGCACATCTTATTGCTGTATTGTAGGTCTTTTGTTGAGCACGTAATATTTGAAAATGTATTGTTATTTTAAATTTGCTCCATCTCCTCTCGGCCTTCCTGCAATTTCTCTTGAGTTGCTTTAGCTCCTCGTTTCTCCAGGGGGAAAGGGGTTTGGGATTAATCTTTTTAAGTTTGAATGGTGCAACTGCATCGAGGGCGATGAGTAGTTTACTGTAAAAATTGTCTACAATAAAATCGCAGTTAGCAGATAAAATCGCAGGAGGAATTTGTTGTACTGCATCAGTACATTTTGCAGCCACTTCAGGGGTGAGATTACGTTTCCTCACAGTTTTTGCCGAGGATTCTCGCTGGATAAAACCGGTGACATTAAAAAACACACAGTAATGGTCAGAGACGGCCAGGTCGAGGACACAGTAGTGGACAGGCCATACGTGATGACCAGGTCCAGACTGTGCCCTTTCTCGTGAGTTGGCTGCGTGACGTGTTGGGTGAAATCCATATAATTAAGAACATTTAAAAACTCGGCAGAAATGGGGTCTAAAATGTTGTCTATGTGTAGATTAAAATCACCGGTTAAAATGATCTTATTAAAGGAGCTGTGTAAAATTGACAAAAAGTCTGAGAATTCATTAATAAAAAGGGGACATCTCTTGGGCGGTCTATAGATAGTGACACATAAAATCGGGGGGTTACTAAAGATAATTGCGTGGTGCTCGAAACTCATGTATTGATCAAATAAAAAAGGTTTGGTGGCAAGAGTATTTATGCTTATAGAGGCAGTGCCACCTCCCTTTTTTCCATTTCTGGTTGAAAAGGCACTGCTAAAATTAGGAGGAGAGGCCTCAGCGAGAACGGCATTCGCATCCGCACCCAGCCAGGTTTCAGTTAGGAACAAACAATCAAGATTATTATCTAAAATCAAATCATTTACAATAAAAGACTTATTCGGCAGAGAGCCATGTTCACTGTGGTAGGGGACTTTGTATTTACTTTTGCTCTAACCTGAGATATTTACACTGATGTTCATCAATATGCTCTGACCCTTTTAAATAAAGAACAAGCCTCTTTGCATGTGTAGCATTACGTCATGTATGGTCACTAAAGTCTGAACAATATGAAAATGTCTATCCATCCATCCATTTTCTTCCACTTTCCGTTGCCGGGTCGTGGGGGCAACTGTTGGAGCTGTTGGAGCTGCCCTAATCACATTGCACCGGCCCCCAATGGCTCCTCCTGCAGGTCAACTTTTGAGCAAAACATTATGAACAATTCCAGCCATAAACGCCCAAGTGAATATGTTTTGGACCATCATTGTGCAGTTAAAAGAGTTATTTCCCAATAACTTTAGATGGAATCTGATTCAATGCTGGAGAGTGGGACAGGAAGAGACTGAAACAAACTGAGCGTTCTAGTTGAGATCAGGTCAACGTATATTTCACTTATATTTCTGATCAGTTTTCTCCTTGTATGAGCTGAAAGTTTAGAGGGACGGCCGGGTCTTTGTAGATTTGCAGTGGTCTGATACTCCTTCCATTTCAATATTATCGCTTGCACAGTGCTCCTTGGGATGTTTAAAGCTTGGGAAATCTTTTTGTATCCAAATCCGGCTTTAAACTTCTCCACAATAGTATCTCGGACCTGCCTGGTGTGTTCCTTGTTCTTCATGATGCTCTCTGCGCTTTAAACTGACCTCTGAGACTATCACAGAGCAGGTGCATTTATACGGAGACTTGTTTACACACAGGTGGATTCTATTTATCATCATTAGTCATTTAGGTCAACATTGGATCATTCAGAGAACTCACTGAACTTCTGGAGAGAGTTTGCTGCACTGAAAGTAAAGGGGCTGAATAATTTTGCACGCCCAATTTTTCTGTTGTTTATTTGTTAAAAATGTTTGAAATATCCAATAAATTGGAAACGCTTTTCTACCTCCGTTGGGAACTTAAAGCGCTGTACAACTTGAGAACCACATTCAAACAGCAAATACTGTATTCCCTGCCGCCACTTTCAGAACGCTTCCCAGCGTGGAAAAGCTGATACAATGCTCGTGTTAATGATGTTTTTACAGCCTTTGCTTTTTTTTTGGGGGGGGGGATGCGAGTGTCTGTAACGCGGCTCGACGCCCAGAATCCGCGGCGCTGCCAAACAACATCTTCTATACGAAGGACGGCGACGCGAAACAGCTCCGTCTGATTCCCGCGTTTCCTCTGCATAATTGAAGTGCGAGGAATTTGCATAAAACAAACTTGGGGGGTGGGAGAAGGGGGGCTGGGGATCTTGCTTGGAAATCCGCCATCGTCTGATTTTTCTACCTCAACCTAAAGGGGCCTTTGTTTAGCCGGCAAGGAAAATCAAGCAAACAGCCAGATTGAGCGGACAGATGGCAGGAGCGCAGCCTCGCGTCCAAATGGCCGCCGGGAGGGAAATGCTCGCTGCTCAGACAATTGGTTCATGTCGTATGATTGGGCCACGTCAGAATCAAGGTTTGGGATTTAATCTATCAAAGAACTGAAGGTTAGCGCCAAAATCTGCCGTTCTGTCGATGAAAGGCAACAACGTTTATAGAGCAACAACAAAACAGCAAACCTCTGAAGAATATACGCCAAGATCTGTATTCAAAGTGGTGAAAGTTTCATTTCTAAAAGTAATTCTAATTCGTAGCCTGATTTATTGAGCTTTGAACAAGGCGAAATTAGATTTTTTAATTTACTGATTTTTTTCACGTATGATTATTCGAAAGATCCAAAATCTCCTCTGAAAAAAAAATCTTAGTAACTAATATGCAAACAAAATAAAAACATACATTTACACCTGGGTCTATTAGGGCTGAACGATTTTGGAAAATAATCTAATTGCGATTTTTTTTTCTTCGATATTGCGATTGCGATTAAATATGCGATTGTTTTTGTCATGTATTTTTCACCTAACACAAGCAATAAATCAGTCTGTTTTATAATAAACAATATTAGATTAATTTGAAGTGAAAATTGCAACAGCAAAGCAAACACAATTGTTGCTTGACCTATTCAAAATGTATGAACATGTGGACTGCACTTCTTAAAAACTGTCTGAACTTAACTTAACTTACAGTCTATAAATACATGAAAATTATAAATATATATATAGATATAGATATGATAAAATATATATGAAAAAATGATAAAACTCACTCATCCAGTCAGTAACATCACCCATACTAAAGTGCAGGAAAAGTAAGAACAAACGCCTGCTTTAACTCGTTGGAAAAGTTTTAGGAAATCAAACTCAATACAATAAAAAATAAACTATTTATTATTTATTATTTGGGCCAATCAAATCCCGGTCTGAGCTGCGACTCGTAGTTGCTTCAGATGTGCGTTATTGATGGACACGGAGAGGCCAGATGGAGCACACGCCAAAATACAGTGGAATTAGGCGCAGCATTTTGGTTTTGGGGAAGTAACTTTGGACAATATGAAAACAGAGAAGAACATTGACACAAGGAGATGGGACATGAGGCCAAACACAGACACGTCTCTTTGACTCGCAGCCATGTAGTGACATTTCAGCTTAAACAGCACCTCAGCAAAATAAGACATGACACCGACTCCTGCCTCGGATCCTAGTTACCAACCCTTTTCATACAGCAGTGTAGTGTTTATATCTAGCGTCTGTACCTACGGAGCGTATGCGGGAGATGCAAAGGTAAATAAAGGCACATCGCCTCCGCAGATACTTTATGGACATGAACCGTCATTATGCTTTTGAAATACGTTATTTATCCACAACATTCCCAAACATAAGCCTCCTGAACTGAGCCACAAACGACTCTTTACTCTTTACAAGCAGAACAGGCTCAGCTATATCTCTGTGGAGGCAGAGACGTGTGAATCCGGAGGGGAGGGTGTTTCTATGATCATCAGAGCGTGTAGTAGCAGCGAGGGAATGGCGTGATGAGCGCTGCGGCTAACGCAAAGCTAACGGAGAAGAAAGCAATGGTCCTTCGCGGTGGCTGCATGATAAACGCTGGTACATCCACACCTTAACCAGACTGAGAGGTAAACAGAGGCACGCGGCGGAGCGGACTTTGCTGCCATACCTCGCAGCTCCATTCACTTCCAAAATCGGGTGCCCTGCGATTACGAAATCGCGTTGTGTAATATCGCGATAAAATTGCAAATGCAATTAATCGTTCAGCCCTAGGGTCTATTCATTATTTAGATTTCATGGCTGAAATCATATAGGCACTTTTGACCATTATTAGGCTTAAAATTACAAGAAACTTTGCAATACATTTTTTCCTTATTTATCTCGATACAGCAGAAATAAATGAATAAATATCTTTGAATTATTTGTTTTTTTTCCTATTCACCTGCAGTGTTTAGCCGCCTTTTGCTTTCAACACTGCTTTGCACTTTTGCCATTCTCTCATTGAGCTTCACAATGTCCAGAGGCGATGCCGGCTTTTCTGGGGCCCTAAGCAAAAAATCCACTAGGGGGCCCTACAGTATATGGACCGTAATGACCTCAATTTGGGACCTGCCCCTTTGTGTGAGAACCACTAACCACTAAGCCACTGTCAGACTGGGGTTTTGGATGACACTAGGCTTTTCCTCCCATGTTTTAAAATAGAAAATGCTCACATTCTCACATTTTTTATTATTACTCATGCAGTCCGTATATTTGAAGTGTTTAATGGTGCTAGGCTAGTGCATGTCTATGGTAACTAGTAGCCTGCATTAAAAACCTGTTCAAAATAATGGGCTCGTCCTCCAAACGTTACCACATCTGATTTGAAGAAAGCTCCTTTGTGAATTTCACGTGTAGTAATGCCGGCCGCAGGTAAACAAACTACTGTAGATCCGGTAACCTAGCAGATCACTCCAGCTAGTTATAAGTTCTTTTAAATGCAAAATGGTTATATTAAAAAAATTATCCAGTCAACACAGACATGTATATCGGTAGTCTGGTGTTATAAGTGATTTGCCTCAGCTGCACTGTGCTTGACTGTTTTTAACGCGGGCTACTAGTTACCATAGACATGCACTAGCCTAGCACCAGGCCAGCATGAGGCAAGGTAACTTTATTTATACCGCGCATTTCGTACACAAGGCAACTCAATGCGCCTTACAAAAGAAGATATGCGAAATTACAATCAGGTTAAGTTAAGGAAAAGCACATAGAGACACATGGGAAATACACAGCACACGAGGTCACGTGCGGAATTTTTTCTTGGGGAGGGGAAGGATGACCGGCCAGGTATGGGGTATGTGTGTGCGGTTATTTACAGTCTGAAAG
Source organism: Proterorhinus semilunaris (assembly GCA_021464625.1). Classification (NCBI taxonomy): domain Eukaryota; kingdom Metazoa; phylum Chordata; class Actinopteri; order Gobiiformes; family Gobiidae; genus Proterorhinus; species Proterorhinus semilunaris. Next base: position 29,581,743 of record CM038359.1, read on the forward strand.
TGTCAGTGTTTTGCAAAATATGATCCAGAGAGCTCAGTCCTTATCAGGTTTAGCTCCAGGGCTTGGCCTTGAAGGGAAGTGTTGACGGCGTAGGATAGATAAGAGGTCCAGCTGCTTCAAACCTCCTCTCTCAGGAGGACGAGAATTATTCCAGTAACAGTTTATAAATTTATAATGAATTCGCTTTTTTCCAGAGCAGGTAGTTCCCCTCACAGTTCATCCCTTTTCCTCATGAGGCCTACTGCTCATCTACTTCAGCAGACTGCTCCATTTTACTGTTATATGTGGCAAAGTATGCAGAGAGTGAGTGAGCGCTGTCAGAGAGTGTGTCGCCATAACAACGCGTTGATTAACAAGCGAAACAACACCGTCGTTCGACTGAGATGTGGGGCCCTCACGGCTGCGGGGGCCCTACGCAACTTGCGTAGTCTGCGCAAAGGAAGAACCGGCTCTGTCGTCACGGTTTTCACTTCACAGCCTGTTTAACCCTTTCAGATGACGACTTTATGAAGCTCTCTGAGAAAATGCCAAGAACAAAGGGACAAAGAGTTATTTCACCCTTTTTCCTACATAATCCCGTGTGTTCATTCATAGAGTAATGTCTTCAATGAGAATAACACAATGACAATAGTGTTATAATGACAGCAAAGCCAATACATTGTAATTGTTTTCTTTGTTTACTTATATAATACATATATTATAGCAAGCTGTCATGCTCAATCCTGTAAATTATCGATGTATTTAGCTCAGCGAGTGTGTATCCGATACCTTTAACAGGCCACAAGTTCAGCGAGAGCTGGAACCTCATCATTAGTTGTGCTCTGCCAGGTCTTGTGTCTCAGCAGACTTCTGCTTTTTATATAGTTTTCTCTGCGCAAAGATAATGAGAGACCGGAGCAGTGCGGAGTGTGTATTTTTAGGCAAGACAAAACACTGTACGTTGCTTTCTCGCATCACATTTTAAATATAGGACGCTGTGTTTAAAGCTCCATGCTGTTTTCCTTTTCTTAAATCGCAACAGGCTAAAATAATGTGGTCATCTGTATCATGCTATTTTAGCCATTCCAAAGTAAAGTATAGGCATTTATATGATATATTGTACATCTACCACTACGGAGCACTAATTTTTGTGATAAATCCTGGAGGAAGTGTGTGTGGATGAGGAAGTCTGGGCATCTCTGCTCAGACTTCTGTCACTGCGTCCCAGCCACGGATATAGCAGAGGCAGAAGCAGATGTTTGTTTTTATTTTATTTTCAAACCGTTCTTCTGTTTGATTAATTAATTTTAGTGTGATATTCAGCTGTACAAATACAAATTGACTGATTCCTTTTTATAACGGTGAGTGTGCAGGCTACATACCCTTAGGCCCTACTCATTTCCGGTTCACAAAGCCTTCCACACATTCTCATTCATTGTGTGAATAAACTGAACGTTTCACACCTTTAAGACTGTTAGGTGATGACAAACTCTTTCTCAAAGGCTCTAGCGCAGCAGTTAGTGCTCTCGCTTCACAGCTAGAAGGTTAGATTCCCACCTGGACGGGGCCTTTCTGTGTGAAGTTTGCATGTTCCTACCACTAAAAAACATGTACAATAGGCCAGGATGAATGATGTGTGTGAATGCAAATGTTGCTTACCACCAGTAAGTATGGAGTGAATGTAAAATGCTCTTTGTGACCATGTCTGTGAAAGGCGCCATATAAATAAAGATCTTCTTCTTCTCTACGTCAGCATAAATAATGTTTAGGATTGAACTTTGTGTGGGTCCACAATCACGTTGACTCATGACTGTCCGCACTCCAACACAAGATATTTGCTATGCACCCATCATTTCAGTGAAAACATACTGTGGGCTCATACAACACTGTGCAATACAGCAAGAAAATCCACATTACTGTATTTTATATTCATTGCTTGTACATAACTGTGCAGATTTCTTCCACAATTGATCGAAACAGTCTGTTAATGTCAAACCCATTAAATTACAGGAACAAATTGAAGGTGACTCAGCACTCACTCATTATTAATTAATTTAAATGGGCTGTAGAAAGAAGTGCATCTTTATCCCTGTAAGTAAATTAGATGAACAAATCCATCAGACTATGCAGAGTCAGTGCAAAGATTGTTCAGTGAAGGATAAAAGTTATTAGGTCCACAGGTTTGTTGCAATACATGGCGGTTGTCGGAACCCCCAAATTAAACTTTATCCATAAACAAGACATATTTTCTCATGACTGGCAATCTAGACAAACTATGAATTAGCTCTGCTGGGTCTGATTGCAGTATTAATTCGCCTAAAATATTTTCCTTGTAACTTGTCTTGAAGGGCCAAAAAAGGAGATATCAATGTGTGGTTTGGCAAATATCTACAGAAGTCCCACTTCTTTATATATTTAAAGTTTCAATAACATAGCATTATTATTTAATGTGTAATTGCTGTTGTAAAACAAGATGATGTCAACAAACGAAAATGAATGTTAGCCTTTTTATTAGGCAACAACAGATAAAGCATCAGGGACGACTGCAAAACACAATAAATTAGATCCTAGAACCATATTATACATTCACCCAAAATAGAATGTTCACTGGGCTTCTAGTTTAGCTCCTACAATCTGAAATATGAAGAAAATTCCAGGCGTTTTTAGGTTGACATAGTTGACCTAGGGTAAAACTTTTGCTTTTCAAAGAAAACAATACTTGACAAAGCATCAGGGCCAACTGAGTAACAATAAATTAGATCCTAGAACCTTATTATACATTCACCCAAAATAGAATGTTCACTGGGCTTCAAGTTTAGCTTTTACAGTCTTTTACAGTCTTCAATATGATGAAAACGCCAGACGTTTTTTTAGGTTGACATAGTTCACCTTGAATCATAACTGTTGTCTTGCTTGTAACAGGCACATATAAAGTGCTATCCTCATGTGCTTTTGATCCACATTACATGCCCACTCCATTTTGATGTCCAGCAGTTTGTTTTTTTCCACAATACAGACGGGTGACCTGCTCCTGGCGTCTCCTCCCTCCACAGATCGGCCAAGCCTGACCCTGCTCCGGCATGGCCCCAAAGCCTGGCCATTGGCTTCCCTCTCACAAGGCCTCCTATAGAAAATAAATACACATTATTTACTGTGAAGTACATACACATTAGTATAAATATGAATTCAATGACCAATACATTTTACTAACTACCATTATTCTTTCAGAAAATAGTACTCGTAATAATACTCGTTTCTACAGCATGCATGCAAACTTATCGTATTGTCGACCCCATGTACTGAAAACATGCTCTTGAAGGTATGTGCATTATTATAAAAGTGAGTATAACATCATAGTAGTGAGTATTTACAAAGAAAAACGTATATATTGTAAACTTGTCTGCGGGTAGCTCACGAAAATCCTGGTTTTGTGAATCTACATTTCCCGCGAAGAGAACCGCGCCAAACTTCACGCGCGCCCCGGTTACAGACAGAAAAAAGTGGCTTCACGCGCCTCTATGATCGTTTTACACAGATAACGTACATGCTAAGTCATACTACAACGTACATGCTAACTCATACTACAACGTACATGCTAACTCTTACTACAACACACATGCTAACTCTTACTACAACATACATGCTAACTCATACTACAACGTACATGCTAACTCATACTACAACGTACATGCTAACTCATACTACAACGTACATGCTAACTCATACTACAACACACATGCTAACTCTTACTACAACATACATGCTAACTCATACTACAACGTACATGCTAACTCATACTACAACATACATGCTAACTCATACTACAACGTACATGCTAACTCATACTACAACATACATGCTAACTCTTACTACAACACACATGCTAACTCTTACTACAACATACATGCTAACTCATACTACAACACACATGCTAACTCTTACTACAACACACATGCTAACTCTTACTACAACATACATGCTAACTCATACTACAACGTACATGCTAACTCTTACTACAACAAACATGCTAACTCATACTGCAACATACATGCTAACTCATACTACAACGTACATGCTAACTCATACTACAACGTACATGCTAACTCATACTACAACATACATGCTAACTCTTACTACAACACACATGCTAACTCTTACTACAACATACATGCTAACTCATACTACAACATACATGCTAACTCTTACTACAACACACATGCTAACTCTTACTACAACATACATGCTAACTCATACTACAACGTACATGCTAACTCATACTACAACATACATGCTAACTCTTACTACAACAAACATGCTAACTCATACTGCAACATACATGCTAACTACAACATACATGCTAACTCATACTACAACATACATGTTAGTTTTGCCACGTTTGCAAACTTACTCGATGCTGGACGATAGAGGCGGACCGGCGCCTCTTCCTCCTGTTCCGCTCCGATGACGACTTCCACCGCATGTCTACCTCTTCGATAAACCTCCGGGGGGGTTTGGGGACAAGACAGGACCTCCTCGACATCGCTCCAACTCCCTCCTACTCTCTCCAACCCTCCAAATAATTAAAAAAACACTCGCTGACAACAAAATTCTCGCTCGAAATCTCCACTGCTCCGCACAGTACGCGAGTGGCGCAGCGTATATCCGTCTGATTTCTTGTCTGTGATTGGACGGCATGAGTCACGCGAAGGAAACGGCACCGTAATGGCAATAACACTGAGAAATAGCGCAAGGGGTTAGCTTTCCAACACAGTAAAAAAAAAATCGAGGGCGCCTTTACTTTTGCAGTTATGGGGAAAAGAACAGCGCATGCGCAGCTGTGTCGGCGCCGACACACAGCCACAGCAGCGTTTTAAAGGCACAGGCCACTGTTTTTCCACACTGAGATATGTTCTTACCTGAGCTTAGATGAGTTGATGCGTAGCTGTCTGGTCTTTGTGCGTGCGCTCGTGTAGCGTGTTTTGGATGGTCACACAGAGACACGGGAGGCCAGACTCTGGGTCCTTTAAAACAGCAACAGGGGACACAATCAGAGGACACACAGAGGCACAGCTCCCAGCACGCAGGTTGCTCATCTCAATCAATTAACATAAAGTATACAATATTCAATATAAAATGTATATAATTTTGCACAATACTCGAAATGTTCTAATTAAATAATTTGGTTATTGTACTAATTGGCTAATTTGGATTCACAGTTTTGAAAATATAACAAAAATAAAATACAGCATAAAAATTTGCAGTACCAGAATTTATATATTTTTCTCTAAAACCTTTAACAAACCTTTAAAACAGCAACAGGAGACACAATCAGAGGACACACAGCCCCCTACAAGAGCAAAAAAAAAAAAAAAAAAAAAAAAAAATCGTCAACATAGGTGCTAAGAAGTCCGTTTTACAGGCTTAAAATAGTTTGTGACCTAATTAACTTCTACTTCATTTCAGTTTATGGTGTTATGTTCGTGTTTCTGACACGTTTATTTGACTAACAGACAACAAGTGTTAGCTAAACTCATAGGGAGACTCGAGGAGCAGAACTTACCAGCACGCAGGTGGCTCATCTCAATGAGGGACAGAGTAGAGCGCGCGCTGCGTAGAGGGGGGGGGGGTGGGGGGTGGGGGGGGGGGGGGTGTCGCACCAATTATGGTCCCTGCGCAACAGGCACTAAAGGAACTATATTACTCAGTAATAACATTAAAAATAAAATACCAACATTACATTACAAAATTACCAAAAACGGAGATACTAACAATAATAAAAGGGATTCACTATAAAGTTTTGAGGATGTTCACTTAAAAAAAAAAAAAATCCTGCTACACTCAGTCACGCAAAAAGACCAAAGATGTTAGCATTTGGCCTCTCCCAGTATATTCCTATAGCTGCAAACGGGGGGGAAGTTAGAAGCGACCACGCTCTTCCTCGGGCACAAAGACCAGACCATCAACTCGTCTAAGTTCAGGTAAGAACATATCTCAGTGTGGAAAAACGGTGGCCTGTTCCTTTAAAAGGACTAATGATGCTTTGGTTGGTAACTCTTTTTAACCATTCACTAATCATTTGTAAAGCATTGATAAATACTTTATTTCAGTGGTGGAGAGAGCTTCAATCGGACTTTCCATAGACCTCACTGAAACACCTGAAACACCACTTTCTCACACAATTTGACTCACTCTAGTGGATTTATCATGACATTTAATACCTAAATGTGCTGAATAAAGTGTATTTCATTTGACAACTTTTATAGTGACATTTTTGGGTAGTCCCTTGTAATCAATGAGGAGCCAACTCTGCTTCATTTATAAAACATTTACAAAGCTTGCGTCATCATTTCTTTATCAAGCCACAGCTGCCCTGAGACTGACTGACAGGTCTGTGCCAAGTGCCACTCCAACCACCAACGATCACCCACAAACTACCTTCACACACAACCGCATTGAAGAGTCACAAAAAGAGCATGCACGGGCCAGAGCTGGGGTTGGAACTGCTAACTTTCCGGTTAAAAGCCGACTGCTCCGTCACCTGAGCCGCTGTCGCCTCAGATCATCTGCATCCGTGTGGGGCCAGTGTGATGTTTAACGCGAGCGTTGGAAGATGATGCTCATAAATAAACATATGGAACACAGCAGCACTGAGCTTATACGCCAAGAATAGCAGACCAGTGCGCTAACAGGCTGTTTAGCATACAGGCTACGACTTTGTAAACGCTGGGCCCCACTCGTTATTTCAGTGGACAATTCGGGCTGTACTATTTGTCGAGGCAGTGGCGTAGAAAAGATCTCACAAATTCATTTCACCTTATAGGGAAAAAGACTGTTGTTGTATGCAATTCGCTCAGTGTAATAGAAATACAATCAGTAAGCTACTACACTTGAACAAGTATCTATACAGTACCAGTGGAACGTTTGGAAACACTTCAATGTGTTGGCTGTTCTTTTATTTCAACACCATTGTGTGATTCACATTGAAGACATTAAACTATGAATGAACACATGGGGTTATGTGGGACACGAGGGTGACATTACCCAAAATATGCTTTATATTTTAGATTCTTCCAAATTGCCACACTTTAATCTTGGCATTTTGTCAATGAGCTTCATAAGGTCAACCGTGACCTCATGGTTTAACAGTCTGTGAAGTCCATTGAGAAAATGTCAAATGTGCGAAGCCGTAATCAAAGCAAAATTCTCGAGAATCCAACCTGAGAAGACTCACTGAAACAAAGTGGCGTTTGAGGAGTTTTATTGGACATGAATCATATTTGGCGCAGTGACCTAATAGAATAAAATACATGGCCATGATGAATGAATGTAGTAGAGTCTTCCTCACAGAGTCTGGACACTGGTGGTTTTAGAGGATGAGGTCTGAGGCAGCCAGAGTTGACGATGAGCGGAGTAGAGATGAGGCCAGGTGGAGAAGGGGCGGAGGAGGGTCACAGCACGCTCGGAAACAGCCCAGGCAGTGAACAGCAGGCTTAAGAAGGGAATCCCGGGCAAGGATTGGTCTACCAGGTTCAATTTACGGTTAAGCTTCATTTCAACCTTATTTGTCCAAAACATAATTCCAAACGTGTTACGTCATAAATGGACGCCTTCAGTCAATCTTCAATGAAATGAAAGAAAAACCGATACATAAAAAAAGCGTTTCCAAACTTTTGACTTGTGTCACGGTGTGGCTTCCGGGAAATTAAAACCATCCTCACCTTGGCCAGTGAGGGGGTAAACACCAGGCAGCAGGAAGGCATGGGCACGACTTCCGTAGATGCAAAAATATCGGGGATATTAACCAAACAAGTCCGAAAAAAGGCTGTGAGATTGGATGTTCCTCTGAGTCCATTCCCTTCTGTACCAAAGCGTAAACTGTTTTGGGAGCACCATCGAATTTAAAGTCTGAAGTGAGCCGGCATGTAATCATTCTATTACTATAAGTACTGCACTTTTTGTTTTCAGTCAAAACATGAATCTTGTAATGCCACACGTCGGTGATCGAGGGTCCTTTCGTTGGAACAATTTAATTTTTGTGTAAAGACAACAGTGTTATTAATGGCTCTACAGAACAGCCCTGAGCCAGAAAGCTGTGATGAATTTGTAAAACACGAGGGGAAAGAATGCAGTTTCCGCGCCCTCACATAAACCTCCACTGCATTGTAAGGCAGTTGATTTAGCACAAAACCTGTTTAATTTAAGAACTCCATGAGGGCCTTTCTAGTTGGAGTTTGTGTGTCTCCTAAGGTCAGTTTTCCTTTCCCCTTCAGCCCAAAACATGTAAAATAGGCTGGACCTAAAGCTGGTCAACCCTCGGAATTAACCTATAGCTCAAGATCTGAAGATTGCTCCAAATGATTGACTGAATAATTATGTCTATGGCATCATGCGATACAGAAGGCCCCTTTGCTATAATGCTAACGTTAGCCGCGTGCCACATGCTAACGGCCTGATTGAAGTGCCAGTCTTTCCCTTCTGGACAATCTGCTTGATTTTCATAAGGATCAGATTTCGGCTTTACTTGAAATATAAGTGTGCTTAAGTCATAAAACAGGCTTTCTAACCCAATCCAATTCACTGTTATTTGTTTAGATGTTTTTTGTACAATCAATTGGATGGATTCAAAATTGCTAAAAACATTTACCTTCGAAGTTAAAGCGTGCGCACCGGGATGGTCTCGCAGTTAATGGAACTCATAGAGGAAATCACAAATAATATCGACAAGGAAAAATATTCAGTAGGTATTTTCATCGATCTTAAGAAGGCTTTCGACACTATGGATCACAATATACTCCTAAACAAACTACAAAAATATGGGATAAGAGGTATTGCTTTCAACTGGATTGAATCCTACTTAACAAACCGTAAACAGTATCAAATGGGGCAGTGCAGATCCATGTGTGATACCCTAGTGTGTGGTGTCCCCCAGGGATCGGTGCTGGGACCTAAACTATTTGTATTATATATCAATGATTTGTACTTGGTTTCCAAGAAGCTTAAACCGGTCCTTTTTTACAGATGATACAACAATCATACTCTCAGATGCAGACTTACAGCAAATGGTGATCGAGATTACAGAAGAAATGGATACATTGAAAGATTGGTTCTGCGTAAACAAATTGTCTCTAAATATTACAAAAAACAAAGCAATGTTCTTTGGAAATCGTGTAATGAATGTACAAGTACCAGTTAAAATTGGCAACGCGAAACTATTGAAAGAGTCTATGAACATACATTTCTTGGTGTAACACTCATAAAATCAGCTGGAAAACTCACATCATAAAAATTAAAACTAAAGTTGCAAATATTTCAGCCATAATGAATAAATATAAATATATCATTGACAACAAAGCTCTATATACTATATACTGCTCACTTATCCTTCCCCATTTAACATATTGTGTAGAGATCTGGGGAAATGCATATAAAAGTAATCTTGACCCATGGTTTAAAGTTCAGAAAAAGGCAATAAGAATAATCCATTTAGCTGGATACCGTGAACACACACATCCATTATTCTTTAAATCAAAAACAATGACAATTGAGGACCTTACTGAATTTAAGATGGCTCACATCATGTTCAAAGTCTCACAAAAGTCGCTTCCTGAAAGTATGTTCTGCAAACGAGAAGTCAAACACAACTTGAGAGATAAGATTAGTTTTGATAAACAGTGCTCCAGAACAACCTTGAAAAGAATGTGTCCCACCATTCCCACGTGATGTTGAAATATGGAATAATCTAGATAAAAACATCAAACTTTTAAATAACCTGGTACATTTAAAAAAAGTTTACACAGAGTTTACATTTCTTAGATATGAACAAATATTGTCAGTGTTGTAGCAAATTCTTTTGCTAGAAAAACTACACGTATCCTTTTGAAAGAAACTACTCGATAAAAAGACGGTGATATGGACAGATGCCCCGTGATGGAGTACACAATTATTATTTTTTTACAAAGTTGGCAGGTCTGCATATGAAATCTGGTTTCGTGATGTTAGTTTGGAAATTGTATAGTAATAATTAGCTTAATTTGACTACTGGTCGACTGAAATGACCCAACATTGACCCAAGATTTTCACCCATTTTTGCATTTGTCAAGTGTGCATAAACACATAATAAAATCAACGGAATCCTTCAACTGAAAAAAAAGAATTCAAGATGGTCACGCCAGGCCACGCCCCCTCCCCCCAGTATTACGTATTGTCTGTATCAGAAATTGCCCAATTCCTTATATCGGAGTCATTGATGATTTGCTGTTTCCTCCTGTCAGGCAGCTGTTGTCGTGATACTGGGTGCATTGTACAAAAAAAAAGAAAGATTTTGAAATGGATTGATTGAGACGGGTCCGCGGGCGCCGCACTGCAGCTGCCAACTTCTAAACCTCTAAATAATGGACATTGGCTTTGCACTGTATATCCTCAGCTGTACCTATAAAGCCGTCAAAATGCTGCACTCCGAGGATAATAGACCAAACAGCAACATGAAAACATGAAAGACTGCTTCCTTCAGAGATGTTTCTCACACAGAGGCATTTGAAGCTTTCTGATGCCGAGGAACTTTCAAGTTTTGTTTTTTTTTCCTCCAATCTCCTTCTTTTAGAGTTTCCGTTGTTGCAGTGTGACAGCTGCGCCAGTCAACAACAACAACACCCGCACTCCGGAGAGCACTCAAACCCAACCCCAGTATTAAATATGACGCACAGCACTCGCATCGCGGTTATTAAATATGACTGACACGTTCAGGGACGTACGTGGAAAGAGTGAAGGCGAGGGGCTGACCTTATTAACTGCCAGAAAACAACTCTGAAGGTGCACAAACTTTTAATGTTTCAAAGCACAGCATTTTCCACTGAACCCATCTCCATTGAACCCGTCTCAATGCCCACCTATGCCTATGACCTTACTAACTGCTCCTGGAATTATCTGGAGACTCATTGGAGTTATAGACCACATCAATAAACCACCGGTGTCTGAGTTACCCTCTTAAGCCCAGGGTTTTATTATTTTAGTCTCAGAGCTTGGATCTTGGCGTTTGGTGCCCATTTGAGCCCAACCCACTCTGAGTCACTGTGATGTGATTGGCTTCAGAGTTACACTGTAGGTCAGACACCATGACGCTAAATAGGGACCCTTTATTTTCAGTAAAAAGGCTGAAGCCTCATCGCTCTTCAGTCACAGACTGGCAAGTGAAGAAGGAAGTCGTCGAGATTCTCATTTAGAACCTTACACTTCTGCTGGATGTAACAATAAAAGTTTGAAATTCAAGTATTCCTTAGTAATAGTTGTGAAAATCCTGATTTAGTGTGATTAAAATGTCAGATACCATAGACATGCTTTAGCCTTGCCCTAGCCTAGCGCCACTAGACTCTTCAAATATAAGAACTACATACATTTAAGAAAAAAATATCTCCAGAAATCAACAACACTCTGGATAACTAGGAAATGAGGCCTATTGTCAAAAATCCTGAAATATCCCTTTAGGAGTGGTTCTGAACACTTTTACTGGTTCAGCTCTGCTTTTGGGCTTCTTGAACTAACTCATGAATGGCCTAGTTTGTGGATGAGTGGATGGCGAGACGAGAAACTAGAAGCATTGATCCGTGTGAGTCTTTTCATAGAATATCATTTCACTTTGTACACGGTTGAACTGAAGACAGAGAATTTAAATCATCTCACTGTCTTCATCTCGAAATATCATTAGAAAAAAATGCAGAGGGTTATTTTTCCCCAAACCGCTCAGCACCAGTTTGAGCTTGGATGTATTCAAAGAGTCAGTGCCATTTTCCCCACTCCCTCTGTTCACTTCCATTAGCCCTACAGTGCTTCCTCCCTCTGCATCCTCACCACTCTCAAAGGAAACCTCTCGCATCCTTCCTATTCAAGCTTCCCCCTCTCCACTTTTCACTCCTGTTATACAGCTTTTTGATGTCCTACGCCTCCCATTCTTACTCTACTTTTTTAGCAATAACGACGCCTTCACTGCCCACGCGGCTTCCATTAATTCCTGTCAGCTTTTAGCGTCAAACGCGGCTACGAATTAGCCTCGTGCAGCATTTGAGGGGAATGTTTGGTTCATTCATTCAGAGACATTCTTGTCGAGCTTTTCAGGCGCAGACGTCTCTAAAGCGACGGCATTAGAAAAGCGACGCAAAGGCAATGGCGGGGTGTCGTTATTGTGGAAGGTTTCAATAGTGTCAGAATAGGAAAACGATTCATAAAAGTTGCCCCCAAGTCCAGGGGACACGTTAAACAGATCAAATCCTTTTTAAAGGCAGTGAAACAGGAATCTCTAACCTGTTCCATCTACCAGTACCTTGCTGATGCACTTTCCCCAAAGGCTTTAATCATTTCTGCAAAGGCTTTTAGATCAGGGGTGATTTCTTCCCATTCCCGATGGCAGTCAATGGCAAGGCAAGTTTATTTGTAGAGAACAATTCATACACAAGGCAATTCAAAGTGCTTCACAGTTGCATAAAATTACAAGAAAACAGATCAAATCAATCAATAAAACATCAACATAAAAATTAATCAATTACAGTAAAAGGCAAGAGTGCAGATAAAATACTTTCAGTTTTCATCTGCTCGGGTAAAAAGAGCTGTTTTCAGCCTGGATTTGAACATTGTCAGAGTTGAGGCCTGTCTCACATCCTCATGAAGACTGTTCCAGATTTTAGCTGCATGAAACTGAAACGCAGCCTCACCGTGTTTAGTGCTGACTCTGGGAACCACCAGGGGACCCCTCCCTGAAGTTCTCAGGGCCCGAGATGGTTCATACGGCTCTAACATGTCAGAGATGGACTTTGGTGCTAAACCATGAAAAGACTTGTACACAAGCAGAGCTGTTAGATTCTATTCTCTGAGTTACAGGAAGCCAGTGCAGGGACCGGAGCACTGGACTAATATGGTGGTATTGTCAGGACTCGAGCAGCAGCGTTCTGGATGTTCTGCAGCTCTAACAGCTCCTTTAGAAAGGCCAGTGAACAGCCGTTACAGTCGTCTAACCTGCTGGAGACAAATGCATGGATGAGTGTCTCTAAGTCTGGTCTAAGTTTCTCTAAGATAATATACTTTCAGCCTGGATTTCTCATAGATAGAATTTCACACAAAATTACAGGTTGTTTAATTCAGCTATGGCTTTTGCTAAAGCATGACCGCTCCCACCTCAGACTGCTGTACCTGATGGCAGCCAGACCGTCTCACACCCTAATGAAATCCAAAAGGCTTCGTCAGCAACATTAGAGCTTTAAGCTCAGCCCAAAGACCAGATATCAAAACACAACACAAACACAACCTGCAAACATGTATGCAAATCTAGAACAGTATTATGAGGAATTGTCTTTCCTTGTGTCGAGATATGGTTGTGGCTTATAGGAGGGAATATTTAGCTTATTTTCAAATACTTGTCCCTGAAGATGTGTTGTGTGTTTCAAAGCCATTCTTCATTTCTACTCTCCGCACTGGCTCCGAGTAAGACAGCCACCGAGCCCAACACAATGTCTCTCACGCAGACGCCTTTGTTTAGGTCTAAATTGAATTCTGCGGAAACAAATCAGAGAAACAGAGGGTCAGACTTCACAACAGACTTCCTCTCCGTCAAATGCATTTTGTGTATTGTTTTTGCGAGGTCCGCTCCTAAAACAGACGCTTGCCCAGTTTATCTCCAAAAACCAACCATGGCAACAGAATTTTTTTTAAAGATACAGTATATAGAAAAACCTCAAACTTTTGACTAAAACGGACAATGGCATACTTATTTGCTGCAATGTATGAAATCGTAGAACACTGACACTAATAAAACTAAGTCACAAAGATCCTGGAGCTCTGATGTCGGGGGCTTCGTGCCCCTGGTAGGGTCTTCCATGGCGAACAGGTCCTAGGTGACGGGTCAGACAAAGAGCGGTTCAGAAGCCCCTCATGAGAGACCAAAAGGCCCGGTTAGAACCATGAGGCCGTCCTTCTGTGGACCCACCACCTGCAGGGGGCGCCATAGGGGCTGGTGCAGCTCCAACAGCTGCCCCCACGACCCGGCAACGGACAAGTGGAAGAAGATGGATGGAAGTAAATTAAAGGGATATTTCAGGATTTTTGACATTTCCTAGATATTCAGAGTGTTGTTGATTTCCAGAGATATATTTTTCTTATTAATGCAGTCCTTATATTTGAAGAGCTTAGTGGCACTAGGCTAGTGCTATTTATGTATTTATTTATTACAAGCCACACCTGATTGTAGCCTTTGGTTAATTTCCATCCGTCGTCCCCCATGCACACTCTCAAACATCCTGGCCTATTGTACATGTGTTTAGTGGTAGGGGAAACCGGAGGAAACCTACGTAGACACGGGGAGAACATGCAAACTCCAAGCAGAAAGGCCCCGGCCTTGGTGGGAATCGAACCCCGCACCTTCCAGCTGTGAAGCACGAGTGCTAACCACTGTTCTACCGTGCCGCTAGGCTAGCACATTTCTACGGTAACAGCTAGCCTGCATTAAAAACAGTCTGACCAACACCACAGTGCACCTGAGGCAAATCACTTATAACGCCAGACTAACGATATAAATGTCTGTGTCGATTCCAAAGGGTGTACTCACTTTTTCCTCCCACTGTACCTCATTTAGATTTTGTCGCTGAAAGTGTAGCCAAAGTTCACCTGCAGTGTCTCGCCTTGAAAGCTAAACGACTTGATTGCATGACACAGTACATGTCTCCTTTTTGATATCTCTGGCCTGACTCATACAGTATGCGGTTGCACAGTAAGGAGAGTAGAGCCGGAGCCTGCCCTTCACGCTGTGAGGCAGGAAAGTCTCCACAGAATGTCAATACCTCCTCCATCGACGGAGAGAGAAAGATCCACTGCTCTGTTCCAATAAATGGGCTTGATTCGTGTTTGCTCTCGGCCCGCTGCAATTCTCTGTTCCAAAAAACGTTATTAAAAATGTATTCTCCATTGACAGTGTTTCAATATGTTTGAACTCTTGTACTATGCATTATTCAGGAGAGTTATGAGAGTTTTCAACACCCTCGCCTTGGCGTTTCATCTTTTATAACCTGCAATGTTATATAGATAAAATAGACGGCGCAAATGGAGATTGAGATTGCGTCATAACCACATCAAATATGCAGTTAAAGGTTTGATATTGTTTCTTTTTCAGGCTTTTTAAACTCCTTTAGGACCTCTTATCCCGGGTGGTTTAGTGGCGTAATTTAGAATAATGTATGTGTCAAGAAAATCTGCAGAGAAAACTCCGATTAACCTCATGCATTACTCTGCGTTCTGCGTGTGGAAGAGGAAGACGGTGAAACATGTGCAAACGACGAAAACCAGAAGCCCGGCCCGATGCTAATTTAAGACGCGCCACTCGAAGGAAGAAGACTTTCTCAAATTCCGTGTCATTCATAACACCAAAGAGTGGATTTGAGTGGTGCTCGTCTTCTTTTCATGTCGTCGCACTCGGGCAAGCCGCCATGTTTGAGGGATCCCCCATTTCTCTGATCAGTTAATTGTCTGATCGTGTTGGTCGTCGGAATTTTGAGGATATTTGGGAGGCGATTGAGGAGGGTTCCGGACTGCGAGGCCTTTGTAGAGAGGAGTAAAAAGAATTTCACCTCATTACTTGAATACAGATAGGTCAAGCATGATTCCATAAAAGTACAAGTCCCTATTTGCTGGAGAAAATACTTAACGATTCAAAGTACAGGTTTTCGAAAACAGTAAAATTGCGGCATATTCACTTGAAAATGCGCCAAATTCACAATGGAAAGGTGCCAAAGTAGCAATACTGGGGATGGACGTGATTGAAAATTGTCAAAAGTTCCTGTCCAAGTGAAAGCGGCAAAAGGAGACAGAACTATTTTGACCTATGCTTTCCTTGACCATGGAAGCACAGGAACATATCATGAGACAACTCAATATAAGTGGAAAAAAGACAAAGATGTAGAAAGACAAAACCAGTGAACAGTTATGAAACAAGTGGTTCACAAGAGGTGAGGGTGAATGATGAAGACTCAAACCTTCTAAGGTTTCTGTGGTGGCCAAATGGAGACGTGACCCAATCCCTGGAACAATACAGAATGAAAGTTCATTTATTTGGTGCCATCTCCTCACCGAGCTGCGCTAACTTTGTACTGAAAAAGACAGCGGACGACAGTAAAAAACTCTTTCCCACCAGCCGCAGTTGACTTCCCCTTGTCTTAAATCTGTTTCTACAGAGGAAGCTGCCACACACCTGGTCAAAGAGTTGAGTGAGTTGTGTTTGAACTGACTACAAGGGTCAGTAACAGCCGAGCAGTTCTATCCGCTATTCCAGAAGAAAACCAAGCAAAACAGATTAAAGAACTTGACCTGGACAGTGACGGCCAGTTGAAAGTCCAACAACATCAATGTTTGCAAGACAAAAGCCCTTTAAACCAATCGCTATGAAAAGTATTCACGGCGTTCACGTGAAAGTGCCTGATCCCCAAAAAAAGCATTTGAAAAGCTACGATTGAACTGTTCTGAGGTCTAGGTCTAGGTCCAGCAACGCTATGTGACGACCTGAACATTCTGCATGACCAGGTTATTCCACCAATAGATATCTTCTTCTCTAATGGCACGGGCGTATTCTAAGATGACAACACCAGGATTCATCAGGCTCACATCGTGAAAGAGTGGTTCAGGGAGCACGAGATGGATTGGCCGCCACAGAGTCCAGATCTGAACCCCGCGGAGAGTCTCTGGGATGAGCTGGAGAAGGCTTTGCGCAGATAACCGAGGTCCGTGTGTTCTGCTCAGCTGCCTTCAAAATGGCGGATTGTGGCCACAGCAGCGTAGCCATGGTGACTGGGCTATAATTTGCCTTCAACCTTTTACTCTCATGCTGCTTTCGAAGAGTGTTTTCGCCCAAAGTTCCGACGGGGAGCGAAATGAAAACCCCCAAAACATCTTAGCGCCGGGATGGTAGTCGGATAAGTGGGGGCTGCCCCCTGGGTCGGAATGAAAGTGTCTTTGCTTTTACAGAAATGGACCGAGCAGCGGATTTGACCGCGAGCCAGAGTACAGTAAAATGTCACGCTGCCCCCGGGTTCACGTCGCTCGGCAGGGGCTCGGCCAAGTCAGCAGTCAGGGCCGAGGGAATATCAGTGTGTGAGTCAGATAACGGCTCAAGATGGATTCAAGGCAGGTTATACCGTGATGTTAACGCCAGAGTATAAATGGACGAGAAATCGACCCAATTAGTGAAGCAGAGGGCTGAGGCGGCGGGTAAGTCGTTGTTTTCTTTATTATTTTATTCCTAATATGAGACTAACACAACGAGCCTGAGCTAAGCTTCCTAAAGCGCTTCACTTCATTATCGATCCCATACTCAACTCAAAATACAACTTTATTAACTAAGTGCTGAGGAAGGTCATCCAGATCACTGTGGACCCGTCACGTCCACTCCATGGCTCCTCAGTGTTGGGTAGTAACCAAATACAACTATTTTTAATATGTGTTTTGAGTAACTGTATTCGGCCACTATTTTATTTGAGAGTAAAAGAATACTTTCCTAAAATCAAAGGAATACATGTGGCTTTATATTGCATGACACAATAAGAAGAACACATCAACGACAAGGGAAAGGTTTAGCTCTGTAGGGCTTCACTTTTAATAATGATCCGTCTCTCCACTCAAAATACAAATAAAGATTTAAAACTCCTTTGCAAATAAGTTCACGGTGTAAACATCAGCTGTTCAGAGAGCGGGTGAACCCAGCGAGAGGGGGGAGTGGAGTCCAACACACACATTCAGGAAGAAACATCATCTAACATTATCACCTCTACCACATCGTAAAGATACAAGTGAAACGGAAACACCACCTGGAAAGAGGAGAAAAAGCTTCATGACAACGCAGCAGCTGTGGTTTGAAATGCCTTTCCTAAGCCCAGGCATTCAGATGACGAGGACGCAATAAAGAACGCACTGCATGACATGATGATGTAAATGGGATTTTCTCATGACATGAGGCTGGACACACAGGTACTGCACACTCAAACCAACACATATGGAGATAATACTCAGGAGGGAGGAGAGTGGCGAGGTTTGTGCTAAGAGTCAAGTGTCGGAGGAACATAAATATAAACTTTATTGATCCCGAAGAAAATTGCAATATTGTAGTAAAACTATTTTACTGTCACCAAAGCACAAGCAAAGGATCATTCACATCTTAGTGCTTAGCAGCAACAGTGCAAATGCAGTTTTTTTTTTCCAGAATTGCGCACGGTAGCACAGCGGTTAGCGCTTGTGCTTCACAGCTAGAAGGTCCGGGTTCGATTCCCACCAAGGCCCGGGGCCTTTCTGTGTGGAGTTTGCATGTTCTCCACGTGTCTGCGTAGGTTTCCTCCGGGTACTCCGGTTTCCTCCGGGTACTCCGGTTTCCCCTACCACTAACAACATGTACAATAGAAGCCCCTTATGAGAGACCAACAGGCCCGGTTAGAACCATGAGGCCGTCCCTCTGTGGGCCCACCACCTGCAGGGGGCGCTATAGGGGCTGGTGCAATGTGATTTGGGCAGCTCCAACAGCTGCCCCCACGACCCGGCAACGGACAAATGGAAGAAAATGGATGGATGGATGGAGTTAATCATGAATATACAACATCGGCGCATTGAGTTGCCTTGTGTACGAAATGCGCGGTATAAATAAAGTTGCCTTGTCTTGCCATTTATTGAATATTAGTAAATGTTTAGTTCATTATTAGTTCACGATTAACTTCTGTTGCTTTTGCCGTATAATAAAGTGTTATTTACTTCAAATCTTATACGTACAATATTTTCATTCATCCTCACATTTCTCTACCGACATATCTACATTCCGCGTGGGACCTTTTCCGGTATCTGGAGCAAGTGAGGAGAATATCCCGCTGCGTCCGGGTTCAGAGTTGCGGGAGCTCATCTATAAGTCCAGACTTTGGCTCGACTGAAGCACTTTGGTGAAGAGCCAAGTCTGAGATCAGATTCGACGAGAACGTCCTCCGTCTGCGATGGATAAAAACCAGACACAACAAAAACAAGAGGCTGTGACTTTCATCAGCAAGGGCCATTAGCAAAAGCACAGATATGTCAAAACGAAATCAGCGAAGGCTCGTCACGTTGCCTTTGCACAGTGTTTTCAAAGGAAAAACACAAGGAGCTACTAAAGTGGATATATTGTTGCAAGAGTGTATAGAAAACCTTCTTTTTATTTCTCTCGTGTTTAGAGGCTTGGCAGAACGTCATAAAATAAGGGAGTATGCAACAGGAGAATTTTGTCTTTTTTTTACTTAAAAATTAAAGGGATATTTCAGGATCTTTAACATGGGGCCTCATTTCCTAGTTATCCACAGTGTTGTTGATTTCTGGAGATTTTTTTTTATTTTTTTATTCATGCAGTCCTTATGTCTGAAGAGTTTAGTGGCGCTAGGCTAGTGCATGTCTATGGTAACTAGTAGCCTGCATTAAAAACAGTCTGACCCAAGCACAGTGCACCTGAGGCAAATCACTTGTAACAGACTACCGATAGACATGTCTGTGTTGACTGAATATTTCTTTTAAATATAACCATTTTAAATTTAAAATAACTTATATTTGAGCAGCATCAGCTTCCTGGTTGTAAGCTACGCAGCGGCGGAGTGATCTGCTAGGTTGCCGGATCTACAGTAGTTTGTTTACCTGCATTACTACACATGAAATTCACAAAGGAGCTTTCTACAAATCAGAAATTGAAAAAAAATCTCCAGGAATTAACAACACTCTGGATAACTAGGAAATGAGGCCCTATGAGGTGTTGAGGGAGTAAATAGCTAAGACTCTCAACATTGACCCCTAAGTGGGAAAAAAAATCTATGTTTTTAACGTTAATGCTAGGGGTGGGTACAGTGTGGTATCGAAAAAACAAAAGTTTCGAAAGCAGGAACCCTTAAAAAATACATATCTTTAGAGACAGGCAGTGTCTATAGAACCATCTTACTTTTACACTGGTTTAAGATTTGAAACAAATGATACAATCTAAGACAGACTTGATTTAAAACCCGCGTCATTATATTGCTAAATAAACCTAAACCTAGCCTTTTCCAGACATAACCCAAACCATTTTCCAAACCTTTAACCATAATTGTTTTCCTGTTTCTAAACGTTCCTACTCCTGGCCCAAACCTTAACCAGTTTGCTGTTATATATAGAGAGACAAAGTGTTGATGCCTGCTTGGTTGTTTCAGCTCAAATAAATGACACCGACTTTAAAGAAACCACCTTTTACAGAATACATTAACATGATTCTTCTGTTTTATAGATGTCAAATATTTAAGTATCGGAATCGAAAGAACGTATCATTCAGCTATCGGTACCGGAAACAAATGTCAGGGTACCCAGCGGTTTAAATGTATGAACAAACTGCATCCTGTTTGTGCTCCGCGGCCATTAGCGGCAGCGGTAGATACTGTAAGAGCATGTACCAGAGGGAGGAGCGCGTCTGTTCAACCCTTTTAGCAGCTAACACATGCCCACGACTTCACCCCCGTCACCTCCCGAGCACCTCACCAGGTCCAACAACAGCCTTCCCCCAGGCTATTAAAAGATAGACTCCCTCTCCCTGTCCCTGCCCTCGCTCGAATGCACCGCAAACATGTACTTAAGGCTTTCCCCGGTGATCCCAAAGAGATAAAGCCTTCACATCACAAGCTAACAAACATTTCAGGCATGTGTTTTGCTTTACTTCTTAATTTGCACAAACATTACTTTTGATGGCCAGACTCTCTTTCTAAACAGAACTCGGGCGCCCTCCTCGAACCTCCGATCCGTCGTCTTAGACCCGGGTCTGCCACGATCATTTTTCTTTTGAGGACGATATATCGTCTCAGAAAATATCGCGATAAACGATAATACTGAGTATAATGCAATACAACTATTTTAATTGAAATGTATTGAACTTCTGACATTCAATAGTAACACCTTATAGCAAACAAAGTGCAAACTGGAAGGGTCGATATATTCTAGGACACTGTTTCCATCTGTGCTTCTCAAGCAAATGTACGGATTCAGATAGTACTGTATTACTGCAAACGTAGACTAGCCATATGTTGTGTTCTTTTTCCTTTTCTTTTAAAATATAACCTCCTGTACACGCGGCTGTCGGGGTGAAGCATGGACTACTACATCAATCATTCAGCATTTGTTAAAGTGGTTTTTGAATAATTAGAGAACGTTTTCAAACACGATCATATATGGGCGATGCCGTCTGTATCTATTAAGTCCAAGCAAGTGTAAAGCATGTTTAAATAAAAAAATAAAAAATCCACAAACTGAATTGCGTCACTAAAGAATAAATCTGAATAATTGCCGAGCTACCCTGTGTATTAACGTACAATTATGAAAACCCCCGTCAGAGACCATTTCAAGTTCTTTCAAGCAAAATCTACACATTTCTAGAAAGACAATTGACAATCACCTTTTTCAACTCATTTATTTACGTATGAGGCCTTGGGAAATCGGCTTGTCTTATGTTACTGATTACTCATTCTCATTTATCATAGTTCTTCTTTCTTTCCCAGAGGCTTCCGGCATATTCCTTATTGACAAAGCCGGGGTTCATCGAGCTCAAATTGTGACAAAGTGGTTCAGCGAGCGGCGCAGAGTCCGGGCTTTAACTCCACTAAGGATTTTTTGGGAGAAAGACTTAGCGCTGTGGCCGGATCTCGGTGAAAAATGAACGCCGCGAGGAAATAAATCTTGTGACTTTGCAGGAGCTTATTGAAACAGTGCCACGGCGAAAGTGCGTGGTAATCAAGGCTAAAAGATGTCCAAAGAAATAACAATGTGATTTCATTTCTGGAGTCAGCTTTTTGTCTGGCCTGGCCATGTTTTTACTTACAAAGGATTAGGCGTATATTTCATCGCTATTGACGATGACGATGTTGCTTTTTCCAGACACTTGGCGTCGCTTTACAATTGAAGGTGAAGCGAAGGATTTACCCGAGAAATGGTGCACTTATAGTGATAAAACGGGTGTAAGCGATAAACTGGTGCGCCATAGCCCTTGAACCGGAGATACCCTGCATGTTCTCTGAGTGGACGTCAGCGTGGGCCGAGTGGATCAATGTTGTCCTTGTTGAAGCTTCAGGTCTTGTTGGACAGGGGTTCCTCCGGATAGGGCTGGAGGTGTGATACTAAAGACTAGTGTTGTCACGATACTGAAATTTCAAACTCTATTTCGATACTGACAATCAAAGTCGATTCTCGATACCGATTTCGATACCACAGTAAAAAAAATCTAAAAATAAACATCATATTTGTGTAGGAAACTCTTGTCTCTTTCCTTGTGCTCTGTATTGTCTACATTGCAGAATACTCAACATTATATTAGTTTATTCAGATTTACCAGGTTCTTGAGACAATAAATAATAAAGGGTCTAATTTGTTATCTCTGAGTACCTGTTTTTGCACATAGTCAAATGCTTATGCTGTATTTAGCAATTTAACCTACAATATGACCATCCGGTTATGTTTCTGCATTCATGAACAGTGACACATTTAGGAGCAGAACATAGCATTTATTCAAAGCGCAATGTTAAAACTGGCCTTTAAAATGCCTCTAAATATATTCATGAGTTAAGTACAGACAGGTAACATGTAACTATACAGTTGACATTGGTAACATTTCATTTTGTTGAGATTTTTTAGGAGAAAAAAAAACACGTAATAGCCAATGCTAACTGATACATGTAAACTAATGGATACCGCTAAGCTAACAATAGCCTGCTAGACACCTGCTTCTTTCAACCTGGTACTACACCAGTAATCAGATTCTACACTTTGACAATGGATGCATTTACTTTTAGAATTGTATCCAGAGTTTAAGTGAGCACTTTTTTAGCTCTAGTTTAAGTTTTGATTTTTAAGTTTCCTTCCTGTGCTCTGGGAGCGAGCAGGAGGGGGAGGGGCTGATCTGTGCCCCACCCACAGGAAACAGAAAGTATCGATACTGCTCAAATGAATTTGTAGCTTCGATACCACTTTTAGTATCGATTTAGTATACATTTTTTTGACAACCCTACTAAAGACCAACCATCTGAAACAGAGGCCACTGAGCTTGTACATTTGTTAAAAGTGACAAGTATACACAATTATAAGTTGCAATAAGTAAATAAGTGCATAAGTAACACTTTTTAAGGATTCATATTTAATACAAAAGTAAAAAGAAATGTGGGCGACTTATGTCATGTGAAAGCGCCATACAAAACGATTCCATTCAAAAAAACAAACACAACATTGTCTCGCGCTGCTTCTTGAGTTCACAGACTCGACCACTCGGAGGGGGGCAGCCCATTTCGGGGCAACAGCCTGAAGGGACGGATCTCCCCAGGTTTAAAACAAGTCTTTGAGTCCTTAAGGGGACTCTGAGGACTCCGAGAGGAGCCGGGGCACAACAAATCAGCAATATACTGTGCAACGGCGGGAAACAGAAACCAACAATTTTAAAAATCAATGTGAATTTTGCCTGGCAGCCAAAGAAGACTTGATAACATGGGGTGATTTGGGCTGTTCTGGCAGCAGAATTTCACCCAATTTGATGTTGGTAAAGTGTGGTCCCGTTAAATCAGACGAGCTGGTTTCTCTTTCAGCCGTGATGTGAGCGCGCTAACCATTGCCCTCCTTTGCCACAGAGTCATTCCTCTTATTTTGTGCAGTGCAGCCCGTAGATTAGAGGCGTCCTATGGTGCTCCGGCTTCAGGGCACTATAGCGGCAGGAGTAGCAAAGGAAGTCGGGGGCGAGGATATAGGGAGCAAATGAAGTGTGCAGGGCTGATGATCATTCTCTTTGATGGCGCATTGGTCGCGGCGTCCGACAGAGCCGTCTCTCTCATTAAGGGACACAGAATGGATTTTTACTCGGCCGCGGAGCACGAGGACAGGTTCTCACGACAATAACACAGGAGCAACGAGAGGCCTGCGCCATTTAAAATTCAGTCGCGAGATATATTTATCCGCAGCCTCCATGGGGTCCCGCAGAGGATTCTGGGTCACGGCGAGTGCGTGTGGCACGTGTCAATGCGCGGGGCCTCGCGTGATGGATTACCTTATGGAGTTTACAAATCCGTCAGAGGGGGGGGGGTTCAAAGATGTAGTGCTTCGGACTTCAAAGAGACACATTCGATTTGATGGAAGTCCACATGGTTCTAACTGCAGATATTTTACACTGTTTTATTTTCCATTTGTGGCATTTTTAGGCTATATCCACACAAAATGCTTATATTTTCAGAAACTTTCTTTGTAAGCACGAAGCCAGATTAGTAAAGACTCAGCGCTCAGACTCAGGTCTGTGAAAATGGCGTGATTCACCTGTGGCTCGCAGACTCCAGTGGAGCGGAGTAAAACCATCATAGATCCATGAGTAAAACCATCATAGATCCATGAGTAAAACCATCACAGATCCATGAGTAAAACCGTCATAGATCCATGAGTAAAACCGTCATAGATCCATGAGTAAAACCGTCACAGATCCATGAGTAAAACCGTCACAGATCCATGAGTAAAACCGTCACAGATCCATGAGTAAAACCATCATAGATCCATGAGTAAAACCATCATAGATCCATGAGTAAAACCATCATAGATCCATGAGTAAAACCATTATAGATCCATGAGTAAAACCATCATAGATCCATGAGTAAAACCATCATAGATCCATGAGTAAAACCATTATAGATCCATGAGTAAAACCATCATAGATCCATGAGTAAAACCATCATAGATCCATGAGTAAAACCATCATAGATCCATGAGTAAAACCATTATAGATCCATGAGTAAAACCATCATAGATCCATGAGTAAAACCATCATAGATCCATGAGTAAAACCATTATAGATCCATGAGTAAAACCATCATAGATCCATGAGTAAAACCGTCACAAATCCATGAGTAAAACCATCATAGATCCATGAGTAAATCCATCATAGATCCATGAGTAAATCCATCATAGATCCATGAGTAAATCCATCATAGATCCATGAGTAAAACCATTATAGATCCATGAGTAAAACTCATTCTAAGGTCAGTAGATTATGGATGACAGACTCCACTCTGGGGCTGTGATGTCATCGTTTTAGTAAAAGTTGCGGAGACGTTGTAACAACGGCGCCACGTAAACGGCGTTTTGAGATCTTTTCACTCTGGGACCATCCATCCATCTATGTTCTCCCACTTGTCCGTTGCCGGGTCGTGGGGGCAGCTGTTGGAGCTGCACCAGCCCCTATGGCTCCTCCTGCAGGTGGTGGGTCCACAGAAGGACGGCCTCATGGTTCTAACCGGGCCTGTTGGTCTCTCATAGGGGCTTCACCCATTCACACACCAGTGTACGCAGACACTGGAGGCAAGGAGGGTGAAGTGTCTTGCCCAAGGACACAACAACAATGTGCACTGTCGTGGAATTTCATACCCCAATAAAGGAAAAAGCTCGAAAGATATTTGTCTTAAATCAAAGATGTAAACACATTTATTTTACACATATATATGCGGAGAGCCAACACACAGTCTTGCATCGTGAGCTCTGCCGGGGCAGAGCTACTGTACCAATACATATACTCAGGAGGCGCACAGCAGGGCCCCAAAACCGTGACGTCACATGGGCTGAGATTATCATGCAAACATCACCTTTTGTTTTAGCGCAAGACACAGGAAGGCCTTTGTCTTAAGTGTGAAAGGAGCAGCCAGCAGAGGCCTTTGTGGCAATGGTGATTCTTCAAGTGTGATGCAGAAGGCCTTCAGTGCAAACTCAGCATGGCGTCAGACGGCCGTCTCTGCATTGATTAAAGGCCCAGTCGTCCAGGGTTTTAGTCCGTGTATGTGCTGCGACTGGTTCTAATTTAATTACTCTAAAAACTGTCATTACACTCCCCTCTTTTGATAATTCAAAACCATTTTTGCATTAATCACATTCAGTTAAATACCAGAGGCATTGTAATCACATCACCTTCAAGCTTGAAACACTTAAATTATTGCTGTCCAAAGTGGACAAGAAAAGAAACATGTTTGTCAATAAAAGAAAGAGCACATTATAATAACACAATGGATCCGGACAGCGATAAGAGTGCGGACAGTGTTTCCAACATAATAGGCCACGGGCCCATGCCGGTATTTAGCCGTACGGGACCTGCTACGGGTTCAGTAGTCTTTTCCGCGGAAATGCTCACGAGCGTTCAGGTGCACCGCTCCCTCTGAGCGCGTGTGAAGCGTTAGTGGCCATGGCGATGTTCGGTCTTGGAGCGGCAGGACCCTAATCGCGTTGGGGCTTTGGCCTCGGCACTTCGGGGTGTGACCTTGGGGTCCGGGGGCAAGGGAGTTGGGGCGTCGTGTTGTTCCTGGGGATGCGCCTCGGGAACGCTGGGATTCTCTGGGTGTTGTTGTTGTTGTGGGCCTGCTCCAGTGACGGGGTTCTCACGCCGGCCGGCCCCTTATGCTTAGGGAGCCGTGAATATGCCTGCTCCGTCCCGACCCTCGGTGTCCTCGTCTATGGCCCTCGGTGGCAGCACTGCACGACAGTGGTTGGCGTGGATCCAAGCTGTCCTCTCTGCGATCTTTAGCGGCCGTGTCCGTCACCAGGAGGACGAGGATGGGATCCATGTTTCCGTCTTTTCTCCTTCACCAGGACCCAGTCGTATGGCTCGATCTCGTGCAGAGCCGCCTGCGCCGCCTGTGGCAGGGCGCTCCTGACCCGGGCAGAAATAGATTACAGTAGTGCATTCATTTCTTTACAATAAGACAGCATGTCGTCATCACACAAAAGGTGCATGGCAGATCTCTAGGTCGGGGTCCCGCTCCCAAGTTGGGCGGTCTGGCAAAGAGGGTTTCGAATGGGTTTAGGTTTTGACCTCAGAGTGCCATTCTCTCGCTCGCAATGTTTCCTTATATCAATGCCCAGAAATTGACCTACTTCCTCAATAATTTTGCTACAAAGTGACTGCCGTTGTCACTAGAAATTATATATTATTATTTTTATTTTATTTTATTTTTATTTTTTTTCCTTTCCGGGACACCCCATTGTGGCACAATTTCTGTGAGCAGAGCTTTCACCACCGCGTTGCTCGTGGCGTGTTTACATGCAAATACTTCAGTCCATTTGGACCAGAGATCCACCAGAACCAGACAGACAGTATTTCTTACCTTGGCATGGTGCGATGGGGCGGGGCATGGGCAGCCTAAGGAATAATTTGGAACTTACCCGGGTTCTGTGCCAAAGGTTTGGCAGAACCTCAATTGTGTGTAATTTAAGTTACACATCCCTCCTTTTCAGGCATGGTCTCGGCCATGTGCTAAAGGCACAAAGTCTCTGAAGAAATGCTGTGGCAAACCCGGTTTGAGGTTTACCCAGCAACCCACCAAGGCCATTTTCCGCCCACAGCTCCATCTCGTCTGGAGTAGCCAGTGCCTGCATATGGAGGCAGGTATGCCTTGTCTGCCTTCGCTGCCTTCATCCGCTGCCTGCTCACGAGCCCCAGCGGGCGCGACCAGTTTGTGCTGAATGGTGTTTGGGCAAACAATATTAAATTCAGAACACACAACATAACAGACTCGGTTGTAAAATTGTCGACACTCGTATGTTCTCACACTTCCAGCAGCCGGTCTGTACCTGTGGAATCCTGCTCCAAAAGAAACAGCAACGGTTCGTTAGTTTCAAGTCATTCAAATGAAACAATGGTGTGTTATGTGTCAGTTTGTTAGTGGTTAGTTGTCATTAAATGCACTGCTCAGCCTGTTGAAAAAAAAGAAAAGCAAGAATTTATCCAGAATTTATCCAGCACAGTTATCCTGTGTCCGCTGCGGGTCGTGTTTGTTGTCATATGCCTGTAAATAAATGACCAGAAACGCACATCAAATATACACACACACACACAACGATCAACTGAGACACACAATGACATCACCACAAACAAAAACGCTTGCGCAGTAAGTTGTCAGGTCAGGTCAGAAAGTCATTGTAAAAAAAAAAAAAAAAGTTTGTTCAGGCCATCAAATGTCATATCTTTTCATATCTTTCAGCCCAGAATTTGTTGAGCGCTCTTATTTTGAAAGCGTGATCGTCTTTCACCCATCCGTTCCACTAGTGGAAAAAAAAAATAAGACACCACCGCAGTGCAAAAAGGAAAAATAAATAAATCAAAATGTCAAAAAAAAAAAACACAACCCCAAAACTAAGTAAGAAGTAAATTCAAAAGCATTAAAACAATAAGGACCTGAGTTACCAACGTCATGCACTATTTTGATTGGCTTTTTGCCCCACGAGAGTGTGATAAAAATAAGTCCCATTTTGATTTCACCATGTTGATTGTTCATTCTTTGTTTAATTCAGTTTAGAAGATCAGCTTTGGCCAGCCAATTTAGAAAATAAAAAAATTGTTTCAACCCTCTGATCATGTTGACTTTAGGTATGCATTTTGGCATCTGTCCATCAGATTATGAAACAGATCTCTGTTGGGATAAAATTGTAACCCTTCACACCGTTTGTTCGGGTTTATCTCTTTGTTTTTGTTTTTTTGCTTTTATGCAAACTTGGTGAAGAGTCAAAAGGCACTAAAACACAAGATTCAAACCAGCGTGTAACTCAATGTACGGTTTCATTCAACCCAAACAAGTGGCAAAAATCCAAAAAGCCACTCCAATTTTATCAGGCCTATTCAAAATCCTTCAGTGGGACCGTCTGCAGCACCGGCGTGGTCGCTGCATACGGCGCTGGCAGCATGACCCCCGCCCCCCGTGGGGCTGAAGTGATGCTGTCAGGGTCAGAACACATATGTCGTCTTGCGGCCAGAAAACAATAAAAAATAAAAAGGGCTTCTCCATGCGTTTGCATTTCTGGAGAACCACGAGTGTCCATCTTGGACCTGTGTCCAGCCTCCAGCACTGCTACACTTAATACATGCAGGGACCTCCCTCCACGCTGCAGACGTGGGTTCGGACAAAACTGTGTGCAAAGTGGAGCACAGTGGGTCGATAAACACGTTAGGTAATACCGCGGAGTCGTGCCTATCCCAATAAACGTACTCCGTTAGCCTATCTTCACTACACTGAAGCCATGAGTTTTGTGAAGCGACCACTCATTTTTAGAAAGGACCAAAGTCTGTCACCTTATGTTTTGTTTTTAACACGGGATTTGTTGTCCCTGAATCATCTAGAATGTTAACTTTTACACCACAGATTGTTAGCGTATATTACTGGAATTCAGCATGAATTATCTCTAAAAAGTGCCAATTGCAATTTGTTCTTGTTCAAACTTACGTGACATGAGCGGTCGCTTTGGTGACGAATGTGGACCCGGGTTTGGTCAGTCGCTCGTGTTTCCTCCACGCCCGCCTGTGTGTTCTCCGCTTCGGTGAAAAGCGGAGGAGCTATTGTTTATATTTCTTTCTCTAACGTCTTTTGCCGTGATATTCTTAAAACCAAGTAATC
Source organism: Proterorhinus semilunaris (assembly GCA_021464625.1). NCBI lineage: Eukaryota > Metazoa > Chordata > Actinopteri > Gobiiformes > Gobiidae > Proterorhinus > Proterorhinus semilunaris. The sequence goes on from CM038359.1 coordinate 29,611,154, forward strand.
GTTCCCTTCCTTCTTCTAATTTTCACGCAAGATGCGTAATCGATTAAAGGACATAAAAAACCTCCCTCCGGAAGATCCGAATGGGCTGCACATGATTTGCAACCGTTTTTCCATTGCCATTTGTAACGGGACGTCTGAATCCCTTTCTAATGTACTTTCCTCCATTTTCTCTTAAAGAACAATGGCGCCAACCTCGCGTAGTCGCTCCTGCTGTCTCCTTGTGGAGCGATCCGTCCTCCCCGTACGTTTATCCCCTCCGTTAGTGCTGCTAGCGGGGGGCGTTTTTGGACCGGACCGGGCTGGCTGAAGCACACAGAACTCAGGGCCGCCTTGAAGCACTACTACCGCGCAGCCGTTAGCCTAAATTACCCGCTCTACACTAATGGCAATGAATAAAATACCCCAAAAATACGTAAATAAATCAAACAACCGTGTACACTTAAGCGCTGCCCTGGGCTTTACATGTTTGAAAAGACAAAACTCACCACAAATCAGGTTCTTTTTGGTCTTGTGTGGCCAAAGGTCCCTTCATGCGCAAGACGAGCGCGCCCTCCTTTCGTCTCCAAATAGAGCGGAGGCTGGTTTTGTTCCAGGTCGGCCGAACGCACCCGCTCGTCCCCGCCGAAAAAACCCAGGCCAAGACATGCCATCAACGCCAAACTGTCGTGGAATTTCATACCCCAATAAAGGAAAAAGCTCGAAAGATATTTGTCTTAAATCAAAGATGTAAACACATTTATTTTACACATATATATGCGGAGAGCCAACACACAGTCTTGCATCGTGAGCTCTGCCGGGGCAGAGCTACTGTACCAATACATATACTCAGGAGGCGCACAGCAGGGCCCCAAAACCGTGACGTCACATGGGCTGAGATTATCATGCAAACATCACCTTTTGTTTTAGCGCAAGACACAGGAAGGCCTTTGTCTTAAGTGTGAAAGGAGCAGCCAGCAGAGGCCTTTGTGGCAATGGTGATTCTTCAAGTGTGATGCAGAAGGCCTTCAGTGCAAACTCAGCATGGCGTCAGACGGCCGTCTCTGCATTGATTAAAGGCCCAGTCGTCCAGGGTTTTAGTCCGTGTATGTGCTGCGACTGGTTCTAATTTAATTACTCTAAAAACTGTCATTACAGCACCTTCAGGAGGCGGGATTCGAACCCCCGACCTTCTGATCATGAGACGACCCGCTCTACCCTCTGCGCCACCGTCGCCATCTTTCCACTCTGGGACCTGGTTTGGTAAATGTTTTTTTACAGACCCTCAAAACACCGGACTCGTATGGATACACTGGATGATCAAATATCTGTGCGTTTGGTCCTCAGCTTGACTTCGTGTGGACAGGGCCTTAGACGGCACAACATTGTCCAAAGTTAATGATTCATTGTGAAGCGTCTTTGCGTGTCCAAGGATGGATGGGTGGATGTACAGCACTTTGGGCAGATGTAGCTATTTTTAAATGTGCTATAAATAAAGTTGACAATAAAAATATAAAAACATGTTTGCAGGAACATCGGTGAAACGGAAATGTCCGTCTGTTTATGGAGTCAAATTGTGGAATTCTTTAAGTGTGGAATTTAAATGTTGTACAAGTGTTTACAAATTCAAAAAAATGTACAAAGACAAAATTCTGAGTGATTACAAAAAAATTGAAAACAACTGAAGTGAACTGTAAGACGAGCTGTTTTGTTATGTTTTGTGACCCGGTGATGAGTTGGGGTATAATGATGGGGATTTCTGATTTTATTTTGTAAATTTGCTAATGGGAACAGATATTACAAGATTAATCTTCATTCTGTTCCTTTTTGTTCATGTATGGATTTAAAAAAAATGTGTAATGGCCTGACATGACATGAACAAAAAAAAAAAAAAAATAAAAAAAAAAAAAAATAATAATAATTACACCAAATGACGATAATCTCTGTACTCAAGTCGTGTTGCTGGCGCCGACTATCTGGTGCAACGATTGTCATCAGCGTCATGTCTCATAAAGTTGCCTTTCTCTTTGTAAATGGATAAAGAACTGACTTGGGGATTTTGAGTCGACGTCGTCCTTATTGGCCGTCATTACTTTAAAACTCTATCGATTTGCTTGGATTTCTTGCACATTTCGGACATGACAGATTCACGCCGACATAGATACTGTAAATCTAAAATGTGAATGGGGCTTTAGTCTCTTCCAGATGCCCATTTGTTTGCTCTGATTCAAAGAACTGGTATTGAATTACTGCACTGCTGTGAGTGCATGGATGGTGGATCTTTGAAGGGATACAGAGTATGGATTGAATGCATATTGATCTTTGAGAAATTCAGCAAGTTTTTAAAGTGCAATACAAATACAAGCCATTATTACTCTCAGCACGACCTTATTTAAAGAGCAGACACACATTTCAAGTCATCATCGTACTGAGCGGGCGGTTAACCTTGACTTTGTTGCCAGTTGTATTTAGGATGAATATGCACAGTGATCCAAAATACCTGCATCATTATTACTGAGCAAGGCCCTGAACCTGATGTTTTGGGGTTTACAAGCAGTAAAAAAGGGTCATTTAAATACTGTAACCCATTACTAACTTAAACCTATATGCCCATAACGCTCTGTGCATAGTTGCTCTGAGTGGCACCACACAGTTTGACCCACTCCACAGTGCACCTGAGGCAAATATAACGCCAGACTAATGATATAAATGTCTGTCGATTAGAATAATTTTAACCATTTTCTATTTACAATAACTTTTATTTGAGCCGCATCAGCTTCGTGGCTGTAGGCTAACGGAGCTGCGGAGTGATCTGCGAGAAAATAGTCCCTCAAAATGCGGTAATTCATGTGATACAAGGTCAGTTATATTTAAAAAAAAATTCTATTAAAACAGACATTTATATGGGTAGTCTGGCGTTATAAGTGATTTGCCTCAGGTGCTCTGTGGAGCGGGTCAGGCTGTTTTTAATGCAGGCTAACTGATACCATAGACATGCTTTAGCCTTGCCCTAGCCTAGCGCCACTAGACTCTTCAAATATAAGAACTGCATGGATTTAAGGAAAACGTATCTCCAGACATCAACAACACCCTGGATAACTAGGAAATGAGGCCCAATGTCAAATAAGTGGGTGCTTTGTTTGTCCCTTAGTTTAGTCGGTCCCTGGTCATTTATATTTTGGTACGAGCCAAGTTCTGTATAAATGACCGTACGCCTCATTTGAGCGGGTCAGTTTCCTTTTGACGGTCTGTTTTTGTGAAGCTACATTCATTTGACCTCTTTTACACTTTCCGGTGATTTAAAGCCAGGGAAAGGTCGAACGCAAACCTACGAGTGCTTTCCGGTGATGAAACGTCCCAACTATGAGGACGCCGTTGGTTCTGCATCATTAACGATGCGCACCGAGCCTGTGAAGAATTGCCTCGTTTTGTTGTTATAATGAGTCCCAACAATCGCGGGTTTGAAGTACTTTAAGTCCGCGCGTTTCACAATCTCTCTCTTCTTTCCGCCTCTCATTCGCAGCTTTGTTTCCCCGTCTGATCCACTCACTCTTTCATTGTGCCTAATGAACACTGGGGGGAAATAAGAGGGGGAAGTGCCGCTCTTTATCTCAAACAGCCTCCAGCGCGCGCAGTATTTATCACAGTCGCAATGATGGCGACTTCCCCTTTAATAAACTCGCCTGTTTAGATTTGTCACAATCAAAAGGCAACGACGCCCCCCCCCCCCCCCCCCCCGTATTCCGCTTTATCGCTCCGCCGTTTTAAAGCGGCGTGCCCACTTTGAGTTCACACAGATTCAACAGGGCTTTTAAATAACAGAGGAAAAGTGAAAGTGGATGGTTCACGCTGTGGAGGCGGAGCGTCTGAACGTCCATAATGCTCGAGGCCGACGTTCTGCTCGACACTGTTTGAGCTTTTAACCGCGGTTCGTTGTCGCTCTCGTGTGAAGAGAAGCGTGTCTAGTGTGTGTTTCATGTTTGCTTTGAGTTTGGCCAAGACTTCACTTTGTACTGTAATGTTTGACCTTCCAAGCTCCGCCAAGCCCAAAACAAGATGAAATCAGGACTTGGTGTACAAAACAGGCCTAAATCAGACTCTTGTATCTAAACTGGACGTAAACCATGTCTAAGCCAGAACAACAAGCTGTTAAAGATGAGACGATGCAAGGGAATAGGGAAACTTTTTAAATGTAGAGATATCAATTTGAAACTTCAGCTGTAGATTACGGACATAAATATGAGAACAAATGTGTTGCAAGTTTTCTGTCATTTTCTGTTTTCATATAAAAATAAGAAGTCTTATGTTGATTTATTTCAACCTGTAAACACTCAGAGACAGAATGTGTTAGGAAGTTTTACTGAGCACGGATCATGATTGGGGCTCAGATCCAGCGGAAGACTGCGTTACATTGGTCTCATGCCTGTAAACAAGCCACACCAGATTGTAGCCATGGTCTTCCAGGTTGAATTTGCACTGAAGCTTCATCCATCCATCCATCCATCCATCCATCCATCCATCCATCTTCTTCGACTTGTCCGTTGCCGGGTTGTGGGGGCAGCTGTTGGAGCTGCACCAGCCCCTATGGGTCCACAGAAGGACGGCCTCATGGTTCTAACCGGGCCTGTTGGTCTCTCATAAGGGGCTTCTGAACCGCTCTTTGTCTGACCCGTCACCTAGGACCTGTTTGCCCTGGGAGACCCTACCAGGGGCACGAAGCCCCCGACAACAGAGCTCCAGGATCATTCAGGCTCAAACCCTCCACCACGTTAAGGTGGCGGTTCCAGGAGGGGACTGAGGCTTCATATCAGTTTCAAATACTTTTTCAGAGGGGATTTTTAATTATCTTTAGACTGAAATAAGTTGTTAATTTGTGGAAAAATCTGCTTTTTGAAATTCAAAACTCAATAAATCAGGTTAGGAATACATCGAAAAATCCCTCAAAGTCTGCAGATACGTCGCACTAATGTGAGAAATATTACAAATATGTGGGGAAACATTAAATCAGTGCAATAATTAAACATGTCATTGTGAAGAATAGGTATTATTTTGGTTTCTAGGAAAAGTTTATATATGTTGAGACCAAATTAGCCCAAAACCTGGAAAAAAGTTTTACCCCTTAAAGTGGACATGCTCTATGGGGCTTAAAAACAGACTTTAAAACATTCTTTCGGGTGCCTCAGCATTGATGTAATGTTTTATCGTTCAAAATAATCAGATAGTATAGCTCTAAAACACAGGCCATTCAAGATTTTCTATTCAAGATTATTACAAGTACATGTAAATGGCCTAAATCAAGGTAATTTGTCATCATTTTGTTTTGAAGGAGGTTTAGTCTGAAAGAGCTTTTTTCATTTTTATTATTTATCATTGTCTGGTTTCGTTATGGTGAAATACTGCTCCACTATGGTTTAAAGAAGGGGAAAAAAAGGCAACTTTGCACACGTCTCGTTTAAATGCAGGACTAAAGCGTACACAAACTCATCTGTAAATACTTGGAATAAAGTCTAAAATAGCAGATGACCTTGAGTACGACCTGAGGAAGCGGCTCCAGAAGCTTCTCTTATCGAGTCCCGATGATTGACGGACGGGCGAGAAATGATTTGCTGTGAGCCGGGCCCAATACTCAGTCTGTCTCCCTCTCGGGATCTCAAGATGCTCGCGATGATCCACCTGATGACGTCACGAGGTGCTTCTCCTCCTCAGGGATTTCACAGTCCGTCCTCGTACAGCTTTCACTACAAAGCGTGTCTTGCAGCCGGCAGATATAGAGTGCGTTTACCTGCACTTGAGTTGCTTGAGTATTATCGGGAGTTTTTAATATTCCCGGGTTTGATTTTGGTCATATAAATACAGAATCACGATTATAGAAACCCGATAGCAAAGAGCAGTTTCCCGGTAATGAGAAACCAGGATTCTCCAAAAGCAACCCGTTATACTGTACTCAACATCCCATTTCTTTCACATGTGCCAATAATCGTAAACAAACATGGCGCGGTGGCTAGTCTGAAGAGCTCCTATTTCTGGAGTCAAGAGGAGGCTGAGAAATGGCAAATATTTAAGATGGAAAGAATCTTTGTAATGTGGACTTATGTAAAACTGTCGCCGGAAAACATTGAAAAAACCAGACTAAGAGGCTCTCGGTGAACCCCATCAGCTCCACTCTGGGGTTGCCAGGTCTCAGCAGCCGAACCCGCCAAACCGCGGACATACGGCACGGCTGGAATTTTCATCCAATTGTGATTTTATTTTTTATAAAGACATAAGCGTAAAAAAGGCCTCTCCTTACACTGAAAACTGCAGGACAATAAACTCAACCCTGCTCCAGTCTCTGCCTCCAGTCCTGGCTTTCACTTTGCCCCAGTGCTCCCTGGTCCACGTCGTCCGCCAGAGCCCGGGATGTAGTGCTCAACAAGATCATTTAAATGCACATCAATACGGATTATTTTTTTATTTCTCAGTTACACAGAAACACCGTATCCCCAAAACTACCACAACCGGATTATGGATAATAACCGGAGTGCTAGAGCGCATGTAAACACATTCATAGTGAATATGATTATTCTGATGGGTAAAACATTATCAAATTTATATATATTGTATAAAACACTTTAAGAATAGAGTTTATCATCAGTATATGTTGGAAACAATTATAACAACAGAATAATTGAACATGAAAAGAAATGGAATGTCTGCTGACTTGAATTAGAGATATAAATATTGGGTGTACTTGCTGTGCCATTTGTTATGTCATAAATGTTTTGCCAAGTATATGGCATTTTGTTTATGGGTTTTCGACTGGTATTAGTGATTTCATCTTATTTTATTTTTTTAATGATTTGATTTGTGTTTGCTTTGTGCTTCCTTTCTGTTTATAGTCTGTGTTCCTGTCAAAACACAATGAATGTGTGGATGATTGTGGTATGAATGCAAGGAGGAGTGGCTGGGGTTGGGTGGGCGGTTTAAAGTTTCTTATTTTATTATGGAAGCAATTCATAGTTAAGTCGAGGCAATGGATTTAATTGAAAACATGTGCAAGGTTGAGTGTGCCTCAGAGCCTCACAACTCGGCAAACATCACGGCTTTAAACGCTTTTCAAGGCGGCCACAGGTCATTCAAATATAGTCTGAGCGATTTTTGCTCATTCCTGCTCACTAAGGTCTTCCAGAACTAAGAGGTTTCTGTGCTGTCTGTCACGCACTACTCTCTGGAGGTCCACCCACACATCTCCAGTCACGTTAAGGCCAGCAGACTTTGAAGGCCACGCCAAAACCTTCAGACTGCACCCTCTTGAGATCGCCCAATGTGGATTCTGAAGTGTGGTGTTTTTTTGTTTTTTTTTTATCGCTGAGTCCAGTTGCAGCAATCCAGTGATGAAAGATAAGTATCTCCAGGTCTGGTTTAGTGCAAAGGCTTCTGATTCTGGCAATGGATCAGGAAGAGTTGTCAGGGATGCCATGAAGGACGAGCAGACCCTTGTGAAAATAGGTGTATAGGGTTTACAAAGGTTTTTAAATGTCCTCTGCAAAGTAAATACTTCCACCATGCCTACATTATCCTTCTATCTATAAAACCTGCCAAGATAGTAATTCAGACCAGCGTTCTCGTCAACGAAGACTATATCCTTATAATGATATACTTTGTTTTTTTGATAGCGATAATGTAATGATGCGCCTCTCTAGAGCTCCATGGTTAAGGTCACTGGGACTTTATCTTTTCTCACGACTGTTCTTTCGCCAATTAAATACAGTAGCGTGTGACTCTGGGAACCACCAGGAGACCCCTCCCTGAAGTTCTCAGGGCCCGAGATGGTTCATACGGCTCTAACATGTCAGAGATGGACTTTGGTGCTAAACCATGAAACGACTTGTACACAAGCAGAGCTGTTTTAAATTCTATTCTCTGAGTGACAGGAAGCCAGTGCAGGGACCGGAGCACTGGACTAATATGGTGGTATTTCCTGGTTCTTGTCAGGACTCGAGCAGCAGCGTTCTGGATGTTCTGCAGCTCTAACAGCTCGTTTAGAAAGGCCAGTGAGCAGCCGTTACAGTCGTCTAACCTGCTGGAGACAAACGCATGGATGAGTGTCTCTAAGTCTGGTTTTGACACTATTCCTCTGATCTTAATGTTTTTCAGATGGTAAAAAGCTGATGATGTTATTGCTTTGATGTGGCTGTTTAAGTTCAGGTCTGAGTCCATGATTACTCCGAGATTTCTAACCTGATTTTTTTTGGTTTTAGAGAGAGAGACTCAAGGTGACTGATAACACTTTGTCTCTGTGTCTGTGGGACAAAAACAATGGCAAAGGTTTAGGCTCTAACATAGAGCATTTATTCAGACAATCGATGTGCAAAGCGGCGGTGGGCGGTGTGGCATCTCGGAGGCCAGGTGGAGCGGGGCCAGAGGAGCAGCCCAGGAGTGGGGAAGGGGCGGTCCTTTTACGGGCGGCCTACCGGAAACACCGGGCCCAGGCGCATGCGTGGTCACCTCAAAATAAAACAACAGGATTAGTGGGCAACACAACCAGACGCCACCCCCCAAACTAGGGGCCTCACAGTCCAATAGACTAACTAAATCTCAGATCTTTCATTTTCTTTATTATTCCAGCATTTTTTTATCCTGCACACTGACTCAGTACATTTGCCTTTACCCACAAACTGAAATGAAAATGACACTTGTTTTGTTGCCTTTGGAGCCTAGTATGTATTTTACTGTGGCGTTGATGGTGGAAACAAAGCGGACGTTTTCCTGTTTCAACCATTCCCCTCACTGATGTCCATTTTGATCCACCTTTTGCGTGTTCACTGGCTAGCGCGTGTCCTCGTGTGCCCATTCTTTGTTCAGCCAACGCTACAATTCCCCGAAGTCGCGGCGCTTCACAATGACGCAGAAAAAACATGCCCCCCGAAATGGGCTTGTTTTGGTCGTCGGCTTCATCCCTCGGCGCCGGCGATGTCCAAACCCCGTCTCTGAGCTGGGACGCGTAATTGTCTCTCCATTATGCTCCGTGAGGCGCTGAACAAGCAGAAGACAAAAAGCCCAAACAAGCAGCATTACGCGTATATACGGCTAATGTTGGGGACCGTCCAACACCAGTGGCCTTGGTCAATCCAAAATATCAATACGTCTCATGCCTTGTTGTTTATGCTATTGATAGAGCAGCTTTTAGTGTTCGGTATGTGTGCACAATTATTACGGTGAGGAAAAACTAAAATTTCTGATCTTACAAATCAAAACTGACTCACTTTCCTTTTCCATTACACTTTAAAGCCTTCCAGCATCTTTGCACTTTTCTGGGAAGCATTTTGTTTTGCAACGCTGCCATTTACATCCAGACGACAAATTGATTTGAACCTATACTGACACATCTTCCTCTGAAAGATGCTCATCACCAACGGCACTTCAATCTAACAGGCTTTTACTCAATAATGGGTTGCGTTCACAAGATGGCAATCTAAAGATATAAAATGGTGGTGCAGCTAAGAATTCTATGGTGGTAGAGCAAAAAATGTACAATAAGGACATGCTTGAGTCATTGTTATCTTGGACCGTGGTGCACATTATCACAAATTAATAACTAAAAAAGTCCAGGCCATTACATGAGAGTTCTTTCATCCGTCCTCTGTGTCTTCAGCTTGGTTTTAATAGCTACTATACAGGGGAGGGCAGTGCCAAGGGTTTGAGAGCTGGATCCCACTCACAGAAACTCGCAAGGCCGACTCAAGTCTCAAATTCATGAGTCACATTTTCAAGATGGAGTCAGGAGTGCTGGAAATGTCATGATTGCGTGAATTGAGTTCTACAACTCCTATCCATGTGTGACGAGGGTGAGCCACATGCAGGAGAGAAAGTCCTCACTGTAATATTTCTTTTTAAAACATGGCGGTAACGTGAATGAAAAAGAGTATAGAGTACAGTGGGAAGAAAAAGTTTGGAATTTCTCACATTTCTGCCTAAATTGGTCACAGGAATGATTAACTGGTGTCTGCTTGAACTAATACCTACAACATTTAGATTTAATCATATTCTTATTGGCCAAAACATGTAAACATTCACAGGACAGGGAGGAATAAGTAAGTACACCGCCTATATCTCGCTGAACTGCAGCAGTTTTGTAAAGAGGAACGGTCCGAGATTCATCCTGATCGTTGTGAGCGTCTGATCTGCAACTACAGGAAAGCAGTTATTGCTGCAAAAGAAGAGTCGGCCAGCTGTTTAATACAGGGGTTCAATTACTTAACCACGAGGGGTGAATGTCTCAGATTTTCCTGCAAAATATCTTTGAACAATTGTTTTGGTGGTACTAGTTCAAGCAGACACTGTTTAATCATTCCTGTGATTTTGGGGAAGATCAGACCACATTTAGTGACCAATTTAGGCAGAGATGTGAGAAATTCCAAACAGTGTACTTACTTTTCTTCCCATTGTAGTGAGTACAGACGGCAAAGTGTCATGAAAGGCACATCAATGAAGTCGAGCCAATATCAGGTCCATAATGGATTTTTTTCCACAGCAAATTGTTCAGTAGAAGCAAAGAAACGGCACTCGTCGCTAACGTTAGCAAATGTAGCTCAAAGCTAACGCTAACTTCCCGGTTAGAATTTGTCAAGAGGGTCTGGTATTGAGCCGATGGGGAGTTACTTGGGTAGTGGAGCTCCAATTCTCCACTGGAAATGATGTAAATAAATCTGAGTAAACTCCACTTGGGTGGTTAGGGTTAGAGTTAGTTTGGATTATCTTAAACTAGCGTTGTCCTGTGGAGGTGTCGTTTCGTGTGGAGCTCCACTGATCACGTGCCCCTCCATCGGCTGCGTCCCGTTTCTCCGTCTTTTAAGTATTTATGAACCACTTTGCTCCTCTCCATGTCTCTGTAGCTCTATTTAGTAAGTAAATCTATTCATAATTCAGCATTCGTTAAAGTAATGGCGGGGTAAATGGGAGAACGTTCTTTTTATCTCGCTTGCCCACTTCAGACATGCATGAAGGACATTTCGTTGTAAAATTCTGCCATATTACCATGTCCCTGATAAAGACGGGAGCAGCTGAACGACACAATCTCTTAACCTTTAGAAAAGTGCTTTCAAAACATACTGTAACGTCTAATATACCCGTCCCCTGCGCCGCGGCATATGCAGTGTGCTCGGATCATGAAAAGGCGGCGTGTTCCTGTAGCCCTGGTGAGACTGAGGCTTTCTGAGAGCGGCATCGAGACTGACAGACTGTTAGGGTGAATAAACGGATGCTTATGAGAGGCGACGTTAGCGGTTTTGTTTCCCTGCCTCTGCTTCCTGTCTGGGACTCTGCGTCTTTGCGAAGCCTTTGTTGTTGTCATCGTTTCCGGGGACACTTTTATTCTAATCACAAAGGCAACGTTTCTCAGCTGAACTGCGCTGATTTAGTCCCGACTGCAGATCAGTTCAGTTTGTTCTGTCACAAGCACATTCAGAGACACGAAACCATGTAAAGACTATAGCGTAACTTATTAGGAGCGATGTTACAGTATGTAGAACAGCCTTTTTCCTCCAACCAGACTCCGAGGCCGGGAAGTGGCGACGGAGAGGGGGGAGTCACATGACAGGCGGAGACGAGCGCATTATCCCCTTAAGGTGTCGCTAACTAGTGCCAGACCTCTTCGTGCAAAACTGTGGCTAAAATAATGCATGTTTTCCCTTGATGCCTGTTTGCGCACATACATACCGTACCTAGGAACCTTTTGCAAGCACTAGTTTCTCGTAGGACCGGTTAGAGAAGGAACCACATCCGGCTGATGGTAGCTACTTAGCGGAAATAGCATTTCTGCAAATCAAGGCTGCAACTTCGATGAAATCTTCAAATGTAAGTTGAGTTGCGCTAAAATAAAATTATGTACCTGCTCATGGTTTCCATCTTTAGATTATTTATTGGAATGAACTTCGTGTTATGGATATTTTTATCCAATAGCCATCTGGTGGCATGCATACGGCCACAGTGACCGCATTTTAGTAGTATTTAGATCTACAGTGCTAAAACGTTTTTTAGAACAGGCCATTCTAGTGATTTTTTATAATCATTGTAACAATAACATACAAGGATATATATATATATATAAAAAAAAAAATTATCCCTTATTTTACACAGAACAAAATGAAACCGTTCATGTTGTATGCAAAGCGACCACAAGGATTGGACCACAAACAAGAGTTCCACGTCTGAAAATAATGTTTGATTATAATATAATTTGCAAATACGTAATGGTAAATGGAGGTATCTTATGTACAATGAAGAATAAAACCTCAGAAAAGGGAGTAAAATATGATAATTAGTAATAAAAATGGTGACATGTCTATGTTATGTAGATAAATCGTCTGCACTTTTCAAAAGTGCTTTTTCCCTCCTACATTAGGTGATGGCAGCATCAGTGAGCTGCTGTATTTATGCCTGTTGTCGCTAATTAGCAACATACCTAAAACTATATCTGTACTATGTGCTACAGATAAATTAACAATCTCCACTTAATTTAGCATCAGCTTGAAAGCAAAAACACTGATCATATATTTTTTTCGAATTGGAAATAAATTCAGGCGTTAATACAAACTGGCGGCTGTTTTATGAGATGTTTTGTTGACAAAGCGAGACAACCAGAGACATCAACCCAAACACAAAATCCAACGTAACAAAACGAGACTAAACCCACAGTTTGGTGCAACGTGAGATGCCTTTTTTGTGCCCGTTGTCCCGTATCTGTCCCCTTCCAGAGTCCCGGTGCAGCGGACACGGGGAAACCGTCCTCGCAGTTTCTCGCTGCTTTACTTTCGAAGCTCTTCATGATGAAGAGGCGCCAAAGACACGTGATCAATAAATCCACTTACGGAATATTTGTTTGTCCGGTTTAGTCGAGCCCGGAACATCGTGGTTACATTAGCAGTTTTTCCCCGGCGAGGAAAACAAATGGGGGGGGGGCACTGCAGAGACACAGCAGGGCCTGGGGGGGACGCACTCTCATTGCACGTCGAATTTTGATTGGCTGATAATTCTGTCAATCAAGTGTGTGGCCTGACAATAGGGGGGGTCGCTGGATCTGTAGAGCCGGCCCAGAGGAGGAGCGGTTTCGCAGAAGTGTTTAAGGCACTTTTTGAGTAGGAAATTACAGTTACACCTCAACAATACAAACATAAGCAACTCAACTGTACATTATACAAATACTATAAAGGCCTTTTTTTTCTTCATTTAACCAGGTCTAGCAGAGACAGCCCTGGTTAAATATGACAAATGTATGTGCTGTGTCTCATCCCCTCATAGGGGTTGGACTTTTGTTAGTCGAAACCCACACAAAGCGCTCTGGCCTGATCCGGTCGTGTCGAAATGCGGCCATTGAGAGTGTCCAGACCCAGTTCTGTCATCTGACTCTTAGCTCGGGCTTTACAAATTTGTTAGCGACGCCTCGGGCCTCCCTGCCAGGGCCATGTTTGAAGTCACTCCTTCTGGGAAAAGATACTTGTACTGCAAAAGGGTAATGAAGATGTTCTGCAGCGTGGCTCTTAAAGACCGCGTTTTGATACGGTGCAAGTCGTACGTCACTTCTTCCTTCAAGGTTAATGAGATTTATTTTACCCCGGCGACGCTAAAGCTACATCATCTTGAACGCATCCTGAAAAGTCATCAACTAAATGGAATAATATTGGTCATTTTCTTTTAATAACTCTTTTCGAATTGCGTCTCAAAACATCATTAATATTCAGGAGCCCTTTTTTTTCAGGTGTCCTTTTTGTCTTTGCCCAGGTTGTTTTCCGGCTCCGCGTTTTCAATGATTTAGCCGTTTTTTCCCGCGGACATAAACGCTGACAGCGGCTCGCTTTGACTCCGTCGTCCCCATCGCTCACGTATTATAAAGCAAGTGTAACCGTGAGCGTTTCGGGGCTTGTTGCTTGTCAGCGGGAGGGGGGTCCTAATGGCATTACGGGCTGTAATGTTATTCATAAATCCCGCGGTAATTGCTCAAATAAAACACCTCTATCACAGCGGAGACTCCTGCCCTGTCAAACGGGAGACGGATGAGGCAGAAGGAGCAGCCATCTGTCTGTTTCAGAGGCACTAATCATTCCTGCTCGCCGCTCTACCCGGGACGTGGCGCATACAGGCCTCGTATGACGGCGAATCTTCAGCGAGGACGGATCCGCTTTAGCCGAACCTAAAATGACTCATATATTTATCTTTGCAGAGCATTTACCGAGGCTCCAGCGTGTCCAAGCCCGTTAGCAACTGGATGAGGAGCAGCAGCAGTTTCCCTTCAAGCTCTGTAATCTAAAGGATATAGAGTTTGACGTCCAACACCAAGTGGAGGAACGTGTTTCTAATCGCCTGGAGGTATTAGCAGTTTAGTCTGTGGTTCCCAAAGTGAATCAACGAGAGTCTGACTCCATTTTGTCACTTTGAAGGTGGGTATTCTGGTGTTGGGTTAGTCCTGAGCCGCAGCCATTGTGGGCCGACCTGACCAGCATGTTTCTGGACGTTGGGGATACTGGAGTACTGCTTTCAGTGCTCCTCTGAAACGGTGCATCACCTCCTGGGTTTGTCCCTGTTCCAGAGCATGGTTTTCTGCACTGGTCAGCTCCACTTCACTTTATTTCATGTCCCCAACGGGGCAATTGGTTTTGCAGCACAAGGACGCATAACAAAAAACATCATGCATTCGCCAATCCAACAAGATGCCCAAGTGCGAACTTCCCAATCAACACTGTCATTGGCAATTTTATGTACAACTTTGGGACAAATAAATAAACTATTTCTCCTCACACAGAATTCAATTTTATACTCCTATGGTCAGAGTTTAGACCTCCTCTTCCTCTTTCACCATCTTCTAGCAGACGAATATAATCCATCTTATTCTCCAGTGAATGAACATTAGTCAGAACAAGAGTAGGGATCGAACGCTTGTGTGGCTTAGCTGTGAGTCTTGCCCGGATACCTCTTTAATCCTTTCATCGTGGAGTAAAAACACTCGCCAAAGTTTCACTGCAGCCACACGAGCCATTTATTTAAACAGTGTCTCTTTCAAAAAGTCAGTGACAGTCTAGACTGGGGTTTTTATTTCCGGACCCCGGCACGTGACTGCTGAGCTCTACTGGGTAAGATCATGGGTTTTTTTCTCGCTCTTGCTCGAATTGATTTTAATTTAAAAAAATAAAAAATCTGATATTTAACGACATGTGCTGCATTCACCGCGTTGCATGATTTAAAAACATACATACAGACAGAGTGCAAAGTCAAAAAGGAGATCTGTAAAAACAACTTGTTCTCTGGTGAGGAGTCTGTTGACATTTTGCACAATTATCAAGTACAGCATTGGAAGCTCATCTTCAGGGTCTATAAACTTTGACGGGTGTTTATGATTCAAACAGAGGTGGCCTTTGTGCGCCGTCCCGTCTTCACGTGACATTTCCACGGACTCACCGGGGGCGCGAGATCGACACGCGACCGGCGTGCCGACCGGGAGCGGCGGCACGGAGATAAATTTGAGGAGAGTAAATGTCACCCCGGTGTGGTTACGAGCGGGATCCGCGCAGAAGGCGAGGGGCCCATGTTCTGACCTGAATTACGATGCGCCGAGAGGGTTTGGACGCACCCACGAAACACTGCCCTGGTTCAGAAATGTCAAAACGGTTATACACGAGAAGGGATCGCTTTGTTTTGCACTAGTAGATGGTCGGATGATGTATTTTTATCACATTAGCGGGAAATGAAGTGAGGTCTCCAGAGTAATTACTATTCAATTAACACGTTCTCCCAAATGTCAGATCTTTAAGGACTTCTTCTAAAGACTGATGGCTTATTGGGTGTGCTTTGTCCTGTATGTGTGGATGTGAGTCTGAGTGCACAGCTGTTGTCCCACTCCCTGCTCCGAGGCCAATCAAGAGCTAATGACACGCTATAAATGTTAGCGATTCAATTACTTATTTTATTTAACCGTAATTATCATAATGTAACCTCCATTATCATGCTAATGGAAGTCAAAATATCGCACGAGAGAGAGAACGGCGACCACTGGATCGGAACGTCCCACGGGAGCCGCGGTCTCGCCTAATTGCATGGATTTGTTTGGCCGGGTGGTGCCCTAGATGAAAAGAGCAAAGGAATAGTCTTGACTATACAAGGGCTTTAAAGTAGCTCCTACAGACACCGCATTATCCAGTAATGGATTTTCCCCCCCCCAAGAAACTTTATTGTAGGTAAAAAGTCATATTAAAGAAAACATGTTGGATAGAATAAAATACAAAAAATTAAAACGGAAGAACTGATCATCGAGCCTTGTAGCCAAATACCCCTTAAATCACCCACAGTCCCATGTAATAGTTGGATTTTTAGTAAGGATTTGTTTATCTGATGCCTAGCCTAAATTATTGAGCATTAAACCACACAAATTGAGGCTAAATTTTAAATGTACAGCCTTTTCCCCAGCGTTAGACCAACACTGGGGATCTTCCCCACACAAAGCAGAAATGACAGTTACTTGACGTAACTATAGTTCTGTGAGTATGGGCGTAGCCCTCTACGGGCTTCGCTATTGGTTATAACCCGAGGCATCGCCTCGCGCCTGAGAGATAAAAACATCTACCCGCTCCAATCATGTCAAGGTGATGGTATATCCATCTGGGGTATAAAAACCCCATCTGCCCACCGCTCATCTCCTTTGAACTCAGCCATAGAAGACAGGATGGGCCTGCTGGGCATGCAGGTAGAGGGCTACGCCCATACTCACAGAACTATAGTTACGTCAAGTAACTGTCATTTCTGTTTCGTATGGGCTACGCCCTCTACGGGCTTCGCTATTGGTTAAAACCCTGCGCGAAGACCGTAGGGAAGAATGTACTCCCAGCAGGCACAAATGACCACGATTGGAGCGCACCCAGGACAACGTCATGCAGTCAGTGTCACCAACCAGACGCACCCATGGGCAGTCAGAGCAGGGCCACGGGCTGCTCCACCAGAGCACCAAGGCACCTAGCACCATATACAGAAGGAAGCATAGCGGCCGCCTCTCCCAAGAGCGCACATGCAACCAAAACAAAACACAGAGCACGCGTGTCGCCTCTCCCAAGAGCACACACGCACCCACAACCGAAAAGGAGGAGTGAAGGTGCATAGGCCGCCTCTCCCAAGAGCGCCCGCACCCCCACGCCCAGACAGGTCGCCTCTCCCAAGAGCACCTGCACTGGGCAGTCAAGATCAAATTAAACCCGCCCGCCGCTCAAAACCGAATGAGCGACAGACCCAGAAGCAACGTCCATCAAGTACGAGCGGGCGAAGGTCGACGAGGATGACCAGGAAGCCGCCAAGCACACATCCTCTATCGACACCCCTCTAAACAAAGCAGTAGAGGCAGCCACCCCTCGAGTAGAGTGGGCCCTGACGACCCTAGGAGCAGGAAGACCCCGAGCCTCGTATGCCATACGAATGGCATGACAGACCCAATGAGCCAGCCGTTGGGTAGAGAGTGGGGCACCTTTGCGCCCGGCCCCAAGCCCCACAAACAGTTGGTCCGACCGCCTGAACGTCGCTGTACGGTCCAGATAACAACGCAGGGCCCGAATCGGACACAGCAGGTTTCGCCTCTTATCCTCCACAGAAGCATGTGGTGGAGGAAAGAAGGGTCTAACTCTGATAACCCTAGACCTGAAAGAAGAAGTGACAATCTTGGGCTGAAAAGCCGGATTAGGCCACATCTCAAGCAGACCCCCATCCTCACCGAAGGACGTACAGGATGGATGCACAGACAGCGCAGTCAGGTCCCCCGCCCTCTTGGCAGAGACCAGAGCCAAAAGGAGCGCAGTCTTATATGACAGGCAACTAAGGTCTGACCTGTCCAGGGGCTCAAAAGGAGGGCCCGACAGACCCTCCAACACCACCTGAAGGTCCCACGAGGGCAAAGAGCACCGCACGGGCGGTCTCAGCCTCCGTGCTCCACGCAAAAAGCGTTTAACCAGGGGATGGTTCCTCGCCGTGAGATGGCCAAACCCCACGTGTCCGGTCGTAATGGCTGCCGCGAACACCCCCAGAGTGGCGGCAGCCCGCCCTCTATCTAGGAGGAACTGTAGGAACTCCAACACTCCCCCTATCGAGCAGGAAGTGGGATCAAGCACCCTTTCTGAACACCAGTCCTCGAAAAACCGCCAACGAGCACTGTACGCTCGCGTAGTGGATGGTGCACGGGCACCCTGAATAGTGGCCACCACTGGAGAGGGAAGGCCTAAACGCAACAACTTCCCCCTCTCAGCTTCCAAGCCAAAAGGCTGCGTCCCAACACCGGGCGGGAGTGCAGAGTCCCCCCTGCTTGGACCAACGTGTCCGACCGGTCCGGCAGGGGCCAGGGGCCCTCCACCACCATCCCCACCAGGTCCGGGTACCACCTGGCGTTCGGACTGTCTGGGGCCACTATCAGAATCACCAACCCCTCCGTCCTCACCCTGTGCAGCAGAGGAGGCATGAGGTGAACTGGCGGAAATGCATACAGGAGACCCTGAGGCCACGGCCGCTGGGCCAAGGCGTCCACCCCGAGCGGAGGGGCGTCTGCCCACCTGAGCGAGAACCAAAGTGGGCACTGTGCGTTTTCTGCACTGGCGAAAAGGTCGGCCACTGGATCCCCGAACCGGCGCCAAACCTCCATTGCGACCCATGGGGCTAGGCTCCACTCGTCGCGGAGTGGGCCTCCCCTGGACATAACGTCCGCGCCCACGTTGAGCAGGCCGGGAATGTGACGGGCTCTCAGGGAGGACAGGTGGGAGCCCGCCCACAAGAGAATTTCCGTCGCTTTCCTGTGCAGAGTGGGAGACCTGGTCCCCCCCTGCCTGTTTAAGTAGGCCACCACTGTGGTGTTGTCCGACCGCACCATGACATGGTGACCCGCCAGCTGACTTGAGAAGTGCAGACCCAGATGAACCACAGGGTGAGCGGCTGCCATCATGCCCAATAGGGAACGAATGGACTGGGACGGCACCTGCGGCTTGTCCAGTACCATTCTCCCCAGCGTCAGCAGCGCCTCTATCCTCTCGGCCGAGAGGGAGGCGCGCATGTCCCCGGAGTCTAGCTGCAGCCCCAGATACGTTACACGCTGAATGGGGTACAACGCGCTTTTCTCCAAGTTGACCACAAATCCCAATCGGGAGATGTGTTCCAACAGGGCCGTCGTGTGAGCCTGCGCCTCCTGCCGAGACGAGGCCAGGATGAGCCAGTCGTCGATGTAAGTCAGAACTCGGATGCCACGACGACGAAGCGGCTCCAGCGCCGCCTCCACGCACTTGGAGAACGTGCGCGGGGCCAGCGAATAACCGAAGGGGAGGCGGTGATATTCGTAGCACTTCTCCCCCACTGCAAAGCGCAGAAACTTCCTGTGTTCCGACACAATAGGAACGTGGAAGTATGCATCTGTGAGATCCACGGACGTCATCCAGTCTCCTGGTCTGACGCACTCCAAAAGCTGCCTGACCGTCAGCATGCGAAAAAGCCTTTCCGCGATGCAGTGGTTCAGGACGCGCAGGTCCAAAATTGGACGTACACCCCCGCTTTTCTTGGGGACTAGGAAATATGGGGAGTACAGCCCTTTTTCCACCGCGTCCGAAGCCACCTCTGCCACAGCCCCGCGCCGCAGCAGAGAGGCTACTTCCTCCTGGATGACCGCGGCCTCCGCCTGACCTCGGAGCCTCGTCCTGAGGATCCCGCTGAAAGGCGGCGGTCTCCGAGCGAACTGCAACGCGTATCCCCTGCGGAGCGTCCTGTCTAACCAGTGAGAAGAAAGAAGCCCCAGGCTCTTCCACTCCTGATAAAATTCTGTCACGGGCCTCACCGGTAGAAACGGCGAAGGCCCGCCCACCTCCACCCCGGCCTGCGGGGTAGGACGTGGGGGGCCCTGATGAAAAGGGCTGCGGGGATTCCCCACCCTCGGACAGCGGCGCCGCCGCGGCAGAGGACGGCGCGCCGTCAAGAGAGGACTTACGCTTCTTAGACTGAACAGTCTCACTCCCCTGCACGCTCCAAGGGCTGCCCCGCCTCCTGCCAAGCGGAGGTTTAGAGGCAGCCCCAGCCCGCGGAGTGACATGATCCGAGTCCGCACTGCCGCTCCGCGGATGGGTCAAAGGTACCGGCCGCCGTGACGTATCCCCCGTACGTTCCGGTAGGAGAATACGAAGCCGTGGCGTGCTGCGGAAAGCAGCGGGAGGAGTAGAAGACTCATGAACGGCAGACGCTCTCAGCGCGTCTCCGCTGCAAATAAGAGACGAAGCATGCTCTTTTACAATGTAACGGGCCGAAGCACGGCCTTTATTGTAAACAAAATGCCCCCGTTTCCCCCCTCTGGTGTCAGCGCCCGGACGTCGATGCGCTGGTCCAGATCCACGGTCCCTCCGCTGGTCCCGTCTCGGAGAACGCGCTGGATCCGTCTGGGATGAACCCGGAGTGTCGCGTCTCCGCGGAGGAGATGGGGGATGAAAACGGCGCTCGCGCCGCTGAGCCCCTCCCCGCCGTTCAGAGCGCTGACGGTCCCACTGGGGACGGAGATGCGGTCCCAGCTGCTGGGAGGCTTTGGAGGCAGCATCGAGGCGCTCGACCATTGCCTGGATGTCAGGGCCAAACAATGATGATGTGGAAACCGGGAGATCGAGTAGTTGACGCTTCTCCTGTTCCTTCAACGAGGAAAGCCCCAGCCACAAATGGCGAGATCCCACCTGAGCCGCCGCCATTGAACGGCCACCGTCAATGGCGAAAGCCTGGGACATACGGAGAAAAGAAGCCACCGTAGTCTGGACCTCCTCGAGCTCCTCCAGGGCCAGCTCGGAGCGTCCGTGGATGAGCTTATCCAGCGAGCCCGCCAGAAAAGCCATGTTGCTAGCTAACGCCACTACCTGAGCGGCGTTAGCATAGCAGCGATCTAAAACGGCCATCGTCAGCTTATCCTTGTCAGAGGGAAGCAACGTTTTATCGCCTGGCCAAGGGGATGAGGACGGAAGGAGGGACATCCTGACTCCGTCCTCAATCGGCGGAACCCCGGACCGCCACGTCCAGTCCTGCACCGTGGAATACGGCCCGTACCCCAGTGCAGGATGTTTTGCCGCGAGAGGATGAGCCCATTCACGCTGAGCAAAGTGCATGATCGGTGTCATAGCCGGGCACATCACGACAGGGCGCGGCTTTCGGCGGGAACGGCTAGCTAAGCCTTCGGTGAAGTCCTCCACCGGAGCAGCAGGTTGAGACGGAGGCAGAGGAATCTCCATTCGGTCTGCGGCAGACGCAAACAACGCGGGGAGATAGTCGAGAGGATAACGATCCCCCTGTAACCCGGACGGCGTCTCGGAGAAGATGGAGGCAGCGTCTTCGTCGTAGCAGCGACGATCATCCTCCTCATCATATTCACTCCATTCCTTCCTCCTGGGGCTTGCTGAAGGGGCTGGGTCCTGAATCAGGGGCACAGCGTCCTGAGCTGGCCGTACTGGTGAATCCGGACCCATAAAACCCCGGCGACGCTCGCGCTCTTCCCGGGAGAGCGCTAAGCACGCCTGGCAGTCAGCATCACCCGCTGCATGGTGCCAACCGAGGCAGCGGAAGCACAGCTCGTGCTGATCCTCAGGGAGGAGAATGGAGGGACATTTGCCGCATCTGCGGAGCTCGACACCGGCAGGTGAAGTCATCTTCGAGCAGAGAAGCGGCAAGAAGATCCTGAAGGTAAGTTAGAAGTATCGTTCTGAGAAGAACGTGCTCGTAGAAGTGAGTTCTGAAAAGAACTTGCTCTCTCAAACGCTGAGTTAAAAAAGGAGATGAGCGGTGGGCAGATGGGGTTTTTATACCCCAGATGGATATACCATCACCTTGACATGATTGGAGCGGGTAGATGTTTTTATCTCTCAGGCGCGAGGCGATGCCTCGGGTTATAACCAATAGCGAAGCCCGTAGAGGGCGTAGCCCATACGAAACAGAACTAAGTAACTTGTTTACCTTAATAAATCCTTTTCTTAGTCCCTCTGGTGGTAATACAAGGGTTAATGGGATGATTGTGAGGGGTCTTTCATCTCCCCTCAGGCCAGAAAACCACAATTTCAACTTCGCTGCAGCCAGGTCGGAGTTACCATTACACACTAATGGAATCACGAAGAAGAAGCTAACATGCTACAGCCAAGTTTGAGTGAAATGATCTCCATTGTGTAATTGGATGAACAACATCCCTCTCTCCCTTTGTCTTTTCTGTCAGCGTAGTATTTACTCTCACGGACAATTAATGAGTAAAAAAACACAACATGCTACGACACCTGCAGTGGCGCTTATGGCCTCTAGGGGCATGAGTTACCTAGTACTGCTTTTTAAAGCACTATATTATTTAATCTTTTGAGCCTTTGGTGTCAATATGTGACAACAAGTTAAACCCCTTTTAGTCATGAATTGACTATTTGAGCCACGATGCCGTCGTTCTTTGACCTAAGAACGTTCCAGCTGAATAAACTCGGCCGTAAACAAAACATAATGTCGTCGTTGTAAACTTATTTTGGTGCTATAATGTATTGGGCAGCACAGTGGTGCAGCGGTTACGATCGTGCTTCACAGCAAGAATGTCTGGGGTTCGATCCTTGGGATCTTTCTGTGTGGAGTTTGCATGTTCTCCCGGTGTCTGCGTAGGTCTCCTCCGGGTCCGGTTTCCCCTACCACGAAAAACAAGAGACTGTTGGTGCAGATGTGCTTCAGTCTCCAGGGGAAACTGACACGTGTAGCTTAGCATCACCGTGTGTGGAGGGAATTCAGAACAAAATCCCCAACACTGAGTGCAGCGCGTTGGGTAAAAAGAAGAAGAAACATTCTATTCTTTTGGTGCACACACCTCTCCTCCAAATTGCCAAACGAAAATCAAACCATCAAACATTTCTGCTTAGGTCCAACCAAAGAGGGCTTCCAACAGCCCTGATGAGGAACATCTTCATATGAGCTTTTCCATTTGGTTTCATAAGAACATAACCCAACACTGCGTGGCCCCGCTCCTCATGTTGTTCCTAATGCGGCGGGTAATGGACGCCCTTGTCGGACACACCCATGACGGACGGGGCTCGTCAGGCCTGTCGCCATGGCAACAGCAGTGTGTCTGACGGGCTTAAATGAGACATTAGTTTAGGGCCGCGACACCGTGTCAAAGAGGCCTCACATCGCGGGCGTTCCTAATAGAAGCGTGGAATTAGCATCGGAGAGAGATTAACATTATTCATGAGCCGCCGGGCCAAACGCGTCCGCTCCGAGGGGTTATTACTACGGACCGGAGAGGGGGGGGTTCACACTTACAGGAGGTTATATAACACAGGAGTCATTCAACACGGCTCACCTGATATTTCTATTTTATACAAAGAGGGAGGTCTGGTCACTAAACAGTCAACCTCACAGCGCATCCGGCTCACAGGAACCACTAATCATGTTTGTTTGTTTTTTAGTTTGCAGCGACACAAGCTGTCACACGAGGAGGAGTCTGTGATGGCATGTGCATAACTCACAATTAATCATCATAATTTAAATCAGATGACCCGCAGGCCACATTCAGCTCCGTTAGCTTTTTAATACAGCTCGCGAAGCGACAAAAGGATCAGCCACAAAGGTGACGGCAAACCTTTGCTGAAGCAGGAGAATATGACTTTAACCACTGGCTATTGTACATTTATTGGAGTTTAGTTTGTGTAATTGCGTTTGTTTTTCACCCCCGAGGCCTCTTCGACAGACGGTCTATGTAAATGAATGGTGTGCTGCTGCTGCCGGAGGCGACTTGTCATGTCACACCTGTCCACAGCGTTGCTCTGGTCGAATTTTGGCAGCTTATAGTAAACTATGTGAAGTCACGGAGGGAAAAACATTCAATAATGTACCTTTTATAGGGCCCGATCTTGTGTTTCTAAATGCAGACTGTTGACTAGACAATTGCTCGGACACGGGGCGATCTGTGAAACCTTCGGCTGCAGCGCTAAGTGGCTGGACAGACCCCCATGGTGATGTTCCCATGGTCCCTCCCCAAACTTGACCTCCTACAGGCCGTACCAGACTGTGGGCGCTGCTGGGTGTGGTTTTGGTTTTGATCACGTCGAGTTTGTAAAGAAACGAGTTTGGGCATAAACTAAAAATGTCATGGTTTGGGAAACAATCGGGTAGCCCAGCTTTAATACTGACGCCAGGGCGGGATGATGTATTCGGGAGCTGGACAGTGTTTAACTCACAGTGGGAGAAATCGTTGTTTGTCCTGCGTGTGCTCAGTGCTCGTTGTCGTCCGCACTGTTCATAACGCGCCGACCCCTTTGTTCTCCAAGTGACGTCTTCAGGCGACCGGCACAGGCGCAATGTTGCCTGATTCCAATTTCCTCTTGAGCAACGCTGTTGATGCGCCGGGCGGAAGACGGGGTTCGTCGTCTTTTGACACCCAGACATGCCGACGCTGAGCGGATCCTGAGGGACGTCCTGCTCCTGATGATAACCTGATCTCGCACCTCCATCTGGGAGCCGAGACCGCCTTCTCTCAACTACAACTGAGAGGATGAGGAGGAGCTTCTATCCTGAGGCTATTAGGCTGCTGAATAAACCTGACTCTTAGCCAGTGTTAATTTTGAAAAGTTATTTTAATTTAGTCTTAGTCTTTTGACGAAAATGTAATTAAATTTTTGTCGATTTAGTCAAAAAACTACCTTAAATTTTAGTCGGGTTTTAGTCGACTAAATTTGCAAGTCAATTTATTCGACTAAATTTAGGACAAATTTAATCGACTTTGTATTTATAATATTCATTATAATCATATTTAATCGAGGTCCTCTGCTTCATGGAGCTGCTCCCTCATGAACAAAGCTCAGAGCTGCTCCTTTGGCAGTGAATTTACATGATATGAGGCTCTTTCAGACGGTCAATACAAGTTTGGATGATTTTAGTCTCTCCTTTCCATTTTTATTTAGTATTTTAGTCGACTAAAATATCTGGACATTTTAGTCATAGTTTTAGTCTCATGAAAAACTTTAAATTTAGTTTTAGTCCAATTTTAGTCGACGAAATTAACACTGCTCTTAGCTCCCACCACCGCCTCCACCGCGCAATGTCTCGAGAATGTCCCGTCAGACCTTGAAGGCCAAGCAGGGAAGGGCCTGGTCGGTACTTGGATGGGAGACCGTTTAGTAACGCCAGGAAACCTAGCGAATGTAATGAGTGAGTGAGCGGTTGATGGTGGTCGGACTGGCTGCCTCGTTTACGTCAGTCTACCCCAGGGCAGCTGTGGCTACAATAGTAGCTTACCACCACCAAGTATGGAGTGAATGAATACTGCAATGTAAAGCGTCTGAGTGTCCAGAAAAGCGCAATATAAAACCGATGCATTATTATTATGTCTTCGGGTCCGGTACTGATGGTAAATGAACTTCTCCTGCATAAGACATCCAGACTGCTGCGCATTCTTCATCTATCCTCTCGAACACCATTGTTAATTCTCTAACAGCTCTCAGCTGTTGAACAGTCACCCAACAAACGGTCACCCAGCTTCCAGTCATTAATTTCCCTCGGACAAAATGGCAGACGGATGAAATTGGCCTTTGTCAATCTAAAATACAATACTTTCATTTGAAAACACGAAATGATAGAAAACAATGCACGTTTTCTTATATTTTTATTTCCATTTCTATAAATTGTCTATTATGAAACGCACAGCTGCTGCCGTCTCCGTGTCCGCCCTACACGCCGTATGTACTGAGTGAAATTGATTTTGCACAACCCTCTATTATGTGCAGCTTCCTGTCGTGAACTCATTCCAACTTTTAAATGGTTTTCAAAAGTGGCCATTCAACTTCACAACAAAATTTTTTTTTTCCTCACGGCCGTTTCGCCGCCGCTTAGACGTGTGGAAAAAATATATAATAAATAAAGTTTTCAAATATGCAAACTATTCTCGAAGCACCTTTAGTTTTATGGCATTTTATTTCAATTTACAAAGAATGCAGACGCTTTCTACGAGTGTCTGCGCCGGCTGCATTTCCCGAAAAAGAGAGTCCTCGTGTTTAGTTTGTGAGAATGAGTGGCTCTGGAGGTGATCCTTTTTTGCTGTTCAAATCCAATGCTTGCAAGTTCGTCTTCGGCTAAAGCTGTAATGATGAAACCCGAGTGATCACCACCAATCCAACGTCTTCATTTACAGGACCAGGTTTAGGACTCCAGAACTGATCCTTAAGCCGTCTCTGCTGCTGAACAACTGGGGGAAAAAAAAAAATCTTGTCATGACTTAAAGCAGTGCCAAGTAACTCTTGCCCCTAGAGGCCATAAGCGCAACTGCAGGTGTCGTAGCAAGTTACGATTTTCTAACTTATTAAATGTCTTGGAAAGTAAATACTAAACTGAAAAATGGCAAAGGGAGAGAGGGATGTTGTTCATCCAGTTATACAATGGAAATATTTTTTTTTCTCAAACTTGGCTGTAAATACTGTTTAAGTGGCGCTACCCGCAGTTAGCTTTGCCCGTTAGCCTTTTAGCTTCTTCTCTGTGGTTCTATTAGTGTGTATTGGTGACTCTGACCCGGTTGGTTTTCTGGCCAGAGACACCGGGGGGGAGATGAAAGACCCCCCCCCCCCCAATCATCCCATGAACACTTGTATTACCCCCAGAGGGACTACGGGAAGGATTTATTAAGGTAAACGCGTTACTTGGTACAGCTTTAAAAAGTGCTTGAATTAAGACAATTAATGCTGATTTTGAGCGGGTGTGAACTGTTTTGAAATAAGAGCCAATGGAACAAGCTTTAATGTGCTTAAAATAAGATACATTTACTTGAACTTAAAATGAGACAAAGAACACTCAACATGGAGGAGCAGCGGCTCTACTCCGAGCTCCTCTTGAGTTCCCTACTCGTCTCATGGTCATGGGTGAGAACGAGGAAGCAGACGCCTGATCAATCTTCTTCACTACAGTGATCTGATGCTCTGGCGATCCACGCCTCACAATCCCTCACACGCAATCTCCTTGTACTTACAATGACAAATAAAGCACTTACTTATATGCAACAGTATATAAGTAGGGCAGGCAATGTCAGGCCCGAGGGCCAAAACCGGCCCTCCTTCAGAGAACCTCTGGCCCTCAAGATGATTTTGAGGGATATTATTCCACAAATCCCAGATCAAATGCCAGTACTGCAGAAATGGGAAAAATACTGTCAGTTCCTTTTAAAGCTTTTTAGCTGAACACCCACTTAGGCGATATAAGACGCTGTTGAAAGTGATGCTTTACTTGGGCTTAAATTAGAGGGTTTTGGTCTTTTGACAGAAAATCACCGAGCAAACTTCCCAGTGATAGTGTCCAATCTAATCCAGTTTTATTTATAATGCACTTTACAAAAAACCACAGTCGACCGACAAAGTGCAGCACACATGCTAAAAATAGCAACACAAGCTAACGAGATAAATGTGCATTTTCACATCCATCCATTTTCTTCCGCTTTATCCGGGGCCGGGTCGCGGGGGCAGCAGTCTCAGCAGAGATGCCCAGACTTCCCGATCCACGCACACCTCCTCCAGCTGTTCTGGGGGGACCCCGAGGCGACACCAGGCCAGCTCGGAGATATAGTCCCACCAGCGTGTCCTGGGCCTTCCACGAGGCCTCCTCCCAGTGGGACATGCCTGGAGCACCTCCCGGGGGAGGCGACCAGGAGGCATCCGGAACAGATGCCCTAGCCACGTGCGTTTTCACGTGACACTTAAACATAGCGAGTGACTCGGCCTGTTCGAGGTTCCAGGGCGGTGGTACCGTAGCACTTAGAGTTCCACTTTATTGTGCCCTCATGTGTCCTCATCCCCGTCTCCTGCACTTTCACGGTCAGATGTTTTAAGTTCTGTCTTTAGCTCAGATAAAAGGCCGCCGTGAGCATTAGCATTATGATCACACTGCCAACAAAAGCATTTTAACATTGACGTCTCATTTAAAGAAGACGGACTCTCGCAGACAATTGCCTTCATTAAAAAACTCTCCTCTCTTTTGTCTTTACGACTCACAAAATTAGCCTTTTATTGCATTGAGATATAGTGACTGTGTCCAAAACCCTATAAACTATTAGAAAGTCCATATATTACCAGTCGTAACCATCTATCCATATTTAATACTGGTCATATCATGTGGGGGGTTATGGGAGCAGCTTTATGGATTCAAAGCTGCACTGGATCATCTCCAAAGGCACAACATCAGGGGGTTTATAAACTGTGCCTTAGACATTTTGTAATATTTCAGCTGCTATATCAAGATGCCTTCACCAAGCTTCATGAGGAGGACGGGGTGTCACGCTAAATGAAGCTGAAGCTGTAATTATTCAAAGTGCTCTGGTGCCCGCCTCATTTTCCTCCTGATGCCATAGATCTGGCCCCAGGGTCTTTGGGCCAGATCTTGTGTTTTCTAAACCGATGGGCGAGGAAAGCCCTTCTCTTTGGTCCTCATGGCAGAGAGCTGACATGTCTATAATACTAATAATGGCGGCCTGGGGCGACTCCAAAAGACACAGGCTTTGGACTTCGTTTAAACCAGTATTTTTCAACCACTAGTGTGCCGCGAGCTATTGTCCGGTGTGCTGTGGGAAATGATCCAATTTCACCAAGTGGGTCTGAAAAAATATCTTTTTTGAAAACAAATGT
Source organism: Proterorhinus semilunaris (assembly GCA_021464625.1). NCBI lineage: Eukaryota > Metazoa > Chordata > Actinopteri > Gobiiformes > Gobiidae > Proterorhinus > Proterorhinus semilunaris. The sequence goes on from CM038359.1 coordinate 29,639,752, forward strand.
ATTATTATCCGCAAATGTGTTGCTTTCGAGCGCCTGTGCTGTCTAGTGATCGACGCGTAATACTCTTCCATATCCTGCTGCAGGAAGCTCATTTCTTTGAGACAGGAGAATTAGTGATGCATGAAGGCGACAGGTGGCGGTGACAGTGGCTATAGTGAGACTATATGGTGTTCCTATTCAAGACACATGTTCTGCTGTTGGTGTGCCTCATGATTTTTTCAACGAAAAAAAAAAAAGGGCCTTGGCTCAAAAAAGTGCTATTCTTTTGTTGGCTGAGGTGCCGTCTCCTTGGACTGGCCGTGCCCTGTCGGTTTCCCCCGAAGGAGATTGGAGTAAAGAGACGGAAGATTAAATCTGAGGCCGCCAGATTTTCTTTCTTAACAAAAATAGCTTCTTTAACTCCTCTTTCAAACCAACGTTCTTCTTTAGCTAAAATGTTGACCTCCCCGTCCTCAAAGGAGCGGTTGGAGGCTTTGAGGTGGAGGTGCACCACCGACTGAGGGCCACTTGTGCTTTCTCTTTGGTGTTGATAAAGTCTCTTCTGTAAAATTTGTTTCGTTTCGCCAATATAATGTTGTTTGCATTCTTCTTCTTTGCATCGAATAGAATAAACCACATTGCTTTGTTTGTGGCTGATAAGGAAATAGCATAACAACATGGTTAAAAGCTCCAAAAAGTCGATTTTGCATAATATAGAATCTTTAAAGAAACCACAGAAATTACATAAATGCCACAAAAAGGACCAAACGTACCTCCCCATAATAGCATTTAGTGCTAACAGAATGTGTAGATTTGGAGTGAAGCAGCAACATTCTTCCCCCGTTTCCTCTATATTCAAGGAAGAGTGTTGTTGCTTGGAACGGTTGTCATTCAATCGCTCAAATTTACAAATGGAGAATTAGGGTTGGCAGGTTATGGATCTGTTGAGAGGAATCCTCCCAACGGGCTCTAAACCTTGTCCTTTAATGCACCACTCAGCATAGGAACACCATCTACAAAATCAGCTGTTAGGGCAGCTGGATGGGGGTTTGTTGATGGGGAGTTACTGCCCTCTTCAACTGGCCCGCTCTACACTCGGGCTTTTTAATGCACCACACTGTGCAGGGCTACATCATACTTCACACATAACTCAATTAAATAAATATATAATAATGATAAAAATAATGATGATAATTAAACCCACATTAAAATTGTACTGAGGATGGTAATGACAACTGGGAAGTATCAAGATCTCGGAGTATAATATCTATTAATGTACCTTTATAACATAAAAGTAACTCTCGGTTATCACGGGTAACAATCTGAAAGAAATATATTAAGGATCACATTTTTTATTTGCTTTGTACTAGACATCGTACATGAAACGAGATCGTTGTTGTAGTTGTGCTTCGTTTCAATTAATTATATAAACAGTTCAGATATTTTTTTGTAAGTTTGTAAGTTGGTCTGTGCGAATGTTGTATTATATTTCTTAAAGTAGTGGTATAGTATAAGATGACTTTTCCACCTTCGTTTTCCCAGTTTCCAAAGTTACCGTTTGTGGGCGTTCCCAAAGCTAAGTGCTAAAGTGTGAACATAAACCGTATTTTTAGAAGCACTCGTTTGTATCAACAATGGCCGACAACATCGACACATGACTCCAAAGAAATTCAATTGGTCTTTTAAAAAAAAAAGTCAAGTATAAATCTATAATAAAGAGGTTTGTGAGGAGACCGTGACACATCCAAACCTGCTGTCGGAGCAGACTCCACTCTAGTCCTGTCAGACAGTTGTGTAACACAAAGCCCACGGAAAGCACTCACAAGGACGAGCCCTGAGACTTAAAGGCACTTCTGCACTTGACCCGGGCCTTATCGCTGCACAGTTTGATAAATACCAGCCATGATGAGAATATGAGAAAACATTACGATATTCCATAATATTCCTGAGGTAATGATTTTTTGAGACAACACAATACGGTACTATTAAATTGTAACGAAAACTCTAAGCAAATAGTTTTGTCCTCGACTGTGTCAAAACAAGACTTGAAAAATGACAAAATTAGGATCATGACGAGGCTTTAATGGAACTAAACTAAATCATGACCTCAGTGATTTGGTGATATTGGCGTAGACCTCATTAACATATACTACCGGGGCTCCAAGATCCTGCTTTGAGCCCGGGGTACTATTAACCTCTTAACCCCCAGCTGAACCGAGCTCATGTTTCTCCAGTTTGGCTTTCCCCAAATCTAAAAGCTTCTTGAAAAAGTGCCAAAAGGATGAAAATGCGACGGAATCGTGATGAAAAAAGTGATGAAAAAGATCTGTTTGGATGAGTTTTGTAAGTCCTATAGACCAGTGGTTTCCAAAGTGGGGTCCGGGGCCCCCTGGGGGGCCTCAGAGGCACTACAGGGGCCCCCCAAAGCTTGTCTGCAAAACAAGTACAATGAAAAAAGTTCATTTTAAAAGGAGATTTTTTGATCAATAAGGGGGCCGCGATGTCCCGGACTTTGGGAATGGCTGCTATAGACTATAGTTACCTTTTAGATTTGGTTAAAGCTGATACAAAGCACAGAGGGAAAATGCACCTGGTGAAGGCGGGGGTTAAGGGGTTAAACGAGTACTCCTGGTATCTAAGTTTAGACGTCTGTTGGATCCAGGACCAGCACTGTAGAGAGTTACCTGGTTGTTTCACTTCAAATAAATGATGCACATTTATCAATTCAAACAAAACAAAAAACTAACAAAAAACAGCAACTTCTCTCACTCTTGGTATTTGTAGTTTCTGTGTTCCACATTTTTTTACTGGATACTTTTGTACATTTTGTGAGGTTCAGTACAGCCAGCTTTTTAAAAAGTAAACACACATCGGGCGCAGGGGTCACCGACCTTTTACAGCTGAGGGCGACTTCAAGAGCATCAAGTTGTTCGACGGCTACCAGTTAAAAACAAATCCAAAAGACTACACTGTTTACTTATAGGTTATTGACCCCGTATTATATCAAAATTGCTTTATTTAAAACTCGTACTGAGTCTTAAAAACAGAAATAACTATTTTTAAGAATCAGATTCAAGAAAATTAGGTGTTTTATAATATATAATATAAAATTACAATAAAGCAAATGGACTCAACTTATATAGCGCTTTTCTTTATTAGGCCCGAAGCACTTTACAGTAAGGGACCAGTCACACCAATGTACACGGACACTAGAGTGAAGTGTCTTGCCCAAGGACACAATGACATTTTCAGGAGCTGGGATTCGAACCCGCGACCGTCCGATTACGAGACGACCCGCTCTACCACCTGCGCCACCGTCGCCGCAAACGATAAAAAAACATCAACAGATAAGACATCAACTGAAGAGGAAACCAAGAGCACCCCACACAGGAAACAAGAAAGGGACAAACGAGGAGGTATCCGGGCAAGACTGACAGCTAAGTGAGAAAAGAGGAGCAGATGTTGAGGAAAATCTTCAAAAATGAAAAAAAAAAGTAGCAGATGTCCAAAGGCATATTTATTTATCGAAGACGACGTTTCGGCAGAGCCTTCTTCAGATCATTCTTTTTTTCCTTTTTTTTTAACCACTCACAGCTAAGCCACATGAATCTTCCATCCCTACTACTGTTCTGGCTATTGATCGTCATTATCTATGGAATTAGTTTTTTTTTGTTTTGTTGCTCACTGCAAATGAGTTTCCTCGCAAGGACAATGGATTATCTGCTACTTCCACCATTGTCCGAACAGGTTTATCCCCTGTGAACGCGAAGAAACAAATGCAAAAGAAAACTTCTATTTCAGGGGCGATAATGTCCGTGCCCAACACAGCGTCCTCATCAGAGAGAATATGAACATGAAGGCAGCGTGTTGTACTTCATGAAGACGTATCGTTCTGTAGTGTTTCCGAGGGACACTGTATGACCTGGATCATCGCGGCCCTGGCGATTCTCAAACCCGGGACCATCACGCCGGCCACCGCTGTCCCCAACGGAGGACGGCGGAGGTAATCGATCCTGGCGGCTGCACGAGTTGTGGCTTTCCAAACTTTATTCCCTCTCATTCGTATTGGTGAGTGTTTGCGGCCGTGAGAGGGGGCGCTCCTGGGGGAGGCTGTGGTTGTAATTCAAAGCGCGACACAACGTCCTGAGGAGTCCATTAAAACTGGGAGGAGGAGGTCGGGACAGAACTCTAACGTTTGCCTTTTACAACGATGGGTCATGTTTGACTAATTATCGCCAAATGGGACGGGATAATGACTGCGGGAGGGATTTCTCTCAGTCTTTCTACGCGGGGAAGTGCGAGTATTGTGGCGAAAGGTTCTAAAAAGTTGCAGTTTTCCAGAGTAACAAACATCGACCTCGTACTCGACCTACTACGAGGCGAAGATAAAGGGCTTTATTGCGTTGGGTCAGATAATAAACAGCAACAACGACGCAGATGACACTCATGGGCCTGTAGATACTCTCTGTCACTGATACAGGTGAACATGGGCCTGTAGATACTCTCTGTCACTGATACAGGTGAACACGGGCCTGTAGATACTCTCTGTCACTGATACAGGTGAACACGGGCCTGTAGATACTCTCTGTCACTGATACAGGTGAACACGGGCCTGTAGATACTCTCTGTCACTGATACAGGTGAACACGGGTCTGTAGATACTCTCTGGCACTGATACAGGTGAACACGGGCCTGTAGATACTCTCTGTCTCTGATACAGGTGAACACGGGCCTGTAGATACTCTCTGTCACTGATACAGGTGAACACGGGTCTGTAGATACTCTCTGTCACTGATACAGGTGAACACGGGCCTGTAGATACTCTCTGTCACTGATACAGGTGAACACGGGCCTGTAGATACTCTCTGTCACTGATACAGGTGAACACGGGCCTGTAGATACTCTCTGTCACTGATACAGGTGAACACGGGCCTGTAGATACTCTCTGTCACTGATACAGGTGAACACGGGCCTGTAGATACTCTCTGGCACTGATACAGGTGAACACGGGCCTGTAGATACTCTCTGTCACTGATACAGGTGAACACGGGCCTGTAGATACTCTCTGTCACTGATACAGGTGAACACGGGTCTGTAGATACTCTCTGTCACTGATACAGGTGAACACGGGCCTGTAGATACTCTCTGTCACTGATACAGGTGAACACGGGCCTGTAGATACTCTCTGTCACTGATACAGGTGAACACGGGCCTGTAGATACTCTCTGTCACTGATACAGGTGAACACGGGTCTGTAGATACTCTCTGGCACTGATACAGGTGAACACGGGCCTGTAGATACTCTCTGTCTCTGATACAGGTGAACACGGGCCTGTAGATACTCTCTGTCACTGATACAGGTGAACACGGGCCTGTAGATACTCTCTGTCACTGATACAGGTGAACACGGGTCTGTAGATACTCTCTGTCACTGATACAGGTGAACACGGGCCTGTAGATACTCTCTGTCACTGATACAGGTGAACACGGGCCTGTAGATACTCTCTGTCACTGATACAGGTGAACACGGGCCTGTAGATACTCTCTGTCACTGATACAGGTGAACACGGGTCTGTAGATACTCTCTGTCACTGATACAGGTGAACACGGGCCTGTAGATACTCTCTGTCACTGATACAGGTGAACACGGGCCTGTAGATACTCTCTGTCACTGATACAGGTGAACACGGGCCTGTAGATACTCTCTGTCACTGATACAGGTGAACACGGGCCTGTAGATACTCTCTGTCACTGATACAGGTGAACATGGGCCTGTAGATACTCTCTGTCACTGATACAGGTGAACACGGGTCTGTAGATACTCTCTGTCACTGATACAGGTGAACACGGGTCTGTAGATACTCTCTGTCACTGATACAGGTGAACACGGGCCTGTAGATACTCTCTGTCACTGCATCCAACAGATCAGTTTGTGGATGCAAAACAACTTTCTCCAACTAAACTCAGACAAAACTGAGATCATTGTTTTTGTCCCACAGACACAAAGACAAAGTGTTATCAGTCACCTTGAGTCTCTCTCTCTAAAACCAAAACATCAGGTTAGAAATCTAGGAGTAATCATGGACTCAGACCTGAACTTAAACAGCCACATCAAAGCAATAACATCATCAGCTTTTTACCATCTGAAAAACATTAAGATCAGAGGAATAGTGTTGAAACTAAAGGACTTTAAGACATACGTCTGTCGCCCTAAACCCTGACAAATATGGATCAGGTTTGTTATTTGGAGATTTGCTGCTCGTATTTCAGCCACTGCTCTCAGTAGAGGTGAATTCTACACCTTCACCTGAGCCAAGCACATTTTCTCCAGTTTGGCTTTACCCAAATCTGGGTAAAAAACCTGGAAAAAATGGCGACGAAAACGAGGATAAAAATGCAACAAGAAATAGATTAAAAAATAATAAAAGTGATAATAATGTGACAAAAAAGTGACAAAAAAAAGCCTTAAAAGAGTTACAAAAATGTGATGAAATAGTGACAAAAAGTGAGATTTTTTTAAATAAGTATAAAAAAAAAAGTATAAAAAATATAATGAAAAATTGCCCCAAAAAAAAGCAACAACGCGAGGATAAAGATCAGTTTAGATCTCTTTTGTAGGTCTTAGATTTCAAATGTGTTACACTGGCCTAAAAGCTGTGAGCTCCAGTCCAAAAGCTTTTAGATTTGGAGAAAATGCACTCGGTTCTGGCGGGAGGTAAGAGGTTAAGTCATTTGAACTCATTTAGAATTCACTTTGGTTTCCCCCCGGCGATAAGACGAGGCTTCGGTAAACTCCTCAGGAATTCCGCCCGTGCCTCCGCGCCATCATTCCCGGAGCGGCTGTCGGGGAAAGCGGCGGCGGAATGCTGAGCAGTGGGATATTAATCTGCAGACCGAACGCCGCCGTGTAGAAAACCCCACTGAAACGCTCTCAGTGCAAACAAATGGGACCTGGGAGCTGATCTGCATTGCAAAAAAACAACAAAAAAACCTTCAGGGGAGCAAAGGCTACAGTCGACCACCGCGGTTCGGGAAACGCCGACGGGAAGATCCAGGCAAACGGGTTCTAATGGGCCGGGCCGCTCCTGTGTGAAAAGAGTTGTGTCGTGCAGGAAAAAATCAATACATTGATTGACATTAGAACATAAATAAGATGTGCTTTCTGAAAAGAATTCTGGCAGATATTTTACTTGACAACTATTAATTGTCCAAGTTAAAGGAACAGGCCACCGTTTTTCCACACTGAGATATGTTCTTACCTGAGCTTTGAGAGTTCATCTGTACCTGTCTGGTCTCCACGTGTGCCTTCAGTCACGTAAACACAGCACAGACGGCGTTAGCATTTAGCCGTTAGCATTAGCCCCTCTCTTCTCCTCTATAGCTCCAAACAAGGTGAAGATAGAAGCTTCCAAACTCTTCCACGTTTTCCCGATTTAAATATAGTGAAGTGTTACAGCATAAAGTATAATTACACAAAATCAAACAATGTGGATTTTCTAAGCGGATAAAAAGGGGAACTATATTGTAAGGCGTAATAATACCAGGAGTGATTCAGCATCCGCGCAGTGACATCTTCACTTTACTGTGCGGATGACGAATTACTCCTGGTATTATTACGCCTTACAATATAGTTCCCCTTTTTATCCGCTCAGAAAATCCACATTGTCTAAGCTCAGGTAAGAACATATCTCAGTATGTAAAAAACGGTGGCCTGTTCCTTTAAGGTCAAATCTGCATAATAAATCAGTCATTTTTACGTATACGTTTTGCAAAATGTTGAGTATTAATACTAAGGTCATAATTAAAAACTCTGAAGATGGATCAGAATAAATAGGTTCATGAGAGAGTATGTACATCTTTTTCCATCTCTTCCGGCCTTCTCCGCTCGACCCTTGACCTGATCCTTTCGTCCTCGTGATTTCCATGAATCCATATTCCCTCAGTGTCTCTGTGTCATTTACAATTTCACGGTAAAACAGCTCCAATTATAATTAATCGGATTTTTAATGCGTTTCTTCCCCGGCAGCCCGTTAAGCATCCCCTCCGCTGAACGCCAACTGAATGAAGACGCCTGTGTGTGAAACCACTCCAACATGGCCGCTCCCCTCGCCCGCCGACATCACGTGCTCGCTTGTTTTAATTAAGCCTCGCCGCACCTGTTCACGAGCGCTCGCCCCGGAATCGCTTTTTAATCTGGATCTTCTCTTGGGTCGGCACCGCCTGCGCTTTTCACTGCTCGCGTTTCGTGTCGGATAAAAAGGCTCCGAGGGCTGACGAGCCGAGGCCTGAGCGCCGTTTCTTAATGTATGAACAAAAATATATAAAAGGCCGGAACCGCTATGACCTTCTGAAGAACTAAAACACCAGACCTGCTTTGGTGAGGCCTGATCAAAATAAAAAGTCCCACGTTCTAATGTTCGGTTGTAGCACCTTCAGCATTGTTTCTATAAGCTCCTGTACAGCCTCAAAAGATCCAGGGTTGCATTGCTTTTCCACCGAGAGCTTGTATTGATGATGGGAGACTGTGATCACTGTCCAAAAGCCTTCTCCAGCACATCCCAAAGACTCTCAGTGGGGTTAAGATCTGGACTCTGTGGCGGTCAATCCATGTGTCCAAAGTCATTTGTAACTTAAAAACAGCTTTTGATACTGTCTAGATCAGGGGTTTGGGCAATTAATTTTCATAAGGGGCCACATGAGAAGCCTGAATTGAGTCGGAGGGCCGCACCAACAATAATTCAAACTTATTATGCTCAACTTGATCCGATTGCACATTACACTGAATCATGTATTTTAAATGGCTGATACCTACTGTTATTATAGGACTATTATTTTTACCCATATCAAGCCAAGCGTGTGTGTGCATCGTCCATCCATCCATTTTCTTCCACTTGTCCGTTGCCGGGTCGTGGGGGCAGCTGTTGGAGCTGCACCAGCCCCTATGGCGCCCCCTGCAGGTGGTGGGTCCACAGAAGGACGGCCTCATGGTTCTAACCGGGCCTGTTGGTCTCTCATAGGGGGCTTCTGAACCGCTGGCTGTCTGACCCGTCACCTGGCGGCTCCAGGAGGGAACATGTGCATCGTTATTTAAGTTATTCCACTTCTTATCCTCGTTAACTTTCACTATCGATTTTTCATCACTTTTTTGTTCCCTGTGGATGTGCTCGGTTCCAGTGGGGGTTAAGAGGCTAAAATATAAATATGGGGCGACGGTGGCGCAGATGGTAGAGCGGGTCGTCTCATGATCGGAAGGTCGGGGGTTCGAATCCCGCCTCCTGAAGGTGTATGCTGTCGTTGTGTCCTTGGGGAAGACACACTGCCTCCAGTGTCTGCGTACATTGGTGTATGAATGGGTGAGAGGTTCCTTGCTGTATAGCGCTTTGCCTAATGTAGGTGGAAAAGCGCTTTATAAGTTGAGACCATTTTACCATGAAGACCATTAGCCAGCATTGCTAGAACCGTACGTCGTTACGCGCTCCTATAAAAACACAAATGAACAGTGGAAAAACATTGAAATCTCGGCATTACACGCAGTAAAGGCGCGTGAGGGTGGCCGTTGCGGGTCAGATCCAGCTCCTCCTCTCTCTGAATCCCTCCCCCTCCTCCTCAGCCTCCACTCGCTCTACGCGCACTCGCTCAGTCCCTCTCCTCTCGCTCGGGAAGGTGCGTCAACTTTCCCCGCACAGCATCTCAGTCAGTCGAGGCAAGACTTTCCACCACCGCGCGCGCTCCAGACAAAGACAGAAGAACATTCCCCTGCTGTTTTAAACCCGTTTTTATTTTCTTCTCCCCTTTCACATAGCATGGCCGCTTGCTTTGGCTTCCCGTGCTAAATTACCCGTTCGCTGGCGCTCACCGTGACTGGCTTTCTCCACGAATAAGAATATACATACATATATTTTACAATGTTCTTGAGCTTTTTGGACGACAACGCAGCAGAACATGGTCATATTGAGACGGGAAGGAGCGACAGTTGGTCAAAACATAGCTGGATAACAACTCCGAGGTGAGAAACGCTCCGCTTTACGCATTGTTTTACTGCGCTTTGGAAGAGACTCTTTTCTCGGCTCTGTTGTGTGCGGGAACATGTTTCATTCTCGGGCGCATGGCATTCATATCCTCAAATAATGTTGGCCACATGCGTAATACAGTGCTCATTTTTCTTATAAGAAGTCGTACTTTCGCCTTTTCTCAATCAATTGGCCCATTGATCGTGTTACTGTAGCGTTCCGGGTGCCTTGACCATGTTAGCCCGAACGTGACTACATGTTGCTGCTATAAATGATGTTTTACGAAGGCGCAGCGCATTGGAAGGGAGTTTTACGCGCGCCAACTCGACTTTTAAGTATAATTGCGCCATGAAAAATGCAACGGGGAACCGAGACGCGCAGCCCTAGACCGACCACACCGTCACTCGCGGTGGATTCCACGTTTCGGACACAGTGTGGGCTGTACGGGAATCTCAGATGCGAAGGCAGGAGGATAGTTATGGAGCAGGGGAGATGTTTTTTTCTAAATTGCCCGTGAAATGATCGGCCCGCGTGCGCACGTAAACCGCCGTGATCAATAATGCCATGGCTCGGTGGGTTAGAGCTGTCGGTCACTGGGAATGTGGGGGTTCAGCCTTTGGTTCGGTGCTGGATTTGAACTGGGGGAGACCTGTTTTTTTTAGATTGTGTTTTGTTTTGCCTTATTGGACCTGGAACGGATTAAGTCCTGATTCTTACCTTGGTTAGAGCTGATCTGGTGCTTGTTATTTTGGGTTTGGCCGCAGAAATCTCATCTTGGGTAAATTGCTATATTGTAATTTCGAGTAGTTTTGAACGGTCTTGAATACGATCATCATTAATTAACAAAAGCACAAGAAATGTGACGGAAAGGTATAAAGCTGGCATGTCCAAAGTGTGGCCCGGGGCCCAAATGCAGCACTCAGACCAATTTTTGGTGGGCCTCAGGCTTCTTGTTTTATTGGCACGCACCACCAGAGATGGTACTTTTTACTGCAATCTCAATAATTCCACACAATTATAAAATCAAAAAGTAACATTTATTGAGAGACAGAGCTGGCATTATGGTCCCAAGCCTAAATAAAAGTGTGGGGAACGGTTTAAAACTCTCTTAAATACACCGAGCTGAAAGTTTGAATGCACTGACACAGATCTGTGGCCCTCGATGCTGTCAGTATGCGGTCCTCGGTGAAAAACGTGTGGACACCCCCGGTGTGAGGCAAGAACGACTTTTCTTGTTCCATTGGCAATAAGTTCGTCCAAATCTACTCAAAATTAGCAAAGGTTCTGCACTTTTAAGTCACTTTCTTTACAAAGCTGATGCGTTTGTTTTTCTACTGAATGTCTAGGTTTGATGTTTTTGAACTCCTTGTGGCCTCCAAGTGTAGTCCTCAGTTTGTGGTTCAGAACTGGGTCTTTGTGTCTTTCCATCCTTGTTTTTAATCTTTTGGAAATTGAATCCTGTCTTGGTTTAGAGCTGTGTTATTTCTGATTTATAGACGAGTTGACCTCAGATGACGTACTGGACACCTGGCTTGCCTTCTGTTCAAAAGCTACATTTTTATCGCTCGAATCACAGATGCAAACATGTACGACGTCACTCAAATTCAAACTTTATAACTGCTGAGTTAAATAGTCCGCCTGTTCAATCTTCAGTGCGATATTTCTTGTTATATTTAAATATCTTATAATTAGCCACCATGTTTCCGGTTCTCTGACTGCTTAATCTGCCTGCCAATCACAATCTCATTTTGAGCAGGTGGTGCCGATTCCCAGACTAATGGTGCATTTCTGGTAACTGGTACATTTGTGACCGGCCATTTGGAAAAACGCCTTGGAACGCCGCTCAAACTCGTAATTACAGCTCGAATATGACCAGAGAGCTCTGAGTTCGGATGCTGTATGACGACAGTAATGGCGGCCCCCGGTTGAGGGGCGCAGCTAACGATAAAACTTTAACAAACCCCCTGCACCAGTGATGTGAACGTCACTTCTGCCATAGCCTTCATTATAATGTTATGTAGCATGTTTGGAACTGTGAAGAAACATTCTTATAATGTTAGCATCTTATTAGCTAACGGTTGTAGCATTAGCTGTTTTGTTTACGTAAACGTTTATTCAGCTGGCTAAGTCAACACCTGGTTTAGTAGTTGGAATGTCCTGGGGTTAGCTGCAAAAAATAATATATAGAAATATAGAAATAAGTATCTTTTTATTGACATCAGCATATTTGCCCTTGAGTTGTAAAGAAATCTGCCGGTGGATTTTATGAAGAAAAAACGAAAGGCTTTAAAAGTACAACATAAAGTATTCAATCAAGATCACTTTGCGTATTGTACTTCTTCTTTGTCCTTATGGCGAGTGCTGGCATTGCTGCAATACCACCCCCTAGTGGCCAGAAGCAACTCTATAACATGGAAACCAATGGTGAATCCTCTCCCAGAAACGCTTAAATGCCTGGCTCCAAGGAATATTATTGTTTCTAAAGATAGTTTCCTCCTAAGAGGGGGTGTTATATGTTTAACCACGCTGGTATTGTTCTGCCGATTTTTAAGTTTGAGCTTTGGCTGGGCTTTAGGTCCGGGAGAACTGTAGAGGCTTGTTGCTGCTCCAAAGCTGAACACCGTTATGCCCTTTTTAGGAACATTCATATTAATGTGAATGGGGAAAGGAAATGTCTATCATTGTCCATGTGCATAAAATGTTTATGTATGTGTTTTTTTATTTCTGTTAATGGACATTTTGGACGATCGAAAGAGATTTATCACAACGTTTCATGTTGAAAATAAAAAGAACACGTACCTGTTGGCAGAGCCGTATATCTTTGGACTGGAGTGGACAAAAGCAAAGAAGTAGTAAAAGCAGTACTAAGTAACTTGTTTACCTTAATAAGTCCTTTTCATAGTCCCTCTGGGAGTAATACAAGTGTTATTGGGATGATTGGGGGGTCTTTCATCTCCCCCTGGTGTCTCTGGCCAGAAAACCATGCTTGCAACTTTCCCTGCTCTAACCCAGAGGCACCAATACACACCAATGGAATCACGAAGAAGCTAACAGGCTAACGAGCAAAGCTAACTGCGGGTTAGCGCTACTTTAGCAGTATTTACAGTAGGGCTGAAGGATATGGACAACATTTCATATCTCGATATTCATGCCCGAAATCTCGATATCAATACGATACGATATAACTATGGGTTAGGTGGAAACCTTTTTCAGAAAAATAAAATCATAATACAAAAGAGTGCAGTTTTATTGATGAAAATCTATATCGTTTATATTTTGCTTTTTCGATTTTAACATTTTGAATGTTCATATCTCGATATAAATACGATAACGATATATTTTTCTTTTGCGATATTGATATCTTGAATGTTCACATTCTTTTCAGCCCTAATTTACAGCCAAGTTTGAGAGACAAAAATTATCTCCATTGTGTAATTGGGTTGTGGCACAATGTACAATATCCCTCTCTCCGTTTGTCTTTTCTGTCAGCGTAGTATTTACTCTCACGGACAATTAATGAGTAAAAAAACGCAACACGCTACGACACCTGCAGTGGCGCTTATGGCCTCTAGGGGCATGAGTTACCTAGTTCTGCTTTAATCCATCAGTCGCAGGTCATCTCTAGTCCCAAAAAAAAAAAAATCCCAGATGTGCAGGAGCTCAAACATCGCTGCACTGTCTCTGCCGCTGCGTTCATGCTAACAGTTCGCCAACTAATACCGTCCCAGGGATGTATCTTCAATAGAAAAGGTTCTGTAAGACTTCAGAGTAGTTAAGTTATTTTAGCATGTAGGTCGCCTAAATGAACATTAATTCACGGCATTGCAGGTAAAAAATAAGTAACTAATTCCAACAAGTTAAATGAATGAACACGCCCACAGTGCGCCCTCTGCTGGGTAAATGCTGCAATTGCTTTAACCAGGTAACCACCTCCCCTTTATCCGCAAAACGCATGTAAATCTGCTTTCATTATGCACATTTATTATGCACATTTTGGACAGATGCACATTTTGTTTGATGGAAACGCAACTTATGTTTGGACCAGTGTCGCGGCGTGAACTGAATCATTCACATGAACCCTCTAAGAACTTCAATGGAGGATTTGCACATCAATCATGTCCTCCGTGTTGCTGCATGACGATGGTCCCACTACAGGCATGTCCGTAGAAGTCTGAACTACAGGGTTAGCAGCTTTCGTATCCCGTGGAGACCGGATACTCCGTTCTCTGCAGATGCCCTGATATCGCAGGTTTAATTGCGTCACACAAATGGCTAATTACTGCCATTCACACCGCGGTGGTCTCGATCCCGCTTTCCGCCCCGTCATACGTGTTGAGATTTGCCAGTGGATTAGACATTGCCATGGCGCGCCGATGATCGCTGTGTGGCGGGACATGGGGGCCGATGGGTTAAGCCAGTTACAGACTTGCAGCTCATTGTGTTTCGCGATCGGCCGCGGGACCCTTATCTGAGCGCGCAGGGGTGTGATTCTCTGGGCTGTGACAAGCCGAGGCGCCGAGGAAAATGCTTTTTAACGGCGGGGGGGACATGAAGATGAGGGAGTTGTCAGGACACAAGTGTGCGTGTCCAGAAGGCATGTTGAGATTGTGGTAAAACGGACCCCGTCTTGTTAATAATCATTGGTGGATTTTCCTTTTGGACTTTTTCCACATCATAATACAGTGTAATGGCTGGAAGAATAAGCTCCTGTTCCTTCTGAGAGTTTACGAACAATCCTTGACTCCTCTGCCCTGGCACAGGCACACAAAAAAAACATCCTCAAAGAGCCTTCTTTCCTGTCCATTCCTGTATTGGTGGCTCTTCTTAATAAGCGCGTATAGTTGTATCCGGGCCTTGTACTGAACGTTCTCTTTATTGCGTTGATGGATATTGATGGAAATGTTGGAAACACAGCATCGCAAGAACAAGACAAATTTCCCTTTGGGACACAATGACAATAAAGTTTCACCTAATCTAACTTAAATGAACACATACTAGGCCTGGGCGATGTGATAGTTGAGGGCAGCAGGCAAAACAAATTCATTTATTTATAAGAGAAATCGTATCCGCTAAGGCCATTTCTCACATGTGGCAATGACATCCCTTTGTTAAATCACACTGCGTAACATGTTGGATTATTGGCAAGGCCCTTCACTCACCTTGCCTCCAGTGTCTGTGTCAATGGTGGGGAACGTGCTTCTCTGTGGTCCTCGTGGCGGGGGGCTGTTTTTTGTACCGCAGCCCTAAAAAGTTGAAGCCTTTCCAGTGCATTGACTGGCCTGTCAGTCGAGCTCTGGAGCTCTGTGGAGGCTCCGCTTGCCCCGAGAGCTCGGTGCTTCCTGCCCTTTTGCCCCTTTTAAGGAACAGGTTGGAGGACGTTGAGCAGCCATGTAAGTTTCACAGACGACTCGGGACGATTACAATGAATGAGGCTGAATGGAACACTGGCCATCTCTAATTATTAAATCTATGGTCTGCGTACATTGGTGTATGAACGAGAGAGTGAATGGGCGACTGGTTCCTTTCCTGTAAAGCGCTGATGAAGGTAGAAAAGCGCTATACAAGTTGAGACCATTTACCATTTCTACTGAATGACCGGGTTATCCCATCAATGGATTTCCTACATATTCCAAGTCGACAATGCCAGGATTCATCGGGCTTGTCAAAAAGTGGCTCAGACGTAATTTTCACACGTGGATTGGCGAGTCCAGATCTTAAACTCCACTGAGAGTCTTTGGGGTGTGCTGGAGAAGCCTTTGCGCAGAGGTTGCACTCTCCCATCATCAATGCAAGATCTGGGTGTATAGTGGAAACAACACTGGATCTTTTGACAAGACCACTGTAATCAAAGCTAAAGGCGCTACAACCAAATATTAGAGCGTGTAGCGTTTATTTTTATTTTTTTTTGTCAGGCAGTGTACTGTTGCCAGCAAAACAAAGCTAGACACAGGCAATGCTATTTTTGCAGCGAGCAATCAAATAATGGATTTGGATGACGACCTAATGTAGCATCCAGTCAATATCGAGAATGTCAGAACTGAAGGTTAAATTACCTTTATTGAGCCGTCCATGTCGTCAACCAACAAAAGAGCTGGGCAAGAACAAACAAACAACAATCACCATTACGTTTTGGCCGTTACAGTTCATTCCATTTGTTTCCTCGTGTTAGCATTTCCAAATCACATTTTTATGACGAACATTTGCTTGTATTTTATTCTATTATGTTATCTAAAGTGAAATGTGAAATGCCGTGCTTTTTTAAAAAGTTGCACCAACAGAAGCCAGATTGTTTTGGTCACTTAAAGGCTTTTTCAATATCTAGCCTAATTTATGAAGCTTTGAACCCCAGAGACGAGGCGCAATCGTTACAGCTTTTTCTACTACGATAAACAAATCTGTGTAAAAACGGTATAAGCTCGAATACGAGTTCACGCTGCCTCAATGTTTTTGCTGCATTCGGGCCCAGAATCTGAAATGCCGACATTGTTGCCAGTTAGTTCCCAAAGCGCACTCGTCTGACAGCTCTGGAGTATAAGAGCCATAAATCTCCATCTGCAAAATGTTGGACTCTGGGATTTGCAGAGTATAACTTAGGATCCCGGCGCCCTGCAATATATAACCTTTATAGCGTTAAAAAATAACGGAGTAGCAGGTCGGGTTGCAAACGGATGGAACCGTAAAGCAAAATTTGAGTCCTGTCACACACATCTACTCGCATAAGAAGTACGATTAATCCCTCCTCCAGGTGTAAACAACCAAAAACTAAATCCTGATTCATTCAATTCAGGGCTGGGCACGGTTACGATTCCAGTATAGTAACGGGGGAAAAAAGTTTACTAAATTTAGGACACAGTGGACCACGGGATTTTACTTCACAGGTTAGAACACTGGGAGGGAAGCTCTGGTACTGCTCTAAACTGGTTAAAATCAGGACAGGAAGTACTTTGTCGAAAATGGGATCTGTGTCTCAGACAAAATTGTCATGAACTGTGGAGTCCCCCAGGGGCCAATCTTGAGACCCCTCTTATTTAACTTGTACATGCTTCCATTGGGTCAACTAATAAACAGCAGGATGTGCAGTGTCCAATGGTACATTGTGTTTGCTAATCATCAATTACCTCTAACATGATTAGCTAACTCTCGTGCAATTAGAAAAGCTATAGAACTGGCCTGACCTCAAACCTTTGAGCGGTGGTGTAGGTATCGTTATCGAAAACCATGTGTTCCTGAATCTACAGAGCGGCAAATCGACAGAGGCTCCCATTATAATATAATAATGTTCTGTTGCACATAATCCGGATAGAAACCGATATGGAACGAGTTTATCCCATGAGCCCTTGTTTCCAACCTTTTTAGTCTTGCCTGAGTCTTTCTTTTCTACTCCAAGTACCTCTTATCTCGAGGGTTCCGCCAATTATTTAGACGATTATCAACCAAACGCAGATTTATTTGGTGCTTTGTGTTCAAAGTGAAGCTATAATAAAAAATTAAAAAATACGTATTTTAAAATCCTATCGAAATATTACCCAGTTTCTTCTTTTTTGATGTGAAATAATTCCGAGAACCCCCTGCTAATGGCTCGTGTACCCCCTGGGGTGCCCGTACCCCACACTACATAACCAAAACACCGTCCTCTTCAGACTGATCAGACATGGGGATTAGGGTATTCATCAAAATGTAATGGCAATCTCAGCCGTCCTAAAGGAGTTTCACCATCTCTTTGACAATAACAGCAGCTGGTGGAGTTTGTTAGCCTAGCATAAAGCCTGACTGACTTTATTTATGTATCTATAAATACATATTAAGACAGGGCTAACGATCACAGCTTGAACGAGAGAGAACCAATCAAACACAAAGCAACCTACTGGCACTGGTAAAAGTTTGCTGAGCCGGGGCCGCCATCTTCACCGTTTTGGTTACGGGACGAGCGCAAGTGTTTTATGGGAAATCCTGGCACGGAAGATGACTCACTGTTAACTCCCGCCTCCCGCGCCATGATTGGCTCTGCTTGATTTTAATTCAAATTCAAACACTACCAGACTGCATCCCCATGTATCTCTTAACATGGAGGATCAGTCTGGCTCGTGCCAAGCTAGGAGTTTGTGCAATGGGATATTTGAGTGTTAAATGGTCCTGGAGCGACCATAACATTTCCAACAGGGATGTCCTGATCTGGTGTTCAGTATAGGTATCGGGTTCGATCCCCAAAAAAGATGGCTGGGAATCTGCGATTCTCTGGCCTGAAGTTTTACCGCAGCCCTGCTAATGCTATCGCTAACGCTATCGCTAACGGCCACAGTTTGAGGACGCTCTGCGGCTGCTTAAAAATATAATAACGGCAGAGAAAAGATCCTTGTTTCCTTTGCAGTGCCGTCTTTTTCGGCTGCTTTGCTGTTGTTTTGTAAAGGGGATTCGAATGTTGCAATTATAAAACTGTTTGAGTTTTAATGTAACATTTTAGATTTTATATTACCCAACATTTACCTTAAAGTTAAAATTCAAAACTAAATCCAAAACTCCTTGCATGTTTATGGTAAGGCATAGAATATGCAATAAGTCTACAGTTTATTATTCTATTATCTAATGTATAAATATATGAATAATAAATTATTACAATGTTATATATTATATAATAATAATAACAACAATAATAATGCATCAGTTTTATGCAGCGCTGTTTTGGACAATCAAAGATGCTTTACATTGCATTATTCATTCACTTCATACTTGGTGATGGTAAGCTACTATTGTAGCCACAGCTGCCCTGGGGTAGACTGACGTAAGCGAGGCAGCCAATCTGCGCCATCGGTACCTCCGACCACCAACCAACCACTCACACACTCACTACATTAGCTCGGCTTCCTGATGTTCCCAAACGGTCTCCCATCCAAGCACCGACCAGGCCCTTCCTGCTTAGCTTTCAAGGTCTGACGGGATCGGGCAGAGCAATAGCGGGATGGCGGTATATAAAAATACAACAACACAAAACGACTGTATTGGATCAGTATCGGCATGAATTGTCAAAATATTGGACATCCCTAGGGTGACGCCGCGGTTAGCGCTTGTGCTTGACAAGAAGGTCCCGGGTTCGATTCCCACCTGGACGGGGCCTTCCTGTCTGGAGTTTGCATGTTCTCCCCGTGTCTGCGTATAGGTTTCCTCCTCGTTTCCCCTACCACTAAAAACATGTACAATAGGTGAATTCTCCAGCCAGGGGATACTGACCATCAGCCTGGCTCCACATCTGAACGTGAGACCTCTCGCTGACATTATGTTTCACTTAAAGAGCTACCGTTGACCTTTTCTCACACCGTAATGATCACGCTCCATGAAGCATCCACGGCACAAACACTTCATTTCGTTCACATATCGAGGCGACTGACCGTTAGGAGAGCGGCCAACACCCACTTTGGGCATGAGGAAATAACACCACAACATGGTTAAAAAGGCACAAATCGAACGTAGGGCAGGCATAGGCTAAAGGTCACATGATCACTGATTGGTGGTTGTCATGGCAAGGGTACAGACAGAATATTTTCAGTTCGAGCCGGCAAAGTGACTGTGCCGTAGACGTCAGACAGCTGCTGTTCTTTGCTGATGCGATTTGATAAGATAATTGATCGGAGACGGGCCAGAAGCATCGCGAGGGCAGAGTTTACCCTCGGTTCGGCCTCGGCGTAATGGAGATTTACGAGCGCTTACTACCTCCTTCAAGGTTTAATCACTCGTTCTATTTTTACCCACCGATCCATCACCGCAAATGACAACTTGGCATTATCGTATTACGTGGAGAACAGCGGGCGGGCCTTCTTCGGAATCGCATTACGGAAAGATGGAGTTCCCCGGGCGAATGGCCTCACGCCGGGAGAGTCCGAGGGCGGTCGGCAAACACGGCGGGCAGATAAAGGGGATTGGTATTTGAGGCGGGGATCGGCCGATAACGCGGTGTTTGAGCGGTTAGAAGGTCCTCGATTGAACCTAAACAGTTCGGGGTCCTTCGAAGGGGACTTGGCCTGTTCTCCTTGGTCGATGTGGAGAGTAGGCGAGTTTTGTGAATCATAATCCTGCGCAAATATTAACGCAAAACCGCTAATAACGCCGCATCGACCGCGGACGCCCGCCCTCCGCTGATTGGTTGATTCCACTTCCTGTTTGCTTGCGTCTGTACCGCTGTGGGAAATGGAATCTACGCAGCGGTGATTTTTCCAGGCTACAGCATCACGCCAGGTTGCCGGGCGTATCCATTCACAAATATTGGCATATTTTATATCCACGTCCGACCGAGATGACGCTGTAATTAGAGGTGGGAGATATATCGTTTGGACGATAATATCGAAATTGTTGACTGGACGATATGCTAAATTGGGATATCGAATATTTCATAATACAATCCGACCCCTCAAACATGTTTTTTTAATTATTTTTTTCACCACAGTTTTTTCGGACTTTGTCGCGTTGTCCTGTAGTGTGCCGCTGCGCCCTCCCCTGTGTAACAGTCAAAGCAACAACACGGCAGCGTGGAGCGATTACAGAGATTAAGAATCTAATGATATGAATTAAGTTTGTCACTTTGATTTTGAAGTATTTTGTCAGGTGTAAATTATATCGCCAAATACATCGTTATTGTGATATTTCTTTTTCATACTGTGATATACATTTTTGTTCATATCGCGCTGCCCTAGTGTTTAAATCAATAATGTGTCATATCTTTATGTACTAGTAATTCTATACAATAATGGGTCAGATACAGCAAGTCAAAAGACCAACTGGACCTTCTTTGCCAGTTTGCACACATTTCTTTTGAAGGATGGCAAAAATATCGTCTGAATATCGATAGAAAATCGAGATATTCATTTTTGTCAATATCTCCCACCCCTAGCTGTAATCCAAATATGGTCATTTCCTTTGTGGGGGAAAAACCTGCTAATAAAGACCGGATAAAAGTACTTTAGTTTAGTTTATTTATTTGTTTGAGCGCCCCCACCCCAAAAATAAAAACAATGGCAACAACATCTCTACTCAAAGAGCTCCAACAGTCTAGGACGTTTTCAGAGGGATTTTTTAAAATATCTAATTCCAGCCTGATTTATTGAACCTTGAACGCCACTAAAAAAACCCGGAAAATATGAATTGTTACAGATTTTTTCACTTATGATTAGCTTATTCAAAATGTCCGTTACTATTGACAACATAAACCCTTCAATTTAAATCCAGGTCTATCCATTATTTAGATTTTGTCTTTGAAAACATATTTAGCATAAAATAAAAACACAAAATGGCAGAAAACTTTCCCCCTCATATTTATATCAGTAACGTACAGCAACATTTCGAGTTGATATCTCTAAATAACTTTTTTTTTTTTTAGTTTATCTGCAGTGCCTTAAAGGGGCATTATGCAACTTTTTATGTAAACAAAAAAAAAAAGTTGATGTACATGTTTTCTTTCAGCGATCCAGCGGCTATGATTCATGGGTGTTTAGCTTTCCATCCCGGTGGCTTTTTATTTCGGGTCTTTTGGGGGTTTCTGGAATGGGTAACCATGGATACGGTTCAATCAGCGGTGAAAACCTGAACAACAATTGATCCTGGAGCGTCCTCGAGGTCATCCGGAGGGTAAGAAAAGGCGCCATGCCGACCACCCAGACAACTGTTAAGGCAGTCGTCGCCTATTTGCCTTAATTGTGGCACAACCTGTTTTTTACACACACGACAAAGGTTAAAAGGAATCCCGCGGTTTTAATCGACAGGCGTAACCGACGGACATTTGCACATTTTTTCGAACACGGCCTAAAAACAAAGACACGTGGCAACATAAAGAGGGGGGGAATCGACCTTTTCGACCTCGTTATCACCAAATACCTGCAAAAGCATATTACGCCCTCTTTGAAATGAGCAAATGTTCGATTTTGGCCACAAGAGAACTACATTGTAACGTGGCAAGAAGAGTTGATTTTGCATAATAAAAGACCCCAGACTTACAATACACAACACCAACATTTGAACAGGCTTTAACTCCAGGGGAAAGTTCCGCCCCTTGTTTTTTATCAGTATCAAATATGTGAAGATTAATTGTCACATTTCTGTCTATGGCAACGGACAAGCTCAAAGCCTCTCGTCTGCAGGTCCACCTCTCTCACGCTGAACTGTTCTGTGCGTTCCCTCAACCTCACTCCCTCGGCCTCGCTCCCTCGGCCTCACTCCCTCGGCCTCACTCCCTCGGCCTCACTCTCTCGCCCTCACTCTCTCGCCCTCACTCTCTCGCCCTCACTCCCTCGACCTCACTCCCTCGCCCTCACTCTCTCGACCTCGCTCCCTCGGCCTCACTCCCTCTCTCCCTCGGCCTCACTCTCTCGCCCTCACTCCCTCGCCCTCACTCTCTCGCCCTCACTCCCTCGCCCTCACTCCCTCACTCTCACTCCCTCACTCTCTCGTCCTCACTCTCTCGTCCTCACTCTCTCGGCCTCACTCCCTCGGCCTCACTCCCTCGCCTCTCCACAGACCTGTCTCCCACTCGAGCGGAGAGTCATTTTTTCCCCTTTGTCCGTTTCCAGCTCGCTCTCTCCCTCACTCTCACTCCCTCACTCCCTCGGCCTCACTCTCTCGACCTCACTCCCTCTGCCTCACTCTCACTCCCTCGCTCCCTCGGCCTCACTCTCCCTCGGCCTCACTCCCTCGCCCTCACTCTCACTCCCTCGCTCCCTCGGCCCCGCTCCCTCGGCCTCGCTCCCTCGGCCTCACTCCCTCGGCCTCACTCCCTCGCCTCTCCACAGACCTGTCTCCCACTCGAGCGGAGAGTCGTTTTTTTCCCCTTTGTCTGTTTCCAGCCCGCTCTCTCCCTCCTCCGTCATGTACGTTTACTCACAGGCGGCGTTTCGCTAAACGCCCACGGACGCCGGCGCGGTCGGATCCCGAGGCCGCGCGGAGCTCGTTACTTCAAGGTTCTCCGCGTCTACGAGGCCGCCGCACTAGAGCCCACACACACCACGGCCTTCGGGGCTGAAGTCACTTTGGCCTGTGCGGTGTGTTGGATACGTGACAGAGGGAGGAAGTCTAAACGCTGCTCTTGATGCGATAACGTTTTCTAACCGAATATGGGCCTGATTTACTGAGGAAAATAGAAAGTGGTGAAAAAAGCCGGAGGAGTCGAACTCATTTACTTTTCACATTTGTGCCTCTATAAACGTGGACAGTTTCTGATAATAAATCAGGTGCAACAAGCCAAAAACAAAATCCCGTGTGCTCATATGAAGTAGTACTTGAAACTTCGCACCTGGCTCAGTAAATTAGGCCAATTTAGTGTAAAATAATCATCGAGATGCGTTTTGAACTAACCACACAAAGCATAATACGCCCTTTTGAAAATATGTGCAGTGGAGACAAATTGTGGCTGAGGCGACAATTTAGATCCATTTTAGAACTGGGGGGAAAATTATGGTTACGGTGCCTTTTATTGTCATTATACAACGGAACGGGCAGGGTTGCCAGGTCTCGGCAGCCAAACCTGCCCAAAATATCAGGAAAAAGTGTCCCAAAACTCCAGACATACGGTGCTGCTGGATGTTTTTGCTTGTGTACGAAGCCCATGTGCTTTTATCAAGAAACGAGCGACACAATATTTACGACAACAGTGTGAAAAAAACAAAAAACAAAAGTGGATAGTTTTCCCCCCGCGGCGAGGCTTAAAAATCCGCCCAATTCCTCTCTGGATTCCCTGACCACTGCAAACATGTAGAGAGTGTGTTTGACAGTGCGAGTGTGGGTCTATGGATGAACACTAGTTCATGGCTACAATCCGGCGGGGCGTGTCTATAATTCAAATGCATGGTAGCACAGCGGTTAGCGCTCGTGCTTCACAGCTAGAAGGTCCGGGGTTCGATTCCCATCTGGACGGGGCCTTTCTGTGTGGAGTTTGCATGTTCTCCCCGTGTCTGTGTAGGTTTCCTCCAGGTACTCCGGTTTCCCCTACCACTAAAAACATGTACAATAGGCCAGGATGAATGAGAGTGTGTTTGAGAGTGCGCATGGGGGACGACGGATGCAAATTAGCCCAAATAAACCAATAAATAAAAAATAAAAAAATTCACTTTATTTGTCCGTTAGGAACTTTATTTGCAGAGGAAGTGCCCGTACGGGCCCGATAAAAACACAATCAACATGTGCAATAATAAATACATTAAAAACAATATAGTGGCCTGTGGTCGACCAGGTCCACACAGGCATTTGTTCAGCAGGCGGATGGAGGGCGGGAGGACAGTGGAGGTCGCCCTCTTTGTCCTCAAAGGGAGGGACCTGAACCTGCGCCCTGATGGCAACAGAGTGTGTGAGGGATCTGTGGAGATCTGGGTTCCTTTCTTCAGAACTCTGGAGTCGTAGATGCTCCTGAGTGAGTCCTGCGCCTGACCAATGGTTTTATTGCTGACTTTGATCATTTTATTGAGCATGTTGCGGTGGGTGAGAGTGAGTGAACCGAACCAGACCGTGATGTTGAACGTGAGGATGGATTCAATGAAACATTTGTAGAAAGAGGTGAGACTGGATCGGTGGACTTGGAGTTTTGCGGAGCTTACGGAGAAGAAAGAGGCGTTGTTGACATTTTGAGAAAAGTTGTTCAGCGTTGAGTTTGAATGTGAGTTTATGGAGCCGAGGTGTTTGTATGAATGAACCTGCATGATGATGATAATATGTACGAGTCTCTTCCATGTTCATTAATATGCACTGGCAACCAAATAAACGACTTGAATCGGTGGGTGTTGGCCAGTCTGATTCCCTCCTCCTGGGACGGGACGTCTCGTAATGCATTATTCATTCATTCTATACTACTATTGTAGCCACAGCTGCCCTGGGGTAGACTGACAGGAGCGAGGCTACCAGTCTGCGCCATCGGCCCCTCCGACCACCACCAACAACTCACTCATGCACTACATTCACACAGGCTTCCTGGTGTTACCAAACGGTCTCCCATCCAAGTCTTCATTTCATATCATTTATTTATTTATCAGGACAATGTACAGTAACATTATGCTCTGTAGTCATGTACAGATGGAGATGGGGCAAAGTGCAATATATACAGTAGGGCTGTATACCTTGGAGAACCTGGCGATACGATACATACCTCGATACACAGGTCACGATTCGATACGTACCTCGATATAGAGCTGTCTCAATACGATTCGATACAATATGACACGATTCGATACGATTCAATAAAAATACATGGGCCAGAGCAAATTAGTTAATGCTGAACACCATTACTCACCCACAGAACTCTGCATTTTTCTTCAATTTATTGAAGACAAAAGTGCATTATAACAAAGTGCATTTAGCTTAAATATTTGCAACTTTAAGTGCTCAGATTAATTGTACACAAATCGTATAAATCTGGAAATTACCACAAGTCAACATTTAACTTTTCATGGGTACAGTTTGAGCTCAAACTGCCATAACATATTTCACTATGAAATCACACAAATGCTACATCTTGCTTTAACATTTGGCACAACAACAAATCCACCTCATAACAGGATGGATTTTAAAATCTAAAGGCTAAACTAGGTTTGTCCTCAAAAAGGCAGGTTGAACACAAATCACTGCAGCAACAAAACAATAACCTGAGGATACTCTTGGTAATGCTAGCTTTATCCTATGCCTTAAGATTTTTGTTCAAAAACAGAAGTTGGTCAACATGGTTTGAGCTTAGTACACTTCTCTGTGCTGTTACTATATCGCCTGCCGTAGAAAAAACACGCTCCGAGGAGACACTAGTCCCTGGAATGCACAGGTACACATGCAAGGTGTGACATTAGTCTATATTCATTCTGGTGCTCTTTCCACCAACTGAGTGGACTTCCCTCAGCAAGAGACAGGGGTGGTGCCTCCTTGTACCTTGACATCTCCTCTTCTGCCTGGGCCTGTGTGGGTCTGTGTCTCACAGCAGGACCTGCACTGTAAGTTGAACCAAGCAGATCAGCCAAACAGCACAAGTCCTTTTTCTTCTTGGTTGGTGGGCTGGCAGGAATGTCATCCTCGTCTTCCACATGATTGTCCTCCTCTCCTGGTATCACTTCAGCCTCTTCCTATAATGTAAAATGCAGATTAGTTATCAATAAACCCATAGTTTAGTCTATTCTATAAGGAGCATATTCAAAAGACATATAATAGTTAGTTTGCCTTTTATTTAATGCGATGAACAGACAAACCTTTACAATATTGTTTTGCTAGTATAGCGCTTTACATGAAGTATATGTTTGAAACCATTTAGTTTTTTTACACTCTAACATACTATTATGAATTTGAAATGATGAAATGAATATTTTGTTTTATTACACTTGGTGTATATATGTGTTTGTTTTTTATGTTTTTTAGCCATGTAATGCTAATGTTAATGACACAGTGAAAGAGCTTACCTGAAATAGTTCTTGAATTCTTCGAGCTTCTGCAGTAATTCTCAAGTATATTTCCTCTCGTTCATCATCAGGAAGGAAGGGCAAAGCTTTGAATCTTGGATCCAGTGCTGAACATACATACATGGTCTCTTTCTGCTTATCCATGTACCTCTTGCTCAAATCTTGGCAAATAGCTGCTTTGATTTCTCTCACTATCTCACTATCTACTCTGCTCTCTTGGAAATCCTGGATAAGCTGAGCATGAAGAGGGGCCACAACTGACAGTGTAGGGGAGCTTTCTTTTGACATCACAAGAGTAGCAATCTTCATGGGCTTCATTGCATCCACTATCTCCTCCGCAGATGTAATGTCCGACTCGCATAGGGTGTAAACTTCTTTCTCGGTTTTCCTAAGCTCGTTGGACAGAAGAGCAGCGGAGACAGCGGGTTGCTGCTCAAGAAAGCGCTCGAGCATATCATGTGCACTATTCCAGCGCGTCACAACATCAGTGATCAGTTTATGTTCAGGCAACTCGAGCAACTTCTGCTTCTGTCGAAGTACGTGGCTGGCTGTGGTACTGCGCTTAAAAAAGGTGGATATGCGTCTAACACGTCCCAATAAACGAGCGACAGCAGGAAGCTTCAGTGCACGCTGCGAGGCCAGGTTTAAAGTGTGAGCGAAGCACCTGAAATGCAACATACCGGCAAGCTCCGCTGCGACGCTCATATTTGCGGCGTTGTCAGTGACAATAGCCGGGTCTTTGGATACGAGGTCCCACTCCTCCAGCGCTGCTTTCAGTAACTCCGCAATGTTTGACCCCGTATGGCTCTCGTGCATGGCTCGCGTTTGTAAAACGTGCGACATCAGTTCCCAATTCTCGTTAACGTAATGGCAAGTGATTGTAACAAAGGCTTCCGTGGCTCGCGATGTCCACCCGTCACAAGTCAGTGCCACTCGTGGGGCAGAACTCAGGGCTGCCTTAACATTGTCTTTCACGTTGTCATACATCCTCGGTACTGCTTTGTCGGTCATGTAGCTGCGGGTGGGGATCACATAACGGGGATCTAACGTGTTGATCATAAAGCGAAAGCCTGGGTTCTCGACAACACTGTAGGGACATAAACCTTTGCAAATATAATGGACCACAGACTTCGTAATCTTCTGTGCACGGACTGAGTTAGATGGCAGCTTGGATGTTGTGTTGTCCAAAGTAGTTTGCGTGGGGTCCCGTGTTTTTTTGGGCTGTGGCGAAGCTAGCTTGTCTGCATGGTGTCTTTGCAGGTGGGCGCGCAGGTTAGTTGTGTTACCGGTGTGGCGTATAGAAGCCTGGCAATGCTTGCAGATTGCATTTGTTTTATCGATCCCTTGGTTTCCTTCCTTTGCTTTAAAACCAAAATGTGTCCAAACATCTGCCTTTAGGGACAACGGCGCTTCTACAATCTTCGACATTTTTTATATTTTTTCTTTTCTTCTTCTTCTCTAAGCGTCTTTTGAAACTCGGGGCGCCGCTGCGCCCCCTAAAGCCTGGGCGGAGTATCGATACTAAGTGCTAGAATATCGATACTGTATCTTCTTTTATTATATCGGTATGTATCTAAGAATCGATATTTTGAGCACACCCCTAATATACAGTGTCATCGCCATCACATCCATAAAACACATTCCTCGATCTCTTCTTCATGTTCATAAAACAGACTACAATAATCACATACAGTCCTCATATATAAAGACGCACTACAAGGGAATACTCGTAGTCCTTGCAAAAATATATTTACACCATGTCCTGGCAAAGAAACGAGCACCAACCCGGCCCTTCCCTGCGTAGCTTCCGAGATCTGACGGAATCAGGCCTAGCGAACGCGGGACGGCCATTACATAAGAGCTCCTGCTGTGGGTCCAGGGTCACATTCTGACCACAGGGGCCAAGACGAAGCTTCTGTGAATGGAAGCGAAACGCTCTCAACTCATCCTCGCCCAGTCCAATCGCCGAGTTAAGCTTCACTACTGGACGAATGAGAGCCTTCACAAACCCTCGGCCGCCCTGTCGCCAAGTCCTGATTTGCAGCCAACGGCAATGTTCAAGGGTCTTATTTCCTGTTAGTCTAAGGGGAAATCTTTTATCTATCCTGTTAGGGCAGGGGTGTCAAACTCATTTTGGGTCGTGGGCCGAAATTCAGCTGCCACGGCGCGTCGCGGGCCACATATAATGTAAACAGGAAAATAAAACATTACAGCTTACACTTTACAAGTTTCTCAAAGTGCTACATAGTATTCATTAGAGTGAATGGTCCTCTTTTCAACAGTCTTATTTTTTTCTTGCAAAAGAGATGTCAACATTTATCAATTATATCAATCGATAAAATAATGTAAAAACATTCAACAAGGATCACTGTATACATAAAGGAAGAGGTCAATTTTTCTTGAACAATCCAACACTCTTTTTCTACTTTTCTCTTTTGTGACAAAGACGTTTCACTGAAGAGGGGGCCAGAGTCAACAGAAAAAGCAGGTAAAGCGATAGAACTGACTTAAACACAGCGCCCCTAGCGGACAATATAAGAACTGCAAATTTGAAAGAAAATGAAGTTTATTCTTCTTCAATAATGCATATTTATCCCGTGGGCCGGACTGAACCCACTGGCGGGCCGGTTCTGGCCCGCGGGCCGTACGTTTGACACCCCTGTGTTAGGGTGTTACATTTCCTTTATCCACTGTCACCCCCGGCAACATGTAAACACGGGTCTGACGCGCAGTACCTGAACGCCACACGTTTCACTTTTCAATTTGCATTCCCGCCTGGCTTTATTGAGCGAGTCTGTGCAGCCTCCTCGAAGCACTGTGTTGATTTCTCTGGTGGTCTCTCTCGCTCAGCCGTCTGGCCTACATCACGGAGCTTTCTCTGCAGTAGCTTATCCACATTCGAGTTCCCATTTGGCCAGAATGAAATCCCCGCCACACACAGACGCGCACACACACATACGTGGTTTTATGGTTTATGTTGACCTTTTGGAAAAACCAACCCTGGTGTGGTTTAAGAGGACTATGGTTTCCCAAGGTCCTAGAGAGATAAGCTCTGGATAGACTAACTGTAAAAAATCTGAAAAAAATTTAGGTCTATTTAACATCCTGGTATCAGCTACGGTTGTCTATACACAGCCACCGACCAGAAGGTGGTTCATGAGGACCAAAGATGAATTATGAGGACTTTAAACATAACTGAACCACAATTCCCCTATGAGAGACCAACAGGCCCGTTTGGAACCATGAGGCCGTCCTTCCGTGGACCCACCACCTGCAGGAGGAGCCATAGGGGACTGGTGCTATGTGATTTGGGCAGCTCCAACGGCTGCCTCCACGACCCGGCAACGGACAAGTGGGAGAAAATGGATGGATGGATGAACCACAATTAGAGGCTGGAAAAGTTTTAATGTTCTTCATACATACACTCCATGCTTATCCATCTTTTACCTTTAGTTGTCTTTTATGTGCTAGTCCACGATTTCTCACAAAGTCTCTTATATTCTGCAGTGTTCTCTGACTTAAGGCCATTTCTGCTTGCTTACACTGAGTTACTTCATTTTTTGTGGCCAGTTTTCCTCTCTTGATGTGTTTTTTAAAATGCCGCATTACAGCTGCTTCTTCAGTCTTTGACCATGCTCTTTTTGTCACTCTGCGTTTTGGTCCAGGTTGCTTTGCAGGCCTCTGTGCTGCCTCTGAAAAGGAAAATTAGGAATTAATTTAAACAAAACAATGTGAATAAGTCAGAGCAAGACTACTACAAGAGTAAACAGAAGAACTTGCCTTCAAAATCAGAGGTATCTCCATCAGCTATGTCGATCGGGTCATCATCTATAACCACAGTTGCCGCTTGTTTCTCAGCAGAGTCCCCCGAGTCACTGTGACTCTCCTCTTCGGCCTCATCTGCACTGATGGGAATTTCATCTAAAAACAAAAGGGGGATTCAATTCAATCAGCCCGCTCCTAAAGCCACCAGGCCTGGGAAAACTCACCAAGGCTGGGGCTAAGATCCCCAGCCGGCTCCTAAAGCTACCAGCCCCGCACCGACATCCACCACAATGACCCACCCTCTACTCCACTTACACTACCCGGCTCAGGGCACTCCTACCCCGGCCTACGTGCACACACTCGCCCCCCTGGCTCCTCTGGACCTCCTCTGACCAGCCTGCTCCTAAAGCTACCAGCTCCGCACCGACATCCACCACAATGACCCACCCTCTACTCCACTTACACTACCCGGCTCAGGGCACTCCTACCCCGGCCCTACATGCACACCCAGATAAGAGATACATTTAACAAACCTTCAAGTTCAATCTCCTCCAGCGTCTTTCCTTTTAGCGAGGAAATGGATCCCTTCTCCATTAAAAGCAATACTTTGGATATCTTTGCAAGTTGTGTTGTTGGAACAGGCAGTCTGTAGAATTCCCTGTGTACGCGGATATCATGTCCAAGGAAGTCTGCCACCTGATCCAGCTCATTCTCCTGGAGGTTTAAGACTTGAGATAGCGTGGCCACATGTTTCCTGAGACCCGTCGACCGGAGGTGCTCGGGGTACTTTGTGTCGCACTGTGTGGAGAAACGTCTCAGGCAGTCACTTCCTCTATAATGGGTTGGTGCTTTGGGTCGTGCAAATAAGAATGGGTTTGAGGGAGACACACCACATTCTTTCCTCTTATTTGTGAGTAGTGTAAGACCATTGACAACAGGTCGGGGGAGAAGAACTGCAACTTTTCTCCCTCTTTTACCCATAATTTCCACGCGACTTAGATACCGGCAGAGCTTCTTTTCTGTGTCCGATAAACCAAGGCTTACATCCGCATGAAGTTGTTGATTATCCCTCTCCAGAAAATGTTTCAGAGGCATTTTGGAAACCTCTCCAGCTCGCCGACGGTTGAACACAATGATTTGTGTGAGCAACACCATGGCAAGACGGGCATAAGTTTGAGCATCATCTGTTTCTTGCAGTTTGCTTGTGGCCTCTTCTGCTGCCTTTTCCAAAAACTTGTGAAGTTTCACAACATCTTCAGTGAATGGTAAGGTTAACGGTTTATTAAACTTGGCATCACTCAGTGTGTTAAGGGCATTGTGAGATACATATTCTTTCCACTTGGTACTGAGCAACTTCTTAAATGTTTCAGTATACTTCACCAGCTTCTCATCTTCTGCCATCAAGCCCCGGCAGTGGATGATGTCGCAGATCTTATTCAGTGTGTGGCCGAGTTTAAGAGCAAGGCTCGGGGTTTTGTACGAAAGATTGTCATCATTAAAACCTGCTACCTTTTTGACCGCTTGTACCACTTTCTCAAAGTTTGCAGGCCTAACAGCATCTTCCAGGGTCGGCACAGAGAAATCTGTCCGCAAGCACAGCAGCAGACGTCCCACTTCTCTCAGTTTTTGTCTTATGTATTCATACTTTGTTGTATCCTGTCCATGAATGTTGTAAAGTGACTGGGCAAACTGGAGAATACAGAAGTCATTTCGCACAACTGATCCAACTTCATCCACGTTCATAACACTGAGAAGCTTCCAAACCCCACCCGAGATTTGCGCACATAAGGCGGCATCCTGAGCTGATGCAGAGCCGAGGATCCTTCTCCTTCCAGACGTCTCTTCTTGGTTTGCATCTTCGGGTTTGTGAGGGCACCTGCGAGTATGCCTCCATAGTTCTTTGCGGAGAAACATGCCTTGACAATACATGCAGTGAATAAACTTTCCATCCAAAGCTTTTTTTTTGCATCGTCGCTTCACTTTCAATTGCCCTTTCCCACTTTGTAATACTGCTTGATTATGTAAAAAGTTCCCTTTATTCCTAATTTTTTCAATCCGTTTGTTGCGCTCCTTGACATCAGTAAGGGAAAAGACTTGTACAATCTCTGCATTGGTCTTGTGTGTTTTAAGATGTCTCGATATTTTCTTCTGGGGCTTACCGCAGACAAAGCAGTAATTTATGGAACTTGTCCGCTGTGGGTCTCCTCTTCGTGGACCATTCTCTGAATGCAACTCTGAGGTGTATGAAGAACTACCTTGCTGGCTGGTTCCCGGTGCACTAGAAGCAGGAGCAAGACTTGTATCCGACTTTTGTGTCAGCCATATATTTGGATGGGGGAGCTCATCTAAATCTTCATCACCCACATAGTCTGGGTCTGAGTCTGGGTTGTTTTTTTCTTGTGCCATCTCCTGCCTTTGGTCCTTCCCAGTGTCACTCTGAAAGATAAACAGACAATACTTGAACCTACAAAGAACCACCCAGGCTGGGGCTAAGTTCCACAGCCAGCTCCTAAACCCAATACCCCGGTCCCCAACTCATCAGGGCCGGGGAAAACTCACCAAGGCTGGGGCTAAGTTCCACAGCCTGCTCCTAAAGCTACCAGCCCCGCACCGACATCCACCACAATGACCCACCCTCTACTCCACTTACACTACCCGGCTCAGGGCACTCCTACCCCGGCCTACGTGCACACACTCGCCCCCCTGGCTCCTCTGGACCTCCTCTGACCAGCCTGCTCCTAAAGCTACCAGCTCCGCACCGACATCCACCACAATGACCCACCCTCTACTCCACTTACACTACCCGGCTCAGGGCACTCCTACCCCGGCCTACGTGCACACACTCGCCCCCCTGGCTCCTCTGGACCTCCTCTGACCAGCCTGCTCCTAAAGCTACCAGCTCCGCACCGACATCCACCACAATGACCCACCCTCTACTCCACTTACACTACCCGGCTCAGGGCACTCCTACCCCGGCCTACGTGCACACACTCGCCCCCCTGGCTCCTCTGGACCTCCTCTGACCAGCCTGCTCCTAAAGCTACCAGCTCCGCACCGACATCCACCACAATGACCCACCCTCTACTCCACTTACACTACCCGGCTCAGGGCACTCCTACCCCGGCCTACGTGCACACACTCGCCCCCCTGGCTCCCCTGGACCTCCTCTGACCAGCCTGCTCCTAAAGCTACCAGCTCCGCACCGACATCCACCACAATGACCCACCCTCTACTCCACTTACACTACCCGGCTCAGGGCACTCCTACCCCGGCCTACGTGCACACACTCGCCCCCCTGGCTCCTCTGGACCTCCTCTGACCAGCCTGCTCCTAAAGCTACCAGCTCCGCACCGACATCCACCACAATGACCCACCCTCTACTCCACTTACACTACCCGGCTCAGGGCACTCCTACCCCGGCCTACGTGCACACACTCGCCCCCCTGGCTCCTCTGGACCTCCTCTGACCAGCCTGCTCCTAAAGCTACCAGCTCCGCACCGACATCCACCACAATGACCCACCCTCTACTCCACTTACACTACCCGGCTCAGGGCACTCCTACCCCGGCCTACGTGCACACACTCGCCCCCCTGGCTCCCCTGGACCTCCTCTGACCAGCCTGCTCCTAAAGCTACCAGCTCCGCACCGACATCCACCACAATGACCCACCCTCTACTCCACTTACACTACCCGGCTCAGGGCACTCCTACCCCGGCCTACGTGCACACACTCGCCCCCCTGGCTCCCCTGGACCTCCTCTGACCAGCCTGCTCCTAAAGCTACCAGCTCCGCACCGACATCCACCACAATGACCCACCCTCTACTCCACTTACACTACCCGGCTCAGGGCACTCCTACCCCGGCCTACGTGCACACACTCGCCCCCCTGGCTCCTCTGGACCTCCTCTGACCAGCCTGCTCCTAAAGCTACCAGCTCCGCACCGACATCCACCACAATGACCCACCCTCTACTCCACTTACACTACCCGGCTCAGGGCACTCCTACCCCGGCCTACGTGCACACACTCGCCCCCCTGGCTCCTCTGGACCTCCTCTGACCAGCCTGCTCCTAAAGCTACCAGCTCCGCACCGACATCCACCACAATGACCCACCCTCTACTCCACTTACACTACCCGGCTCAGGGCACTCCTACCCCGGCCTACGTGCACACACTCGCCCCCCTGGCTCCTCTGGACCTCCTCTGACCAGCCTGCTCCTAAAGCTACCAGCTCCGCACCGACATCCACCACAATGACCCACCCTCTACTCCACTTACACTACCCGGCTCAGGGCACTCCTACCCCGGCCTACGTGCACACACTCGCCCCCCTGGCTCCCCTGGACCTCCTCTGACCAGCCTGCTCCTAAAGCTACCAGCTCCGCACCGACATCCACCACAATGACCCACCCTCTACTCCACTTACACTACCCGGCTCAGGGCACTCCTACCCCGGCCTACGTGCACACACTCGCCCCCCTGGCTCCTCTGGACCTCCTCTGACCAGCCTGCTCCTAAAGCTACCAGCTCCGCACCGACATCCACCACAATGACCCACCCTCTACTCCACTTACACTACCCGGCTCAGGGCACTCCTACCCCGGCCTACGTGCACACACTCGCCCCCCTGGCTCCTCTGGACCTCCTCTGACCAGCCTGCTCCTAAAGCTACCAGCTCCGCACCGACATCCACCACAATGACCCACCCTCTACTCCACTTACACTACCCGGCTCAGGGCACTCCTACCCCGGCCTACGTGCACACACTCGCCCCCCTGGCTCCTCTGGACCTCCTCTGACCAGCCTGCTCCTAAAGCTACCAGCTCCGCACCGACATCCACCACAATGACCCACCCTCTACTCCACTTACACTACCCGGCTCAGGGCACTCCTACCCCG
The DNA here is from genome assembly GCA_021464625.1 of Proterorhinus semilunaris. Lineage (NCBI taxonomy): Eukaryota > Metazoa > Chordata > Actinopteri > Gobiiformes > Gobiidae > Proterorhinus > Proterorhinus semilunaris. Next base: position 29,674,808 of record CM038359.1, read on the forward strand.
GCCTACGTGCACACACTCGCCCCCCTGGCTCCTCTGGACCTCCTCTGACCAGCCTGCTCCTAAAGCTACCAGCTCCGCACCGACATCCACCACAATGACCCACCCTCTACTCCACTTACACTACCCGGCTCAGGGCACTCCTACCCCGGCCCTACTTGCACACACTCGCCCCCCTGACTCCTCTGGACCTCCGGGGACACACAGCCCACATCTCGGACCCACTCTTAAGCACCCCTCCTCGGACTACACCCCCCAACTCATCCAGGCCGGGGAAAACTCACCAAGGCTGGGGCTAAGTTCCACAGCCAGCTCCAAAACCCAATAGCCCGGTCCCCATATCATCCAGCCCGGGGATAAATCCTCCAGGCCGGGGCTAAGTTCCATTCAGAAAATACTTGATAGCGTATATTTAACAAGGACTAGATACTTACCAATATATTTTCTTGTCTTCTTTGGAGTGAACTTTCTCTTGGTCCTTCTTCTTCGCATTACCATTAGATGTCTTCCGAAATCACTCAACATGCCCGGACACATATCCCGCACGTGTCCCCATAAAGAACCAATCACAATGGAGCCTTCAATACCGCCAGAGTAGGGTAGGGGGAGCACATCATACACTCCATACACAAGAAGTCAGGTTGGGGTATTATATGGACGTCAAATAAACTTTCAATTTATGGTCTTTAAAAGCTAAGAATTTAAAAAAACTTGATATGTGCATGATATATTATCATTGAGCATTAAAAGGACTTCAGAAAAACAATGAAATTATGCTCTTTATATGCTAAAAATTAAAATACAAAATCTTGGTTTATGAGGACCGTAGCATAGTCCTGCTAATCCCCTTAGGTTCTCGTAGTGCTGGTGAGTAGTCAGGTCAATTGGCTCCATAAACCATATATACAGACACACACACACAGACGCACGCACACACACACACACACACACGCGCAAAGTCAGCTAAGTGCAGCGCAACAGTTCTGGAAGCATGACAACCCCCGAAACATTTCACGCCACCTCCCCCGGTAATCCCGCCGTCAGCGCCGAGCGTCTGCAGAGGCTTCAGAGCACTCCCCGTCGAGCGGCGAGATTACCCCGGGATTCGGACGCTCGCAATTAGCAAATCGCAACGGGTGCAATTACGCGGGCGATACAGTGTCCTCTTCTCCTGGTCGCTAAGCCGCTAACCCCCCCCGCGTGATCTTTCGGGACGCAGTCAGACCGAGCCGGTTGGAGAAGGGACGTTTTAGTTTCCCGGGGAAACCGAAGGAAGTTTATTGAAAATGCCACACATTCAGTCCAGAACACTTTCAGTCGTGGGTTTGGCCGATTTCTGTTGATTTCCCTCCAGTTTTTGCTTAGAAGTTTGCTCTTAAATATTTACATTTATTTATTTATTTTTGAACAGGGACAGTGTACAATCTACATTAGCCTCAGAAAGGAGAGATGCATTGTACCAGGTTATAGCACTTGTGCTAATTTCCACCTGCAGTCCCTGGGCCTATTGTACATGTTTTTAGTGGTAGGGGAAACCGGAGTACCCGGAGGAAACCTACGCAGACACGGGGAGAACATGCAAACTCCACACAGAAAGGCCCCGTCCAAATGGGAATCGAACCCGGACCTTCTAGCTGTGAAGCACGAGCGCTAACCGCTGTGCTACCGTGCCCCCCATTTGCATTTATGTTTGATCTAACGTTCCTTGGTGTAATGAGATGGATTAAAGGGCGGTATTATGTAAAATCGACTTTTTCAAGCTTTATATCCTGTTATTATGTCATTCCCTCATTAAACACATGCCTGGAGTGTTGCCTTGGCTCATTCACATATTTTTGAGTAATCAGTAAAAACTTAGACGGCGGCCATTTTAGGTGTAGCTATGCCTCAGTCCTCCTAGGAACGCCCCCACCTCCTGGAGACGCCTCTGGACCTTTCGTCACCAGCCAAGCCCCCAACCACTGCTCCTCAGCTCAGCAGAGCCCCCTCCCCGCACAGTGTTGTTGTTTCAATGCCACAGTAGTGTGCTGAAGGGGGCGTGTCGGAAAGCTTCTTAAAGAGACAGAGGCCTATTTCAAGACGTTCAGTACGGCGATTTTGAGAGAGCAATTTTATTCAAGGCAGTTATTTTAATTTACTGCATATACAGACCAACAGAAGGTCACGTCATCATTGTAGTGCTATAGACTGGTGCTATGTGATTGAAAAAAGCATAATACCCCCTCTTTAATATATTTGCTTTTAAAAGCCTCCTGGAGAAGAGTCGGTCAGATTCACAAAGCATATCGTTCCTTCACATTTACATGACAGTGTATTGACTGTCCAAGAAGAGTGTCATCAGGGGCCAGAAATTACTTTTGGAAGTAATTGTACCTTTTGTTGTAATGTTATCACACAAGGTTATGGTACACTTTATTAATCCCTGTAGGGGATTAATAAAGTGAAAAGGGAATAAAGGGGAATTCTGCGTTGACCCATCCTTAATGCCGCTGGGGCGACCTGTAGGAGCAGTGAGCTGCCAGCGTGGGCCGGCGCTCGGGGACCCTGCTCCAGATGTGAAGCCAGGCTGATAGTCAGAAACTGGCTGGCTGGAGGTTTAACCTTTTGTGCATGTTTTTAGTGCTGGGGGAAACCAGAGGAAACTTGCGCAGACACATAGGGAGAACTCCACATAGAGAAAAATGTTGTGTTTAAAGGGACTAGATGCAAGTTGGTCATGTTTATACTCGCTACTGACACCTCAGGTCTTACGTGTAATTGCAGTCTCTATATGAAGCTCGTGCATGACGGCACTTGAGTGACAGTGCAGGATGTAAGAGGCAGTTGTGGTGAACAGGTCTGATCCTGGAGCTCTGGTGTCGGGGGCTTCGTGCCCCTGGTAGGGTCTCCCAGGGCAAACAGGTCCTGGGTGACGGGTCAGACAAAGAGCGGTTCAGAAGCCCCTTCTGAGAGACCAACAGGCCCGGGTAGAACCATGAGGCCGTCCTTCTGTAGACCCACCACCTGCAGGGGGCGCTATAGGGGCTGGTGCAGCTCCAACAGCTGCCCCCACGACCCGGCAACGGACAAGTGGAAGAAAATGGATGGACAGTTTAGACAGAATTTCTCTCTATTCCGGATTATTTTAGACTCATTCTTGTTCTTTTTGTAAGTTTTTTTTACCTGCTTTACTAGTTTCGATCACTTCCTGTGATCCCTTTCCTACTGATCTGAGAAGGCACCTGTCAGTAGGGGGCGTAAGCTCTCTGGAAGTGATCGCAACTAATAAAGCAGGTAAACAAACCTTCTGTCTCACAAAAAGAACAAAACAATCTAATCGAAGAAAACAGTGTTGAAAATAGCGTATTCTTTAGTGCTGGATGAAAGGATGGAGACTCGGTATAATATAATCCAAAATCATTACTTTATTTCCTATTACAAACTAACAGTCCATCTGTTGAGCCGACTCCATGTTGACCGAGCAGACCCCAGGGGGAGAAGCGAGGAGAAGGCGGAACGCTTCTCAAGCAGGACCATATATAGTAGGTGTGTCTTCCCCCCCAACCAATCAGCTCTCTTGGATCGTCACTTCTTCTTCTGCGCAATCTGACTCCTCATTTGAACACACTGCCCCCCAGTGGATCAACCATACATACAAGCAGAAACTAAAATGTCCGCCAGATTCAAATGTATCTCAAAGCACAGTTTACAGATCAACACAGTTATATATATAATCACTAAAACCCAATATGACAAATATGTATATAAATAATTCCACATTCCCCGTTTTGATCTCTACAAAAGAGATCACAAATCAGATTGAATATTTGTCCTATGAAATCACAGTGACAGATGCATGTCCTTCAACTGGTTGCCTTTACTCTGTCAGGTCGTTGTCTCAGTTCATGCTTCCTCGGCGTCCGCTATAAAAACATATAGTCACCACTACGGGTGGTTTTTTATTGTTTATTTTTTCTACATCATCATGTTTTGGTCAACTTTAATTGTTGTAAGGCGCTTTAAAAATACAACTTTATTGATTTGGGTCAAAAACTCTCATAATGACGACCACTCACAAGCACCCACAGAGACAAGGAACCAACAGAGATCTGTAACAGAAACACAAAAGAACAGACAAAAATTACAAAAAAAATTCTCATCAGGGCCGCTCACCGTGAGAACGACCATGCCAGCTAATCTTGCAAATTATGGCTGGACTCAAAAACCTATTTAACTTAATTTATCTGTTGGAATGCTAGGGTCAATTTTATCTGGAAAATTCAGGAATTCAGGTTTCATTAATCTACAGAGAAAAACTCTCTTTTTTAGCTTCATGTTTTCCCACATTTGCCGCAGATTCTGTGTGCACTTCAGAATCACAGCAAACGTCAAAAACAGAGTATTATAAATTTATTTACCTATCTGAAACCGAAATCTTAGTTGGCCATAACATTTGTCAATTCGTCACTTTATGTTTTCGTTTGTTTATCTTTTAGATATATTTGTATCAGTTCTTTCCCATGCCAAAATAAACCAAATTATAATAATTGATAATTTTTTCCATATAATTATCCCATATAATTAACACCCCCTCTTGGACTGAGGAAAACTCAGTCCAATAAAGAGTCATGTAAACATGCATAAACAAAAGAAACCTCTATCCTTGTACAGGAAACACAACAAACCAACTCCAATTTCACTGGAGATTAATACCTTCGGCACCTACATAACACAAAGAAAACAATAGCAAAATAACAAATGTCAGGTTCAGTCCAGGGAGGTTGAAGGCGGGTTTAAATGGGTCGACAGGGCGAGTGAGAGGTGTGACACCACTCGTCTGGTTTGCGACCTGGACAGCATGTGAGGTCCTGGGAGTGGCCTCAAGAGGGATCAGACCAGCACTGGTTCAGTCCAATCGCGGCAGAGGACTGTCAGACAGGCTGGGAAAGGAGCTCTCAGCGGCTCCCAAAGTGAGAATAACAGTCACCTCCAACCTGAGTGCATAAACTAATGAGTGTAGATGGTTTCAATAGGGATCATATACAATCGCAAGATCAGTGTCCACTGGATTCCTGCGGAATCAAAGAGGAGTCTGATCTCAGGCGCCAAAATGGCCTGTGTCAAGTTCATAAGAGTTTCCTCTCGATCTGCTCACGGATTGATGCCAGGAGCAGAGCAAGAGAAAGGGCCGAAACCCAATTCATTTCAGCTTTTAGACATAATTTCAGACAATTTAGTTTTAACTATTAAAATATTCAGACAAATGCATTTAGTTGTAACTTAAAGATTATCGATTCAATTTAGTAAATAAACCAGCATCATCAGGTCCTAAAGACCATCTTTATCTGGTGCATTAAGATATTTTTCAGTCAGTTCATAAACACATAATTCTCTATCATGGTGTCGTGGAATGATGTTCCAAAACGGACATAAGTATCAGACACTGATGGAGGGTACAGGACATTTTAGAAACTTCAATTTCTTACCAATCTTTTGTTTCACTCACGCTTTGGTCATGGAACAAATTCTTTAGCCTATTGTCCAGGAGAGAGAGCAAACGAGTTATAAACACATCATATTACTGTTCTATAGGGTGTAAACAGTTCACAGTCACACCTCGTTTGCCTAATTAATTTTGTTATTTTAAAAGGACCATTCATGTCCACTAAGGTTAGCCTTAAAAGCTTTTCTATATCATATTAAAGTACAGTGATCAATGGGTGGGTGGCTTTGGCAAAGTGAATGTTTGATCCAAGGTCAAACGTCAGTTGTACAGTCCTTCAGCTCTTCCCAGTAGATATATCTGCATTCAGCAACCACTGTCAGACAGCAAGGTGTTTGTCCAATCAGGGAAAAGTCACTGTTAGTCCATTCAGAGAGCACAAAACTGTTGCTCTCACTGTCATCAGCATATCACATCCGAGGAGAGAAACAGGAGTCTGAGTTGGCGTGTCAGATTCAGTCCTGTGAGCTGACTAGGCAGTGGCTTGGTGAAAGGTTTTGGGTGGTCTTCCTGTATCCACCCAGTAGATGGTGTCCGTTAATGATCACAGTCTCATAGTTCACAGATGAGTGTCGTTCACCTTTATCCACCAGCACGTCAAGAGTCTGTCCGTTCACCTTCACAGGTAACAGAGTTCTGGACTCCCATGCCTCTGAACCCAGCAGCAGCCAGTGATGAGAGTAGCATTGTTCCCATCAGCGTTGTTGTAAACGCCTCGATCTCCTCGAACGTTGTTGGTCATCTTTGTCTGAAACAATCCTTGGCCACAATTACCAACACCACACCCATAAGTCACTCCACATTTAAGTAAACTCATTATTACTCTTTCATTATTACTTTCATTACTCGCTCCTTTAAGCTGCACCTTTAAAAGTTGCACTCATTTCTTTCAGTTCAATTTTGCTCTCGCTTCTGTTCAAGGGCGTTCTCCATATTCTCAAAATGTATTCATTAATTTATTTGGTTTTCTTTAACAATAATTTGAATTTTGCATAATTGCTCCTTCATAACTTTTGGTAATGCGTCCAAAATGGCGCCTAAAGATCAACTTAAACTCTAAATTAATAGTGGTTTGTACTTTCAATCAATGTATTCAAACTCACGACAGGACTTCCCTGCTTCAGTTTTCATTCCATGGCGCCACCGTGTGGAGAGAGGTTCTAATTTTTTTTTAGCAACATCTCTCAGAGCCCTAAATGCTCCGTTAATCACAGGCTTAAAAAATAATAGCATTTGTCTCACACTAATTTTGGATACTTGTTCTTCAAATGTATGCTGTGGAGACATAACTCTACCACCAGCAGAAATGTTTCTCTATAAAAAACAAAACAAAAATAACTTTTAAAACAATAACATTGGTCAAAAATGTTCTTTTCTTCTTTTTTTTTCTCAATGAGGGGCGGAGCAATTTCTCCACTTCCCCTCCTACACGGATGTCTGGGTACAAATGAGGATGGCCACTCCTCCAATGCACCCATTACTTCCTGTTTGATCATTTCCTACGTCCACACAAATGCAGACACAGCAAATACACGTTTAGTTTTCTAATAAAAAACAGTGTCCACTCAACATTCACACACCACATCTCTGAGTAAGGAATTATCTTATCTTAAAACTTTCTTTCAACCGTCCTTCTCACTTTCAATCACCTTTCCATCACGCTTCACATTCAATGCCATTTCGGCATCCAGTCTCCTCAGAGAACCATCTATCACCGTTAAATGATCAGATGCATTCACTCCAATACTTTCCAAGTCTTTCTCTCCGTTTGCTTCTTCGCCACTCACAGTCTGCTCTCAGCGATACAAAAATATCACTTTTGTTTGTCCTTCTCCACTCGTCCATCACACTGGTCACTCGTCACTCAGGACACACTCAGTCACTCTACAATAAAAAGAACATTACACAAAAGACAAGACAACAAGACACAATAATTTCACATATACCCCATAACCATGTGCACAAACATCTAAACATAATCTGGCCAGTAGAATATTTTCACTCATTTATCTTTATATTTTTATTTTATTTTGTCTTTTATCTTCAAATTTAGTCTCCTTTTCCGTTATGTACATTGGTTTTTTGGGGGCCACAAAACTCCCCAACGTATAACCAAGAAGCAGAGTCCTGCATGGGTCGGACCCGCACCCATGATAAATCACACAACTGGCGCACACGTTTGAGGAGTGTGCATCTTTGCGGGTACCCGACACGGTGCAGGATTCTGCAAGAACGTCGCAACAGGTGAGCACGTCTGCTCCATCCTACCAGTCTAAGGGGTGGCGTTTAGGCTTGTCCTCTGACCAAAACCAGGGCAAGACGTGTCCACCAAACTGTTTACCGAGATTAATTGCCAATCCTAATCCCAAAGCCTAAATAGTAGCTCGCCGGCTACTTTTATAGAGTCATAAAGTTCGGGGACATTCCAGAGTTGCCATGTGGATGCGCCATCTCCGCAGTTGACAGCTTACACCTCGACATTGACAAACATTAGCTAAAAAGCCGTGGAACACTTCCGCCAGCCGCCGAGTCACTGCTGGCAACAATACAATAGGCCGCGTTCACGTTATAGAATTATTTCAGTTGGAGGGCCGGTGTAATTTTCAGTTGCCCTCCACCTCAATTTTCTTTAGAATGTTGTGATGTCACGTGAACGCTACCTACTGCTGCCAATCCCACAATGCTCAGCGACATAACATCACACTCCCAAACTATATTAGCGACTCGGTGCGCCCACGTCTTCCGTCTTTTTATTTATCATTTTCTAATGTAATAGTTTTTATTTGTATTTTATCTTTTATAAATTTTTTTATATTTTCACCAACAAACAAAAAAAACAAACAATACGGCAAAACAAACAAACAGATAAGACAAACACTTCTCCCGCCTCTCTCCCCGCCGGTCAACAAAATCAGATAAAAAAATGTACCTTAGTTGCTTTAACAAAATTGTTCCGTTTTCAGATAAAAATGCCTGCGAAGTCACTGTTTAAGGCAGATGTAAAACAAAATTTCGAAAACCAGCCTCATTCCTTTAATTGTAAATAACCCAGCGTTATCTCAGTAAGAATATGTAGCCATATTAAGTGTTTAAAAATAGAAAACAGGCGTTAAAATAGTTCTTAATGTGTCTAAAGTCCGATGCCTTTCAGTGAAAATTTAGTGGCCATATGGTGGTACTACAGCAATGGCGGCCATAAACTCCGGTATTACAATACAACAGCCAAATAACAATACCACATGGAAAAAGCTAAATGCTAAGGCTAAATCCTTTGTTCTCAGAGCCAACTTAGCAACCTCGCATACCAAAAGCAAACAGATCATATTGAAAACAAACCATGCACCACACTTCAATAAAATCCTTCACTACTACACAGAACAGCCTTCAGTGTCCACACACTGAGCTGGGTTTAACACATGTGGGTTTATTACACGTTAATCAACAATAAGCTGTATGCTAACACACTAAGCTAACCATGCGGTATGCTAGCGCACTAAGCTAACGATGCTAACGAAAGCTAACAACACAACATTAAGCTGTAATTTGACCAAAATATTGAGGAAATTCTTTTGCATAGACAATGGGGATATAGTTAAAGATTCACAGAACATGCCAACAGCAAAAATGGGAAACCAATCATCGCAAACAGTTATTTTTCCAAAACAAACGCGCCTTTAAAATTACTTTAGTCTAACTTCAATAAAAACATCTACTTACATGCCTTAAAAAGCACCTTAAAAATCTGCAAGGCGTACGGTCTAAACACGGAACAATCCAGTCAAGTTTCATAGCATTTTAGCTTTGTTTCGTTTTTTTTTTTAAGTTTTAAAAGTATCGCCAAATATCTCAAACCACCAGCAAAAACACACGCACACACTTCCTTCATCATAGCCAATATAAACAAATCGTATTCTTACCCATTTTAAAGTCGGTGTGCACGTCTGTTTTTTGGGCGAAAGAGTAATAAAAAGCATATTTTTCTTTGTCTATTCCCGAGATCCATCCAATCTTCCACAAATCAAAAACGTCACGTACGGGTCACCAATTGTTGAAAATAGCGTATTCTTTAGTGCTGGATGAAAGGATGGAGACTCGGTATATTATAATCCAAAATCATTACTTTATTTCCTATTACAAACTAACAGTCCATCTGTTGAGCCGACTCCATGTGTTGACCGAGCCGATCCCAGGGGGAGAAGCGAGGAGAAGGGGAGAACGCTTCTCAAGCAGGACCATATATAGTAGGTGTGTCTTCCCCCCCAACCAATCAGCTCTCTTGGATCGTCACTTCTTCTTCTGCGCAATCTGACTCCTCATTTGAACACACTGCCCCCCAGTGGATCAACCATACATACAAGCAGAAACTAAAATGTCCGCCAGATTCAAATGTATCTCAAAGCACAGTTTACAGATCAACACAGTTATATATATAATCACTAAAACCCAATATGACAAATATGTATATAAATAATTCCACAACAGTATGAACCTTTTACAAAGTATTTTAGACCCTATTTGATTTCGATCTGGGCGACGCGTCGGCTGATACTCGGTGTGATACGTTTGTGAACTACCGGCGGTCTGAATAATAACAGTCTTTGGGATTTGCCAATTGCACACCCCTGATGTTACATTTTAAAACAGAAATTGCTAATCTGATCTAAATGACAAAACCCGTCGGCAAAAATCACCCCGATATGTTCAGCCATAATCGTTTTAAACATGCTGGGCTCCGTCATTATGAGGAGTGGGGGGTATAGTCTTTGTTTTTGCCAAATCCCCGAGCCCTGCCACGTCGGAGAGAGAGGAAGCCGCCATTTTTTAAATCCCTCCCAAATGTCAATTAATATTGCACGATCCATGTCCCTTAAACATGCGTACATGACATGCCGCTCCACCGGGCTGTTTCAAAGCAACGCCATTAGCATTAGCATTAGCATTGCGCCGAACACACACATGACTGATTAGCTGTTTTGGAAAGTCACGGCTCAGTTCCTTTCTTTGGGCCAGTCGAGCGTGCGAGCCGCCGGAAAAAACACACCGCTCTGTCCAAGTCCGTTCCCCCGAAGAGATTTAAGCGTTCACGCCTCAGTTAACCGCGAGAGTTATGATTTCCAACCGCGGATTTACATGGCCAGCTGTTTGTGGGGCCCCGGGGGGAGCGTGTTCAAAATAACAAGTTCCGACTCGTAATCCGTGCTTTTATTCAGAGTGAAAGGACCGCTTTACCTTTTCAGAGCCGTTTCATCACACTGGGCTTTACTCCAGTTTAAGGCGAGACACTGGAGGAGAATAAGGGGAAAACATTAAACTAGTGATACCAATTTGAAACTTCTGCTGTCAAGTACTGGCATAAACATGAGGAAAAAATGTACTAAGATTTTTTTTCAGACGGGATTTGGATCTTGTTTATGTTTTGAAAAGGCTATTCATAATAATCTTGGAATTAGATGGTTAAAAAGAACAGGCCACCGTTTTTCCATACTGAGATATGATCTTACCTGCCTGGTCAAACTGGTCTTTGTGAAGGCGTTCAGTCACGTAAAAAGACTAAAGATGTTGTCAGCATTTCGCCTCTCCTCCTCTCCTCTATGGGGCCAAACGGGAGTGAAGTTAGAAGCGACCGAGCTCTTCCACGTTTACCCGTGGAAGAGGGGGGAACTATATTGTATATTGTCGAAGTGCTCCTAAGGTATTATTACGCCTTTATTTAGTTCCCCTTTATATCTGCTCAGAAAATCCACATGTTTAATTTTGTGTGACTAGACTTGGATCGTGTGACTGCTCACGTAACCGTATTTAAATGAGGGAAACGTGGAAGAGCTCGGTCGCTTCTAACTTCAGCCCCGTTTGGCCCCATAGAGGAGAGGAGGAGGGGCTAAATGCTAACAACATCTTTGGTCTTTTTACGTGACTGAGCGCACGCACAAAGACCAGACAGGTACGCATCAACTCGTCTAAGCTCAGGTAAGAATATAGTCAATATGCAAAAATGGCGGCCCTTTAAAAATCTCTCTGAAAAAATCTTCTAAATATTGTCCAGGAGATGACGTTATAATCCAAATATGGTCATTTCCCTTCTGGGAAAGAGCGGGAAAATGTGCTGCTCAAGTGCACGCGATACAAGAGGGCAGTTTTTTTTCTCAAAATTAGGTTTTCGTTCCACTCATGCAGCGACATCTCCACTTTAGTGTCGCCTACAGTCTTGGACTCAGTCATATTTTGGAGGCGTCTGATTCCCCAGCCTGATTTATTGAGCTTTGAATCCACACAAAAAAACAAGGCTAAAATAGATTTTTTTTTAAAGATTTTCATGAATCTTCTTCCAAACTACACAAGATCCAAAATGTGTGTATGTCAACAAAAATAAAATCATAAATTTAATCTGGGTCTATCTATTTTTCTGGCATTATTTTACATTTTTTTCCTCATATTTATCAGTAATGTTCACTTGCAGTGATTTTGTTCTGCCAGTCCAGCCCTATAGTTGAGCTCCACATAGAAAGGCCCGGAAGGCACCGCCCTTACTCAAGAGTGCGGCTGTGCTGGACATTTCTACAGAAAGCTGAACACTTCCTCTGAATTGCAATCTCGCCATCGACGCGACGGCTACATGAAAATGTGCCGACCTCAGCAGCGGCACATTTTTATGCTTTTTTTTATTTATTTATTTCATAGACCGAGACCAAAGCGCTTTCACTCGACCGACTCCCGAATTCATGACTCTGTGATTCCCCCAAAACCCCGCGCGGACCAAAGGGCGAGAAACAAACCCAAGTCAGCGCTTTTTTTTTTTTTTTTTACGAAAGACGAAAAAAAAGGGGGGGGGGGGGGGTCCAAGAGAGGAGAGGAGAACGAGTAAACACAACAGCAGCCGGCCCGTCGGCGAGGACGGCTCAGGGAGGCCCGAGAGCACCGGAGTGGTGTTTAATTCATACGGCTGAGAAATCAAGTCGAGCAAACAAGAAGCCGGTGCAAGAGGGAGAGGCGGACGGTTAAGTCGGGACAGAGGGACTTTGGGGCAGGTTGAATAAATGATGATTAAGGTCACACAGCTACGGTGAATTTAGCTCTCAGGTAAATAGTTTGATCGAGTAGAGAAAGTGCCGTCCCCTGAAAATGTTTTCTTTTCACTATGTTTATGTGATCGACATGTGGACCACCATCGGACGTCCCGCTGCAGGGCCTCCGGGAAGTTTCCTTCTGTTTTAATCGATACCAGTGCACTATGTTCAGATGTTGACAGTGCAAACCGTTTTCCCCCTAGATTTCTGCAACGTTATACGTACTAGGTACTAATAAATAACACAAAAGTAACTCTCGGTGATCACGGGTAACGATCAGAAAGAAATGTTTTACTTGCTTTGTGCGAGACATCGTACATCAGGCAGGTTTGTGTCCTGGGGGGCCAATTTTCATCATTGCCAAAACACCAGGGGCCAAACCTCACCGTTGTAGCCTATAAGTAAAAAAACAAAATTTTTTACGTTTTTATGGAACAAGCTGTCGATATGCCTTTAAGACTGAAAATATGAACTAAAACTAAATTTTAACAGACAGTTTCAGATGGAAATTTTTTTTCCTACAAATACTGACACTATTCCCCGTATGTTAGAGTTCTTTAAGTTTGGGTATTTGATCTCTCATTTGCATAATAATATTTCTCAAATTCATCTTGAGGGCCAGAGGTTCTGTGCTGGAGGGCCCGTTCCTAGTTGTGCTTCGTTTCAATTAATTAATTATAGAAACAGTTCATATATTGTTTTGTAAGTTTGTAAGTCTGAGCGAATGTAGCTGCTGAAATGTTTCAAATTCTCTTTGTCTTGTTGTTTTGTTTCTTCTGGACCATTGTGTGAAATTTACTTTTTTTATTGCACTGGATTTGGGGGTGGGGGCGCTCATGAGCTTCTTGCTTCAGCCCACTCCTTTTGAAATAAACAAATAACCTAAACTAGGCCTTTGGTGGCAGTAGAAATGTGCTCTACAAGAAAACAAAACATGATTTAATGGACGCATTTGTTCCAACCCCACTGTTGTTCTAATGGGACGGGCCCAGGACTCACAGACACATTCAGGTCCAAAGGGAACATTGTACCATAAAGACCGGCCTGTCGATTAATCTCCGTTTTTAATAGAACTGCCAGTAGCAGATTATATCTCCGGGCTCGGGCCCCAATCCCGCGTGAGTGGCTTAGCGCGGTGTTTCCAGAAGCCGATCGAGCGGGACTTTGCCGAGGACGACACGATTACGGCTAATGCGAAACGGCACCGGAGCAGCTGGGACCCCGTAATGGCTCATTACAGCGCGGGTCCGTGACACGCCCGTGAACACCGGCTGAACGTCACCGCCTATACGTCGGCCAAACTGACCGGGCGAGTTCACCGGCAAACATCAACAAGCGTTTTATTAATATTAAAATGCTTTTTTTTTTTTTTTTTTTTTTTTTTTTTTTATGAACTGTACCACTCCCTCCCCTTTATTTTTTTCTTCTTGTTTGTTTGTTTTTCTTTTTTTTTAATGTTTTTTCTTTATTTTATTTATTTATTTATTTTATTTTTTATAATTTGTTTTTTATGTGTGTCATGTATTGTATTTCTTTCTGTCCTGTCTATAAAATAAATATGAATAGAAAAAAAATAATAATAATAAATTAATATTATTTTTTATGAACTGTACCACTCCCTCCCCTTTATTTTTTTCTTCTTGTTTGTTTGTTTTTCTTTTTTTTATATGTTTTTTTCTTTCTTTCTTTCTTTTTTTTAAAAATAAAATAAATATGAATAGAAAAAAAAAAGCGTTTTATTGATATTTACCACATTCCAACTTGATTTCCCTCAAACCCTCTCGTGTAAAGTTATTAAAATCATTTATATGGCGCTATGCTGTAAGGGTTGGATATGATTGTTTGACACTTTTTGAGGATTAACTGGCGCGGTGGTTAGGACTTGTGCTTCACAGCGAGGAGGTTCTAGCTGTGTGGAGTTTGCTTGTTCCCCCCATGTCTGCGTAGTTTACCCTGCCACTAAAAACATGATATAGATAAAATAAGCCTTATTGATCTCACAATAAAGTAAATCTCACAACAATGTACGTGTTACATTCAGCTCTCAGAAACACTCGGGGCAGGAAATGTGAAAAAAACAAACAACAGTAAATAGTGGTTTCTTATATACAAGGACGACCAAGGACTTTGTGGGGACAAGTATTAGCAGTGCAGGTTTCCATCATCGGCTGGTAAAGTGATATACAGGGATTATTGCACATGTTACTTGACAGTCTGACGGCAGTGGGGATGAAGGACCTGCCACTGAAGGAGCTGCTCAGCTGCTCTACAGTCCCGTGCAGTGGGTGGGAGGTGTTGTCCGTGATGGAGGTGAGCTTGTCCATCACCTCCTCCACAGAGTCCAGAGCTGGCCCTCCTGACCAGCTTGTTCAGTCTGTTCTTGTCCCGCTCTGTGCGGCCCGGGGCGAGCAGAGGCCACAGAGTCATAAAACTGTCCTGAGCAGCTCGTGGCTACAATCGGTGTGGCGCGTTTACATGCATGAGTTCCATGTGTGTTCATTAACATGCACTGTCCAGACCAAATGCATAAATACTGACGGACCCTCGGACCACCGCCAACCACTCAGTCATTCATTCTGCAGCGCCTCCTGGGTTTGTCCCCGTTTCAGCGCATGGTGTCCTGCACTGGTCAGCTCCTCCTTCCAGCAGACTTCCACCATCTGGATGTCGTCTGTCCCCGTTGGTTTCCCGTAGCTCCTCTGGTGCAGCGTCGGACGGCCTCTCCCTGTTGCTGATGCTCCAGTATCGTTTTACTCTCTGATTTCATAAAACGTACTCACTATTTATTGTCGTCTCTCGGCTTTTGTAAACAGTTTTCCCGGCCACTGTTGAGCTCCATCAATTCACCCAAATGTGAGAGTCAGTCAGTGTGATGTGAGGAACCGAGCCACCGCTAAAGTTCCGTGTTGTTTACACGGCGGCAGAAAGAGGAAACGGCTGGATGATAAATATTGACTTGATTCCATTATTTCATTAAATCCGCTCCGGCAGCAACAAGCATCTACAGCGCTGCCATAGCAACACGCCCCCCCCCCCCCGACATGTTTCCATACACAAGTAGGCTGCAGCGCATTCGCCGAAAGATGAAAGGTTTTGGAAATCACAAGTGACAAAGCACAAAGGGAGAGGGGTTTTTGGGAAATGCGCGAACAATGGAGCCTGTGTCATCGAAACCGCTAAGTATTCTGGGGGAATTCAGAGTGGGAGATGCGGGAGTTATTGTTTATGCGTCGAAAAGAATGGCAGGGTTTGAAAAAAGCACTGAAAGTCATTGACCGAATTGAGCCGAGGCCTTAAAGGTCATTAAAAGCCATTCAATTAAGATTACTCCTGGCATATTATGCAAAATCAACTTTAAAGTGATAATCCGTAAGTTCAACACATTTAATAGAATGCAAATAATTGTCCGTCTGGGCCTGTGATTTGACGCAAGTCATTTTAATAATTATATTTTTCTAAAGGCCCTTCCTTTGCTGGTCGGTGCTTCTCACGCTCTCCTCACTTTGCAATCTTACAGACTATCACTTTAAAGGGTGTTGTCATGGCGACGTGAAAACAGGGAGCGACCGCGCCCTTTCCTTGTGCAGCTGAGTTTTTTGCCTTTCTCTGCAAACTGCATTTGTGGCTTCTGTGTTCCACATTGTTTTACTGGATACTTTTGTTCATCTTTGCTGTTTTAGTGGAGGTTTGGTGGATTTGTTTACTTTGAGAGTCTAAAATGGTCCTGAAGAAAGCAGCTTTTTAAAGGTAAACAAAATGCTAGCTCATCAGCTAAACCCATTTGAGACCTACACATGTCTTCTTCTGAGACACTGAAGAGGCACCAAGAGCCCCCCCAGCTGCAGCACAGAGGAGGAGTCACAAGAGGAGCTACAGGAAACAAAAAAGGAGGAGGAGGTGGAGTTGACCAGTGCAGGACACCACGCTCTGAAACAGGGACAAACCCAGGAGGCGCGGCACCATTTCAGAGGATCAGAGGAGACAGTGGGCAGCCAGCCAGGTTTCTTCCGAGTGCTACAGTTCGCCCGACCTCCTGAACACTATTTCGTTGTACGCTTGTGCAATGACAATAAAGCACTTACTTACTTTCTTTAAAGGCACAGCTTTGAGTAATCTTTGAATCTTTCCCAGTGGCTGTTCTGAGCAGCGCTTCGCCTGAGGTCCTGCCTGTCCAGGAAAGGCTTCCCTCTTGCTCTTGTGCTGAGCTTAATCCTTCCCATACACATTGATTTATGTTTTTCCCAGTGGGTGCCCTGCGTAGAATTGGAGCACTCGCCTCGGTGGAATCAGAACAGGTTCAGAAACTGGGAGGAATAGTAAACTATAAAGCTAAACGTGCCTCTATATTAATCTAATAGGCTGACCAGTGCTCGCGTGTGAGAGGGAAAGAAAGGCTCTCGTGTTATACAGGTTGTATAATGAATCCTTTTATAATCAAAGATGCGCTTAATCCCGGGATTGGCGCCTGTGATCCTTTCGTGGCGAAGTAAAAAACTCTCGCCACATCGTCATTACAGCCACACAATCTTTTTTCTCTCTCTCTCTTTATTGAAACAACAGGGAAGGCAGGGAGTGGGAGGGGCTTACGGCCAGCGTTGGGGAGAATACTTTGAAATTGCATTTAGTTACTGAATACTTGCCTTTAAATTAGGGCTGGGCGATATGGCCTAAAATATATATCACGATATAAAAAATAAATGATCACGATAACGATATATTTGACGATATCATTGATGATGGACAAATTGTACTTCAAAATCCCAGCCTTAGGCCTATTGGGAAGATTAATTCAGTGATATTTTCTTTTATTTTTATTTTTTTTATGGCATACTAATTTCCTCGCAAATACGATCTACTCAAGCATCCTTAATCTCATTTGACTTTTTAAGCACCTGTCCCCGTGTTCTACAGTCAGTGTTTATGCTGCTCTGATAGAGCTGAGCGTAACATGAATTATATCGTGTCCACAACGATAAAAAAAAATAACAACAATATCAAATAATTATATTGCAATAACGATATGCGATACGATATGGCCCACCCCTACTTCAAATGTATTTTGTAACATATTCCGTTACTTTGTCTAATCAGAGTACTGTATTCTGAATACTTTGAATACGTTTGGAATACTGTCACATTGAATGCCCTTATATTTATAGATAAATATGTCGCATAATTACAGAAATAAAGACTTCGATGGAACACCTGTTAAACTCACTTACCATTAAATAGGAGTTCTTTAACTCTTGGCAAATGCAGAAGCATCAGATCACGTGACGCACGTGTGCAGAGTTTGTATGAACTGAGACAGATCAACATTAAAAGTTATTGTGCAGATTCATTCATCAGAAATGACACAGGCTACAGTTAAAAAGTCCACTCTCACAATAGTTCCCCTGTGCCGTCCCGGGAGCGCGTCGGCTTTCAGGCATTCATAAGAAAAAAAAAACACCTATTTGCAAAAATCCTGGTGCTGGCGACGAGACATGTGATCCACGGGTGCGTACCCATGTTCTCCGGGTCCTATGTTCCCCGGGTCCTATGTTCCCCGGGTCCTATGTTCCCCGGGTCCTATGTTCCCCGGGTCCTATGTTCCCCGGGTCCTATGTTCCCCGGGTCCTATGTTCTCCGGGTCCTATGTTCCCCGGGTCCTATGTTCCCCGGGTCCTATGTTCCCCGGGTCCTATGTTCCCTGGGTCCTATGTTCCCCGGGTCCTATGTTCCCTGGGTCCTATGTTCTCCGGGTCCTATGTTCCCCGGGTCCTATGTTCCCCGGGTCCTATGTTCCCTGGGTCCTATGTTCCCCGGGTCCTATGTTCCCCAGGTGCGATGTTTTTTTTCCGTAGGTGAGTTGGTACTTCACCCAATCACAAGTCATGAGAGTGAAACGTCATACATATATCAATCAGCTTAACCCTGACCCTGCCCTAGCCACTAACCTTAAGGATAGTGGGCTGGTGCCTAATCTTAATCAATAGAAGTGGGGGAACATAGGGCTGACCCCGTGATCCATGAGTGTTTGTGACTCCGCAGACCCTCGCTCTCTGCAGAGTATAGACCCCGGGGTGTGAATGTGTAAACTTTTAGATCAGTTTGGCTGAGTCGATCTGTTTAACTTCTCTCTGACGGCTGTGAGTTTCTAATCGACTCTGGATGGATGATCCTTAGATACGGGGCCTAATGGGTGCGATAACAATCAGATCCTAGGACACGGCGAGGTGTGCGATCCGGAGCCGTTGTCTTCGAAGTGTAAAGCGGCTTCGAGCGAGGCGAATTACACCAAAGTGAATCATCGGCTGCGTGAAGGCCTTGACAACATGACAGAGCCTGAAAGAGATGTTCGAGCCTCCCGGGAACGCGCGGCCATCTTTCATCTGTGTAAAGCTGCCACGTGTCGACGGCGTTTCGAGGATTTGATGTCGTCATTTCAGACGGTGTAACTCTGTGGGCCGTCGACAGAAAGAGCCGACTGTCTTCACTGCAGTGTCCATCGCGAGGAGCCACAAAATATCGCAAAATCACTTTTTTGGAGTCATGATTTTCCTGATTTGATTCTGTTTTTAGTGGTGGTTCACTATTTGTAAAGATGTAACGTTCTTTCAGACCCGGAGTGTGTTTTTTTCCGTGTTGAACGCTCTTTAATCACTCTCAGAAGACGTAGATGTCGACGCGTCATCTTCTCCTCCCCCTTGGCTCACGGTGAATCCTGAGCGGTTAGTGCAGCCCACGCCAGGAATCCAAAGTCTTTCAGATATTAGCCCCTCGCGGTGCAGCTCCGGTTACCAACGCTGTACGGCATTATTTGTATTATATTTTGTTTATCCAAAGCTTTACCACGGTCCTTATCATTGGTTTTGCCCCAATAAGCCTTATTAGCTTATATTAATATATAAAATCAGAAATGAACACGCCCCTCGTTAGTTCATCGTGTGTTTTCAATGCCCCACCCACCTCTCCTGCACAGCACATCGACCTCCACACCTTGTGCTTCAGATTGCTCTTTATTTTTCATCAGTCGGCCTCATAATCGTGGACCAATGAGGTCAACAAGCCGACAGTTTGTATGTGATCTAAAAATAAACCTTGTTTCAGAGCGCCGTTTAGCCTCAGCCTCAGCGCCTCAGCTCCATGTTTTCTTAAAATAACGTGAAAATCACGCCCAGAAATCCTCAATAGTTCATGTCCTTTTCTTAAGCCCCTGTTTTCAGCCACAGCCCAGAGAAGAGAGAGTGACATGAGGGAGACAGTTGTGAAAGTCTGTGTTTCTGTAGGGGCGCTGCTAAGACACTTGTGGCCTGGGACAGACGCCCACTGAAAAGTACCCCACTAGCAAAAGATACGGGCAAAGAATAGTCTGCACGGCCCTGCTGTACGGTGCAACCGAATGAATCCGCAAGAAGTCTATCTTTGGCGGCCGCCGCGGAGGGCCGCTGCACTTTCTGGTCAAGCCCGGGGAATCACACGAACTAAAACAGGAAGTCGTGCACCCTCCAGGGACGAGACTCCGGCTACTAACTTGGCTAATGTAAACGATACAGAAAAAACAGTAGAAGAAGAAGAGCTTTATTCACAGTAGCGCCTTTCAAAGACAATTGTACATTCACTCCAACTCGGCGGCAGCCAGACGATCACGGAGGATATTTGTGCACCCGGACAACCAGTGAGGAGGAAAACTATCGCTGCATTTGGATCATGTGGATTTAGGCCAGAAATACAGAAAGGAGCAGCAGGGAGCGGATTAGCTGCACTTCTGACAGTGCATTGTTAGTTTGATCTGTCTTTTTTAATACATGAATGCCCTGTTTACAAAGTCGTTTGTGAGGGCTACGCAAAACACACAACTGTACAAAACACTGTGTGGGGCGACGGTGGAGCAGATGGTAGAGGGGGGTCGTCTCATGATCGGAAGGTTGGGGGTTCGAATCCAGCCTCCTGAAGGTGCACATTGTCGTTGTGTCCTTGGGCAAGACACTTCACCCTCCTTGCCTCCAGTGTCTGTGTACACTGGTGTATGAATGAGAGTGTGGGTGAAGCCCCCTATGAGAAACCAACAGGCCCGTTTGGAACCATGAGGCCGTCCTTCTGTGGACCCACCACCTGCAGGAGGAGCCATAGGGACTGGTGCTATGTGATTTGGGCAGCTCCAACAGCTGCCCCCATGACCCGGCAACAGACAAGTGGAACAAAATGGATGGATGTACTCAGTGTGAGAGTTTAAAAGAAATCCGTACGGAATCCGTGCATAAGCTGCTGTCGTCAATGTGAGCCCAACGTAAGGGTTGTTGCCACCTATTCAAAGTATTTTTGTCCCGTGTATTGTGCTTCGAAACAGCCATTGCACATTTGTTTTGAAACTCTCCTCGGATAAAAAAATCTGAACCTGACTCCTTGTAACCTTAAGTTTTTGCGGCATAAACATAGATCGTTCACATTTTGCTTCCTCTCTAGCCACTACTCATTCCCTTGAGGTTTTACGCATATCCAATCTAAAATTTCCTGCTCTTGTCTCTCCGTCTTCTTTCTCTTCCAGATCCCAAAGCTGCGACTACTGAGGTGCCTTGGAAACATTACAACCTGATCGTGAGAAATTGAGGACCGAGGAACTATGGAGAATCTGAGCGAGCTTCAGAACCCTCTGCTGGACAAGAACTCGAAGCATTTGGTGAACGGATATGGCGTGGACGTACCGAACAACCAGTACCAGGAAAACATCATCAACTACTTCGCCGGCAGCGGGGAGGTGGGGGGCGGGGCTAACAAAGTGGCCAACGGCACCGTGGCGAACTCCGGGCACCACCACCACGCCAACGGCAGGATCAAATCGCAGCAGCTTTTGGACGCCACCTCCTTGCACCTGGCCGTGGAGGCTTTCTACAGACCCAACTTCATACTGTACAAGGAAGACAACGGGAGCATCAAGGCCAAGGAGTGCTGCGAGACCACGTTCACGGAGAAGAAGAACAAGGAGGCGTCCTCGCTGGCGGCGGGCGACGCGGCGGGGGCAGAGGACCCCCAGGCCAAGCTGCAGGAGGACGGCGAGCACGTGAAGATCCAGACCGTGTCCTACGAGGTGGAGGAGGAGGAGTACGTGGAGTACGAGGTAGGAGCTCGGGAGGTTACTGGGTGAAGCGTGCTTTGTGCTGTGGGTTGTAGTCAATGTTCCGAAGAGATTGATGTCTTCAAGGTCTTCAACAGATGTTCAAAATGTGTTTATTTCCCAAACGTTTCACACTAAGCACCACTTTATAACATGTTTGACCTTCCAAGTAGCACTGGGCATTGATCAAGAGTAGGGCTGGGTCCTGTTAAACAGTATGGTATCAGAAAAAAATCTATCTTTAGAGACCAAGTTTTTATGCCTGTTGGTCCAGCATTAAAGAGAGTTGTTTCAGCTCAAATAAACGATACACATTCAAAATATTCACATTATTGGTTAGTTTTCTGGTTCTAGATGACAAATATTTAAGTGTAGGTATCGAAAAAAGCGTCCATCAGGTAGTGCTGGACGATGAGTCACGATTTTTTGTTCTCATACTGATCAATATTGATTTTCCGTTGGGTTTTATCTTTTCATAATAAAAGTAAATGCATGTAGCTGATTCGATGACAGGGTCTCCCAGGGCAAACAGGTCCTCGGTGACGGGTCAGACACAGAGCGGTTCAGAAGCCCCTTATGAGAGACCAACAGGCCCGGTTAGAACCATGAGGCCGTCCTTCTGTGGACCCACCACCTGCAGGGGGCGCCATAGGGGCTGGTGCAGTGTGATTTGGGAAACTCCAACAGCTGCCTCCACGACCCGGCAACGGACAAGTGGAAGATGGATGATTCAATGAACTTAGACATTTCTTTTATACCAACCTCAGCTCAAGCAACAGCCAATACTTTCCACCAGTTTCATTTAACGCACCACAGTCTTCCATTGTCTCGTCCGAACTTCAAAGGTCGGAGCGGTTTCTGCCAAATAAATGGCTCCAAACCTGTCAATATAAAGACCCATGACGATTACTGAGATTGACCAAAGTAGAGATTTTGATTAAATGTTCAGGCATTGGTATTTTTATTTTTTTTAATAACTTTTATTACAAATTCTCGTGGAGACAACAGCAAAAAATACATAAGAGTAAAATAAAGTAAGGCATTATTATTGAAACAGTTGAACATTACCCAGCCCTGATCAAGAGTACACATGGGTCTACAAAGGATCTAAAATAAATGGAAAGTGGACTTGTGGGTGTAAACCATGTCTATTATACCAGAAAAAACACCTACCTAACTTTAATGCACTGACATCGAAATCCTCACCTCTGTTTCTGATTTAGCACAATCGCAATTTCAAAAGTTAAGACAATGGCTTCCTTTCTGAATGGGAACGGCACAATATGAGCATGCCTTGGTGCTGATGCCGGCTCCTCGGCTTCTCCCCACACTGTGTGCCCAACATAAGCAGACCCGCTAATCCTCCCCGGGTACCGATGCTTCTTCAAGAGAATGAATAACCAATAAAATGTTTCTCTCCGCCTGTGTCTGGCTTCGAATGAGACGAGACGAGACTTGGCAATAGAACATATAATATTTGGGCAGCATAAGCATTGGGATTACACTTGCTGCTACCTTCAAAAGTGCTGTGTGTATGTTTTTTTTAATGGAAATACTGAAGCAAACTGCTTGTTCCTACCTCAGGATAGCCGCGGGGTCTTAAATAATTCAAAAAGTATTTAAATCGATCATGTCAAATTGAAGGCCTTAAACGCATTACATTTCAGGGCATGGGTCTTAAATGTTCTTTAATCATTGCGCTTCCACATCAGCACCTGAACCTAAAGCTCAGCGAAGGAAAGACTCCATGATAAGAGCATAGATAAGAGTCTGTAAATCAAGACCGCGTTGGAAATGGAGCCAAAAATACACTCTAATGAGTTGGACTAGCAGCGCGGGAGGCTAACGCTAGGGTGACCAGATATCCCAGTTTACCCGGGACAGTCCCAGTTTTTAGTCCTTTGTCCCACGTCCCAATAGATTTCTCCAAAACCATTGATTTGTCCCAGTTTTACTCGTAATCTGTCCCAGTTGTCCCGGTTTTGTCCAGTGTAGTCCCTGAAATGACGTACTTCACTTGAAAATGAATGTCTTTAGCCCATGGGAAAATCAATTACCAAGTGTAAACCAATTCAAAATCTCAATTCAGGATCCGGATTGGTGCATGTCATAAGTCTAAGACAGTTTTACCATTCATCCTGGGTAAAGACAGTTTAGATTCAGAACCCCTGCGGCCTGTTGCCGAATATTGTCCCAGTTTTTTTGTTGGAAAATCGTCCTGGTAACCTTTAGGTTTATATCTTAAAATAATGTGTTTTGCGATTCACGTGAACAGCAGTTTACTTAATTTGGCGCTGCATAAACGCGATCTCTGTTGCGCAATGTTCACCTGCCGTGGACCCGCCTCGCGGACCCGACGCTTCAACTGCGGCACAACTTTAACCACTGGCCTTTGTCCTGTGACTGAAACGTTCTTCCAGAGTCCGGTATGCAGTATGCACACGGCTAATAATAATCGTTTAGTCCTGGTTTAGACCTGGTTCTGTCCAGGACATGGTTAGACCTGAAGTCCTGGCTCTACAGGACTGATTTACCAGGACTTAGTATTCCGAGACAGACTGAAATACTGCCCACTCTAAATTACTTCATCCAACCAAACTGTCCAATACTAACTTTATTATCATTTATATATATTTTTGATTAGTTTTTTGATAGTGGCGTTACATTTCACCATGATGGCATTAAAAAGGTATTAGGCCAAAGCTGGAGCTACCGTGCTACCTCCATGTGAGAGAAGGACATCGATATATTCAATCATCTTTTAGCTCTCCACAAAAAGCTCATAAAACGAGGCAATCTCATATGTTCCAGAGTAACAAGGTGCCGTCAAACCGTCATGGCCTTAAATGTGAATCTCGTCGCTGACACTGGTCCAAACCAATTTAATTTCCTCACGTTATGACTCTGTAGAATCCTGAGGTGGGTGTAGCCCTTGGCCTGGTTTGTTTTATTGTTCACTGTCGAAGAGATTCCAGCGCCTTATGGGAAAGGGAAGCGATGTTATAAGACAGTAGCATGTGTCTCGAGTTCGTTCAGAAGTCAGACTAACCCCGTATTGACTGTTCATCGCGAGCGGGCGAGGATTTGGCACGTGGCGAGGTTTCCCCTGGTGAAACTCACAAATGTTTTCCAGGAGATCGCGTTATGATTAAAGTTAAGGATTTTCACCTCTGCCAAGAAGACACTGCTTTAGTTTAGTGCATACTGTGGTTTTGTCATTGGGGAATATACTTCGCAAAGCTTCCCCGCAGTGTATGATTGAGAGTAGGACTGTATCAGCGTGGTTTAAAGTGGAGTTTGGAATAAAATGGAGAGGCAAAGGTAATATATCATGCTTTATTCAGGAGTTTTACAACTACTTTGTACCCCTAAGGCTAGATGTTTATTGCAGTATGACTTAGAATAATGTTTTTGTCTAAATAATAGTCTTGGGTTTGAACCAATGGGCGAGGAAAGCGCTTCTCTTTGGTCCTCGTGGCGGGGAGCTGACATTGCCGTAATACCCACCCCCCAGACTCCAAAAGGCACTTGGTAAACAGGGTTCCTATGTAGCTTTGGACCCCTGTGACAAACCCTGGGCTGGGTGTCATATTTTTAACCACATTGTTTTTTGTACATCAGGGTGGGACTTTTTACCCTTTTAAGGAACAGGCTTTTTGCAAGAGGAGATCGAGCAGCCATGTTAATTTCACACGCAATTTGGAAAAGCGCTATATAAGTTGAGACCATTTACCATTTACCATTTTACCACGCCACTCTGGATCATGACTAGGCTGACTAGGAATGTTGGGATTGAGTTTAGACACAACTAACAGATTTCTAACGCCCCAATCTTTCTCATGAATGAGTTTATAAGCACTTTTCACAACATCCAGGGTCTCATTTCAGTGTCACTGCCATAGTAATGCTAACAAAAACTAACCAGCAAGCTCACAATCGCAAAAAAAATAGAACTCACTACTGCCACCTCAGGACTTGCGTGTAACTGCAGTCTCTATATTAAGCTCGTGCACGACGGCACTTCGGACTCGAGTGAACACCTTTTTGAGTGACAGTGCAGGATGTTGGAGGCAGTTGTGGTGAACAGGTCTGGGCTCATTCTACACATTAGGACATGGCTGGAACATGAGGGGGGAGGAAAATATTCAATTTTAACATTTTTAAACTCTGTATAGTCCCTTTAAGTTCCCGATTTCTAATTTTGGAGCTCTTGCCTGGAGTGCGGAAGAGAGAGACCGACTGAACATGCAGGGATATTACTTAGGCATGTGTGAATTTTAACATATCTTGGCTCAAACTTTGAAGAAGTTGATTTTGGCACAATAGCCCTTCAAGATGAGGTTTGTCTTGAAACGTCTTTCTCAGGAACCATGCAGTCATGTTTATGTGGTAATAATACTTTAAAAAAAAAAGATAAGATTGATCAATATGGGGGAGAAATTGTGACGAGATGTTGACTCTTTTTGGCAAGACATTCATGTACATTCACGTCTCTTAAGTATTTCAAAGGAATCGTCTGGCTAGTAAACAGGAAGATACTCCTGCTCCATCCATTCACCTTGGCCTCTATTCCCCCGCACCAGTGAGAAACCTAGCCTTGTATAGCAAGAATAAACTCTGGTATATGAGGTGGTCCGGCGTGGGACCTGACCCGCGGTGGGCCAGAGCTCTCCAGAGGATTTAGGGCGGAATTGGAGCAGGCAGAATCAGGTGTGGAGAGAGTGTCCTGCGAGGGCCAATGGACTCGCTGACACGCCAGAGGAGGAGCCAGAGGAGCCGGGATATGGGCGCTAATGCCGTGGCAGTAGGCCTGGGCGATAGGACGACATTAGACCGTCTTACGATCTCCAGAACTGACGATCTGTCATTTTTGTGGGATCGTTTTATCAGGTTCTAAGCACTTCTGCACAGTTGACTCTTTTCACCGTCAGTGACGTAAACCCAAGCCGCTAACGTTCTGCTACGCTAATGTCGGACGCTAATGTCGGACGCTAATGTCGGACGCTAATGTCAGACGCTAATGTCGGACGCTAATGCGAGCGTTTGGCAGCGAGCCGCTCCTCTACAGTCACATACAGGACCAGGCTCCTCAATCTGGAGCTTTTAAACCCAGCGTCTCTATTTCAGAGGTGTTTATGTCGGTGTCTTTCCTCCGTAACGCCGCTGCTCTGCTCAGCGTGTGTTTATTTATTTACCTGCGACACATGTGTGAAGAAGCGAGCGTGTCCTTCGTCCTCACAGTTCTATCAGATCCTTCTCATTTGTTTGATTTAAATCCTGGACCGTGTTCACAAATGCGCTGTTTATCCAAGTCTTTGAAAATATAAGACTTGTCCAACTTTGGTGAATTACTTGGTCAAGTAATAACTTATGGTAACTATCTGCTTCCGGTTAGCTTTTTACACAATAAAAGACACAGTGTGTTATCGCTTTAGTCACACTCTTATTGTGAAAGGGTCAGACAGCAACAGACACGAACAACAAGCCTTTACCAAACTTAGTGTTACTATTTAACTTTTATTGTCTGGAGTTTTATTGTGTTTTTTAATGTATAGAGTTAGTTTGCTGAAGTCTATTTTTGCTTTGTTGATTATCACAGTTGAATAAATTGATATTATCCTATATTATATTAATTCAATCTTTTTCTTCAGTGTGTAATTTAAGTTATCAAAAAATCGTGATCAAATCGAAATCGGGAGTTTATAATTAAAAAATCGTGATATTCTGTTTTTGTCATATCGCCCGGCCCTACGTGGCAGCCGTCAATGCAGCGCGACGACAGCACGGAGGAGGATATAGGAGGATTTAGAGAAGCTGTTTACTCTATAGGCGCCTGCTGTGGAGAAATGTACGGCCTTGCACAATCCACAAGATTCAAAGGAGTTTGTGCCACATTAAATGGAAAAGAACACCATCAGAACAACAACAAAAGGGGGTCACACGCGCTCTAGTATTTGGTTGTAGCGCCTTTAGCTTTGATTACTGCTCAAAAAGCTTCTGCAATTAAAAGATCCAGTGTTGCGTTCATTTTTTATCAAGAATTAATTATTTCTTGTATTGATGATGAGGGAGTGTAATGCAAAGACTTCTCCGCGGGGTTCAGGTCTTGTCTGACTCGCGTTAGAATATTTAGTTTGGTATAAGTGGTTTGACAATTTCTTCACAGTGATAGAGAGAAATTAGAGGCTATGCTTTTTCTCTTTCTTGGTCAAGATTTTTTTTTCTGTAAAGGAAATAAGTTTCCCATTTGCAGTCGGGAAAGTTTATTCGATTCGGATTTTTACAAAACGACTAACATGTGGTGTACTTTTCCCTTTGGCAAAGCTAATCGTGTTCAGAATAATATTAAATGGTGCTATTGTTCATCTCCAGGACACAAAGGTTAACATTTCAATGCTTTTGAAAAGATGACTCATTTAGACGGGTAGCATCTGTTGTCAGTAATAATTTGAATTTTATTTCAGTGAAGCAGCAATTTAATGAAGAAAAGTTTAATTTTTAAGCGACTGACAGGAAGTGAGAGGTGAAGTCCAAAGCGGTTTGACTCATTTCCCATCGACGCAACGTGGTCGGCACGGCAACAGTTTAAACTTGTTTGCCTCCATCTATGTCACTTCCTGTCAGTGTCCATTAAGGAAGTGAAACTATAAATATCACAAAAATGGTCAAACTAAAGAAAGCTGGGTACAATCTTTAGCTAAATTTTAAATACAATGTGTCATATGCACTTTACGTTGGGTACATTAAGCCACCGTACCTGTCTTTTTATTTGTAGAAAATTAAAATATATTTTATACAGTGCCTTGCGAAAGTATTCGGCCCCCTTGAACTTTTCGACCTTTTGCCACATTTCAGGCTTCAAACATAAAGATATAAAACTGTAATTTTAACAAATGGGACACAATCATGAAGTGAAACAAAATTTATTGGATATTTCAAACATTTTTAACAAATAAACAACTGAAACGTTGGGCGTGCAAAATGATTCAGCCCCTTTACTTTCAGTGCAGCAAACTCTCTCCAGAAGTTCCGCGAGGATCTCTGAATGATCCAATGTTGACCTAAATGACTAATGATGATAAATAGAATCCACCTGTGTGTAAACAAGTCTCCGTATAAATGCACCTGCTCTGTGATAGTCTCGAATACTTTCGCAAGGCACACTGTATATATATATATATATATATATATATATATATATATTTTTTGTCCTCATATTCTAAAATTTGACTAGCAACATTTGTGCATACAGCGCTAACATTAGAGGCGCTGTATGCACAAAATCACTTTAAGCAATTGAAAACTGTAGTATTTTTGTACTTCAATAAAACAATTAACATGCTCGCACTTAAAATCAATAAATGTGTTGGTCTTACTTGATGTGTAAAGTACATGTCATACAAGTTCAATTAGGGTAAAAAAGGTTTGGTCATTTTAACAAGATATACGTCTTTTTTTCCCCATAGTGGTACCTCCCTCTGTCTTGTTGCTGATTTGACTAGTGGCCGCTTGGTGGTACTGCATGCTTAGCCAGAGTTTGGCTCATGTTCGCTCAAAAAGTGTTGTGGTTTGTGGCGTGTCTTTACCCTGTTCTCACGTACATAGTTTTCTTACACTTCCTCGCTCTCCCGCTATTTGGCGATGGGAGAACTTTAGAGAAGTATAGACGACTGCATTGTCTCGCAGAGGAGCTACTCCACGACGCGGCCGCACATCAGCCATGTTACAGATCCGACTATTAGGGAAAACAATGCTCCGAGGGGCTCATTATCCTCTTCTGCTGCTGTCGAGGGTTGACGTGAATGCCACTGCCAACGCGGCCGCCATGGAAGCGCTCTACACATGTCGCCATCTGAACTGCTCAATATTTAACAAGGACATGGCTCGCCGCATGTAAATGAGGCAGCCTGCCGCCCGTAATTGTCATCAGGGAAAGCTTCTAATTGCTTCTAATTTACATTGTATGTATCCGTTCATGCTATGCTAATTCATGCAGTCCTTATATTTGAGGAGTTACGTGGCGCTAGGCTACCGATATAAATGTCTGTGTCAATAGAGCTGAGCTTGCATCACATGAACCACCGCATTTTGAGGGACTATTTTCTAGCAGATCACTCCGCCGCTGCGTTAGCTTACAACCATGAAGTAGATTCTGCTCAAATATAGGTTCTTTTAAATGCAAAATGGTTAAAATTGTTCTATTGACACAGACATCTATATGGTCTGGCGTTATACGTGATTTGCCTCAAGTGCACTGTGGAGCGGGTCAGACGGTTTTTAACGCAAGCTAGCTGATACCATAGACATGCACTAGCCTAGCACTAGCCTAGCACTAGCCTAGCACTAGCCTAGCGCCACGAAACTCTTCAAATATAAGGACTGCATGAATAAAAAATTCAAAATCTCCAGAAATCAACAATACTCTGGGAAATGAGGCCTCATGTCAAACAATCCCTTTAATATGTAACCACTTAACCCCCACCTGAACCCGAGCACATTTTCCCCAGCTTTACCCGACTCTAAAAACTTCTCACATCCCTCTCACATTTTGCATGCGTTTTCCTTCTCGTTTTCATCACTTTGTTCTTGCATTTTCTCCCTCGTTTTTGTTGCTTTCATCACATGTTTTTGTTGGTGTTTGTCGTGCCTTCATTTTTGTTTTCATCTAATTTTTTTTCGCTATTTTGACACTTTTTTTCAACACGTTTTTGTTTCAGACCTGCCAAACTGGAGAAAATCTGCTCAGTTTAGACGGGGGTTAAGAGGTTAAAGAAATACTAGTAAACCGCACATTTATAGGCATTAAAGATGGCTCAAACTCGAGTGTCTCCGTTTTGCCCATTAGACGAGTTTGTAGCTGATTTTATTGTTAAATTCACCAGATCTTCTTCTCTTGCCGTTGCGGTCTGACTTCCCGTTTGTTTGTCCGAGTGATTCCCCGGGTTTGATCTGAAAGGCGCTGCAGCTTTCTTTTGTGTTTTGTCTATTACACGCCTGACAAAGATCGAGAGGACGACTCATTCTTTTCACAGCAGTGTTCCAAAATATCAGACACTGCTTCGCGTCTCCCACAGCAGTTCTGACTTCAATCTTTGTCCCCAGCGTACCATCTGCGTTTTTTTGGCTTAAGATTTCCCCCACGAGTGATCTTTCTTAGGAATGAAGAGGAGGAGATGGAGAAGCTGAGGCTGATGGTTTTGTCGCTGCTGTGGAGATGGGATTAATTCATTATCAAAAGCCATTTACTTCTGGGATTATTACCCTATGTAACCGCAAAGGCTGCAATTATTTCAATCATGTTATGCCCCTGTCTCCATGAGGTCTTAGTATAAACCGGCTAACCCTGTGAAGAACGGAATCTTGACTTTCAAATATGACTTACAATACAGCACTTGTCAATATCGTTCAGCTCTGATCGGCTCCAATTTTCGGTGCAGCGTTTAGCGAAGACTGTGCCGACTGTTTGTGCTGAACTCTTTCTCCAAAGGCCAGAGCTGAAATGTGTATCTGCCGCGGTGCACCGTGTACAGTCTGAAAGCTTTGACTTTGATTTACAGCCTCAGCAGCCGAGTCTGGAGTTTCCTTTTTTTCTCCGTAACAAAGGCACAAATGCGAGTACAGGGGAGACGGACTGGAGGACACATGAGACGGTGAAGTGAAGCCTTCGAAGCTGCACACGAGGCCTGAAAGACTTGGGGGGAACGTCATTGCAATTTAGTTGTGCTGTGATTGTGATTAGCTCGGCGATATTTGCTTGAAATTAACATTCAGTTCATGGTGCACATTTTGAACACGTCTACGGGCATTGACATTTGAGAGAAGACTTAAGAATAAGAATATTGATATGTATACAGCGACATTGAGTTCTCTGTTTGCCATTTGATTAAATAAACATCAGATTTGATTGCTATTCATATTTCAACCTTACATGTGCCAAAGGCAAACATGAACTTTATAAAACTTTAGCCAGCAGAGGATCCTGTTTAGTTACCGAAAGTGCCGCCGAAAGCTAAAACCTCCAGCTACGAACAGAGCAATGTGGTTTTCTCCATTCATTGCAAAGATGAAAAGCGCAGTGGCCATTATATTAGAGAAACCAGACGATTTCTAGGGGCGCAGAGCTGCTGGCAACTCTAAGTTTCACCTGTGAGGGGAATAGTTCAAACTTACGGGAAAGGAGATAACGGGGCCCGATCCGGCGCAAGGACAGTGTTGCTCTAAACGCGACGGTCATCTCGCCTGTGCACAGCTGTATTGCAAAGAGACTGCACCACTGGAGTTGTGGTTTCATGGCAGCCTCACATTCTTCTCTGTATTTATATCACGTGTTCTCATTTTAGCATTATAGGCTTTTCAGCGCTCTATCAGGTTAAACCAAACACTTTATTTATCCCACTGTGAGTTAAACACTGTCTTGTGTCCGGTGTCCCGAGAGAAAGCGACGTGCAGCTGGGCCCACTGTAGTGCCACTCTGCACTTTGGTTGTAATTGCGTTAACCCCCACCACCCCTCTCCCTTGCCATCGCCCCTTCCCGGCCACGGAAAGAGTCTGGTTGGAGGAATGCCGTTGGCCACGGGTGTTTGTCCAGCCCACTCAATGCTCCAGGTCTGGAGCTGCAAGATCTCAGCGTGTGCTCCTACTTAGCGCAAAAGGCTACGCTATAGTCTGCATTTAGAAACACAAGGTTGGGCCCTTAGAGTTAAATCAGCGAAGAAACTTTAAACTTTAAAACATGATGTGTATAACAGATGTCTTTTGGCCCAATTAGGCACTGGTTCTTTGTTGCACAGCCTTTTGAACAAGCAGTACTTTATCTGATTAAATTGAATGACTTCGGACAGATGGTACAGGGAATGTGTCGCGGTGTGGCATGTCTGATGTTTTTCAAGGGAGTGGGTATTATGCAAAATGAACTTTTTCCCAGTGGCTGTTCTCCTGCATAATACCCGCATGTATCTATTATTTATTGAACGATAAGTCGACATAGTAATTATCGTGGCAACCCAAAGTACATCTTCATCTTTAAAACTATAAACCACCCTTTTTGATGACGGCGAGATCCACATTTTAGCCAGGGAGAAGAGATGGCTCGAGAAACTAGTGCCATTTTCGTGCCTTGGATTAGGACCAAGAGTTCTGTCAATATGAGTTTCCACACGGTAACAACCCAGAAAAAAAGACTCCGGTCTGCAAAGATTAATTTGACTCGTTATTTCAGTGCTAGATGGGGTGTGCGGACAAATTACAAACGCGCATTACATAGATAAAACGATCATCCCACTGGACGAGCCGCCTCCATCTCTTTCAGAGCGCCGTATCGATTCAATAAATGCGCCACTGAGGTTTAATGGCCTCCCCCCCCTGATTCATCGGAGCCTCGCTTTTACACAGGAGAAAAAGGGTGCGGGCGCTAATCTCCTCCGGATCGCGTCGTGTGCAAAGACGTAGAGGTCTCTAATGCGTTATATATATTACGCATTATCTCCGCGGCTTTCATCAGCTTCTGAAGAACACGCAGCGGATGCTTTTAAAGATGCTGTTGTGGCCTTTTTTGTTTCACTTTGATCGAGTTTGAAAAATATGTACGGAGGAGGAACAATCGCGGTAATCCGATTAAGTGATACCACAGCGGGCACTTCATGATTAAAGCTGGGTGTTACTCGAGATGCAATCGATGCGGGATTATCGAGAACCAGTGGCTGAGCATTGACGCGCTGATTACGATGGAAGTATTAGTTCTCGTAATGAAAAACACGGCAGGAAATCCGTGTCTTATCTGTGTTTGCCATAATGGGAGTGTGGAGTGTGTGGATTAAGTTTTCGGTGTGTCACAGGTGTGTGAGGAATAGGGCTGCATGATTTATTTATCGCATCATCAATTTTATTTTCATTCCAAGTTGCAGGGCAGCGCGATTTCGTCCATGTCGCTGAGGGTCGTGGTCCATAGAAGTGAATGGAGCGGCTCCACTGTGTGTTTATTTCTTTGTCTAGTTAAAGAAGAACTAAG
Organism: Proterorhinus semilunaris; assembly: GCA_021464625.1. Classification (NCBI taxonomy): domain Eukaryota; kingdom Metazoa; phylum Chordata; class Actinopteri; order Gobiiformes; family Gobiidae; genus Proterorhinus; species Proterorhinus semilunaris. The sequence goes on from CM038359.1 coordinate 29,708,456, forward strand.
TCGCTTGTTTACCTTAATAGAACCGTTCCGTAGCCCCTCTGGGGGTAATACCAGTGTTAATGGGATGATTCTTTCATCTCCCCCTGGTGTCTCTGGCCAGAAAACCACAATTATATCTCCCTGCCTCCGGGTCGGAGTCACCAATTGAGAATGAGGAATTGTCCCCCCCCCCCCCCCGCCCGATCCCCTTCCTCTCCGCCGTGATGGATGCAGTCCGGCGGCAATACACGTTGTTTACGTGTGTTGTTAACGCGGCAGTAGCGGAGGTTCTTGCTATTCCGCACTGTTTTACCGCCTGGAAGTCACTGCTGCTCCAATACCTCACACGATGGACGTGGAAAACGTAGGAACAATGGGACACAGTTTTTTAGGTTACAGACACAGCATCGAGGAGCTCACTCTGACCTGGCAAAACAGGTTGGAAATGTTTGTGTACATTGAACATAGGGTTGGGCCATATCGTATCGCATATCGTTATCGTGATATAATGTTTTGATATCGTTGTAATTTTTGATATCGTCGTGGACACGATATATTTTATGTTACGCTCCATCAGAGCAGCATAAACGGTGACTGTAGAACACTGGGACACGTGCTGAAAAAGTAAAAATGAAATGAAGGATGTAAACTGCTCGAGTAGATCATATTTGGAAGACAATTATGCCGTAAAAAAAAAAAGAATAAAATATCCCTGAATGAATCTTCCCAATAGGCGTAAGGCTGGGATTTTGAAGTAATTCGTCCATTGTCAATTATATCGTCAAATATATCGTTATCGTGATATTTATTTTTTCATATCATGATATAGATTTTAGGCCATATCGCCCAGCCCTAATTGAACATCTTGTAACAATGTAGTGTTTACGAAACACACACTTTATTACTTGTTGCTAAATGCAATGTAATTACAACACACTGAAACGCAACGTTAGTTTTGCCAGTACAAAGCTGTTTTCACCAGATGGAGGCTTGTAGAAGAAGAAGAAGAAGATCTTTATTTATATAGCGCCTTTCACAGACATGGCCACAAAGCACTTTACATGAGAGCATATGTAGCTTGTAGAGCCTGGACCCAGCCACAGCAGAAAGTCTCAGAACTTTCCAAAGAATTGTAGCTTTTAAACTCCTGCATCGTGTAGTAACTTACACCAAATACAAGGTAGTGTATTATGTCCATGTGCACGGAGGTAAACGGACCAGGTCATTCCGCTGCAGGGAGCTCGTATGGGCCGATGTTCTGGAAGCTTCTCCAAACACCGCTGTTTTGCGCTTGGTGTGAGCTTGTTCCGGTAAGGTTCCTTTTCTTTCGCCTTATCGCTTTGCATTGCTTTACTTTCTTCCTTTTCGTTGTCGTATTCGTAGATGCGCAAAATTTAAAGTGCTCTGGAATATGAGGAATGCGTGAAATTCTGGGGGTGTGCCCTAATCGGCATCCAACATGTCCGACAGGCTCAGAGCCCCCCACCCCCCAAATCACCCCAACTTAGCACGTGACTCCTCATTCTCAATACACACTAAAAGAATCACGAAGAAGAAGCTAACAGGCTAACGGGCAAAGCTAACTGCGGGCTAGCGCCACATAAACAGTATTTACAGCCAAGTTTGAGTGAAAAAAATGATCTCCATTGTGTAATTGGATGAACAACATCCCTCTGTCCCTTTGTCTTTTCTGTCAGCGTAGTATTTACTCTCACGGACGATTAATGAGTAAAAAAACACAACATGCTACGACACCTGCAGTGGCGCTTATGGCCTCTAGGGGCACGAGTTACTTAGTTCTGCTTTAAGGTGAAAAAGTAACTTAAAAGTTACTTCATTACTTTACTGATGACTTGATTTTAAGTTAAATTACTTTATTAGTTACATTAATCAGCGGCCAACATTACCCCCCGCCTCAAAACTCAAATGACGTCTTTTCCAATACTCGCGTTACTGGAAGTGCATTTTCACTGCAACGTCGACAAAGCTGCCATAGGTTCAGATTTCCGTCCCTCTCCTCCTCTGTTGTTGTTTTGCGTTTATGTTGTGAGTCGTCTTCATGATGAAAATTGTCGCACACGTTTACGTCACTCCACGAGACGCAAGAATAAAGAAGTATATATTTTTCCTAAGGCAAATTACAGAAATGTAACTCACACTGACTTGGAAAATTAAAATTAATCTGATTACTGTTCTGGAAAAAGTAGTCAGATTAGAGGAACTTGTTACTGGCAATACTGTGCCCTTTGGTCTTGTTTACCCCATTCTTGCACGAGCTGCTTAAAAGCACCGTTTAAAGCCGTGTCTACCTCTATATATCTATATCTGTCGTGATGTTTCAAATACACCTTGTGGGAATTGCCTTTAAACTGGCTCAAAATTGCTCTTGGACTCTGGGTTTAGCTGATTCGATTGGAGAGGTCGTAGTTTAACGCCGCTATGACCCGACGTCTCCGTTGATAATGGCCACACTGCAGAGCACAACTGAGGGGCTACTTGCTACTTGCAGTGGTATTGTAGTAGTACTAGGCTTTACTTAAAGGCCACGCCTGGTCTTTAGATGCAGCATCCTTGAAGTACCTCGCTGCCTCCCTCCCTCCTCCCACCAGCTGCTTTTTGACCTCAGAGCATGAGATTAAAGGAGAGAGAGGACTTGCTACCTTCAAAGACTAGACCTGAAAGAGCGACGGAGGAAGAGGATGAGACGGGGACGAGGCGAGAGCACCGTTTTGTGTCTCATTGTGCTACAAAGATGATGGAAATTTGTGAGCTGCTGCTGCTGCTTGGTTCACAGCCTTTTGTGTTCGACCAAATTGAATTCAGTGGTAGTTTATTTATTTATTTCACTGAGATTACCTATCAATGGAGGAGACTGACGCTTCTGCTGGTGGATATGTGACTGAAAGCAGGGCTGGACTGGCAGACTTTTGGGTCAAGACCAGCCCTCTATAAAATCAGTCATACCATAGACACTGATTTGTGGGGGCGGGGGTCAGGATTGATCTCACAAGCTCGTGGTTATGAGCCCTGTGCTCTACCTATGGAGCTAAACGATCGGAGCATTTCTCATTTCACAGTCGATAAAAATATGTTTCTTTCTTTTTGTATGACAGTCAGTCCTGGGCCGGTGCCTGGCCCAAATATGGGCATCGGCCCACCGGGAAATGCCCAGATGGTCAGTCCAGCCCTGACTGAAAGAATGAGTTATAAGCATTACTTTGATAGAAGCGTCTGCGGATGATGATCAGGAGCAGGTTTGACCTTTCTGCCATGTTTAGTGGATCGTTTGGCCCGTGTTGTCCAAAAGATCGATACCCAGTTACCAATGGTATTATCCAAACAAACACTCGTTTGCAAAGGCATCAATATAAATTTAGAAAAGTACTAGACGTTTTGCTTGATCGGTCAATTCAATTAGGATTAATGACATGTTGACGTGGTGAAGATGACTGCGTGAGATTTCTATAGGGATTAGAAATGGGGACCTGAGGTGAAAAGTACAAATTTGGAAGGCAAAACAAATCCCCAGCTGTTTATACTGTCTTATAGGGCCCGGCCGATATATATGTTTTGGGTCCAATACCGAGTAAGTATTTTATTTTCAGTCTCTCAAATAGCCTATAGTTAAACATGTATTATAACAGTAAAGGTTTCATTAGAAATATGCATGGTGGTACAGTGGTTAGTGCTCGCTGGGTTTGATCCCCGACTGGAGGGGGGCCTCGCTGTGTGGAGTTTCTCCCCGTGTCTCTGTAGGTTTCCTCTAGGTACTCCGGTGTCCCCTACCACTAAAAACATGTGGTAGTGGTAGAAGGGGCCGGGCCAATGGTACCCCAATGGGCACATGTGGCGCTTTAGCCAGGTCACTCTTGTAAAAATGATTGTAAATGAGTTTTTACGTGGTTAAATAAAGGTTAAATAATAATAAGAAACTTTGTAACACAGGCTTGAAAAGTTATAAAGGAGCAAAACATGCAAAATGGAGTAAGTTATACTTCCAATGGTAAACAGACAATGGTTTATTGTTCTAAAGTCCTGTTGGTTTGAGTGTTGTGCCTGTTGTGTGTAAGAAACAGCTGTTTCTGCTAAAGCTAAAGCAAAGCTCACACTCAAACACACAATTACGATCAAATGAATTACTGACGTTGCTCATCATGTGCGAACAGCTTTAACAAATGACTGACGTCCTGAGGCAGATTCAGTTCGATGGAGGTCCTCAGGTAATTCTAATCCTGTCCGTCTTGTTCTTGGCTGTATCAAAACTCGTGGCTTTGGATGTCGTGGTTTGTGCGGTCGCTCGCTCGAGATCGTCTGTTTGTCGAAAACCCTGCACGTCTCTCTCCTCTGTAATCTTACTCCATGTCCACACGCCGCAGAGTCCCCCTTTGTGAATTTCGATGAAGGGCCTCTGCCTTCTCCGGCGGTGCTGGAGTGCGGCCCCTGCGGTGAACCTGAATGAGGCGGTGACAGACGACACGGTGGAAAAAAACATGGTGCTCTGACTCTTCTGTGCAGACGTGCCGCGGAGGCTCCTACCTCGTGTCAGACGCCACTTAGAGTTTTAGAAACACCCGCCGGCGATGGGAACGCTCTTCACTGAGGCCCGGCTGAACTGCAGAAGTCGAGCTCAAACACGGGCAGAAGGATTTCACACAGATATTATACGATATGAGAATTACGCACAGTCACAGAGATGGATACTTGCCCTGGAGGATGGAGGCTGTGGAGATAACTCACATTAGAGACAATGGTTGTGTAGGATGTGCTATTACTGGTTTCAACAACCAGGGGGGCAGCGTGGGTGCCCTGGGGCCTCAAGCCAAAAAATTCACAGGGGGCTCTATATTATGTTGCATTGAGGCTATACATACTGTAATAGACTAGAAAGAATTCCATCATAAATCAGTTGCTTTAGGACATAGTACTGTCATTCCACTAGCAGCTCAGTATCAATGATTCAGACGAGTTTTAAAATCAGACTGAAAAATCTGTAAGTCATTTGCATTGAGATAGGACTCCATTATACAAAACACAGGACGAGAGACCAGCATGTTTTTGGTGGTTGGGGAATCTAGCCTGATAAGCCCCGCCCACTTCTTTTCTGCGGAAAGAGGGCGGGTCTGGACGCACACGGTAAACGAAATGACTGACTGGCGACTGAGGCGGCACCGATCACAACCGTCCCAGGACATTGACATTACGCTGTGCAGTGATGTTGTAGTTCTATCTGCAGGGACACGCGCAGAGGTTATTGGCCAAAACTGATCCTGGATGAAGGAGTCGAGGATTGTGCCGGCGCAAACATCGATCGGATCGCTCTCGTTTCAAACTGCGATCGTTAGCCCCGCCTCCAGGCTCGATGTGGAAATCTCGTCCGATTACCACAATTCCAGACTGTCTTTATGTGTTTATAATATATATATATATATTAGGGCCGGGACTCGATTAAAAAAATTAATCTAATTAATTAGAGGCTTTGTAATTAATTAATCGAAATTAATCGCCCTCCTATGAGAGACCAACAGGCCCGTTTGGAACCATGAGGCCGTCCTTCCGTGGACCCACCACCTGCAGGAGGCGCCATAGGGGACTGGTGCAATGTGACTTGGGCAGCTCCAACAGCTGCCCCCACGACCGGGCAACGGACAAGTGGGAGAAAATGAATGGATGGATGGAAATTAATCGCATATAAATATTTGCCCTGAGAACAGTGAGAAGTAAGTTTTTTCATAAGGATTTTTAGTATACCATTGAATAATGACTGAATACATGAGCTTAAGCAACAAAATATTGTTTATTTTTGTTCAACCAAGTCCAACAGACCAGTGCAATATTGCCATTAATTGTGCGTCTGCAGGAAAAAAGGAAACTGAAGTGTGGAAAGCAAAGTGTGATTAATTTCGATTAATATTTTTAATCGCACTACACCTCATGTAATTAATTAATCGCAATTAATCGAAAAAAGTCCCGGCCCTAATATATATATAAAGTCAGTCTGGCTTCATGCCAGGCTATAGACCTTGTAGCTCTGACGCATGAGTGCCACTCAAATCAAGGTTTACAGAGAAGAAACAGGGGTAAAAAGTGTGGATGATAAACATTACGCTCTAATTATCGTGATGTTCATGAATAATTTATAAACATCTCATAAACCCGTCCTTTAAAGCAGCGACTGAACACTGGAGCTTGTTTTCGAATGAGGAATGGCATGTTATTGTGCATAAAACATGGAGATATCCCCGTGTTCCTCTTCCCTGTAAACCCCTAATGTCCCGTTGACAGGCGGCTTATCTATCGTCACTTAATCCTTGGAAACTCATGCCTGCACCTCGCCGTTAAAAAAAAACAAAAACGCCTCCATCCGTCAGCTCCCCGCCCACGCGCCGTTCGATCCGACAGCTTTAGCGCTCCGTACGAGCCCCTCGTCCCGCGTACTCATCGGAAACGGCCCCACTCGGATCGTCCCATCTCTCATTTAGCGGAACGCCGTCTCTTCTGCGATCGTTTCAGCGCCAGGCCGCTCCGTCGGACGCGTTTTCTGAGCAATCGCTCCGACGTGGGGAAAATAAATAAATAAATCATCTATCTGCGGTTCGGCTGCAGAGAAAAGTCGACCCGGCGCTCTCACACGGGGCGAGCGCCGCGAGTCCAGTTAGAAAACGAAACAACGAAAGGGCCTTTTCAGAGCAGAGAGATGAAGTCAAGTGAAGCTTCTTCTGTGGACGCCGCACAAATAAAGACGGCTTTTTTTTTCTTTTTTACCAAAATAAGAGCCCAGTGAAAAAGTCTGTCTGGCAACGTCTTCAAACGTTTCAATGGAGGTTCCCAGGGAGTTCGTCTGTATCAAATATAGTTTATAATATGTATTTATCTGTGGGTTTAACTTAATCCATCTTCCATATTCCAATCTTCTGGTTTTTATTTTCCAGTACAAAATTGAAATGTGGGCTTCCTCCTCTTCAAAACTGTTGCTTCAAATGTCTGAGAACACAAGATACGGCAAAGGGGACGAGATTTCACTGCTTTGGTTTCAAAATGGGGAAAAAACTGTGCTTTCCACGTTAGTGTTGAAATGGCGTATGGATATTGTTTTAGGACATTTGTTTACGGAAGGAGAATTAAAAAGAGTTTTTTCTCTCCTCTGCTAAATTGATAACTTGATAAGTTAAACATGACAAAAAGAACATCGGTGACTCTTAATAATAACTACGCCGTATTGAGCCTTAATAAATGATGCATTAACACTTCATTGATAATGAACCATTCATTAGTTAAGTAACTGCTTAACTAATGCTTAACTCATAATGAATAGTTCTTCACATACTTGACTTATTTATTGTTATGTAGTTATTAAGTGTTAGTCACACTAAATTAATTGTTCATGATGATTTAAATATTACTTAAGGCTAAATTAGGTGTAGTTAGTAGAAAACATTTTGAATTTAAAAGAAAAAACAACAACTAATCTTTAGATTCCTAATCTGATTTGACGGCGAATGGCAGGTGAAAATATAGTCTTCACACAAGATCAATGTTGAGATGTTTTAGCTAGTTCTCTCCTATCTTAGTTTTAGTATAGTATTTGTGTGTATTAGCACACATGCTAATAACATGTATTAGCATGTCGCCTTTACTTTCCAACACAGTGGCCTCTCCAGAATCAATAGTTGTGAGAGTTTCTGGTAGGTTTTCCCTGGTGACGGACCCTCACACCCGAAAACCAACAACATAATTAATTGTGGAGCGTTGTAGAGGCGTCACACTAACTGCTCAGCCACCGGGTCACAAAAAGGTCAATGACACGCAAACATTTCATAATGCACCTTTAATGTTGCTCATTAGAGTACAGCATCGCAGCGCTACTTCATCCACAAATATCGATTAGTTTGGTATCCACGTGTAGCACGAAAGGCGACCGATATGACGCTGTAATCCAAACATGGTAGATTTATTTTTTGCTCAAAGAGACTTTTCACCGGCCCCTCGATGTGAAATGACCCGTTCCTGCTCGTCTCCATGTTCTAACGTCTCCGTATGAACGCCTCTGACTCAGCGCGTGCTTTTACAGCGAGGTCTCGCCCTCCGTGTGTGTTACAATAGGACACACAGGCACCTCATCCCACTCTCGGCGGGGGGGGGATCTGGCTCGCTGCCCGGGATGGAGCGATCACAAAAAAAAGCCCCATTCAGTGGCTCTCACCTCCTCAGCGCCTTCGCCGTATCTCCGTCTGTTTTAATCCTCGCCGCGGGGCAGAAGACACACTTCAGTTAGACGCTGAGGAGCGAATGATCGATCTCATTTCAGACCGACCCCTGACATTACGTCTACTATTACTGTTGTCACGGTACTGAATACTGCCATTACTACCATCACTACTATACTGATATCACTGCAATGACTAAACCGCTATACCACTAGGACTTCTGCTACACTATACTGCAGTCATTGCTTCTGTTACTGCAAAGTGCCCTTAGACCAAACGTTCTTGGCCCTCTGGCTCCTGAGTTTAGTTTAGTTTATTTGTTTATTTGAGCAGTTCGTCTGCTCTAAAAGGAGTGGGCCGAAGCAAAAGGCTTATAAGCTCCACCCCCAAAATAAAAACAAAAACATTTTCATTTAACAATCAAGGCACAAAACACAACAACAGCCGTTTCATTTCTTGTACAATGTCTAGTACAGAGCGAGTAACTAATGATGATCATTAATATATTTCTTACAAATTGCCACCAATGCCAAACATTAGTACATTATTAAAATCACTAGTGTAACATTACTGGGAGTCACTATTTTAATGTTATAAAGGCACGTTACTATGCAGCACTTTATATTATACTTCGTGATCTTGCTACTTCCCAGTTGTCATTACCATTCCCAGTATAAAATCAATTTGTGTACAATTTGTGTATTTTTAATTTTAATTTTAATTTTATTTTTTGTATTATTATTATAGATTTTTTGTATAATGTATTATGAAAGCCCTACATAGTGTAATGCATTAAAGTTAGCTAATGTTTCTGCCTTCAAATCCCAAAAGAATGTCTGTCTCGGTTAAAGCAAAGTTGGGCTGCGCGGTGTGGAGTTTGCATGTTGTGTCTGCGTAAGTTTACTCCGGTTTTCCCTACCGCCAAAAACATGTACAATAGGCCAGGGTGAATGAGAGTGTGAGGCGTGAATGAACAATGATTACAGTGCGGCGTCTGCTAAGTTAAAGAATACCATCTCCGACGATGTGGGCCAATTCAACAAGAAGCCTGACGGCCACCAAACATTGGTCTGAGGGCCGCATTTGGCCCCCGGGCCGCACTTTGGGCACCCCTGTTTTTGTTGCATAATATTTTTTAGTTAAATAAACACTTTCTACTCAACTACATTTCTTTAAAGGATCCAAAGTAAATGTGTCCATAATAATGCTCACTCCAGAACAGTAGGTGGCAAGGCCGTGGGAACCCAGGGTGCTGAGGGCGCTGCAGCACCCCTTGGTGGATAGTTTGAAAACTGCAGGCAATATTATTAAATAGGAAATATGCACCGAAAAAGTGGTTTTGGGGTAAACTTTATCCCTCAGCACCCCCCAACTAAAATGTCTCTCCACGGCTCTGGTAGGTGGCGCTAAATGAGCTGCAAAATGCTACTGTCTCACAACAAGGAAGAAGGTTTGTCCCCGTCGTGTTGCCGTACAGGGAGTGAATTTGAAGACGATTTTCATGTTTTTGAACCTGCAAACACTGTATACTTCAGTATTCACACTTAAGTAAACATTTGAAAGAGCAATTTTAAATTTGTTGGAGTAATATTTGAACAGTACTTTTACTCTTTTTTTTCTTTCTTTTTTTCCAGTAGCTCAAAGCCGCTTTTTAATTCACTCAAGGACTTTGAGCGTCTCAGGCCTCGTTAAAGCTAAACGTGAATGTGTCCACAGAAAACGTATGACCTCGTCTCTGCACGCGGCGAGCGGGACTGTGGGATTTAGAGTTCAGAGCGGCGTCCGTGGGGTCGTGAGCACTTGGCGGCGTTTCGATGGGCAGCTGGTGAGCGTCGACTTCAGGAGACGTCTCTCCGCTCGCCATCTGTGCGCTCGGAACAGGACGGGAGAGTTTGCAGACTGGAGGAGGGGAATTCAGCTCGTTTTTATCCATCGATTTTTCAGTAAGAAGAGTTCCAGGTAGGAAAGAGTGATTATGAGTTTAGGCCACGTTACTTCATGACACAAATTTATTATGTAATGTGATATTTATAAAAAAAATATCAGGTTATACCATTACCAACCCAGGTAGCAGTCGTATCTGAGTCAGTTCTGGCCCAGTAACAAGCCCATCCATCCATGTTCTTCCTCTTTATCCAGGGCGGATAAACTTATTGTTTATAGTGTTTTAGATATACATACATATATACATACACATACATTACTAGCGCACATATTTATCATCACCATAATAACGATGACAATAATAGCATTCTCAAAAATATCATCTTCAAATTGAATATCAAATTGGAAACACGTTTGAGAAACTGAAACTGAATTTGACCAGAGGTTTTGTGTTTTTGACAAATAAATGTATAAAAAAAATAGCTGATATTTTGGCATAATTAATGTAATGCTCTTTAATGCCCCGTGCGTTGTTTTTGAAATGACGACACTTCGCCTTCCAGCCACGAAGCTTCCTCGGGTCCTCGCACGACTCCTCCGCGATTGAGGTCAAACAAAACGCTTCCCCCACTCGGTTCCAGTGATTTGACCAATTATTTCAAACATCTCTCAGCCCACGCCGCAGCGCCCCGGTCCCGGGCCGCCCTCCTCGCGTCCGTCCCGCCGCGCCTGTGAGCCCGCGCCGTCTAATGAACAAAATATTTATTCAGCTTTCGCCGCCGCCGCCGCCGCCTTGTTGACGGGTCCGCTCCGCCGTAATGAGACGACACGAGGAGGCGCACGGCGGATCAGTATTCACGACGAGCGCTGGAAACCGCACACGGCCGTTTTGATGAAAGAACACACTCGTCATATGAAGAGCGGGGGTTTCATTATCGCCGCCGTCACCTGTAGTGTTGTTCTCACGTTGTCGTGGCTATTATCATGCGGTTATGTGGCTGCGTCGGTAAAGCAAGTTTATTTGTAGAGCACAGTTCATACACAAGGCAATTCAAAGTGCTTCACAGTTGGATAAAGTTACAAGAAAACAGATCAAATCAATCAATAAAACATCAACATAAAGTTAATCAATGACAGTAAAAGGCAAGAGTGAAGATAAAATACTTTCAGTTTTCATCTGCTCGGGTAAAAAGAGCTGTTTTCAGCCTGGATTTGAACATTGTCAGAGTTGAGGCCTGTCTCACATCCTCATGAAGACTGTTCCAGATTTTAGCTGCATGAAACTGAAACGCAGCCTCACCGTGTTTATTATTGACTCTCAAGAAATGTGAAGAAAAGTGAAAAACAAAGAATAAATAAATAAAAAAAAAACAATTGGGCAAGTTGGGGGAAATTACGGGAGGTATTTGGTCGGGACAGTGCATGTTAATGAACATACATGGGTCTCATGCATGTAAACAAGCCACACCGGATTGTAGCCTTGGGCTAATTTGCGTCCGTCGTCCCCCAGGCGCACTCTCAAACACACTAACATTCATCCTGGCCTATTGTACATGTTTTTAGTGGTAGGGGAAACCGGAGGAAACCTATACAGACACGGGGAGAACATGCAAACTCCACACAGAACGGCCCCGTCCCAGGTGGGAATCGAACCCCGGACCTTCTAGCTGTGAAGCACGAGCTCTAACCGCTGTGCCACCGGACATTTCATATCAGCGACGAGAACGCAACGAAAAAAGGGTAAAAAAAAAACGACAAAAGTTTCACTCAGTTCTGTAGGTTTTAAGTTAAAATGAGCCTTTATTGACCTCACAATGGAGGAATTCACTTGTTTACATTCAGCTCTCGGAAACACTCGGGGATGTGCAGGATCGACCGGAAATGTGCAAACAATTAAAGAGTAAACAGAGGTTTCTTATATACAAGGACAACCAAAAACTTGAAGGGGGCAAAAAGTGTAAACAGTAAAAATGATTAGCAGTGCAGGAAAACAGTCAAAGCGCAGGCGGTTTGATAAAGAAGCTTTTAGATTTGGGCAATGCTGAACTGGAGAAAATGTGCTCGGTTAAGGCGGGGTTAGAGGTCAACGTTATTTTCTTTCCCAGTAATAATTATGAAACATTGTTGAAACAGTTGAATCAAAATACAAATAATAGGTTTGCAAACTCCAACAGACGCTCATTTCCCTTCAGATGATCCTGTATTTTCCCCCAGTGATTCATTGTTCAAGCACACGACGAGGATAAGTCGATTTACGGATTAATAAAGAACATTTCTATATGTGCATGAGGCAGTTCAGTTGTAGCTTCCACCTTTCACGAGTGTGTTCATGTTTGCCTCCGTTCGCCTCGGTAAACATCTTGAAAAGTTAATCTACTTCCGCGTTGCATCTTTTATGCCGCTCGCTCATTAAAGTCCTCAGCCATTCAGCCACAAAATTAAATTCCCTCTGGTTGCAAACTCCTGTCTCAATCGGAATCTCTCTCCGCTCGGGGTTATTTCCCGTCGCCGTGTCGAACGCTTCGACGGCGTGATCGCGAGCTCGCCTTGTTGCCCTTTGTCGATCCGCGCCACTCGTCCGCTCGCAGCCGGCATTAGCATGCGTCAGATCTCCAAAAGCGTCGCCTTTCCATTTCCATAACTCTTGAAGCTTGATGTTCCCCCCCTCCCCCCTCCCCCACCCCCCGACCGGCTTGATATTTTAAGTATGATGACAGAAAATGGCGTAATCGCGTTTTTATCTAACTTAATGTTTGCTCTCGTTTCTCCTCATTAAAATTCATGCCGGCCCCGCTCGGTTAGCGTTGGCTAAGTTAGCGACATGTGCCGGAGACTGTACGACTTTACTGATGCATAAACACGGGGTTTTGAGTAGGGTTTTTTTAAGCTTGTGTGTTTTACCCTGATTTCCATTATGTAAACCATTATGTATGCGCTATATTATTTCAGGTTGTCTTTTAAAGCCTAACATCTATACTGTACTTGTGTCCCTTGGCAAGACATTTCACCCCCACTCAATAATGAACACGTGAGGCCTATGCTTCTTGCAAAAGCCAGACTCAGATAGAAGAAGAAGATTTTTATTTAGGGCTGAACGATATGGACAAAATTCCATATCTCGATATTAATGCCAGATATATCGATACGATACGATATAACTATGGGTGAAAACTAAGCATTTTTCAGAAAAATAAAATCATAATACAAAAGAGTGCAGTTTAATTGATGAAAATCGTTTATATCTTTTTCGATTTTAATATTTTGAACGTTCATATCTCGATATTTATTTTTATTAGTTTATTTGGTCGGGACAGTGCATGTTAATGAACATACATGGGTCCCATGCATGTAAACACGCCACACCGGATTGTAGCCTTGGGCTCATTTCCATCCGTCGTCCCCCATGCGCACTCTCAAACACACTCTCAAACATCCTGGCCTATTGTACACGTTTTTAGTGGTAGGGGAAACCGGAGTAACCGGAGGAAACCTACACAGACACGGGGAGAACATGCAAACTCCACACAGAAAGGCCCCGTCCAGGTGGGAATCGAACCCGGACCTTCTAGCTGTGAAGCACGAGCGCTAACCGCTGTGCTACCGTGCCGCCATATAAATGCGATAACGATATATTTTTCTTTTGCGATATTGATATCTTGACTGTTCATATATCGATACAATAACGATATATCTGTCAGCCCTAGACTCGGTAGTAGGGCTGCCACGGTGAAGGAATGTCCCTGTGATTGATATCGCGTGCCTCAATATCGCAGTTTCTTGTGAAGCTATAGGCTAATGACAGTAGGAGCTGCCGTTTATTCTTTCTTAATATGATCCAGAAATGCCCATGACGCCATCTCCACGTGTAGGCCATAGATCCAAGTCGAAATGCGCAAAAAGGATCCATAACATGTGGATACCCTCGTGGGTTCTCTTCGTCTGGCTCTTTTCCAAGTGTGGGTCTTCTGCCAGAGGCCTGGGAGCTTGAGGGTTCTGCTCGGTATCTTTGCTGTTCCTAGAGATGTCTGATGCGTTTCCTTAGATCTGCTGTAGCCACTCCTCCACTGATGCCTTCACCCTCCAGGCCTTCTCTAGCTCTTCTCTGAGCCCCTGGTATGTCTCTAGTTTCTCGGGTTCCCTTTTCCTGATGTTGAAGTCGCTTGGTATTGCTATGTCAACCACAACAGCTTTCTTCTGCTCTTTGTCCACCTCAATGTCCGGTTGGTTCATTACCATTCTGTCCGTCTGCATCTGGAAGTCCCACAGGATCTTGGCTCGGTCATCCTCTGTTTCCCACTTTGACCTTGGGATTTCCAGCCCATACTCTGCACAGATGTTCCTGTACACTAGGCCAGCCTCTTGGTTATCCCCCACCAGTGTCTCCTGTGTGTGTTTGCGCATAAGCGATAAATGCCTTAATATTGTAACACGTCAATCATTTTCTATGACTTGTCCGGGCCGGATGTTTAGGCAAAGACACTTCCAAGTTCCTCCGAGGCATTTCCCACACGACCGTTTTTTACTGACCTATAATTAGTTGCAGGAATCAACAGTTTGACATTGATGGATTAATATGCCTCAAACGCCTCTGAATCCAACATCTGCCCGTACTCAAGCTGCAACGTCTCCATCTTAAAACCACAAACCGCCGCTTCGGGGAAATCGAGGTCCGAGGAGAAAAGGTGCCAGAAGCAAAACTTTGTCAAACAATGATAGGAAGAACCTGCAGAAAGAAGTAATGTTTTCAATGTTCAGATTTTTGACCAGTTTAGCTCTAAACGTTAGAGACTTATTATGCGCCTCATTTTCACAGACAGGACTGTAATTGCTGCACAACGCTTCTCCCAAGGTTTACGTGGGAAATTGTAACTTCAAAAGCCATTTTCTCAAAAACCATTTTACCCACAACATCTCGACTTAAAGTATTTTTTTTAGAGATTGTTTCTAAAAAGCTCGTCACCATTGAGATGTGACTAATGTCAGCAGAATTTGAGATTAAAACAGGTTAGTTTTTTATCTCCCAAATCCATTATTTGATTACCCGCAGATAAAATTGCACTTTCTGAAAAGCATAGTCCAAAAATGTTACAGTGTGCCTTCAAAAAAATAAAATAAGAAAAACGTGCAATGTTTTCTCACCTTTATGTCTATAATCTGCTGCAAAAGTTTCACATTAGTATTATTATTATGCCCTATAGATAGAGACGGCATCTTTGCAAATGGCCATATGTTCAAAGCAGCCAAAGGGAGAAAACTTTACTTTATCCCATTTCTCCACAATTACTTACAAAAACAAATGCTGAATTGTGAATATTTTCCTCCTGAATAAAGATAAAGAGACATGGAGAGGAGCAAAGTGGTTCACCAGCTCATACATACTTAAAAAAAATGGACGATGCTAACCAGGAAGCTTCACGCTACATCGTGCTAATGTTAGCGAAGCGATGCTAACGAGTGCGGTTTTTCGCTTCTGCTCAACAATTTGCTGTGTAAAAACATCCATATGGACTCGATTTTGTCCTGACTTTACTCACCTTAAACCCACAGACCCAGGCCTCCTCTAGTCCCTCTCGTTCGTCTGGTTGGGTAACATTGTCGGCGCAAACAAAACCTCACGGCAGCGGCAGCACTTTTAGCGAGAGGCGCTGCACGCAGAGGTAAAGTTAAATGGCACTTGAACACGGCCATTAAACGTCAGGCAGAGCAAACAGAGCCATGTTTTGCTAAAGAGGCCTCTCAGACTGAGTGCTCGCTGAGGGCTGGAGGTGTTCAGAGACCACAGGGGGGCACGCGGGTTACGAATAATGAAGGGTCCGCTCACAGAATGCAGAAGGTATTTAACAACGCAAAGTAATGGTCCATTGGCTTTACTGCCTTTACGTGCAGAATGAGATAAAACATGTATAATACAAACAGAAAGCATTTGCAATAAAAGAAACCGTAGAAGACGAGAGACAGGAATTTTATCACATCATTTCAAACAAAAACTCATTTTGAAGAACAGGAACAGGAACCCGGTTGGCCACCCCGAGAGTCTGACAAAGAAGAGAAGCCCGTCTTGTATTAAGGTTATTTGTAATACCTGGTCATACAGATTCAAAGATTTTATTTGTCAATGAATCAAAATGGTTCATTCTCTTGTCCTTTTTGTGGAGCAGGGGGAGGGGAGTCAGGGGTGGAGGCACAGGGAGTTCAGCTTCCTGATAGCCTGGTGAATTTTAAGTCGACTGGACCTGGCCCACTCCTCCCTGAAGGCATTACCTTGAAGAGACTGTGTGATGGGTACGTAGGGTCCCCTTTGCGGGTGAGACGGGTGGAGTACATGTCCTTAATGGTGGGGAGAGGAGCTCCACAGATCTTCTCCGCTGCTCTCACGATGCGCTGGAGGCTCCTTCGGCAGGAGGCAGTGCTGGCGCCGTGCCACACAGTGATGGAGCTGGTCAGGATGCTCTCTATAGTCCCTCAGTAGAAGAACCACACAGTGATGGAGCTGGTCAGGATGCTCTCTATAGTCCCTCTGTAGAAGAACCACACAGTGATGGAGCTGGTCAGGATGCTCTCTATAGTCCCTCTGTAGAAGAACCACACAGTGATGGAGCTGGTCGGGATGCTCTCTATAGTCCCTCTGTAGAAGAACCACACAGTGATGGAGCTGGTCGGGATGCTCTCTATAGTCCCTCTGTAGAAGAACCACACAGTGATGGAGCTGGTCGGGATGCTCTCTATAGTCCCTCTGTAGAAGAACCACACAGTGATGGAGCTGGTCAGGATGCTCTCTATAGTCCCTCTGTAGAAGAACCACACAGTGATGGAGCTGGTCAGGATGCTCTCTATAGTCCCTCTGTAGAAGAACCACACAGTGATGGAGCTGGTCAGTGTGCTCTCTATAGTCCCTCTGTAGAAGAACCTCACAGTGATGGAGCTGGTCAGGATGCTCTCTATAGTCCCTCTGTAGAAGAACCACACAGTGATGGAGCTGGTCAGGATGCTCTCTATAGTCCCTCTGTAGAAGTTGCACATAACAGAGGCTGGGACTCTAGCTCTTCTTAACTTGCGGAGAAAGTAGAGACGCTGATTACTTTTGTGCAGCCCGGTAGCGCAGCGGTTAGTGCTCTCGCTTCACAGCTAGAAGGTCCCGGGTTCGATTCCCACCTGGACGGGGCCTTTCTGTGTGGAGTTTGCATGTTCTCCCCGTGTCTGTGTAGGTTTCCTCCGGGTACTCCGGTTTCCCCTACCACCAAAAACATGTACAATAGGCCAGGATGAATGGTGTGTGTGAATGTATGGTGGTGGTCAGAGGGACCGTTGGCGCAGACGTGTGTAGTCGCGACAGCGCTTCTGTCAGTCTCCCCCAGGGGAAACTGAAGCTGCTAACGTAGTTTACCATCACCGAGTGTGGAGTGAATGTAAAATGCTCTCATGTAAAGCGCTTTGTGACCATGTCTGTGAAAGGCGCTATATAAATAAATAAAAGATCTTACTTTTCTTGACCAGTGATGTAGTGTGCATGGTCCAGGAAAGGTTCTCTGGGTCAGCAGAGTGAACAGAAGGGGGCCTATTGTAAATGTTTTAAGTGGTAGGGGAAACTGAGAACATGCGAACTCCACATAAAGGTCCTGCTGCCTCTGAGCGCATTTGGGACAGCCTCCGGCGCGAACGACTGCATCAGGTCATGTGATCAAATTGTGTGATCAAACATCTATCTACACGAGAGCTGTCCTATGAATGAAAAGGGGGTCCAGGAAGCCGATTGTAAGCTGGTTTTGCACTTGCAACACTTCCAATGTGAGGAGACCTGATGAACATCCTGAATGACTAGGTTATTCCATCAGTGGATTTTATCTTCCCTGATGCACGGACATATTCCAAGACGACAACGCTGGGATTAATCATGATCACATTCTGAAAAGAGTGGTTCAGGGAGCAGGAGATGGATTGGCCGACATAGAGTCCAGATCCCATTGAGAATCTTCGGGGTGTGCTGGAGAAGGCTTTGCACACACTGTCCCATCGTCATGTCATGCCCGGCCCCATCATCAATGCGAGATCTTGGGCAAATTCTAATGCAACTCTGGATCTTTCGACATTTCAGAAGCTTATTGAAACAACGCCTTTCCCTTATGTTGCCCCGTCCCCGTTTATCGCTGCTGTCAGATTCACAATAACCTCTTCAGTGAAAAGGTGTATTTTCATCCATATTTCAACGACAATAAGGTCACACCCACAGTTGGTATTCCGTTCAGCTTTCATGTCATTTCTTCCCCCCGTCTTTATAGTGCTTTGTGTCATTTCCCCCGCCTCGCGTTCCCCCTCTCAAACAGCTGTGGGGCTGCGCTGATGTTGCCGCGTTGCTCGGAGGCACAGGCAGCAGAGCTCACTATAGCTCTGGCCCCGGGGCGATATGCAGAACGTGCCCCGCAATAAACCCCGCGATCGTCTGCCGCAATATTGTCGAAAATATGAAAAATACACGTGTCCTCGGGCGGTGTGTCTTTGCAAGGGGAGGGGGCTTCGTGCAACAGAATAAGGAAAAGGTTGAAAATTGAAATATTGTGACTCATTGTTTGTTTTTTTTTCTGCATTTGATCCATCCGTCAATGGGGTTTAAATACAAGGGGGAAAAATCCATAGCATTTTCTGATTTCATATGAGACCCATTAGGCCTAAAAAAATACCCAAATTGCTTGTATTTTCACAACATCTATAGAATGAACAGAGCCAGATTACAAAATAGTGTTCAGGTGTTAGTCCTGAGCCGCTGCAACTGATGTTTTTGGAGGTCGGGGGGAAACCGTAGCAACCGGAGGAAACCTGGCTGCCTTCAGTCTCCGCTGATCCTCTGAAAAGGTGCCGCGCCTCCTGGGTTTGTGCCCGTTTCAGAGCGTGGCGTCCTGCACTGGTCAGCTCCTCCACCTCCTCCTTCCCCCTGCGCAGCTCCCTCCGCCCCCACAACAGTCTTCCACCATCTTCTGGGAAGCGCTTAGCAGTTAGTCTGTTTTTTTTTTTCTCTCCAGTGAACGTCCATTAGCCGGAACAATAGAAGGCATGTGTGGCTTTAGCTGTGAGTCTCTCCCAGATACCTCCTCGTGTGTGCCGTTTTTTGTTTCCTGTAGCTCCTCTTGTGACGCCTCCTCTGTGCTGCAGGGGTGGAGGGCTCTTGGTGCCTCTTCAGTGTCTCGGAAGAAGATGTTTGTAGGTCTCAAATGGGTTTATCTGATAAGCTAGCTTTTTGTTTACTTTTAAAAAGCTGTTTTCTTCAGGACAATTATGGACTCTCTGCAGTGTAAAAAAAAAATCCACCTAACTCCACAAAAACACAGCAAAGACGTACACAAGTATCCAGTAATGAATGGACGTTTTGTGTCTTGATATATTAGTTACAGAGGACTTTGTTTCTTGTTTTTTGGGACTAAATCTGTAAAAATACTAATGGGCATTGATAAAAGATCCTTTGCACCAGAGTTGGCTTGATCGTCTTTCTCGTCCTCGTCGGGCCTTCCCTGCATCAATGAAGATAAATGAATTTTGAACGGGTCTTAATTGAGGCCTGGTAAAGAGTCTGAAGTGGTAAATCCTTCTGTGGGTGTATCCCTTGTGCGTTCGAGCAGTTCTGTGAGGTGGAAATGCCCCTGTGTGGCTTTAGGCGTTTGACACAGTTTTCCTCCGAATCGTAATAGGGCTCTGTCATGAGGCTGATTAGTCGGAGGGAGGTCGACCCTGGCCCCGAACAACTGAGGGAAATCGCCGAGCTTCACTTTGAACTCCAGAGCTGTTTAAGTAGCGGCAAGTCAGTTCCAATGCTTTTTAATGCCCAAATACTATATTTCAGGTGACGCAGTGGTCAATTTTTTTCTCCCTTAACATCTCATCCTACGCGTGTCTATTCAAAACAAATCCCCTCGATAAGACTCTGTAAATCCAAATATGGCCGACTTAATGTCTCTGACGCAGTGAACTTTGTTGGGAGGGACGCGAGGAGCAGCTGATAGATCCCGCTTCAGTCTGAGCGGGGAAACTCATTTCTGTCGCCAACACTCTAACATGCGAAAGATGAGGCGCATTTTGCCACTCTCTCATTTTGTTTATGATAAATGGATAAATCACATGTTAAAGCGTCTCACGGTTTGAAATAAAAAGCCTTTGAAGGGCCGTGCCGTTTTCTTTGCCCTTTGAACTATTTTCGAGCCTTAACCCCTTAACGCCAGGTGTCGCTAATTCATGACATATTTCTGTGGCTAAAATAATGCATGTTTTCCCTTGATGCCTTTTTGCGCACATACATACCGTACCTAGGAACCTTTTGCAAGCACTAGTTTCTCGTAGGACCAGTTAGAGAAGGAACCACATCCGGCTGATGGTAGCTACTTAGCGGAAATAGCATTTCCGCAAATCGAGGCTGCGACTTCGATGAAATCTTCAAATGTAAGGGGAGTTGCGCTAAAATAAAATTATGTACCTGCTCATGGTTTCCATCTTTAGATTATTTATTGGAATGAACTTCGTGTGATGGATATTTTGTTGTTGTTATTTGACGAATTATCTACGTCGCGAATTAGCAACATCCGTCCATATTGTAAAACTGCAATAGCCATCTGGAGGCACAGTGACCTCATTTTAGTAGTATTTAGATCTATTACAATGCTAAAACGTTTCTATAATCATTGTAACAATAACAAAAAAGATCCCTTATTTTACACAGAACAAAATGAAACCGTTCATGTTGTTTGCAAAGCGACCACAAGGTGGACCTATTGGACCACAAACAAGAGTTCCACCGTCTAAAAATAATTTGAAATTATAATATAATTTGCAAATACGTAATGGTAAATGGAGATAATCTTATGCACAATGAATAATAAAACCTCAGAAAAGGGAGTAAAATATGATCATTAGTAATAAAAATGGTGACATGTCTATGTTATGTAGATACATTGTATTCACGCCTGTTGTCGCTAATTTGCAACATACCTAAAACTATATCTGTACTATGTGTTGTAGATAAATGAACAATCTCCACTTAATTTAGCATCAGCTTGAAAGCAAAAACACTGATCATATATTTTTTTCTATAATTGGAAATAAATTTAGGCGTTAACTCTTACCCCGCGGCCATGTCGTGGGTGCCGTCTGAGACAATGTTTTACATTATTGTGTGTCAATTTTGATCCGTAAATGATAGAAACGTACTTTTTTTTGCACCAAAACCGTAACATTCTGACGAACGCGAGACGGCGGTCCGCCATCTTGAAATGCACTAAGAAACTACAGAATGACGTCGCGGCAAACTGTCCAATGGTAGCATCTCCTACCATTTGACTGTAATAATACGTCGTAGGCCCGGAAAGGATCACACATCAGAAGGTAAGTAGGAAATCTGCGCTAACACCGGCGCAAAATGCTATTTTGAGCCAGACGCACGAAGGATAGGCTACAGATACAGGCGCACTCACCATTGACAACAGTATACGCTCTGTCTACAGCCGGGATTGAAAAGAAACATATGCCCTAAATGTGATATTGTAGCTCTCTGTTTATTCTGTTTTGGAACAATTGTTTTTCTTCTAAATCATAGAAATAGGACTTTTTGAAGATTTTGTGAACAAAAAGACACTTATAAAATAGTTACAACTTTGGGCTCTTTTGTTTTGACCAGTTGGACCACATACAACATTTTTATAATGTGTATACCCATGTTCAGTCACTTTTTTGGGTTTATTTGTTGAACAAAAGTGTCTAAAATGATTTTCGCCTGAATTATTCCCTTATATAATGGTTAAAATAATTTCAATTAGATGCATCTGAACCTAACAAGTCCTACAGATCTAAAAAGCCCAGGGTGTCCTGAAAAAAACAAGGTATAACAAGTGATGTATAATATTGAAATAATGGACAAAATCTGCAATTAAGTGGGAAAAAATACAGGCGAGAATCCCAAAATATAGCCCTCAGACCCCTAGGGGTTTAGGTCATTCGTCGCCTTTATTCACGCCTAACCCCACAAATAACTGATATGTAATATAAATAACTGAATCGAGATATTGGAAGCAGCTGGTTTCTGCACCGAGTATAGCGTTGAAATCCGTCTACATAATGTCTGCAGGAAACGTCTGTTCATTGAGTTCCTCGTACAAAACTTCCGCCCAAAGTTTTCAGCGAGGAAAGTATCAGCGCCTACGCCGGACCGGGTTTATTTCCTTCCACCGCTTTGCCTGCGCCGCTGTGATTATAAGTTTTCCCTTTTCTTTTCTTTTTTGTTTTGTTTTGTTGAGCTCTTTCAGGATTATTCTTAAAAGAGCGCCATGTGGGTGCTTTGACTTTGTTCTCCAAAAAACCCCAATCTGTGGCGGCGTCGTTCAAAAAAACTCCAGGGACCAAACATTCTGACTCTTTTTGATGATGGCGCCGTTAACGCCTTCATTACACGCCGCGTTAGCCCGAACACCGTACACAAGGGAAAGACTCTGGGAAACTACGGTGGCCCTCACTAACTACTGAATACGTTTTGAGTTTGAGTGTTTATGAAAGTACATTACAAACATTGTATCTGCTGCTCTGGTTTCCCCTACCACCAAAAACATGTACAATAGACCGTGATGAATGATAGTATGTTTTAAAGTGAGAGAGTGGGACGACAGATGAAAGTTATCCAGGAGCTACCGTCCAATTACGATGACGTTCACTCATCAAAAACAGTTGTTTCGAGCCACTTGCACATCTTTGAGTGATCTTTGGAAACCTTAACAATCTTCAATGGCAAACTCCTCTTGAGGTCCTATAGGTTTCCAGGAAATGCTCTCCTCACCTCTCCATCTCTTGCTAAGCTTAATCCTTTCATTACTCGCCTCAGCGTCTCTACAGCCGCACGAGGTGGCCCGCTCTGCAGGTTGTTCTCTTTATTGAAACAGCTGCGCAGCAAAGGGGAGCAAGAGGAGGAGGTTAGGAGGAGGTAATGAGAAGAACTTCTGGAAATGTTTCAGCTGTTATAGAACAATATCGCATTTTCTAACTAACAAGAGTGTGTAATGGTGCATTCCAGGCAACTAGTATTTTTCCCACACGAAAATTACAAACTCCGAGCCGGATAAACTGGTGTGTCAACAAAGCGGCTAATGCTACAACAGTTAGCTAATAAGATGCTAATGTTATAGGAACTTTTCTCCACAAACATATAATTCAAAACATGCTACAATACATATTGAAGACTATGACCAAAAGTCATCTCCTGGAGCCTCCACCTTAACGTGGTGGAGGGTTTGACCTGAATGATCCTGGAGCTCTGTTGTCGGGGGCTTCGTGCCCCTGGTAGGGTCTCCCAGGGCAAACAGGTCCTATAGGTGACGGGTCAGACAAAGAGCGGTTCAGAAGCCCCTTATGAGAGACCAACAGGCCCGGTTAGAACCATGAGGCCGTCCTTCTGTGGACCCACCACCTGCAGGGGGCGCCATAGGGGCTGGTGCAGCTCCAACAGCTGCCCCCACGACCCGGCAACGGACAAGTGGAAGGAAAGGGATGGATGACTGAAAGTTCACATCACTGATGCAGTGGTTTTGTTATAGTTTTGACATTAGCCGTGCTCCTCCACTGGAGCCATCACTGTCTTCATCTCGTCTCTGAACACGGAGCTCTCCAGACATCTCCCAGTTTGCACGTTGTCATTACGAGTTCAAGCAGCGTTCCGAGGTATTATTCCCAGTTACAGGTCGGCAATGTACCAGTTACCAGTTACCTGGAGTTCACCATAACATACAAAGGGCCCCCCCCATCGGTGTATATATATACACAGCCATTGCTAAACAGCATTTCCCATATAATTTAAGGCTATTAAACATTTGAAATGATTGTGAATACAGTCAATTACTATTATTTGTGGGCAGTGTTGGGTAGTAACTGAATACATGTATTGGGAATACTCATTTTGGGTAACTATACACACCACTGTACTCAGTCATTAAATTTCAGTTTCTGTGTCATTAATAATAAAGAAAAGATCAAAACAGCAAGTTTAGTTCTTTCCTTCCGGGCTGTGGACATTTGAAAAGTGCTTATGTGCGTTCTTAACCAGTGTTAAATAAGTTAGTAACAGGCGGGTTTTCACACGCTGAGCCATAATAATCAAAATTATAACAAATAAAGGCCACACATATCTCACTTTGCATGTAATGAGTCCATCATGTATCAAACCGAACTACAGAAACCAATGCACTTTTTAATTTTCCGAGTTTCGCCTGTAAATGATTCTCCCCAACACTGAACCTCTGCGGGGTCTTCAGAATAATGAGTCGGCCGCCACGCTGCAAACGTGGGAAAGACAAACTTCCCTGAGGGGACAATGAAGTTTATTCTTGTCTCATCTTAATGACAACAGGTTTTATACATAATGGGAGCCCATGGACCCCGGTAGTTTTGTTTCAGAGGACATGATACTAACTAGCACATAAACACGACGCCTTCTTTCTAACCGGTCTTCATAAAACGTCCACATACTTTTACTCACTGTCCAGAGGTGGGGAGGGAGGCTCGAGTCATAACTCCCTTCCCGAACTGCGCCCCCGATTCCTTTGTTTTCACGGCATCTGTTGTTTTGTGATATTTCCTCTTCGGACGGCGGAAAGGTTCCAATCTGCGCGGCGTCGGAACAAATGAGAAACTAATGACGCGTCGCCGTGAAAGCCTGATGAAGGCGCGGCGACATTAGAAACGGAGCAAATGAGAGAGATGTTTGCTTTGCCATTACCCAGAATGCCTTTTCTGTTCTTTGTTTGGGTGTTTTTTTCTGCGAGGGGGAAATGCAGATTTTTGTCTCGTGGTCGTTCAACTCGAAAATCGCTTTCTCAAAACTTTTCCTCTGTCCATTTCCCCCGCTCGCTGAGATTACCCACAAGCCATCTCCGTCACATGACGCTAATAGCCCCGGGAACTGCCGCTGTGCCGCTTGGTCGCTTTGAGATCGGAGAATGTGCCGGGGACTCTTTCAGATCGGGCACAAGCCAGTCGTCCGTTTTATTGCTCAGTTTTGAAAGAAGGGAATCCACAAATCCCTGACCTGAAGTCCATTAAACTCACAAAATCTGCAACCGTTTGAGCTACAACACTTTGAGTATCGGGACGTCGTCTGAAACCCTCAGTGTTGTTGGATATGTACGGATTAAACAGCTCGGAGCCTTAGACGGTAATAAGTGCATTATTACCGTGTAATGCACGGCTCCGAGTTGTTTAATCCGCTTATAACATGGTCCCGCAACGTTACATTTTATAACAAATGTTGTTTTCATTTACTAAACTCGCTAAATAAGCCAAATTACAGGGACTATTTTATGTGGGTTTTTAGCCGGTCTTGCACTGTCTGAAGCCTCGTGTCAGAGCGAGCCTCTCGCTGCTGCAGGATCTCCGTCAGGCTCAACGAAACAACATCAGCACACGCTGCATCGCCAGACTCACAACACAACACAACACAACACTACAGGACTAACAGCACTTTCCCGTAAACGCCGATATGCGGCACTCCTGGGCAGGAGTTATTTCACTTTTACACTGTTTAACCTAAAGCTAACTAGCTAGCTAGCAACCTGTAGCTCAACGAGCTCGACTGTTTATGGAAACAGCTGCGGTGGAGTCGCTTACACCTCGGCCCCACGGACTGAAACTTTTATGTTTGACTTTACTAATCCAGCCACATATGCTGAAGTCAGTGCTGAACAGGCCAACACATGTCGGACTACTCTCATTAAACACCATTATATCAGATCAAATCTTTGCCGGATGCTTTACCCTGACAGGGGATCATTTTATGTACGTCTGAAAATAACTGTGCCGTAACCGTTTTCAGTAGAAATGGAAAGCTCATATTTCATTAACAGAAGCCTAACCAGCTGCTTACTCTCCTCCACTTCCCATTCATCAAAAGTTTTGTTTTTGGCCAAAAACGTTGAAATTAACCACAAAATCCATCTCATTCGTTCATGTCAGTAACTAGATGAGCGTCTGATTCAGTGGTGTTATGCGTTGCTATGGTGATGCCCGCAGCGGAGTGATATCCCAGTGATTTAACCACCGGACTTCGTGTGCGGTTATAACATCAGGAAGTGAAACAACAGTTTGTTTTTGTTTCAGCTGAACATACACAGCAAAAATGCCGGTGTTAAATCAACACCGAGAGTGTTAATTTTAACACTTAAAAAGTGTCTATATGCGTCCACTTTTTTCAGTGTTAATTTAACACTTTCCAAAGTGTTAAATATGGTTACACTATCTGGTGTTAGAAATTAACACTGGCAAACACTCTGTAGTGTTGATAAAACTTAACACTGGTGTAAGGTGTCATAATTTTAGCACCAGTCAGAGTTGCAAGATTCTACACTGGTGTCATTGTTACAATAATTAACACTACCATTTAACATTCAAATGCAGAATATTTTACACTTGCTGGTGTAATGCTTTGCACCCAATTTACCCCTCCTTCCACTCCAACCATGTAACCTAAAAAAATAAAACTACATACAATGTAATAAACTTCAAAAACTTTTATTTTTTTAAACTTTTTGGAGCTCTGAAAGTACCCCCCCTCCAAATGTTTAACTTTGCACAACAACACTGTAAGGCACAATGTACATTAGCTCAGAGTCATATGCAAACTGGCGGTCATATGGTCTGTAGTAAATAAGATCATCAATACACACTAATGCGAAACAATAACAGTTTTCCTCGATTGCAAACGCATTTACATGGTCATCCAAATACAATGTTGAGACTTTACATGTGAGAAGATATGCACTGTCATTCGAAATAATTATACTGACAATCCTGTTGAATAACGGCATCTCATTGTGGACCCCAGTGCATACGTACATCCCAACCTGATACTCCGTGCCATAGTTTTTGACCCAAGAGGTCGTGGAAACGAGACCTGACTCATAGAAAGTTTCACCTAGAGCTTCACTGCCCTCCAAATCACAAACCGAGATTTCATTTATAGAGCCGAATTCAAATCGTTTGAAATAAAAGTTCTCAAAGTGAAAAGCCAACTGGTTCTGATGTTTCTTTGCTAGTGTTTTGGTGATGTTTTTAAAGTTCTTTACAGACTTTTTAAAAAAGTTGTGTTTTCCTTCAAACCTCATACACCACATGTGAATGAGTGGCCCAATTTGTCTGATGCAACGAGGATAATGGATCATTAGGTGGTGCTTTGGAATCAGATTTCGCTCTGGAAAGAGATCTTTAAAGAGTCTGTGATGATCCATAATCAGATTCTTTAAATAGCAAGTCATACCATCGGTTACACACGGTGCAAATACAATATTCACAATTTGTATGAGAAGTAGCAGCAAGTTCCAGCAGTCATCGCTTCGACTAATCAAATCTCCAAACATTAATGGGGTGTTTCGTAAAAGGCACCAAGACTGAATGGCATTGAGGCCAAGATCTTTGCTATTATCATCCAATTTTAAACACACTTGGTTTGTTTTTTCGCTGAGTGTATCCATAGTTAAAGCTCATAACCCTCTCCAACAATGAATTTGAGGATATGAAGTTCTTTATCAAGTACTGAAACACAAGCTTCAACTCATACTGCACCACCCCTTCCAATAGATCGTGCATTATATCAACTGCAAAATTGTTTGTAGTATTGTACAGTTGAAGGGAATTGAGTGGGCAGGTTCTTTTGACACCATATGAATGCACCAGTGCAGGATTTTGTTGAATGGCACTGCAGTGTTGTGAATGGAGGTCTTTTGAACGTAAAGTTAAACCGGGATGATCTTCACTAAAAACTGTCTGCAACTCGGTCTTATCAGTTAAACAAAAGCGACAAGAATAATTAGCAATAAAGGACTCAACAAAGCCAAACAGGCCATGTAAAGCTAAGTTATCACCCGTCACCTGAAATATTGAACCTTTAACTGGGGAATCATTAAATGGAAGCAGCACCCCTTCAGTCTCCAAAATCTTTAGATCATCAATAAGGGGCTTCAGAATTGGATCAAAGCCATACTTTTTTAAGTCCTCTGAGTGAAAGAGAGCAACGAGATGAATGTTCATCAACACCGAATTTAGCTGTGGTGGCAAATTTCTCAATGTAAAATAAATGCAGCCAAGATTGTGTATACCCTTTTTTGAGCCCAGGGGATTGGCAGTTTCGAAATCGTCATAGTAGAGCTGGATCTGAAGAGCATATTCTTGCTGTGAAAATAAAGTGTGATTTCTGAAATAAGAGCCGTCATTGACATCTTTGTACACTCCCTCTTGATGGAGTTTTGCTTTCATAAAACTGCTGCAGAGTTCACTGTTCTTAAACATGGATGAAAGTGAGCCCATAATGGGTACATACATGAATTTATTATTGACAGGAACCTGCCTGTATGCTCCTGTTGTCTTGTCTCTACGAAGGTCAAAGCGGACACCAAGAATATGCTCTACAGGTTCAACTATTTTCCATTTTTTCTCAAAATATCGCATTCTTTTAGATTCTGTGTTAAGACATGAAAATGGATTCTGCAGTTGGTCAAAACATTCCTGGACCTTTCCCAATGTTTCACTAGATGCACCAGATGATAAACATTCAACAACAGTTTCTTTTGTATGTGTGTGGATGTCACTGACCAGTTCCTCCATTGAACCAACTAAAGATTGGACAGTACTCTCTGGGACTCCCGAGGCTTGAACCTGAGCAATAATAGAGCTGCACATGTCCAGTATTTGTCTTTTTTCAATTGGAATGGGAGCCGTGGCAGTCATAGGAGGAGCCACATTGACCGGCTCTGATGTAGAGGGTCCAACTATAGCTACAGGTTCAAATCTGTCCCCACCTGAATCAACAATGTCTTGGTGAGCTCGATTTATGTGCCGTTGATAACCAGAATAAGTGCAAAACACAAATGAACATCCTTGTTCTCCACATTTCAAACGCAATGAACTCCCAGGATACAGACCATGCTGAAACTTCAGATGTCTAAATAACAATGAACAACTCGAGTGGTGTACCCTGCAGATGAAACACCTGTATCCCGGCATGTTTCCAGGCAAAGATGTGTACCTTAAAGTTCAGTATTGAGAAGTCTTGCTCGGATTTCCTTGACTCGAGGGCTCTCCTTCATGCTGCCAATGTCAATACCGTACACTGTGGTCTGAATGAATGTGTAGAAGTTGAGCAGCGCCTCATCGTAGGACACAGCAAAAGCGAAGTGGGCCTTGAAGAGCTCATCAAAGGCGGCGACTCCGGTCTGCACTGAGCAAGGGATGACTTTTTGATCCAGGATGATGTAGAAATTTTGCAGGCTGTTCTTTTTTTCTCCGACGCACAGAAGAAAGGGCTGAACAGAACCAGTGTCTTTGATGAAGGTTTCCATGCTTTGCCCCACCTGCGTCACAAAAAAAAACCCAAAGCAGACAACACACAAAATAAGACAAAATGTATATTGCAAAGTTATGGAATGTAGTTTTTTTTGGTACATGCTCCAACTCCAGATTTGAGGAGTTGCTTTATTCAAATCTTGATTTTACAAATAATTGAAATTGTAACGTTTTATCATCAGAATTTATATTGTGTACCTTTAGAAACTTCACCAGTCGATTAACTGCATCGGAGGAACTCTGTTTCGATGTTTTACGACCCTTCGATGTTGGAGGCAGCAGATGAAGAAGCAAAAGGAGACCAGCCACCTCAGAGTCCCAAACTAGGAAGAATTAACAAAAAAGCATTACTTTTTTTTTTAAATATAAATGATACTCATTAAAATATGTCCAATTAATTCTTACCACCACCATCAATCTTCTGTGCAGACAAGAGTAGGTCAGTGAGGTGAGCACTTTGAGCTAGATTTTTGCAATCTGAAATTATTCTTGGTTTGAAGAATGTTGGCCACCTGGCAAGGAATTTCCCGGACAGTTCCTCCCCAAAGAGCAGTGTAAAGTCTTGATCAATCTGAAAATATTCAAATGTTATTGTATCATATTGCATCATTAATGCATGCAACAATGCAGTCTTTGCTTTACCAAGCCAGGGGTGTCCAAGAATCTTGGGAACATGTCCAGAACATTGGAAGCTGTGGCTGGATCTTGAACCACCTTTTGTCTATGCTGAAATGTTGCCATCATTTTTTCTTTGACAATCTTCTTGTCAGCAGAATGCCTCATCATAGACATGGCCTCTTTACATTCATCACCAGACAGCTGCCTCACAGTTGTACTTATTGGACGAGGAGTCTTTGGGCCCTCTCGAAAAGAAGACTTTGATTTCTTGGCGTCATCAGGGGAGTTGCGCTGGACAGTTTTCAGCCTATACGCCAGGTAGCCGAGACCACTTTGGTGGTCATAGAAGTGTTCCTATTAAAAAAAAGAAAAACAATGACAAAGAACAAAAACTCTGATGAGTCCAGATGTTGTCATAAATTACATGATTTAACAGGATTATGCGTGTGTAACCTTAAAAACTAAATCGTTGTGAAGGTTAAATCGTCTGGGTATGGCTTTTTCTTAGCTCTTGTAGTCAGAATGTTACTGTCATAGTCTGAAAGTAGTCACATTCTGTGAAACGTGCTCAACTCAACCAAACCCAGTCCAGTCGACATTTTAAGCTTCACAACGATGAATACTTCCTGGACTAATAAGAGCCTTCAAACTTAAAACAGAATGCTCTAAACAGATAGCTGGCTTTCAGTTTACATCACTGCATTCTATAGGCCTAAAATACAAAAGTAAGATGCTAATTTGACTTCTCAATAAAACAGACCTGTAGAATGCAATATACATGCCATCTGAAACCCCTTATTAGTACATATTATCAAATTAAATGCCAAAAAATATTTGAGAGGGGAATAAAAAAAAAAATCAAATTAATTCCATTTATACTTACATATCCATTCTTTGAATCCGGATCCTTTAAGTTTGGAAACAACGTTATTATACCAAGAGCATACAATATGCGGGCCTTCACTGGGGGGATCCTCCTGAAAAGACATTATGAATCCCAGTTAAAAAACAAATTTAACAAAAAAAGTGTTTACCTGTAAAAATGTACTGAGCTTGACTCAAAACTATTTCAAATTAAAGTACTGTAAATGGCTACCTTAAATGAACAAACAAACAAGTTTTGGAAGTGCATTTTTGCTTACCCATGAGTCTCTACCATGTCTGCCACAAGTATGTTCACCATTATTTTTCTTGTGCCATCAGAAAGGCTTTTTTTCTGGTCATATTCTTTGAATATTTTCTCACCACCTGGTTTTGAGTGTAGGGCTGCCTGGACAATCTGAAACAACAATCCAAAATATCCATGTTACACATACAGTATAATATTTCTAATTTAGTAAAAAACACTTACATCTCTGGCTACAGTGCTGTCAGGCGGACCATCAAGCAGTTGTCTTTTCCGAGCTTTAGTTGATTCCAGTATTATTGTCGAGTCTGAGCCTGAGCCCGAACCTGATGATGCAATAGAGGCGCGTGATGGAGACCACTCAGAGAATGAAGCTTCCGAGACTGAAGCATCTGAAGACAAATCCTCAGTTTGGTTATCTAAGAAAACAAAACAGATGTGCAGCCAGACTAAAGAATTATGGTGACAGTACAGTAGAAAATTATGTGCATCGCTCACCGTTGGACTCTTTAGTGAAGGCTTTTAAAGACACCTGTACAGACTTCAGAAGTTCATCAAATACGTCAGGGTCCACTTCCACTCCTGCAGAGTCCTTTAAGATTAAGGTTGTGGACTCCGGCAGATTGAATTTTTCTCGTACTAGCAAACGAAGAAATAATGAATGACAGGAAACACAAAACAATCAGACATAAGTTAAGTTATTACAGATTTGTGTTTTGTGCTTACCATGTGAAATTAGCAACAGATACAATGGTCAATTTAAGAATGCTAAAATTAATAGATTTTTTAACTACAATCAATCACATTACCTTCTTGTATAAAGCCTGAGTAGCTGTAGACATCTTCTGTCTTTGGCACCTTGACCCACTTGCTCACTGTCTGGTATTCTACAGGAACCAGCATATCACAGCCTACAATAAAAACTAAAATCATCATACAATCAAGGTGTGTTTATATGTGGTAGATAAAAAAAAAAAAAAAAAATACCTCGTCATCAAAAACAAAAACAAAACGTCATTATCTTTGCGACTGACAACACCAACACACTTACTATAATTACCAAACTATTTCCCAAGAATATACCAAATGCATTGTTATATTTTATAATTTGTCTGTCCTCCTGATACATCAATGCTAAAACTCTCCAACTCTGACAGTCATTCAGTACTAATTTTTAAAATTGTCCTCTCCAGTCATATCAGATTGGCAGTTTAGGAATCAGCATAGGGAGGATCGCTGTTATTGTTTATTTCCGCAATTTTCACCGGATGTTATGGTGACTGGTGGGCAAATAGCTGATTTTTCCGAGCTTGAAGAGCTGTTAATTTAAAATCATAGATCTTTTACAGCACTGATCATTTCACAGATGCAATGCTCTGTTTGTGAACGATGTTTTGACCCACTATAAAACTATCAATATCTATTTAATACATTTGCGTTGCCCATCAGTGCCTCGGACGTGACGGCAGGGCGATCCCCCTCATTACAGGTATTTGAGACCTCACTGCTGAGGTCTCATGGTTGCACAATCACAAGCTAAAGAATGATGGCCATTATGCGCGACCTTGTTTCAGACGAAGACACGCGTACATAGCTGTAGCAGATTAGCAAAGTTGGGTTCTGAAACGCACACGCGTGCCTTACAATACCGGTAACTTTTAAGCGGTAGCGTTTGGGGAATACAACAAAATTGCGCAACCCTGAGTTTCCTTACCCGTGCACTCAGTGCGTTCTCCATCTTCTATTCCGGGAGATAAAAAACTCCGCTCCGAACAGCGGGATGTCCTCCCCCGGTGCCTCACCGTCTCCAGACCATGCTAGCGGCTACAGCCGCGCCCACGCTAAGCTAGCGGCCTACCTAGCATCGAAGCCTCGCTCAAGCTAACAGTGTACTTCAACTCCTAACCTCGCATACACGAACAGCCTCAAAATAAAACACACGGGTCGCCAAATATTATAAAAAGCGCCTAAACCTTGGCTCGAACAAATGAGTCTTAGTGACTCATTTGTTCAATTTCATGTCGTCAAGATTGCTATAACAACAGAGTTAAATGCATCGCGGAGGGAACGTGTACAAAAGTAAAATTTAAACAAAAACCGTACAAGTTACACTGTAACTCCAGCATTTACACAGGCATTACGAAACTTACCGTTATCCTGACCAATAAGTATGCCGACCTTGCTCTGTTGCAGCGCCACCCTTGCCTGTTGACAACACGGCTGTAACTGAAAAAGATAACTAATAATAATGTCTTTTTCAAAGAAAAAGGTTTTTAAAAGTGATAGCACATTTGTTTGATGTTAGTAGACAGACTATTACATGAAATGCTGTTCTTGTTCGGGACCAGTCACTTCGACAAAAAAAAAAAAAAAATCTAATTATCCATTATGTTTCTGTGTATAAATGTTAACTTTAAGACTTTGGGTCGGTATCTGTGTCTAAATTTGCCAAAAACATTGAATATGAGCAATGAAATCTTACTGTAGCGACAAGAAAGATGGCGACCGCAGAAAAGAGTTTGCGCCTTCACAAGGCTTGAGTCTCCTCCTCCACGGAAATGAAGGGTGTGGTCAAGTTTAACGCTCACAGTGCAAGACGCGTCTAAATCCACACCAACACTCACACTACAAGTGTAACTTTTAAACAATTAAGTGTAATATTAACTCTAGATAGTGCAAAATACAACTTACACCGGAAAATTAACACCGGCAGATTTGCTGTGTAGGTGAATTGAAAACAACAGAAGAAACAACAGAACATAGATGATAAAACAAAATCCTTTAACCAAAAGCGCTCCAAAATAATAAAGTCTTCAATTGCTTTTTAAGAGAATCCACAGGGACTGGGGCCGGCCGCAGTCTGGGGGCCACAGCCAGAAACGCCAGAGCCCCAGGTTTTAAAATGAGTTTTTAGGATCTTCAGGAGACCCTGAAGGGGGCGCCCTGAGGAGCAGGGGCACAACAAGTCAGCGATATACTGAGGGGCCGGAAAGTCAGGACTCTGGAGGTGATGTGGGCTGTTGGGTGTGACCTGTCAAAAGTCTCGCAGCAGTCCGTTTAGAGTCGACTCAACAGATAATCGAGACGAGATGAGAGCGGGGATCAATTCACTTTCAACCCGCAAAGTGTTAAGACGGTGAGAAAGCCGTGTTTGAGATTATTGCCAAATTCCTTCAATAAAGCCTAATACCCCCTGTTTAAAAATCCTATACCCGACTGTTTTCTCACAGTGGGATTCAATGAGTTTTGACCTTTGCATCTTATTCTCAAGCCTCCTCACTTACTTTCACTGGTTGTCCTTACATTAGTCTCACAGCGTTTCTCCCTGGAAGTCGTAAAGCTGCTCACAAATCCCCGTGAGGAACTGGGAAAGTTTGGAATGAGTCTGTACCACAACTGAGAATTTATTTTTAGCTAATCTGGCTAAAAGGCAACTCCAAACGTGTCTGAGATGAGTGCGCTGTAGCTGGGAAACGTCCCAAACACACAAGGACAACTTCACTCTCGCTTCACATGTTTTTTTTTTATATTAGCCGATTACAGGGTTTTATCTCGCATTTCTGCGCACATGGTTCAGTCCGACTGCGCTGCTCGGCTGCGTCTGACATTGCACAGGCCGCACAAAGGAGGGACCGTATTAGCATCGAGCTTCACGTCTCCCACAAGGCCAAGGGTAGTGTGCATTTTCCTCTCGACGAAGAACAACCTTGTAAAGCGGCGTTTTAATGGGTCCTCACAGAAAGATCCAACGCATTTTATCCGGTAACGTCGCCGGTTACCTTGACCACACATGGAAGTGGATTTTTTTAGCTCTTTTTAGTACGGTTTGATCATTATTTATTAGGGATGTAACGATTCATCAAAAATCTATTTAATATGCGTAAAATGGGAATCGATGTAAAAAATAAAAGACTCGATTTTAAAGCCACCCTCAGCTACTCCATTTTGTGCGACCGAAACAGACCGGAACATACTAGCTCGTTGTTTCTAACGACGTTAACTTTTTCTCAAGACAAGCTCCACCCCCCCCCCGCCTCAGACCCAACACACGCCAAACCATGTTAACACAAACACGTGCAGGCATCAAAGCAACAGATGCAGCTAAAGTTAGCAGCTACGAGATTAGCGTTAGCGGCTAACACAGAGTTTAGCATTTTGACAGAAGTTTACCAAAGATCGTAAACTGACAAACATCTGACCTGCTCTGATTCTGCTGAAATCCTCATCAAATGTCCGTTTGTCAAATAATCCAAAACCTACAGGAGCCGTCATGTCTTTTTCCTCCTCATGTTTACAAAGGCTTTGGTTGTGTTTTCATCACCAAAAATGTGCCACACCGCCTTCGCTCGGCCCGATCCCGTCAGACCTGGGAAGCTAAGCAGGGAAGGGCCTGGTCGGTACATGGATGGGAGACCGTTTGGAAACACCAGGAAGCCTGGGGCGAATGTAGTGAGTGAGTGAGTGGTTGGTGGTCGGAGGGGCCGATGGCGCAGACTGGCAGCCTCGCTTCCCTCAGTCTACCCCAGGGCAGCTGTGGCTACAATAGCAGCTTACCACCACTGAGTATGGAGTGAATGAATAATGCAATGTAAAGTGTCTTTGAGTGTCCAGAAAAGCGCTATATAAACCCGATGCATTTTTATTGTTATTAAAAAAATACATGACCAAAAAGAACGTGACAAAAATGCATCGAAAAGGTGACTGCAAAAACAAGGAGGAAGCTTAAATGAGTTTGCAGGTCTTAGCTTTCAATTGAGTGGTTACACTGACCCCCTAACCCCCCCCCCCCCCCCCCCCTCTGTCTCTGCTCAGACGGACTGCTCCAGCGACAGCGAGAGCGAGGACAACTTCATCGTGGTGCCTCCCCGAGACCACCTGGGCCTGGCCATCTTCTCCATGCTCTGCTGCTTCTGGCCCCTGGGGATCGCCGCCTTCTACTTCTCGCAGGGGGTACGACAAATGCACAAACACCGCACGGGAGTCACGCGCGAACGAGCCGCCGTCTGTTTGCGGACAAATGACGAGGAGGAAAGCGCTCCCGCCGGTAAACGGAGACGGTCGTGGATATAAAAGGGAACGCCGTGTGGGACGCTTGGGAAATCATATCGAATAGCAATTGTCCTCAAGTTTGTGACGGGCATTTTATATCGAGGAGACTGAAGTATGAACTTACCGGGGTAGAAATGACTTTCCACAATAGTAAATCTGTAGTAGTAGTGCATCTATAGCCCCCACATGTTCCAGTAATGTCTTAATGTGTAGAATGACCTGTTCACCACAACTGCCTCTGAAATCCTGTCACCGTCATGCGCGAGCTTAATATAGAACCTGCAGTTACGCGTAAGACCTGAGGTGGCAGTAGTGAGCATAAAAATCCCTTTAAGGCCCTGTCCATACGAAGTCAAGCTGAGGGCCAAAAAGATATTTGATCAGTCCAGTGTATCGTCCATACGAGCTCGGCGTTTTGGGCGTCTGTAAACGAACATTTTCCAAACTAGGTCCCAGAGCGGAAAGATCTCAAAACGCCGTTTACGTGGCGCCGTAGTTACAAAACGATGACATCACAGCACCAGAGTGGAGTCTGTTATCCATAATCTACTGACCTTAGAATGAGTTTTACTCATGGATCTATGATGGTTTTATTAATGGATCTATGATGGTTTTACTCATGGATCTATGATGGTTTTACTCATAGATCTGTGATGGTTTTACTCATGGATCTATGATGGTTTTACTCATGGATCTGTGATGGTTTTACTCATGGATCTATGATGGTTTTACTCATGGATCTGTGATGGTTTTACTCATGGATCTATGATGGTTTTACTCATGGATCTGTGATGGTTTTACTCATGGATCTGTGATGGTTTTACTCATGGATCTATGATGGTTTTACTCATGGATCTGTGATGGTTTTACTCATGGATCTATGATGGTTTTACTCATGGATCTATGATGGTTTTACTCATGGATCTGTGATGGTTTTACTCATGGATCTGTGATGGTTTTACTCATGGATCTATGATGGTTTTACTCATGGATCTGTGATGGTTTTACTCATGGATCTGTGATGGTTTTACTCATGGATCTATGATGGTTTTACTCATGGATCTGTGATGGTTTTACTCATGGATCTGTGATTGTTTTACTCATAGATCTGTGATGGTTTTACTCATGGATCTGTGATGGTTTTACTCATGGATCTGTGATTGTTTTACTCATAGATCTGTGATGGTTTTACTCATGGATCTGTGATGGTTTTACTCATGGATCTGTGATTGTTTTACTCATGGATCTATGACGTTTTTACTCATGGATCTATGATGGTTTTACTCATAGATCTATGATGGTTTTACTCATGGATCTATGATGGTTTTACTCATAGATCTATGATGGTTTTACTCATGGATCTGTGACGGTTTTACTCATGGATCTGTGATGGTTTTACTCATGGATCTATGATGGTTTTACTCATGGATCTGTGACGGTTTTACTCATGGATCTATGATGGTTTTACTCATGGATCTGTGATGGTTTTACTCATGGATCTATGATGGTTTTACTCATGGATCTGTGACGGTTTTACTCATGGATCTATGACGGTTTTACTCATGGATCTGTGATGGTTTTACTCATGGATCTGTGATGGTTTTACTCATGGATCTGTGATGGTTTTACTCATGGATCTGTGATGGTTTGA
The DNA here is from genome assembly GCA_021464625.1 of Proterorhinus semilunaris. NCBI lineage: Eukaryota > Metazoa > Chordata > Actinopteri > Gobiiformes > Gobiidae > Proterorhinus > Proterorhinus semilunaris. The sequence goes on from CM038359.1 coordinate 29,746,314, forward strand.
CTCATGGATCTATGACGGTTTTACTCATGGATCTATGATGGTTTTACTCATGGATCTGTGATGGTTTTACTCATGGATCTGTGATGGTTTCACTCATGGATCTATGATGGTTTCACTCATGGATCTATGATGGTTTTACTCATGGATCTGTGATGGTTTTACTCATGGATCTGTGATGGTTTTACTCATGGATCTGTGATGGTTTCACTCATGGATCTATGATGGTTTTACTCATGGATCTGTGATGGTTTCACTCATGGATCTATGATGGTTTTACTCCGCTCCTCTTTGCTCCCCTGCAGTCCGCGAGCCACAGGTGATAAGTCTGTGTTTTTGGACTGACAGTCAAAGTCACTCACAGGTTTTTCTGCTTTAGTCCCGTTTCGTCTGAAGAATAAACTCGCCTCCTCGTCTCTTCTGTAAATCATAATCCTTGAATTCGTTTCATTTTCACTGTTTACATTCCACACAAGTTTACTGCGCATGCGCCTCTACATCTTGTTCTATTATCTGTGTTAGCGTCACAGCGCCACCCACAGGCCTGGCAGATGAATTACACCGTTTTCGCAGACCTGAGTCGACCCATGTGGACGCACACATTTACTGAGCCGGCTTCGAGCTTACAAAGAAGCGTTTTGTCTTTGTGTGGATAGAGCCTAAGACGAACTGTTTCAACACACATTAACCGCCCTAAATTATCTCAAGACGCAGTAACTGTTTACAGTTGTGTAGTACGTGTCGAAGTTTGGGAACCCGTGTTTTAGAGGACCCTCAGGGGGCATCAGACCCCGCTTTGGGAACCACAGTGATTTACCTAAATGCAATTTCAACACATAATATAAGGAGTCCCATTATTTCCTTCTGATAAAGATCAATTGTTGCTTTTCAACAAAGAAAATGCGCATCCATCTGAAATTTGCGTAATACATGCGCATAACAAACGAGACATTTACATGCGTTTCCATGAAAGCCTTTTAGCGCATGATGGTCGGGGGGGGGGGGGGGGGGGGGGGTTACCCGGTTACAGCGGGCGACTGGATGGCGCAATAGCAACATTTACCCAGAAGATTTCACTGGAGGTGCCGCATTTTCTGTCCTTGTTTTGTTTTTGGCCACATTAATTTACAGAGCCGATAAACCTTTTATGCAAATGTTGTGTTTCCATCACTCATTACTGATGCAAAACTTCAAAAAGCGCAGGTTAATGAGTCCTTTCGAAAAGCGCATGAAATTTAGTCGTAAACAAGCCGGAATATTCATAGTAAACATAGTAGTTAGCTATTCTGCTAGGTTTAGTATAGATTAGTATCTGGGGATCAAGTTTGTTTGTCAAGCTTAGTGCTATACATATCGAAATTCTGTTTGCCGGGGTATTTATTTTTTACTTTACTTTATTTGTCGCCCTTGGGAGAAATTTGGTTCGAACGGGGCCTTTTCTGCACATTAAGACACAAACACAACACACAGTCGTACATGTACAGTGCCTTGCGAAAGTATTCGGCCCCTTGAACTTTTCGACCTTTTTGCCACATTTCAGGCTTCAAACATAAAGATATAAAACTGTATTTTTTTGTGAAGAACCAACAACAAGTGGGACACAATCATGAAGTGAAACAAAATGTGTTGGATATTTCAAACATTTTTAACAAATAAAAAAACTGAAAAATTGGGCGTGCAAAAGTATTCAGCCCCCTTAAGTTAATACTTTGTAGCGCCACCTTTTGCTGCGATTACTGCTGTAAGTCCTTGGGGTTTGTCTCTATCAGTTTTGCACATTGAGAGACTCTTGCAAAACAGCTGGAGCTCAGTGAAGTTGGATGGACAGCGTTTGTGAACAGCAGTTTTCAGTTCTTTCCACAGATTCGATTGGATTCAGGTCTGGACTTTGACTTGGCCATTCTAACACCTGGATATGTTTATTTGTGAACCACTCTATTGTAGATTTGCTTTATGTTTTGGATCATTGTCTTGTTGGAAGACAAATCTCCGTCCCAGACTCAGGTCTTTTGCAGACTCCATCAGGTTTTCTTCCAGAATGGTCCTGTATTTGGCTCCATCCATCTTCCCATCAGTTTTAACCATCTTCCCTGTCCCTGCTGGAGAATATCCAATAAATATCCAATACATTTCGTTTCACTTCATGATTGTGCCCCACTTCTTTACAAAAAATTACAGTTTTATATCTTTATGTTTGAAGCCTGAAATGTGGCAGAAGGTTGAAAAGTTCAAGGGGGCTGAATACTTTCGCAAGGCACTGTAGTTACAAAAGACTTCGCTGAGCAGTACGTTTACTTTGACCAGCAGTTTCCAAACCCGCCGGTCATCCCGTATCGATTGCTGCTCCGTAAAAGATCAGCGTGACGTCCCGACGGAGACCGAACAGTCTGAGTGATGCATTTTATTAATTCTGTAATTTACATTTGAGTTTGTCACACATGAAAGACCACGCAGCTGTTTGGAGAGAAACCAGATCAAAGCCTTTGCTGCTCGGATTTCAAGACAAATGAATCATTATTTACCGTTTGTTCAGATCAAGGCTAAGCTTTACTTGATTTCCCCGGTTGGGAAAACTGTCCAGCCTTAAATGGCCCTGGGTTTGAGTTTGATGCAACAGTGGGATAGAAAAAGGGGCTAAATTAGACAAAATCATATCCTGCTTTTATAAAGATATTAACCTCGTTTGACCTCCTCCATTGATTGATCCTGTAGCTGCAGTAATGAGGAGCAGATGTTTGCCTTCTGACATTTATAGTTGTTTATCGGGATATAAAGTTTGTTTGTGGTCGTTTCAAACAGTGGCTCGTCATTCTGACCGAGCACATTTATTTATTCGGCGCGAAGAACAACCTCATCTCTTTCCACGCGGCTTGTTAAGGCATGTTTTTGTTTCGGGGGTTTTTCTTTCCCATTTCATGGTTATTTTAGGCCAATTCAGTAAAAAGGTAATGTATTCCAGAACGTGTCGAACGGCGATTTCGGCTCGACGGCGCGCTCGTGTTGGCGTCTGAGTTGACAGTTCGCCAAGTCTGGGGAAAAAAAACAAAAACGTGTCTAAAAATATCTCTCAGTGGGATGAAAAAGAATGAAAGCCAGTGTTTCAGCACCAAGGACAGCGCGGGTGATGGGAAGTACAAGTGTCACCGGTGATGAATGTCACGAAAGCTCGATGTTTTGTTTTATAATAACCATGACACGCGCACACTGTGTCATCAGCTAAGCCAGTGGTTCACAAAGTGGGGTCCGCGGCCTCTTGGTGGTCGTTAGAGGCGCCAGGACCTTTCAATGTCGTTGCAATTGATGGCTTACACCAGGGGCGGGCAAGTTTGTGTCGTGGAGGGCCAATTTTCCTCCTCGCCAAATCCCCAAGAGCCGAACCTCACCACTGAGGCCCAAAGTAAGGAGCCATCCATCCATTGGAGTTGCCCAAATCACACTGCACCAGCCCCTATGGCTCCTCCTGCAGGTGTTGGGTCCACAGGAGGACAGCCTCATGGTTCCAAACGGGCCTGTTGGTCTCTCATAAGGGGCTTCACTCATTCATACTCTCGTTCATACACCAGTGTACACAGACACTGGAAGTAAAGAGCCATTTTCTGCAAATGCCAATGTTGTGCATTATTTATGACGCGATGCGATGCTCTGCAGTGTTTTCCACAGTTTCACAGGAAGTTGATCCACCCATTATATTTTGAAAATAAAACATTTTTAATTTTATGTGAGATTATAGATTTGGTCTTTACATAATTTAAACTTGCCAGACAAAAAAATGGGATATTTTTTTTTTCATAAGAGACAATTCCAAAATCTGCAGATGTTGCGAGACAAATATATATTGTGATTGTTTGCATACAATTTCTAATGGGAAACACTAAAATGTAAAATATGATATTTTATGATGTTTAGGTGTTCCCTCACTATGGGGGAAAATCAACATCTTAAAAAACACGTACTCCAGGCGATTTGATGTGAAATGTTGAATTTACATGATACTGTTTTTACACAATAACCACCAAAGCAAAACGTGGCTCATCTTCCCCCACTCTCTCTCGGACTTTAACACGTATATGAATTCTTATTTATGTAATAATAATTATCAAATTCATCTTGGGGGCCAGAGGTTCTATGCTGGAGGGCCGGATTTGGCCCCCGGTAAAAATGCCCATTTCGTCACATTTTTACTAAAAGGGTTCAAAATCAGGTATAGTCCCTTTAAAGCAGATGTAGGTTTGTGTCGTGTAGGGACGATTTTCATCATCTCCAAAACACCGAGGGCCAAACCATTGTAGCCTAAAGTAAAGGCTACATCAGTGGTTCTCAGGTGGTCTGGCTTCGGGAGCCAACATCCTAATGACCAGCTGCGACCCAAATAAAACTGTCATTTGTCACATATCGTATTAAAATATTGTATTTTCCACACAAGTTTTTTGTTAAACAAGCAGTAGATTTGCCTTTAAGACTGAAATTATGATCAAAACAACTCTTTCAGATGGAAAATATTGAATAAAAGTTCCCTATAGACTCGTGACCCACTTTTGAAGCCCAACCCACTAGTTAAGAATCAGTTTTTTACATTATATATGACCAAATGGGATGTTCTCGCATTTTTAGAGTAGTTTAACAGGTAGGTAGGTTGACCTCTTATTTGCGTAATAATATTTCTTAAAATCAAGTTGGGGGGGCCGGAGGTTCTGTGCTGGAGGGCCGGATTTGGCCCGCGGGCCTGACGTTGCCTACCCCTGCTTTAAAGCATCTTAACAATTCAACAGATTGGATTTGCGATATTCGCGACTAATTGTAAACCTGCCCTTAAAGCAGGGGTGTCAAACTCATTTTGGGTCGCGGGCCACATATAATGTAAACAGGAAAATAAAACATTACGGCTTACACTTTACAAGTTTCTCAAAGTGCTACATAGTATTCATTAGAGTGAATGGTCCTCTTTTCAACAGTCTTATTTTTGTCTTGCAAAAGAGACATTTATCAATTATATCAATCGATAAAATAATGTAAAAACATTCAACAAGGATCACTGTATACATATAGGAAGAGGTCAATTTTTCTTGAAAAATCCGACACTCTTTGTCCACTTTTCTCTTTTTTGACAAAGACGTTTCACTGAAGAGGGCGCCAGAGTCAACAGAAAAAGCAGGTAAAGCGATAGAACTGACTCAAACACAGCGCCCCTAGCGGACAATATAAGAACTGCAAATTTTAAAGAAAATGAAGTTTATTCTTCTTTAATAATGCATATTTATCCCGTGGGCCGGACTGAACCCACTGGCGGGCCGGTTCTGGCCCGCGGGCCGTACGTTTGACACCCCTGCCTTAAAGGAACAGGCCACCGTTTGTCCACACTGAGATATGTTCTTACCTGAGCTTAGACGAGCTGATACGCGAGAAGGTCGAGGGATGTTGTAGTTATTCCCAGACTCTAATCCAGCTCTGAAGACCTCGACGCGCTTAAACGTTTGACAGAAAAAGATCCGTTCACTTTTGTCTCATGGTATTTCTCCGTAACAGATCCAAATATCCAGTCACGAGCGGGAAATAAAAGCCGCTCGCTGACCTTTGACGGCTTTTACGAGTCCCGGTCACGGCGCGATCTCCGTGTAATTGTATGATTTAATGTTTTACTGATGTGGCATTGTGTTTTTAAAACCCTCATTGGAGAAAATTGCAGTTGACATTTAGCCTGGAAAATGGTTTATAGACTTGATTTGTTTAGAAAGTGCTGCAATTTACTCTATTGTAATTAAAGTGGAGAAAGTCAGGCTGATTTTTAAATGCTCTGGTATTAGTTTATTATTTCGACATGACAGAGCTAATGAAGAGCTGTCCGGCGGCTAACTGGGCTCTACATAATGGACAAACGGTCTCCCACCGGTCAACGCACTCTCTCGACCGCTGTCTGAGAGTGAGAGACTTTTCTCGCTTTGTTTTGGCCTTTTGTTCAATACTCACTCTGAGCGCTCCGAATCCGCTCATGTACAAAGGAAACCGAGCCTCGCCTCATTTAAATATAAGAACAAAAACAAAGTCTTGAATACGTTGTTTCTCAGCGAGACACAGCTTTGGAAAGAAATCTCCAAACAGACTAATGGAAAATCTCCATTAGTTTATTATTGCTGCAAATGCTTAGCGACACAGTCTGGAACTATTGATCTAATGTCTCTCTTTATCCCAATTATTGCGGGATTAGAAAGTAAAACTTCACGTGCCAGTCCACCCCCGCCTCGCCAAAACAATAGTCCAGGGATTCCCACTGTGGAGTCCGGGGGCTCCAACGCCTGTCGACAAAACAATCAAGTACATTTTTTTATAGACCTTGCTTTATATTTATGGAATCCGTGTTTAGCTTATAGTCATTGCTATTTGCAATTTTATATGTATATAGTGGGAATTACTATTAATGGCAGCACGGGTAGCACAGTGGTTAGCGCTCTCGCTTCACAGCTAGAAGATCCAGGGTTTGATTCCCACGGGGCTTTTCTGTGTGGAGTTTGCATGTTCTCCCCGCGTCTGTGTAGGTTCCCCTACCACTAAAAACATGTACAATAGGCCAGGATGAATGATGTGTGTGAGTGAATGGTGGGGTCAGAGGTGCAGATGTGTGCAGTCACTTCTGTCGGTCTCCCTCAGGGGAAACTGAAGCTAATGTAGCTTAGCACCATCGAGTGTGGAGTGAATGCGCTATATAAATAAAGATCTTCTTCTTCTTCGTCTAATGGGGAGCCTTGTTGTTTGGTTTGATAAGTGGTTGTGGCTAAAGAGCTTTAATAAAACTCTAGATTGGACATGGTGTTTGTTGACGTGGCAAACGTGGCGGCCATTTTGTGACCCCATAGCAACCAGTGCAAAACCAGGAGCAACTTTTTATTGATTCAACGGCAGAATGCGAGATACACTCGTCGTTCTAAGTCTCAATATCTCAATCAGGATGTAATTTCATTTAAATGTTTCATTTTTGTCGTGTCGTTTCACCGTATTAGCATTGTTTTCTCCATTCATTCCCAGGGTTCAGTGGTTAGCATTCTGGTGGTTAGCATTCATTGTATCACTGTCCCATGTTCAATAGATATTGGTGTTAAAAAGTACAGAAATACTGTTTTAAAGTAGGAAAATCCATGAACAAATGGAGCTAAAGTCTGTGCCTCCTATAAAACTGGAACAACATTTGAAAAACTGCAAAAACATTATTTTCCACAAGATGGCCACCAGTATTGCCATTTGTTCCAACGTATTACTATGGCCATGTCCTATCTAGAGTTGTATTAAAGATCTTTGGGTTGTGACTCTGGGAATGTTGCAGCGCATATCGCCAATCGCTAAAAAAAGCATCTTTAACTATATGTTTCCAGTTACCAAAGATTAGACTAGCCCTCGACACCACAGTAAAGGGAAGACTAAAATGTACATTGAAATTCAAGCGCTAACCACTGTGCCGCCCAATAGTCCAGATCATATTTTGCACACACCACTGATACATCAAATATATAACGATATTCTCTCCGGCAGAAACTTTACCGGCAACAAACGGCACTCACTAACTTTACTTAACTGGGATTAAAGCTCAAAAACGCACGAAGAAGCAAAACACCGCGGCGTCCACTTATCCGGAGCGTTTAGCCCCTCGACTTATCTCCGAGCGCGAGCAGTCCGGCGCAGATGAGAGTTATCTCGTCAGGCGCTAATTCGATTCTTCCGGGGTAATTACGGGGGAAGTGATGGCTGTGTTTGGGCCTGGATGGCTCCTCCGTCGGAGCGTTACTCTGGCGTCCACTGGAGCTGTCGGGAGGAGAGCGCTGTGTGAGCGTCTTCATGATGCACTGAGGTTAAATCAATCAAGGCTCTTTCGTACCAGCGCGAGTCTGAACTACGTACGAAGGGCAAGGCTTCTCTTTTAGAAACACCTTCATGTTAAAGCGAGCAAGGAGGATTATTTGTTTCCTTAAGGTAGCAGTAGTTTATTTTCTTCGGTCATTATTAGATCTAGACATTTAGATCTCAGGTCACATGTTTTTCAAAGATCTTATACATTATACAATAAGAAAAACTTATACTTTATGTACAGTGCCTCTCGAAAGTACTAATACACCTTGAACTTTTGCACATTTTGTCATGTTTACAACCATAAACGTAAAGATTTTATTTTGAATTTTTTCCGAAAGTTCACACACAAGTAACAGACAACTGTGAAGAGAAAGCAAAATGATACATGATTCTGTTATTTTTCAAAAAATAGAAAAGTGAAAAGTGGGGCGTGCATAAGTATTCATACAGCATTAAATGTATTAAATTGCCTTTATAACATTCCTAATGACTGCAGAATATTTACACCTTGCCCTAACCATTAAACCTGTGTGTAATCTACTCTCAGTATAATTCCAGCTGTTCTGTGAGGGCCTCAGAGCTATGGTCAGAGTGTATTGGTCACTAAGCAACATCATGAAGGCCAAGGAGCTCACCAGAGAGGTCAGGGATAAAGCTGTGGAGAAGTTTAAAGCAGCGTTTTGGGTCGTGGGCCACATATAATGTAAACAGGAAAATAAAACATTACAGCTTACACTTTACAAGTTTCTCAAAGTGCTACATAGTATTCAACAGAAAAAGCAGGTAAAGCGATAGAACTGACTCAAACACAGCGCCCCTAGCGGACAATATAAGAACTGCAACTTTTAAAGAAAATTAAGTTTATTCTTCTTTAATAATGCATATTTATCCCGTGGGCCGGATTGAACCCACTGGCGGGCCGGTTCTGGCCCGCGGGCCGTACGTTTGTGTCAGAAAATTAGGGTTAATACCTTTGTTTTCCAATCTGGAGAACGCTTCAACTAGAAGAAAACGACACAGAGATCAATACTTTGGTTGGCTTGCAAGGGAGAATTGCAGTTCACCACAGCTACGCAGAGTGGTTCTCCTGCACCCATTCTCAAAGAGTTGTTTTTTGGTATAGCCTTTTATTTGGTTTTCCACAGCATATTACACATAGAGGTGGAGTTACAGATATTGCTCGTCACCTCTCAAACACATGTATCACACCATATCTTAAAACATGAATCACACTATACTTATCCAATCGGGAGGCCCGGCCTGTACAAGGACACCTGATGTTAGTGATACTCAGTCTGACCTGCACAGCCCGGCAACCCCCTTGATTTACGTTTGTCCAGTTCACTCGTTGTCTCACTACCCATGGTAGTACTGACGTACTTTTGATACCACACAGTATCTACTTAGATACTACTGGAACATTGTGAAACATATGCTAATCTTGCAGATAAATTCAAATACTTGGCTGTTGCATCATTCACATGACTATAATTTTATTATAGTTTATTCACATATTTACAGTTCTATTACATTTCCCTCCTGTTTATCAAAACATTAGCAGATTTTCTCACATCCAGATATACCACTCCTCACAGATTTCAGAATTTTAAATTATATATAAAAAGGTAAAAAACAAAGATAAAACCAATTGCATGTTTCTTCCAGTCT